>JAXCHB010000259.1:1200000-1945385 GCA_036926305.1 Uropetala carovei | reverse complement strand
GAAATGATGCCTATGATCGTAAAATCTGCGTTGAAATATAATCGATATCCATATTTACACGCGAAAGAAAATTCTATATGCATAGATTTTTATAATTAAACACTGTCGATCAAATATGTGCATTGATTTGAGGATTATAATTATAGTGACTAACCGAACTGATTTATTTAGCACTGAACTGATTTTTGTGATTTTTAACTGATCAATAATACGTGATTCACGACTGCGACAATTTCTAAATGTGCCTGAATGAGCATGCATATCGATATTTTGATACAATGGTGTATGTCCTGTTTTTTTAACAAGTGGCTCTACTAAACTTGAATCACAGAATATTCGTAAAAACTAATAAATGTATTTTTATTTTAAAGTTGATACTCCAACATTTATCGAAGAAAGTACCACATATTTCCATTTATTGAGTCATATTCCCCGATTTTCGTTATTTTTTAGGAAAACACGCCTCTTGTGCTAATTCAAAGTATGCATTATTTTTTTAAATCAAGCATAGTGCATAAAGATAATTGTTTCGAATACGACACATCGTTATATACAAAATGAACCTTCTCCAATTATTTTTCACCCCGCAACTCGAATCTATCTCGGATCTTATTGACGTTATTGAAAAACCAGCATGTTTTTCGTGAACATGGATAACATTAGGGCATTTTTTCTTCTTTTAGTGAATTCGGTAATATTTTGTGTTTTATTTCGTAGTGTTTTATTTTGTAGGAAGGTTTCTCCCATCAACATAATTGACGAACTTAGGAAGATTTTGAATTTGATCATATGTTACATGAGTAAGTTTTTCTTATTTTTTATGTGGTTATACCACCACGTATTCGTTCACTAGAGCCTCATTTTTAAGTAGTATCAACGTGAAAATGTACACTCAGATTTTCAGCTTTGCATCTTTTATACCTTTGAAAATATTTATTTACGTTTAATAGGCTCGTACACGACCCTGTATATTTTTCAAAACTCAAATACGAAGAAAAACAAATGGCATCAGTACATAAATTCACCCTCAAAAATTCAGCTCCATATCATTTACGGTTTTGTAACAATGTCAATTTAAGCAAATCCATAGACAGATGCTAAAGTGAAACCGTAAGCGCATTTATAAAAAAACGCGCTAACAAATATACAAAAAAAAACTCCCATAAAACCATTTTAATCCCATTCCAAAAATCGATACGTGTTACGCGCATTCTGCGAACAAAGTACGCCGTCGCTTTCAACGTCTCGAAAATGTTAACAACCGGAAAGCATTTCCCCTGATATCACCAAAACAACCGATCGAATTTCTGACGAAAGTCGAAAAGGAATCTAGTTTTCCGATCGATTTTCACCGCCGACCGCTCGCGATATGTTTCTAGGAAGCGAACGAAAGTTTTTACGCCGCTAATTACTCGTTCTGACACATTCGGAACGAGTCACATGTCATATGTCCGACGTCATCTCCACCTCTCCCAAGCCATCGTTCCGTACAAAAAAAAAAGAAATCCGAGAGAAAAATAAAGAAGATAGAGCCGCAACAAACTACGATTTACGGTTGTTTCGCTTTAGTTCCGACTTGGACGCTGACGGGAGATGTCGCAATATTGCGTTCGCTGAATTGGTATAAAAAGCTTCTCGGTGATACGTCACGCGATTATTCTACTTCGACAGGAAGTTGATCGCTCTAAAACCAATTCATATTTTCGGACACGTGCTCTCCCGAAAACGATCAGTTTTGGAAATTGCGTTCCTCTTATTAAAAAAAACTATTTAATTAATATGCTTGCGTTTTTATTTTATTTTATTGATATTTTCGGCGCAGAACATTTGTCACGGATTTGTTACACCGCCTACTTCTCGATATTGCAAAGACAGTCGCGTTAGTTTCTACGGTTTTAAAGCATTCTTCAATTTGCGCAAATAATATGGTGTCAAATAAGAATAATTTTTACAGCTGAAGTTTTCATTTTATCGTTTATTATCGCAAACATTTTAATTTAGATTTACTTTAAACGAAGTTTAACTTTCCCGTCATAATTACTGCTCATTTGTCTGGAATCAACGTAATCATAATTAAGCTCAAAACATAAATTTTACTGAATTATCATTCACTAAATCCTTTATAGGTAGCTTTAAAACTTAAACTGTCGTTTTCTCATGTCATTAGGTTATTATACTTTATGTTTTGAGTGAGCTACATAGTGAAGGTATCGAAAGGTAAATTTTAATTTTGCAATGGATTTCCCTTTTCTATGAGTTATAAAAAGATAACTATGCATTTCCTTAATGTGCAAGAAGCTAGTGGTATAAAAACAGCGTAAATTCTGTTCGTTTAATTTTGTGGAATATATTCACGGCAACGAATTAATTTTTCCATAAATGTTGACATTCTAACTTTTTTAAATTCAAATAAAAATCGATAAAACTTTTTACAGTCGCTGTTGTAGCCGTTGATACGATATAATTGTTCTTATACATTTATCCCCTTTGAGTATCGTATCTAATTGGCCGATTTCACTAATAATTTAGCTATAGTTACGACATGAATTGACAAGTTATATAACTCCAGTAAAAATGGAAAATTTGGTCTGTCTCACTTTACACACAAGATGAGCTCGTTAATTCTTTATTGAACCATATTTGAGAATGTTAAAGGAATTTCTCAACCATAAGTAACTATATAAATCCAATAATCTCTCAGATAAGATGTTTATCAACGCACGAAATAATTTCTCCGGAGCTGTTTTCGTTTTATTACACGGTTGAAATAGAAAAAAAAATTCACGACTCTTGTTTTCAATAAATGAAATTGAAATTATTAATTAGCATAACAATACACCTTGAGCTTTCCGGTTTATTTTAATTCTTGGAACCACGATCGAAAAGTATTCCTTGCGTGTGCATAAAAAATATATACATTGGAACTTCTTTAAATCGAATCTCAAGAGTAACAAAAAATATTCGACTTATAGAAAATTCGACTTATAGAAAATTCGAGTTATGGAAGATAAATCACATGAAAAAGTTTTTGACCTGTAAAATGAATTCAATACGAGTCATGGAAAATTCGAGTTGTAGACGTTTGACTTATATAAGTTAGAAAAATATATCAAACCGAGGATCGTGCACATAATTCAATTATATCAATTTTTTTAAATACATTTTTCTTATCGGTAAACTGAAACGGGTCAGCACTTGAAGATATAACATACGCGTAACGCTCCCACTCTTTTTTTTTTAACAACCAGAAATATGGGGCGGGGAATTCCCATCTGACGGCTCTGTTTTTCTCCCAGCGCTATATTCTTTCGCGCGTGTATGTAAAGCAATTAATTAGCGCGAGTGAAAGTTTTGGGCCGTGGAACATATCGGCGTCTCTCTTACTTCCCCTTTCTCGTTCTACTTCTACTTTCCCTTCCTCTTTCTCTCTCTCTCTCTCTCTCTCCGCCCTTTTTTTTCCTGTACGCGATTCAATTTTGGAATACGTATACCCGAATAGAAGAGCCTTGTATTACTCATCCTGGAAATGGAAACGGGAAATTACGCTTACGTGAAAAAGGAAAATGCTTGTGTTCACGCTAAAAGCGTATAAAAGGAAATTTCAGAGGAAGCTGTATTTTTTCAAAAAAAATATGTACCTACTACAATCGGTCAGTTTGTAAAGATGCGTTAATTGCGTAATTTATGCGTTTTTACTAGCATAAAACATGAATACATAAGCTGTACATGTGAGTTTGTTTCTGGATATGTATATCCATGTATGAATATGCTAACAGAGCAATTATCTAAGCGCCAACCATTTTCTACCTTTGTCTAATTATTACTAATTAAGACTTCACGAAAAAACTGTCTCTCTCTCTCCAGTAAACATGAGAAGGCTGTGAATACCAAAAAAAAACTCATTTCGGTTGCAAATCAGTCTTCATCAGCGGTCATCCACCGACAGTAGATTCTTTTTAGCATCTGCCGTCGGTGACATTCCACTGACGACGGCTGTTTGGTAACTCGAACTATAATTTTCTCAACCTTTCATCCTTATTGATGCGCGCTTTTTCAATTCTATTTCTGCCGTAAGACGAGCTCCACGACTCTATTCGGTTGAACCATCATAAGATCAAATAGAACCCTTTAATACTTGAAATTACTTTTTTGTTTATAAACAGGTAGGGGAAGGAAAAACATTTTAAGTATTCAGGATTCCGTCTCGTACAAGTATCTAATTAGAATCTTCTCTCTCACACTCTTGCTCTCTTGCGTCCTAACCACATCGACATGGTCTGCTTACCCACATTAGTCATTCCTTATAATGAGAAGTCTCTAAGCATGGAAAGCGGCACGGATTCTTCGCCAATGCACACTCGTCACATTTAACCGCCGCGACCCACATCATATACATGCATGCATCCACTTCGCTTGAAATCTCCAAAACAAATAAACTTTCCATCCTTTCACTCTTGTTACTTTGCCGAAAGCTTTGACCGAAAATGTGAGGGAAAATCCAGCGCGGAATGTTTTTTTCTCGCTTGAATACTCTTGCGTCTTACAGGGAAACATGCTACTTACTATGTCGTTCATTTTCAAATACCCCTTCTCACACATTCGTATCCAATTCCTTCTCTTATTAAACTTAAGCGAGAAATACAAAATAGCTGGATAAACTTCATAACTATTCGCATCGGACCGATTAGTAATTAAACTTCAACCGCCAAAAAAAAACATATTTTCGGAAATAAAATAATTTTTGGTCTTCCTGTGTGAGGAATAGAATCAAGATGTAATTATAATCGATGAAAATGTATGACCTCTAAGAAATCTACGCTCTGTGGATTTATCATCTCGGAGTTTGAAATCTTCAAAAAAATAACAGCATCCTCTGTAGCGGGGTAAAATACGAACTGCTCCAAAAATTCCTTTTCCTGAAAACTAATATGTATTAGGTATGTGAGGAAACAGGTGAAAAAATCTGCCATGACCGGGAATCGAACCCGGGCCTTCCACTTGCCGGGCGGATATTCTACCACTGAACTACCGTGGCAGACTAAATCTCATGTTTCAGAAAGGGAATATTTTCTTAGGTTGAAACATGAGAATTAGTCTGCCACGGTAGTTCAGTGGTAGAATATCCGCCCGGCAAGTGGAAGGCCCGGGTTCGATTCCCGGTCATGGCAGATTTTTTCACCTGTTTCCTCATCTCCCATCACAACAGCTTATGCCTGTCGCATAAGGATCTTCAGATCATCCTTTCTATCAATATTAGGTATGTATTATATATTAGTTATATAATTATATTGATTAATTTATGAAAACGAAATTAACGACTGAATAGGTATAATAAAACGAACAAAATATAAATAAACGGTAAGATATATATATATATATATATATATATATATATATATATATATATATATATATATATCATCATCATCATAGGTAGTCTGTCCATTGACAGGTCCGTGATTATTCTAGGTTAAACTTGGTTCTCCATATACTCTTATTTTCCGCAGTTTTCTTCATGTCTTGATAGCTCTCTTTCCCTTTCAAGTCGTCTACTAGCTGAAACCTTTTCCTACCTCTTTCTCTTTTTCCATCCAGTTTTCCTTCTAGCACTTCTTTAATCATGCACTCTCTCCTCAGGTAATGCCCAATCCAGTTCGCCTTCCTCTTTCTGATAGCAGTCTGTATAATCGTTCGCTTCTCTCCTATTCTTCGTAGTACTTCTTCATTTTTCACCCTATCTGTCCATTTTATCTTCAGCATTCTTCTCCATGTCCACATTTCGAAGCTTTCCAAAAAAAAATATATATATATATATATATTTTGGTTGTGTCTCTCTTGTGCTGACGAAGGGATCATCCCGAAAGCTCTAACATCTACAAATGTGTCTCTCCAACACCCCAGCGGCTCTACTTCCGGTAAGTGTTCACTGGGTTTCCTTCAACACCTACTTGCCCAAAATATCCTTACTTACCTTTCCTCTTCCTTAGTATATATATATATATATATATATATATATATATAGTTGCAATTTGATGGCATACGCAGATTAAAAGAAACGTGATAAAAGCAACGTCGTCCTCATGGCGAAACATTTTCTTGTCCGTCTCGTGAACGTAAAGTGGAAGAGAGGAAAAAATCTCATCAAAGAAGCCGCCCCGGCGCCAAACACGTCGCTAAATCGAACGCCGCGTAATCAAACGAACGCCATCATCATCTACACTTCCACGGAGAGATAAAGAGAGGAAAATTTTGTTTCTTCCTTACTTCTACGAAAAAGGCGGTTCTTCAATTGTTCGTGGATGCGGTATGAAATTACCGAAAACAAGGTACCTTTCCTTCATTTCCGTAAACAAGATGGTGGGTTTTGTCTTTCACTCACCCCAGGAGATCGAGACAAGAGCTTTGAATCTCACATCGAAGGAATTACAGAGGACAGAAACTTTTATTTCGATTATTTCGCAAAAAAAAAAACTTTCTTTACTCTGAAACTGAAAGATTTTCGAGGATAAATGACGGGCATTTGGAACCTAATTTAAATAAATCGAATTTTTTTCTTTCAATTTACTTTTTCGAACTTTATAAATACCCGGAGTAAATGTTAAATAAATGGAGATTTTTTTCTGAGCCAAAATATACTCCATTTTCAAATATCTATGCACAAGTTTTTAACATACCCCCAAGATTTGGTCTTAAATCGATTACCTATTGTTTTGCTTATAAAATTAGGTTTATTAAATATTTATCATTACTTGAAGAGAGAAAGAGCATGATTAAAAACGTGTCAGAAGGAAAGCTGGATGGAAAAAGAGAAAGAGGTAGGAAAAGGTTTCAGCTGATATACGGCTTGAAAAGGAAAGTAATCAAGACATGAAGGAGACTGCGGAAAATAGGAGTATATGTGGAGAATAAGATTTAACGATGAATTATCACGGACTTGTCTACGGACAGACTATCTATTATGATGATAATAAATACTTCCACGTTTTTCAACTTCTCGCTTGATACGCCCCACTAAATCCGCCCATAAATTTCTTGCAAAACATGTTATTTTCGAGCGTTTTTTACCCGTTGCCGAGGCAGCCTCTATGGTATAATACAAATCGTAGCGGTCTCGCCTAGTCCTGCACTTCGACCTCTGCGGGATGGAAGTATGATTCGACAGTTAATTGACAAACTTTGTCTTTCCAATTGCCATAAAAATGTGGGGCAAAAACATTTTTTAATAATATACCACCGATGAATCCTCAACGCAACTTCTCAGGTTTGATCAAATTTTTTATGGCAACCGGAGAAACACAGTTTTGTCGATTTGAATTTTAGCTACAACGTGACCTCGGTAATTCTCTTTAGAATCTTAGTTTAATGCTACAGAGGTCCCGCATAGGCCTACTTGACCCTTAAATCTTTTATGTCATTTCTGTGTCCTCATGAAAAATTGTTATGGCGGAGAAATAAATTCGAAAAAACGAGGATTTTGAGTCCATTTCCCCTTTTCCACTTCTTCTGCCTCTCTCCGTGTATCCTTTAATATTTCTCTCTCTCTCTCCGTCTCCTGGATAATCTCGCGCCTTCATTTTTTTCACTCCCCTCCCCCGCCTCCACTCTACTCCATCTCTTCCGGGTTATTTTATCCCGCGTTCTTTTATGTTAAGTCGCCCACAGACAGTTGGCGCCTTTTGAGGATCTTCTTGTTCGCCTAACCCGTTTTTTTAAATCCGAAAGTTTGTATCATTCACGGGTTCTTCTTTTAGTGGGTCCAAATATCTCTTTCCGCCCACGCTCGCTCACTCTCCCTCTGCCGCCCATATTTTCCTCCTTTCTGTCTCACTCCCTCCTTTAAAAGAAATCCCCTTCTCTCACACCAATCTCTCCATTCCGTTTCCCCTCTTAACTCTCTCCTTTTTCTCCCTTTCTCTTTCTCTAACCTCAAACTCCATTCCTTTCCGTCCTAGGTTTTCTCAACGTATCCATTCTGCTTCCTCTCTCTCATCCAGTAATGCCTTAACTTGCTAGTTACCATCCTCTTTCCCTAACACCTTCCTTTCTCTCCCTACTTTTCTCCCCACCCTTTCTTTTCCTCCTCTCTCCCTCCGTCTTGCCCGACTGCCTCTCCCCTTCCTCTCTCAATTTTTCCTTCTCTTTCCTCTCTCACGCCCCATTTCTCTCTTCTTTCCTTTCCGTATCCATCTCTTTTCATTTCCAAAAATTGCCAACTGTTTAGGTACTGTATTTATGCAATAATTTATTTCATGTAATATTTTGTATATTTAGTTTATTTATGTAATTTATTGATTTTATTTATTTCATTTGTTTCATTTATTTTATATTTTATTTATTTTCTTTATTTTATTTTTTCTTGTTTGTGATTGACAATGGTTTATATGGTAGAAGAGACTGTAGTCTCAATTTCACCCATATAATGAAGAATATCTATCTATCTCTCCCTTCACCCGTCTCCCTTCCTTCTCCCTCGTCTCTCTTCTCTCCATCCTCCTTAAGCTTCTCATTTATCCATCTTCCTCCTTCTTACCTCTCTTTTCTCTCCCTCTTTCCTCACCCCTTCCTTCGCTCCCTCGATCTCCCTCCCAGTTCCTCCTACGCTTTTCCATTCTCCCTCTTTCTCTCTCCCCCCTCATCTTTCCCCCTCCCCTCCCCCCCTCTCTCTCTGGAGTATTTCGACGGATTTATATGTTATAAACTCCTCTAAGCCGCTCTACATATATCCGATGGAGACGAAAATCAGTTTGTGGTTGTGTAGTTTATGTTTGTGTCGCACATTTTCTCGTCCTTGCTGTCCGCGGAATTCCCGTCACAGGCGTCGGTTGTAAATAAATAAAAAGATTCGCTCCGTATCCTTGTTTTGGAGTGTTGAACAGCGAAGGGGAATAAGGATTTTCTTTTCAAAAAATATGATTGCGGAGCACTCATAAGGTCTGGTCGTTCCCCGAAAAGGAGAAAACGGGAGAGGCGACTGGATTATTTTTCCTGCCAAGGAAATAGACACACCGGATTTTCTTGGGCTCAGTACATTTACTAAAGTTTGTCCTGATGCATTACTATGGATGAAATTTTAGGATCCAACTCTTCACATTTCACTCGTTATAAGTTTACGTTCCTGATAATAGATGAGATATATAACTGTTTGCTTTTGTTTTTGCCTTTTGAGAAGTTCTTCCCTTGAGTTATGGGAAGGGCAGACAATCAACGCATACTCGTGCAAGTTGTTTACAATAATATCATATATTTAATGCTGTCTTTAATGAATCTAAACATCCTTTATACCTTATATAGAGATAAATTAATGAACTATACTATA
This sequence comes from Uropetala carovei, assembly GCA_036926305.1. Taxonomy (NCBI): domain Eukaryota; kingdom Metazoa; phylum Arthropoda; class Insecta; order Odonata; family Petaluridae; genus Uropetala; species Uropetala carovei. The sequence continues at coordinate 1,936,069 of JAXCHB010000259.1, read as the reverse complement.
TTATTATTATCCACCCGTTTATCGTTGGATTCGGGATACAAATCACCTTTCAAATATTAGAGAGGATATTAGCAAAATTAAATGCTTTAAACTACAAATTTTCCTGAGATTATGAGCTTTACGCTAACTCTATTAAAACCTTATGAATTCGTTTCGCCTTTTTCTCTGCAAAACGAGTACACTCTAAAACAGTGGTTCTCAATTTTTTCTGTAGCCGCGGCACCTTTTAAAAGATAAGCCGAAATTCGCTACACCACTCGTTAGCTCGGAGTATAAATGAAAAATAAAAACAGGGGTGGTGTCGTAGCAGATATCATTATATTGCAATATCTCATTGTTACGAAACATTAATTTAATGATTTGTGGAATTCAGTTGCAAGTCTACAGCTAGAAATTTAAGGGACTGCAATAATTACATGAAGTAATTCGAGCAACGGAACCTCAAGTAAATTACAGAAACGCTAACATCAAGAGATTTCTTATTTAAATATTCGAAGCAAATTTCCTCAAACTATAAAGACTGTACTTCACCCATATCGAGAACGAAACAGGGATGGAGGATGTGACAGGTAGAAAATTGGCTCCTATAAGGATTCAAAGCTGATTATATCACAGAATCCCGAACTCTACGCCTTAAAAAAAACAAATTTCTCAACATTCGAACCCCAATATTTCCTCTGCGGAGGAGAATTTTGCGCAATTCACTTCTCGTGATTAATTAAGAGAAAATGCCTGAAATCCTATCGGTTCCAATAAAGGGTAGTAGTTTACCGAGATATAATGCCGGAGTTTGTTTAGAATTTTGTTATTACGAAACAAAGATCAAACTTTGTTCTTCCTTACGAGTTACCTTATTCAGCGCGAGGAACTGGATAACAGACAGAAACAGTATTTATAACTCCAGTAACACTGACGCTATTCATTCATTCTATAAATGTTTTATGAAATGAATTATTCCGGTATTTCCTAGCTCCTAGAAGACTTTATCATATATTTATTTTAAATGAAGATGTACTCTTAAACCAAATTTTTTCAAAAACTTGTATACATATTTCACGAGATATACTAATTGTAAGTTCTACTTGCCTAGAAAAAGCCCAAGATTTAAATGTTAACGTTACAAAAACAGTTTTTATGAATTTCTATGCGGATAATTCTATGGTCCCTTAAATGTACTTCAGTCATCTGAATTAAATGTAGCTAAAAAAAATATGATTTTTCGAATCAAAAAATACCAACTCGAGCCTTCATCAGACCTGCTCTCATGCCACCTAGTGTGGATGTACTGAGTTAGGGAGTTTTCAGCGTCCACTTTCGATGGTTTACGGAAATAACGACAGAAAAGTCGTCAATTCTTTGTGAATACACAGTGTAACACGAGCCACTAAAAGCATTGCACGCCACATGTATGAGTATGTGGAAGTGATATACTTTAATTTTATAATAAAAACTAGTTAGTTATTTTACACATAACAAATGAGGGGTGGGCATGAATTCAGTATCAAATTAAGATGGTTCAAGCGGTAGATTTTCAAACTATCACTATGAATATATCTATTGTTCATTGATAACATCTAATGAATGATACAAAATGAATGTTAATTATATCATTATTGCAATACTTTTGCGATTATTGAGGATAATTAAAATCACTCGGTTATTTTCTCCGAAATAATACAGCATCGATCTATTGATATCTATTATCTTACATCTGACATTATGAACACGCGACCCCCTCTTAAGGCACTCGATCTAACCGCAATCCATCTACCAATAAATATACAAAGTAATATTAATTTTATAAAAAACAAATATCTATTTCGTTCGCGTTAAAAAAATATTCTAAATATACCCATGCGGAAAACTAAGAAAATAAAATAGAAATATTCCGTCTTCGCGACCACCGAAAATGTTTCACTACACTTATATACAACAGAGAAAATAATGTTTTTTCCCGCGAGTATTTCAACACTATGTATGTACTTTCTATGGATCAAATTTTGGCTCCACCATCTGAGGATGAATTTTTTATCTAGTCGTTTATTTTTAAAAAATATATGAGACCGTCTACTTATGCGAAAGAATGCGCCGCATGGATTTATTAGGCGAAATTATCATCTTCCCCTTGGCATAGCGACACCGAGCGACAAACCTTAGCCTAAGCAAACAAATGAATCGCCACCCAGGGAGGCAACTCGCAGGATGCTTTCTCTATGAATTATCCCGTTCCGAAATACACGAGATATACTGAGAAAGAAACCGCGGGCGAATTAAAATACGGAAATATTTAAAGCATTCGCTTTGGAGAATTGTTTGATCGGAGCCAAGAAAAGGTGCCGAAATGGATCGTCGCCTGTTTTTTTTTTTTTTACTCCCACGTTCTGAACAAGAAGTTTGACCGTCTTGACTCACTTTTATTAACCGGACGTTCCTTTCTGACACGGAAGCGACTTCCTGCGTTAAAAAAATAGCTAGTTGGCACCTTGTTTCTCCGTCCCACGAAAAACGGCCGAGAATAAGTTATTAGACGAATATAAGGGAAGAGAGCTAATTCTGTTCCATTTTACGGGAATAGAATGGATTATTTTCTTTCTCTGGAAGACCAAAGAATAAACGATAGCAGCTTAGAACACGAGGAGAATGGACCATAAATGGAAACGAACGCTCAGATGACGACAGTCGGAGAAAATGACTACGAGGAGTTTGTTTCAAAAAACATCTCTGATTTCCGAAAGCGGCTCAAGTGACGAGAATAGGATTAAACAAGTTATACTACGTACCAAACTTAATGATCCCTGACCAGCCCCCCAAATTTGAGGGCTTTCCCTTCGTCAACAAATCAGAGGCATCCGGCGTTGCCGCGTTTGTTTCCTACTCTCTCTCTCTCTCACAATCAGGGGACTTTACCGCTCTCTCTCTCTCTCTCTCTCACACACAGCAGATGCGTAGCGTCTTTTGCTTGAGGCGGATGTGTATTGCGTGAAAGATGTCTGAGCGAAAATCTGAGACGTGTTCTTCAGAGTTCCGCGCGGAATTTAGTTTTAAGTGTACGAAATTACTTCGAGAGGGAGAAAAGTAATGGTGGATCGTTACTTGCTATTTCGAAGGTTGTAAAAAGATCAGCTGTTGCCCTTAACTTGGGAACGGCTACAGTCAGAAGAATAACCAACGAGAAGTATTCTCAGGAAAACCGTAGTAGAACACACAAAGAAAGTTATCGAGGAGGCTTGGATTAAAGAAGGAATATTGGAAGAGGGAATTCAAGAAATTATAATAGCATTTACCTCAAGTTCGGATTCGAATACTAGCAGTGATGTCAATATTAGCGAAGATAACGTTGGACTGGAAGAATTAGGAGTTTCACCTTTGTAGAAGGTAATTATAAAAATATTAAAAATTATAGAAATTATTTATATTTGTTTCATTCTGTTTAAATACTAAGGAAGGTAGGTATTGATTGAATAATTACTCTTTGTTTAAAAAATTAAGTGTAAAATTAGATAATTACTAATATGCTGTATTGTTTTGCCATTTACTCATACAAATATCTCTCTTTTTTTGAACAGCTTCAATTGAACACTGTCAATCAGTCAACAATTTGTCTCCTGATTTAAATATCGTAATGTTTTACTAGGTAAGAAGGTGAGGTGAATGATGAGTTATAATTTCCTCTTGACTTCTTATTAACAAGTTAAATTTTCAGTCTATGCCAAGTTGATCAGTTCCTCCATGGTGCCTTTGCCCAAATTTCCAGCTGCTAATTAATTTCCACAAGGTAAGTATATTGGAGTATTACATTACCACACTATTGAATGTTTTGAAATTCATTATGCTATTCCTCTCTTTTTTGCAGAACCAGTTAATTCCAACCAATGTTCAGACTTAAGTTTGATTATAAGTATTAATTCATAAGTTATAAGTTAAGGCAATGCTAATAATAAAAATAATCTGTAATGATATAACTAAAACCTTCATCAATTAATTTTATATGGTGAAAAGCCTTTCATTTTTTAAAAAATTTTCATTCTTTTCTGCAAGAAAAGTATATGATTCTGTTACATTCCTTAGTTATCTCTTAGGTGCAGTTTTAAATTCTTCCATGGCTTGCTGTAATCCCTACACTTCAAATGTGCATCAATCTATTAGCATGTGTCAGTGCCTACTTAAAATCCCTGTAGTGTGTGTTCATCCATCTATCCCACAGTGCTTTTACTCCCATTTTTAGTGCTATAGTCTTGCCATTTCACGCTCAAATCGTGTGTGCTTCAGCTTTGGATATTCTTTATAATGGTTAACTTATTCAGTGCCTTTTCTACCAAATGTGGTTCTCCCTATTATCCTAATTAAAGTGTAAATTGTAATTTATTTGTATGGGGTCAGTGTCTACTTGAAATCCCTGAAGTGTGAATCTGTTTCTCCCTCTATCCCACAGAGCTTTTCCCTTTTTAGTGCTATAGTTTTTATATTTCATGCTCAAAGCATGTAAGTGCTTCTTCTTCTTTATGACTTAGCTTATTAAAGTTTAAATTGCAATCTATTTGTATAGTGTCAGTGTCAGCGCCTGTGTGTACATGATAATGACGGATTTAAATAACTTTAAGGCAGGTGAAGATAAGTGATTATTTCAAAAGTATTTTTGTCTTAACTTTTCTCATTATTATACATTTCCACTTTATTACTTACTGTTCATGCTTAGTATATAATTCCATTTCTGTTTATTTTATATCCTAAAATTGATTCTCTTATTTTTACTTCATCTATTTACAAATAACCTAAATTTTATATGTAGCTACTCTATTTTTAATTCACTCTGTCTCTGTACCTATCATTATATTTCAATAGTGACATTGATGTGGCTATGATTAATCTAATGTCATATGTTTTCTCAGGTTAAATTTAATATTAGAATATTTGAAAAAGAGATAATTTCATAACTTTTGAGAAGCCAATAATTTATTTTGAATGATCTGGGATTTGAAATACTTTTCATCCTAATGTAATGACGACAGTAAATGTTTTAAACCAGTTTGTTCATAATAAAGTTTTGGTTTTCAGGAAGTTATATTACTTTCTTCTTTTTATGAAATTCAGTAATTATAATAATCTGACAAAAACGGTTATTTTATTCTAGTGTTGATCTTACTATTTATGTGCACAATTTAATCGTGTTTATTGTTATGTTTTCTAATCATTGCTTCTTTTACAGCTCTCTATATCTTAGTTTACCTCAGTAGGTTTCGCAGTTTTTTCACGTCTCTCTTCTTGTGGCCGTTTTTCTGCAAATGGGGTTTTTGCCTTACTGGTTTTTCTCTGTAAAAATGTTCAATTTGTGTGCAGTTTTAAATATATTAAGTAATTTTACTACTTTGAATTTCTTTAATATTCCCATATTCATGGAAACGTTTACTCTGAATCACAGTGTATATAATATGTAATGGTTTATTGTCTTTGGAATAAGTAAAAGTACCTACTCAATGAGAAGCGTTATTTTTATTCTTTTATCCAATCATGATTTCCTAATAATATGATAATTATTAACTTGTGTGTTTGCTTTAATGTGTGTAATGCATTTGTTATATTATAATATTAGCAACAATAGAAGTAAGAAAGTACTCGAAATGTAATTCTTCCGTAATCCAACTGCTACCTTTAAGAATATTTTGCTCTTCTTCTTGATGTGATCTATTAACTATTTGCAATTATATAGAGTTGATTGTTAATAATAAAAATAAATAGATGAAATTAAATATTGTGTATTTATTCCTACTCCGCACCCTCTTCCCTTTCATGATGCATATTGTACTACTTGGTTTTTTTAAATTAATAGTTCAATAAGACCTAAACTTTTAGAATGCTGCGTCTTTACAACCTATGGCTAAAATTTCTGTATTTTCGGCAATACGAGATAGGATACGGAAAATATGGCAGTATTTTCATCTGGCTGAAATGTTACGAGATGGTTCTACGCAGTTCTACCGTTATATACTTAACAGCTGCTTGAAAGCAGAAGCAAATAACTGTGAGAACGGAACATATGTTGTGGTTATACATGTGGTCCCTTAGAAATCCCACACCATTCTTTTCCCTCGTCCTTCCCTCCTTGTGTTTATTATACTACCTGCTCCGACATTTGCCATTCGCATACCAAATAGTCTCATCTTCCTGCTAACTTTTTTTCTACGTATTCTCAAAAATGTAAAATATAACATCCTTTTCTCTTATTTGTCATATAAGCAGAGAATATTCTATATTGTTTAAATGACAATCATATAAAATAGGTACCCTATAACGTGGAAAATGTTTTATATCTACTTATGAAAGACAAAGGAGGAAGTAATATATTCGTAGTTACTACGATAATATTACCAAACGTAAATATTCGTAATTTCATTTTATGTAGCTTTAAATATTAAAGTTTTCAACATTTTTATAATTTCGTTTACTGATGTTCGTCTGTCTGACCCCACTCCTACAAACTCTTAACCATCCAGCGTCTCTGCCCACTTGCAAGCACTATAATTGGTCCACGTTTGTGGACTGATTCGGCAACAAGGTTCCCTTTCCACACATTTTAACCCCGCCTCCCAGCGATCATTAAGTTTGGTACAGACCATAGGAAAGTACTGCTAAAGCAGATATTCTACGGCTATTTTTTTACAAGCCACGCCCCTTTTGGCTCCGCCCATCCCCAGCAGCTGATCTCGGATCCACCGAATTCTTGCTACATCTAACTCTCATGTATGGTAACTTATCCTGAAAATTATTTTACTCTAGGCTGAACCGTTCCAGAGATATCGCCTGCGCAGACGGAAGGACAGACAGACAGACAAAGTCAAGCATTAATATCTTTGCCATCACTTGCAACATTAAACAATATCCAACCTAAATAAGTCGTGAGAATGAACATACGAATATTAAACGAGCTCATCATTGCAGTGCAATGTGTTGCTAAGGGGATCGATCCTATTCTTGGAGCAGGCAAGTTTGAAACTAAGGCCAAATTTACTGGAATAAAACATGAATGCACTCAAGGGAAAATGGAGTTAAAACACTTGTGAGAAATGTTAACACGTTTGTATAGGTGCTTGTTACTTACAGACCCATGCCCTTGAATTTAAGGGTTAAAACCCCTCGAGACGCCAATGGAAGCTTGAAGCATGTTAATCTATTTTCCTGCAAGTTCGTTTTCGAATATTCTTCTCCTTTATGTAAAATTTATGAGCGTATTTTTTGGTAAAAATCGCTATAAAGAAAACGGACGCCTGAAAATTCCTTACACCAATGTTTCTCGACCGGTGGGTCGCGAACTCCTGGTGGGCCGAAAAGGAGTTGAGGTACCTAAGTCGCGATAATTTCAAATAACGTTTAAGATCGGATAAAAAATGTAACGGAAACTTAATATGTTGTAAAAATCAAACGTGCTGAATACCCAAGGAACGTTTTAATAAATCGCTTTACATTTTTTAAGTAACCCACAAATTTTTGTCGGCAATACATCATTTTCTCCTGCCTATATATTCAACTATTCACATATATGGGGGCAGCGGAAACGTTCTTGTAGGTTAGGTGGGCCGTATCACCAGAAAGGTTGAGAAACACAGCCTTACACTGACCCCAATATGAATAAAAGACCGTAGAGTGGATGTAACCCGCTAAATGAAAGTTTCTTCTCGGTATAAAAATAAGATTGGAGGAAATTACTTTTTTGGTTTTTATACGGTGGCACCTGTATATTTAGAATTTCTAAATTAATTTGCTTTCGCAAAATCTTTTTTTTAATACGTGACTTTTTTTTTAATGCGTCGATTCTTCGGAATCTCTCTTCAATTTCATTCGTCAATTTCGTTTCAACGTTAAGCATCAATATCTTTAGCCATCACTTGCAACATTAAACAATATCCAACCTAAATAAGTCGTGAGAATTAACATACGAGTATTAAACGAGCTCATCATTGCTCGATCCTATTCTTAGAGCAGGCAAGTTTGAAACTAAGGCCAAATTTAGTGGAATAAAACATGAATGCACTCAAGGGAAAATGGGGTTAAAACACTTGTGAGAAATGTTAACACGTTTGTATAGGTGCTTGTTCCTTATAGACCCATGCCCTTGAATTTAAGGATTAAATCCCCTCGAGGCGCCGATGGAAGCTTGAAGCATGTTAATCTATTTTCCTGCAAGTTCGTTGTCGAATATTCTTCTCCTCTATGTAAAATTTATGCTTCATAAATTTCGCTTAACACAAGTAGTACATACATTCCAAACCGCTTAGCATCTTCGACTAAACGAGAAAACTTTCAAGGTACGACAAATCAAAATTAGGTGGCAGCACCATCTTACCGCACATCTGTTCCTTAGCTGGTCAACTATCTTCTAAGATCATTTTGGATAACAACTTAATGAATGTCTCTGAGGCGTCAATTTTTGTGACTACCCTATATTATGTTGTTAAAAGTTTTCCTGCTCAATATACTAATTTATCTTTATATTATGCTATTATTAATCCTTGCTGCTAACATTTAATGTTTCATTTATATTAACCGTTTAAATCTATAATTACTTTATATTAACATTATCTCCAACACTATGCAATTAAACACAAATTAGATGAACTTATAAGTTTCCTTTCAGTACAAATCTTTTTTATCTATTGTAGAAAAAAGTACCAGGCATGGTTTCCTCATCGTGTCATAAAAAGATATAATTTACAAAATTATTAATGAGGAAGAAATTGAATATTGGAACCGGTTGTAGTGCATTAATTGATTACCGCTTAGCCCGGACTCCGTTAACTTTGTTATTTTGTATTAACAAATGTCTGTTCTTATTTATTCATTTTTTATACACATATACGTAGGGATTTATTTTTCATTTACACAGTCGCCCACTTTGGAGACTGCTTCGAAATTAAAAATAAATGTGAAGGTTACTATGGTAACTACGGAAATTTTCCGCCCTTTTCAACGATATATTTTATTGTTAGATGAGGAATTTAGAGAATGAAGTACGACTTCCGACGTTTAGGTACCATTATATGGGAAGACGAGCTTATTTTTTTCTCTCTCTCTCCTTGGACGAAAATAAACCGCCGTTTTCAAAAACGTTGCGAGAACAATCAATTAGTCGTCATAGTTATAAACATTCAGGCTTTCTTACCACTCCAACGATCAAGGAAAAAACAAGTTCCTTCCATTCACAAATACTTTCGGCGCCCGTGTGACATTTTTGAGCGAGTTTGGAAGAGGGCCCGGGAACTTAATGTTTTTTTGGCGACGTCCTCTTCGGAGTGCCAAGCTGACGGACATGCAATCCTCGCGAGATGGGAACGGTTCCCGAGGCCCAGAAAGGAAAGAACGACATTAAAAGAAGAAGAAGAAGAAAAAACTAGTTGATTAATCTCGACAATCGGAGGCGCGTGGGATTGGACTTCTACAAGCGGTTCAACGTGACCGCTATTTGCGTCCTAAAATCGACGCTAAAATTAAGAGAGAAACGCGGACGCAGTATGTCTTTCTGCAAGAGAGGCGCGGTTTCGCATGACGTTCTGACTCGAGAAAAAAACAAAAAAAATAACTTTTAACGGCTTCCGAGGAGGAATCGTCGTCTGAATGCAATGAAAATTTAAAAAAAAACCTTTTACTTTTCGTCGAAAGAGTTTTCATAAATCTTTGACTAAATCCACAGGAAAAAAAAGTTTGTGACTTACAATTAGTAAATACCTCAAAGTTAAACCCGAGTTCATCGACGTGCTTCGCGTTTCTCGAGTCTAAAATATAGCACGTTCAAAATTCTAGGGTCAGAGGACGGTGATTGATTTGAATTGGAGTGGAGTTAGAATCACGTAAACACATGTGGTTCAGTTTTCTGCTTGATATGCTGATGTAAAAATAAATCTGCTTAGCATATACTAGGACTGATTTTTCTACCATGACTGTTCTGCGCACATACTGAATCAGGAATCACATTCGTCCCTCCTTTTGCACGGTATATGCGTTCCAGGAAAAGACCGTGTGCATCGAAACCGTGCAAAATGTGATAAACTTGCGTATAAGTATACATTGAGTTTATAAGGGTACGCCTTCTCGAGTTCAAAGTGCAACTATTTAGCCATATTACATTCAGAATTACTTACCGCCCCTAAATCGTGCTAGAGTGAAATTTATGGCAGTGCAAATCGAGGTAGTTATCTAAAACGAATGCATCGCTAAACCAAAAAGCGTGAAATTTTTTTACATTCTTTTTAAGGCACCTTTGCATCGGATGTGACAGTATTTTCGGCGACCACTGGACCAGCGACACTGTCCCCTTGATCATCTGACCATTTCATTTTTTTCCCTTTTGCGGTTATGCGAAACAGGGTGTGTTCATGACGCAGGCTTTGCTCCCTCGACGAGATGAGAGGAGTAATTGCATGCGTAAATCAGGAAATGACCCCGGCAACCCCTGCAGCTGCCCAAAACGAGTTTTAGCGGTCGCGCAGGCCTTCTGCACCGCAGCGACGGGACTTCATTTCCAGCATCTCTCCATTAACTCCAATTACGAACTTGATATTTGTCTCGTGGCGCGAAAATTCTCCGGATAAACATACGAGCTTAATGAATTCGAAACGATGGATTAATTAATCTCATGATTATGAAAAAACCGTAAATGGAATTTCTGTTAGCATCCGCGACTGTGCGTGATATTCCAAATGTTTTAGGGAGCGTTTTATTATTTGGATAAGCTATGCAAAAGTTGCCAAAAACGAAACATTCGTTTGGGTGGCGGAAAGACGGGGATAAGTCCAAAAAGTCAGGAATTGTGGTCATAAAAACAATTAATTGGGTAGAAAGCATCTTTTTTAAGTTTGAGTAAAGATTCAATTCGATTCAACAATGACTGCAGCATCAAAATATATTTGACGAAAAGGACTGTAAATGGACATTTTGGGAGATTGTAATAAATTTAATAAGTAAAGTTTTCTCGTTCCATTAGCTCCTGTGCTTATCCCATTCTGCACGCCAGCAATAGAATTATTTTCCTTCTCTATACAGATTTTCTTATATGCCTCCGTTACTCTAGTTAAATGCTTAATTCACCAATCGAAATCGTGCTGATGACGTAAGGAATTGCTTCGGTGAGTTTAGTTCCCAATTAAAACAGACTCCCTGAACAACTATAAAGCAGATATTACGGAGGGGTAATAGCTCATCCTGGAATTCCGACGCCGCATTCGGATTTAATCGAAATAATTTGTATACTTTCTGCGACGATGGTCTCAAAGACGCTCTTAACGAGCCGCATGTGACTCTATCGTTACGTCTATTCTGCTGTAAGTGGGTGGAAAGGAACCGTGAATATTGGAATATGTGAGCCTCGACAAAATACTTCAGCTAACTCCACTGCCAGTTTTTCGACACATATTTTCCCCCCATGCAAATATAGAGGCCTATACGTATGCAGCCCGCGCAGTGATTTCTTCACTTGTTAAAACACCGTTATCTAAATCTCTCACTATAGTGAGAGTTAATAAAAAATAAGGCGGATATTTAAACGATAGTTTTCATATGTGAATGTATTACACTTTGTTTTGTTTTAAAATTAACCGCAGCCTACGTCTTTAGAAATTCTTAAAAACTAGCACATTAGCACATTTTAGATATCATAAGGGCACGTTCATGTGAAATCTCGTGTGACTCTTTTACAGAAAATTTCTGTTACCGCCAGGTGTAAACCATATCCGTTGAACTAATGGAGCTAACGAAGTGAACGTCTGATAGGAACTATTCCCTATCTAATAGATAGGCACGACACAATTTCGGTCATCATCCGAGTTGAAACGTAAGAAAAAATCATTTCGAAAAAAGGTCCTGTTGAAAATTTAATACAATCTTTTCGTCGCTCGTTTGATTTTATTGCTATTAGTCAATCCATCGCAGCCGACGGGCATGTGACCAAAACTCGCGGGATTTCATAAAATAAATAGGCGTATGAAAGTTGTTTCGAGTCCTGGCGTAGGAACAGTACTATAAATCTTTGATGGCCTTGAGCGTTAAAAAAATTAACGATTTGATAAAAGAAATTTGCGAAATCGAATGAATCTTCACAACCTTGCTAATTTTTCCGTTCCCCTTTTATTATTCATCGACTCAGACGTAAGCCGTACGGAGCTAGCATAACCGTCAGCAAATTTCAGCGATTCCCGCTGCCATCGTGACGCAATCCCTAAAAGCTCCCTCGCGAAAAACAAACGCGAAATAGCGTCCGCGAATTTTCGCGGCCCGTCGCGAAATCGCGTCCGGGAGCCGCGCGCGGAGTAACGGAATCGAACCTAAATAGCCGCCCGTCGATATTGGATTCGAGGGATAAAAAATGATCATCTCCCAAGCATCGGAGGAGTGTTTGGAAGATTTATAACGGTTGTCGCGACGACTCGACAAAAAAAAAGTTGCAAAGCGGGTAGCGAGACTGAAAGGTGAATAGTTTATAGCTGAGCATCGATTAAAGTCGTTAAAAAAACCCTGAAAATATTTTAATGACGAATCAACAACGCGGTTGTGAAAGAGATGGAGATCGTCCCGATCAATCTAAACCTATTTTCAGCGCTTTCTGGATGTCGTTCAAATGCAGGTGAATAAACTGCCACCTACGTTTATTACGCTTAACACGAATTTCTTTCCGGGTGAGTCTGCCCCATTTCTGAATTTGTTTTATAATACGCATATTTTAATAAATTAAATTAATGCGCCGTAGTAGGTTTGGTTGCTACGAGAGACTTGATATCTGACTCCGGTGACGTTTACTTCGCATGAATATGGGAACAAACCAATAGCAGATACAGGTCAAGCGCTTCTACTTAAACTACTAGCGTAGTTACCCGTCAAATATGTCGGGTATGCGTGAATTAAGTATTACGTTAAAATAAAATGAAAATTAACGAAACCAACTTTTATGTGCACTAAAACTTTAAAAATAAATATAGAATCTACATGATCGAATATTCCAAAAAATAATAACAGTTGGTATCAGGTGAAAGCCCCATGTATATAATTTAGGTAACGGAATACCAAACACGCCTAAATTACGTCCTAATTGCGAGTTAATGTAATAAGATAATATTCTCGTCATACAGATTGTTCCCAAAAAAGGAAATACGAAGCCTAAATAGCATTATTGCATTAAATCTGGTTCCAGCCGCTTATAAAGAACAATCGAGGGTATGTATGAATTTTTCGGAAGGACCTCTAAAATTCGTACATATATTTGTTAGCAACTTTACACTTGATGTGACGTTGAGACATACGAATGTACAGCGTAAATACTACGGAAAACTGACAGGTTTCGCCGCCGTTTTTAAAAAATCGTTACAACATACATTGTACAAACTTTCTCATACATTAATGCGTCGTTTAGTTATCTTTAGAAAATAAAAATCGTATGAGCCGTTTTTAGGAAATCCAATTTTTCTTAAAGTTGCCAAAGAATAAACTAGCCTTATATTCATTCATTTAAAAAAAATCAAATATGTAGTATTATTGCAGACGTATACTCAAGTAACTCTACGAAATTTGATAAAAATCGTTAGAGCCGTTTTCGAGAAAATCGGATTATTGCTAAAAATGCGTAGAATAAACTTCCCTTCATATACTCTGTTCAGTATGATAAAATGCCTAAGTACGAGGTCTCATACATTCTTGCTCTAGCGTTTAGGCTCCAGAGCCAGTAACAGACAGACGGCATTGCGAAAACCACTTTTTCGGATTCAGCGACACCTAAAACGTACATTTTCGTAAAAATCTCGAGGTCGAATTTTTTCGCGATAACAATACTTTCTCAATATACTTCGTATATGAGAAAGTAAAAAAGCACACCGCATAATTAAGTTTCCATAAACGCAGAAGTAGTTAAGAGAACATTCGTTGGAGAATATTTTACCAACACCATCCCGCAGTTTTTCGGCCTAAACACCGGTTTATTTAGAGGGATGATAAAACATTTGAGAATTTTTTCATATTTCAACATTATAAATATATTGCTAGATATCGAAGCAATTTTTATCGTATCTTCCATTACGGTGGATAAATACAAAATCACGTTGCCACTAACTCTTCATAACGGAATTTTACTGCATGTAACGTATATTTCAATAAGCATCTCAGCTTTGGATTTCAATCCCAGCGGTACAAATTAAAGAGTGTTATACTTGAGGAAATGATTTTGGCTCCTACCTCCTAACCCATTTCACTGCGTGAGAAAGGAGAAAACCCTATGAATTAATTCGTTAACCTTTATGAATTCTCTCAACCACAAAAATAATTATTAATTTAAACTAGTTTGCCGGATGAATGCTTGTTATTTCGCGAGGATATGCCAGCTATGTTCAACGCAGTAAGTCGATCATTTCTATGCATTATTGATTCTCACCTCGACATTCTGGAATGTTAATCCACGCCGCACATAGCGTTGCAATAGCGAAACAATAACATAGTAGCGGTTTTGGGTACCATATGCTATCGTAATTTGCCAGGAACATGTCGATACCTTGGGCGTTTAGGCTTTCGTGTTTCGGTGGCGGGTTAAAAAATATTACTTCTTAAATACGATATCAGATAAGAGGCTGCAAATATGCCAATAGGTGCGACACAAAAATGAGAGAATCCAAATACACAACCAAGCAAGCGTTACTCGCGAATTATGTAATCTCGTGTTAAATAACTAATTCTACAACATTCCTCAGAAGCCGGCTTTGGATAGGACTAATATTTTTCTATGAGATATGAAGGAAAGTTCATTTTTCGTTAATAGACCGGTGGCACCCCTGCTTGGATTATGTTAACCATTTATATCATTTTTATTGCTCTTTGCTCAAAAATTCCTTAGTGCCAAAATTCATGAAAATCAACTCAATAGTTTTGTAGGTGACACTTGAGGACAGACAGACGGACACGGTCGGACTGTAAGGCGTTCGTTTTTTTCCTTCTACAAAGAACGACTAAAAACGAAAGAAACCAACATGCGGAAAAAAGGTACACTAGGGAAGAGGATTCTATGTAATCGAGAGAATGACGCAACAATTGCAGGGGAGGACTAAAGAATACTTCCATGCATAGAGTTATAAGTATGTACGTGTGTACGCTTACAAATCATGAACGGTTGGTACAATTTTAACGTTTGAACAATGGTAACTTAAACAGGGCAATGCATTTTTTTAAACTCCCATTTGTTTCGAACATATAAATCACTAAAATCTGTGAAATCCGTCACGCAGGCGTAAAATACATGATTTTTATTTCGCTCACTTCTTAGATATGACGTAGCCGTCAATCCTGACCAAATATGCATGGTCCTTCGAGATATTTTCTCCATCATCCGACTCTTAAACTGATAAAAACGATCGAAATTAATATAAAATGAACGTAAACTCCAGTGTAAATTAAACACGCATTTAAGTAAGCGTTAAAATACTTGAAATTCGTGATCCTCCGAAGTGTGGTCCATATCAGTATGAATAAATTGGTAAGTTAACCTTACCTGATCACGTCTACACAGTATTTGCGTGGGCGTTGCACCGATACTTTCCAGTTTAACGGTGGATGGCAACGGGCATAAATAAAGCGCTTTATCGACCACTCAAAAAAAAAAAATATATATATATATATATATAACGAGATGAGAGGAACGAAAAAAAAGTGGGAGGGCATTGCGTACACTGAAAGCTGGGAAAGTGACGCACTTTAAACAAGGCCGCGGTTAGTGCCTACACGTATCCTAAGGAGAGGGAAAGATAATTTCTCGTTCAGAAAAACTTTGCATTACGATAGTTGGCCGAAGAAAGGAAACTTACGCAAAATGCGGAAAGATACGCCAGATGCGCGCGATTTCCCTCACCCAGCCAATTTTTTTTTAAGTGGATAGCCTCAAGGAGGAAAAAAACCGAATATTACGAGAACTTGCTTGAAGTTGCGTGAGGACATTCGACGGAAGGTTAAAAAGAAAATCCTGAAGAGTACACAAAAGGGGGAAAATGATGACGCAGATGAGATGAGAGAGAGAGAGAGAGAGAGAGGAAAAACGAAATGAAGAGAAGAAGGAAATTTCAACGCACCCCCGGATCGATAATGCAAAATTTTCCGGTCCTCGACTTCGCTTCATCTCCCGTTCTCTTTAATAAGGAAAGGTGCCTTACCTATCCGTCGAGAAATGGAGATGCTGGAGAGACTCTGTAAATGATTTCAAGGGAAAATAATCTCGTTGTCCGAGGATGTTCGATAATTTGTCGTTTCTTTTTTTTTTGTCTAAATGCTTAAGTAATACAGGTAGTCCCTCCCGCTTAACATGAGTTCTCTCAAAATGAAATTCACTTTAGCACGATTTACTAATTGGGAAACTTCTTCAGTTTACACGAAGGAGCTTCCGTTTTAACACGAGTTGCAACACGATCCATTACGTGAAAAAATAAAAAAAATATTGCCATTAATAGAACGCATTTATTAATTTTTATATATTTGTAAAATATTAGATAATTTATATTACTTGGATTCTAAAAGACCTGCGTAACTAGCACATGTTACCATGTTTATACTTTATTTGCGTCTTATGTGTATTGTGTATGCATTGTATTGTATTTACAATGTATTGGTTATCACATTTGACGTATAAAAACGTAATTAAAACGCACATTAATGCTTGTAATTCATTAAATCTCTGTTTTTTTCTCTCTCTCTCTCTCTCTCTCCCTCTCCCCCTCCCCCCCCTCTCTCTCTCCCCCCCTCCCCCCTAATCCTTTTACGTGGTTTCTTATGGTATTTATGCATTCGCTTAGCACGAATTCGCTTAACACGACACGTTTTGGGAACGTATCTCTCGTGTTAAGCGTGGACTACACGTACAGGAAGAAGGAAAAAGAACCACCTACATTCAAAGTAATTACTCCATCGTTATAAACACAGATTTTTTCAGATTTTATTGCATTTAATTTATTCTGCTGGGAATCTTCTATCTAAAATTCACTAGCAAAGGAGAAATAAGAATGCCATTCGCGAAGAAAATGACTATTTAAAACATTTAAATTTGAGTAAATACAAGGAACATTAGATATTCCTATTTCAGTTTAAACGTGATCTTCTATAGCTGATACGTCAGGTTAAAAAGTCCACTAGAGATGTAAAAATTAATCAATATTCGCAGAACCGCGATATGGACTACAGATGACTACGGCTCAATATGAAAAAGAACAGCTAAAGCTATTAAGGTTTCGTACATTGTTTATTAATGCGTAAATAAAGCACTTTATTTATTCCCTTCCAACCCGCCGTCAAACCAGATACTATGTAAACGTGATCAGGTTTGGTTAACTCTGGCGTGCACACATTCAAATCCTAATTTATTCATAGTGGTACGCTCTGAGCGCACGCGTGTTTCTAGTATTTTAACGCTTGCTATAATCCATGTTTAATGTACAAATGTATTTACATATATGAAAAGGCACGAGAGTATTATTAGAAAATAGAAGTACTACAATATAAGGATGGCCCTTCCTCCAGTTCAATTTATGAAACTACTGGTGTAATTGTTTTTACGTGGATTGTTTTCATGGATGTCGTTAGCTTTCACGACGAGTTGTGTTTTTTAAAGAAAATCGTTTAAATAGAGATGATCCCTAATGAAAATTTGCCGCAAAAAATTATGAAAGCAGCACACCCAAAAATTACAATCATTCCCAGGGTCGAATATACGGTAAGGGGTTCTAGGATATCGCCTGGGCCTCCCACATCATAAGGGGTTCCGAAAAGGATTTTATGAATTTTGTGGAAAATTCGTAAAATGAAAACATGATTAATTTCCAGTAAAAAAACGTTTGCTCTAATGTGAGATTCATTAGCCTGAGCCAATTCGTGAGGCGTAATTTTATCTAATTGAAGGAAAACAAGGCAAGCGTCCAATGTGCCTCGTAGTAAAGGTGTCTCAAACCCTCTTGTTTCCGGTTCAGAAAACGCGATCCTTCTCATTACTTTGTTTCTACTGCAAATAGGTGGGAGAAACAGCCATAGAGCAACAAAGAACGTAAGGTACTAAAAATGACATTAACAAATGCAAAAATTTCATTAACATATTTTTACTGAGGCACTGCAAAAGTCCCTGTAAGTTAAGTCCCTGTTTCATATATGTTGTTGGTAATTTTTGTCTACTTGCAATGAAACCTCACCACGATTCAATAGAAATTCGATCGTTAAGTATGTTCAAATAAAGGAGTTAGTAGTTAGGAGAGGTTTCACTACGTATTTAGATTGTATGAACCATAATTTTCTAGCGCCAGGGATCCCAGGATGCTTGAATTCGCCACTGGTTGGTTTGAGCGGTATAATTTAATTTTTTACTTTCACATATACGTACTACCTATATTGAGAAAGTATTGTTATCGCGAAAGAATTCGACCCCGAGATTTTTACGGAAATATACGTTTTAGGTGTCGCCGAGTCCGAAAAAGTGGTTTTCGCAATGCCATCTGTCTGTCTGACTGTTACTGGCTCTAGAGCCTAAACAGTAGAGCGGAAATAAATGAAATCTTGTACTTAGGCATTTTATCATACAGAGCAGAGTATATGAAGAAAGGGTTGACATTGCTCAGTAATTTAGGGAAGTTTACTCTACGCATTTTAAAAAACAATTTGATTTTCTCAAAAACGACTGAGGATTTTAATAAAATTTCGTATATTTACTTGAGATTATGTATTCAATAATACCAAATAGCTCATATTTCTCAAAAACTGAATATAAGGTTAGTTTGTTCTAGGAAACTTTAACAATAATTTTTCTCAAAAACGGCTTCAACGATTTTTGTCAAATTTCGTATAGTTACTTGAATATGCGTCTGAAATAATACTACATGTGTCATTTTTCTCAATGAATGAATATAAGGTTAGTTTGTTCTTTGGCAACTTTAGCAAAAATTGGATTTTCTAAAAACCAGCTCATACGATTTTCATTTTATAAAGGTAACTAAACGACGCATTAATATATGAGAAAGTTTGTACAATGCATGTTGTACCGATTTTTTTTAGTGATTCGCGAGCGTGAAGGAAATTTTTGAATAGAGGGGGGAGAGAGGGGGGAGAGAGGGGGAGAGAGGGGGGGGTTGACACCCAAAACCCTCTCCTGGATACGTCACTGACACACACACTGAAACGGAGTAAATGGGAATCGAGAGGAGCATTTTTCCATCACCTAGTTATCGATTATCCTCCTGGTTTGTAAAAGACCCCCGTTCGATTCCCTGTCATGTCAGACAATTTTTCTCGTGATTTTCAGATACTGCTTCATTCTAGCGCGTGGTCGAATCAAACATTCCGCGCACGTGCGCGAGGATTCTCTATTCCTCGAAACAAATGGCGTACGTGCGTGGGCATTATTCATGAAACAGTCTAATTATGTTCAATTGCTTTCATCTCCTTCGCTACGCATCCTACAAAGTGTTTCCCTCCCTTTCTCTCTTCTTCTCTTTTTCCTTCTTTCTTCCTTCCTTTTTTCTCGTTCCCATCCGTCTTCCTCTCCTAATCACGCTCCGCGATGCGGTGCGTGCCATATGGGAGCAGCTCACCGCATGCGCACTAACCTATTATCCCGCGTCCCTGTTTCGCGTCGAGATAGCTTTAAGTGGTAGGTAGCATAGCCGTATGCGCTAGGGTCTCGTTTTATTCCAGGGCCGTATTCCAAAGGGTCGCTAAATGGCAACACGTTTTACTATTTAGGGTCCCTGAAGAGAAAATGGAGACGACTCCTCCTCCCTTTAATTAAGAGAAAGATTATATCGCGCACGGAGAGTTCAATTATTCTTGTTTTATTGCGTGAGAAAGAATGCGCAGAATTTCATGCGGATCGTTCGGACCACGGAGATTTATTAAATTCTTTCATTCATTTTAATTCGAGCCCTAAATTTATGCGGGAGAGAATGGAAGGACGCGGATTTCCTAAATCGATTATACCGAGGTGAAAAGCATTCATTTTTTTCGCCACCAGTTCTGAGATTACGTATGAAACAGAGAGACAGACGGCATTGTGAGAAGCACTTCTTCGGATTCAGCGACACCTAAAACGTATATTTCCGTAAAAATCTCGAGGTCGAATTTTTTCACGATAACAATACTTCTCAATATACTTCATATATGAGAAAGTAAAAAGAATTAAAGCCTCCACGTCGTAAAGCCGATTTTACGTGTTAACTTATTGGAAATGAAAATTATTCCCCGGAGTCGAACCCGGGTCTTTGATCTCGAGTTCGATACATTAAGGCGTTTTGTTATTATATCATAATGCTATCCTGAAAATTTCATCAAATTCGGTTATGTCATTTGCGAGATATTAAGCTTCATAAAGAATTACATGACAAAGGGACAAAGTGACACTGTCTTTTATGTTTTAGGATTAGGCCCGCCACCCTTACACGTATGTCCGTCTGTAGCTCACGGTGTATGCAACACCGGTGATATAATATACAGGGGCATATTATATCGCTATCGCAGAGAGATAAAGAGAGAAAGGAAAGGATAGAGGAAAATAATGAAATGGATGGAGGAAAAGGATTAAGGGATATTGGGAAGAGTTTTAATTTAATTCTTTAGTCATGGCTACCCGTCATTTTTGACGGGTAGATAACTGGTATTTATTGAAATCACAAAACGCGGCCCACTATCTATTCCAGAGCTACTCATTTGTTCCTAATACAATTTGAGAGCCCTGAACTAAAGTGATCTTAAGCGACAGCAAGCAATCAATAATATGGCAAAAGCTATAGGAGAATAGAAGAAAATTCTCGCGTAGAACAATGAATAGGTAGGTTCTGCATGGGTGGCTTGGTATAGCCACGAAGCGGCCTGTTAACGGAACAAATCTGAAATGCTTAAGTATAGGAGAGTTTGCATGTGCGTGCACCTGTGTTTGTACATCTGTGCCATAGAACATTCATGCCAGAATGAGCCTCCATACATCAGCGCATGAGTGTAAGCCTGGGTTTAAGTTCACGCATCGGATAAATCAATAAAGATTTCGGCTGAAATTTATCCAGGAGAATATATTAGCCCTCATTGCACGTTAGAGCTTGCTTCGAGTTTTTTTTAATAAATACTCTATGTGTCAGTAATAAAAAACGTTTCTCAAAAGACTGTTCCTATTACCGACGGCATCCTTCACGAACATGTGTAATACGTTACGGGAAAAAAGGTCGAAACTGCCAGCGGGAGAGAGGGGGAGAGAGGGGGAAAGAGAGAGAGAGAGAGAGAGAGAGAGAGAGAGAGAGAGAGAGAGAGAGAGAGAGAGAGAGAGAGAGAACGCGCCTAGAACTTCGCTCGGAAAAAAGGAGGAAACGTTGCAAAATATGCAGGTTCCTATTACGCCTCCCGGCTACGTGGGACTGTTTTGTTCCCGGCGCCACCGAAATCAAAAACCACTGAAAAAATTGGAGAGCGTTGCTACAACAAAAGGAGGGAAATATCACGTTTCCCTCCGCGGAAGAGCAAAAATTTTATTTATTTATTTTTTAAATTACCCGCTCGTCTCTCCTCGCCAGAACGCCGACTGAACGGAATCCTTGGCGCGCGCACGCATCGTGCAAAATCCGTGCTCCGGCTATTTATAGGCCCGTGACATTTGCCACGCCGCTCGAAAACCCGACTACACGCAAAAAGTATTGATCATGTAAAAGCTACCTCTCGAAGTAAAGAGCGATGAGAGGGGAAGGAAAGAAATTATTTTTTTTTTAATTAGCGCGTTTATATTTTAATACCAATGTATTTCTATAAAGATGCCGTCAGATGCCGACAAAATTTGAAAACCGGTAGAGCGTTACCCATGGACACAGATTAAATTAGCGTGTTTTATATTTTTGAAATGTTATACGAACCTCGTTTGTAAATGGCATCAATTTAGAAATGTACGCCCAAAATTTCAGCTTTTCCATCTTTTATGCCTTCATAAATAAAAAAAATTAAACTTGCCCCTATCAGACCCTGTACATTTTTCATAACTCAAATCTTACGAAAAACAAATAGCAACGGCACAGAAATATAAACTCCACGTTTTATCTCTCTCCTTTACGGTTTCTTCATAAATGCTATTTAAACAAGTGTACATACGGACGGACAGACAGACGTCAAAGTAAAAGTATAGGGGTATTTTTTTAATGCGCAAAAAATTAATAATGATCTTAAGGCTCACCTTGTGCAATAAATTCGCTTAACATTGTCATTACTTCGTCAGCGTAATTTTTGTATGCATGCCACCTCTTTTCCGAGTCTGTATGACCTTTATGGTTTTTTTGGTGATTTTTGAAAATTCTTTTATTGCTGGATAGAATATTTCGTCTGGAATTTTCTTTGGAGCCTAACCATTAACCAAAGGCAGGTGTTCCCAAGCTGGGATTGGGCTGATTGTGCTCTCTGGCAACCTGACCAGTGCTCTTCTGCGACGCTTATAATTGCGTTTCCTAGCACCGTTAATATAATTTTCCCGGTTGCTTTCTTTCTAAAAATATTCAAGAACATTATTGATCAACTTTGGCATAGGTTTGATTTCATTTGTTATATCTTTTTTCGTAAAGGTATATATGTAATGGTGATCGCCTGATATTCTATAATACAACTTGGTGCTTGCCACGTTGAAAAGGTTGAGAACCTCTGACCTAAGGTGTGGATGCCTGGGCGCTTGAGGTGAGCGCCAAATTAATACGGAACCGCTTTCTGCCCCGATTTTGAGATTAATTTGCTGAAAATACTTCACCGAACGAGAGGTTAATTTGTAGAAACCATAGAAAAACAAGTGAGGGAAGAAATGCAAATTATATAAGGTGCTTTATTTCCCCGCCTGCTACCTATTCATCGGAATAGAGCAGTGTTTCCCAAATGGTGTTCCGCGGAACCCTAGGGGCTCCGCGAGAATAACAAGATGCAAACTCGAAACCGTCTTCAGAAGGGGAGAACTGTGGACCGAACCCTTTCTTTAGAATTATAATAACGAGCCCGGGTCTGGATTTTAAAATAACTTGGTATATCGGGGTTGTCAAAGCATTTATGCTCGATGGGATCTTGCTTTAGGTAGTAAGTATTGGAATTATTATTTGGAAAGGTCAGATTTAAATACATCCGCACAAAGAATGTAACTATTTTCAATGCGAAAGATAAAATTTTGTCATTCTTCCGGAAGCTACAGTTTTGGATTTCGTCTGTAGAACAAAATAATTTGGATTGTTTTCCAACATTCCATGATTTTCTTGAAGAAAACAAATGCAGACTTGAAGAATAAATTCAGAGCAACATTGTAGATCATCTTCGCAATTTATACACCAACATCAGCAAGTATTTTCCAAACATCAATGACAACAATAACTGGATTCTAAAACCATTCACTATAACCGAGAAACCAGAAGGACTATCTGCACTAGATTATGAAAATTTAATCGAAATCACTTCAGATGTCCATTTAATACAAACATTTAAAGAAGTTTCTCTGATTACATTTTTGGGCAGCTTATATCATGAATATTCAGACTTATCACGACGGGCAATTCGAGAGTTATTACCATTCGCGAGCACATACTTACGCGAAACTGGGTTCTCGAAATACACAGCAGCAAAAACAAAACACAGAAATCGACTAGATGCCGTGCCTGATATGCAAATTCAACTTTCCAGCATTAAACCAAATATAAAAAGAATTTGCCAAAATAAGAAGAAAACTCATTCTTCACATTGAAAATTGCTAACGTAATGTATACAATCAGTCAGTTTTATTTATTGTTCATATTATATCTATTGGTTTATAATAAATGTTTTTGTTCATATAAAGGATTTTTATCTTTAAATATATAAAAATAAACAAAATGTTGATCACATGACCTATTGTTATTATTATCTTTACTTACTTTTGCTTTGATTTTCACCTTATAAACAAAATAACTGTTTGGGGTTCCGCAACTTCTCTTTCGAGTTGCAAGGGTTCCGTAGCAAAATTAAATTGGGAAACGCTGGAATAGAGAATAGCAGATTCGATGCATTGCTAGTTGCCTAGATTTGCGGGGCACGTACTGTTTAGTTATTTTTTTCCGTTTACTCCCCAGCCACTAATTCTACATCCACCAAATTTATACCATGTCCAACTTTTCTATAAGCCAGTCTACCCTGAAAATTTATCTTCTCCAAATAATAGGATTTTAGAGCTATATAATCCCTACAGAAAGACGGACAGACAGGAAAAACTGAATACATAAGCGATTATCTTAGATTAAAAAAGTGCTAAAACCATTTAAAATAACCCAAAAATGTTTGCTATACCTATATATTGTAAGAGAAGTTTTACAAGCCTTAACATCTATCTATACATTTAATGGTATAGAAAAGATCGGCGTTTTATTTTCAACAATATTTTACAACATGGAGTTGATATTTCTCCCACCAGAGTACCAGATTATTTTAAAACTCAAAAGTTTTAATAATATTTTGAGTACACTTTTGATACTACGGGACTCAACAATTTTTCCAACAAAGTAAGCTCGATTCCGATTTCCTTGGGAGTTGAATAAAACAGACTTGTTATCCATAACGTGTTTATTTTTTTAACTTTCTTACTATGCGTAAGTCATGGAAATTCACTGCATTCCACTCATCGAGATTCTTTTTCCCATACTTAAAAAAAAGCCAGTTTTTTGTTTCCGTGAGGGGTATCTTCAGTTTTTTAAAAATAATTATTTAGGGTGTTTCAATCATCTGCTATCTACTAGTCCTTCAGTTAACACTTATGTTAACGATACTTTTCTATAAAATAGGGATTAAATCATTTTAGGACAATTTCCGGCGTGTTCGCGTTTACGGCCCGAGAAATTAAAGCCTCCGACAAAGTCATTCGATTCTGCACAATCCTTCAAATTGGCAAGATTAAAAACTACCGACGTTTTAGATTATATGGCTTTGAGGACCAAGATTCATAGGTTAGATTCCTATAATTCCTTTTCTTCTAACAAGATGGTAAATTATTCTGATAAGCTATACGCAAAATTTTACCGCGAATTCACGGAAAACACCAGCTGAGTTTATAAAGTTCACTTTTGTCAATTCTCTTTGTCAAAGGGTCGTAGGATGGCTTTTACGTGATCCGATTTTTCTCTATTCCGTAGAGAGCTAAATTTATGTCATCGTGCCACGACAGAAGAAAATAATTCTCGGATCCAACGCAAAAAAAAGTCGAACCATCCAATATCATGGGAATCGAATATTTTTTTAATGAGTAAAAAGAAAAAAATTAATTCTAATCCGTCCAAATGAAGCAAAAATTTAATGCGCTCCGCCGCGAAACGACCCTCTAATTTTTTCATTTATTTTCGGATTTTCATCTCGTAATTACTTACGTGAGCGAGTAGACTACATTATGGCGAGCAAACCCGCAATCTGTTCTCTGTATCTCAATTTCTTTGGGCCGTATGCGACGGGATATTAGCCGGTTCGTAGTCCGTGCCGAAGCCTTGACCCCGTTCCCCCCGTTGCGAAGGATGCAAAAAGCAATCTCTGGTATTACGTCGAAGGGCTCCGCGCGCTTTGAGCTCGATTTAAAAAGTAACGCGTAGCTTCAATTTATATTTTTATTTATTCTCTTCGAAGGCTCATCTCGGAACGAAGAAAAAGCACCTAGGCGAAAATGAGATACGATGAGGAATAGAGTTCTCGCGCCTCCGATCTGTCGAATGAAATCTTCCGAAAGCGTTCTTTCGCGAATTTCCAAAAAAATATAACGGATTTGAAATTCTTAATTCAAAACTTTTCATAGTGTTATATATATATATATATATATATATATATATATATATATATATATATATATATATACATATATAATATTTATATATACGTATATGTATGTTATGGTTATTTTGCGACGCAAGTGAAGATTAAAATTCCGCAAAAATGTTCGTGTTAAAGTCGCATTTACTTCGAAGGCGGTTCCGAATACGAATCTTTCAGAATGGAAATTTTCGAATCCAAAACGTCACGTGTGTGGGAGCGAATGGGACTCACGTTTGACAAATTCAAGAAAAATTTTAAATTCCTAATAAAATATATTTCTGCACGTTCAGTGGAACCCCTAACGAAGAACGCCTTGAGGTATTTTGACGCCTCGGGCGAAAACAAATTTCATCGCACCCTTCAGATAATTTAAGATGACGTATACGTTCATTTATTTATCACTCCTTAAAAATTAAAACAATGGCTACGAAAACTGAAGGAATCGTGTTACTATTCGGGGTTATATATTGTTAGCATATGTTTATCTTCTTGCGAGAAAGACATACAAAATTGGTCAGGATAGGACCATAGTTGCCAATTTAGCGACTTTTTACTTCCTTTAACGACATATTTTAGTGTTTAGCGGTTTTCTACTAATCTAGCGACAAATTTAAATATTTCTTTATATAAGCATAAATACATGCAATATACAACATAAACCAAACAAATTAATTTTACGGTAGCTTTATTAAAACCTATACAAGTTTTAATAAACCTTAAAATATTTCTACAGTTACTTCCCCAGTTATGATGTTTGAAAGACATTTTAAACTGATACTGAAAGATCACATTATAATTCACGTTGACAATACATCATAAAACGCAGTTAAATTACAGAAAAAATGATTTATATTAAAAATTAAAGAAGTTATTCTTCTCGATGTACAAATTAGACATCGATTTTTATTAACATCTTAAATACTAAGTCGATGGGGATTTTAATGATTATTGGACGCCCGCCTCTTAAATGAATCTTACTTTGTTCCGAAAATCCAAAAGTTTTATTCCCCTTATTAAAAATGAGGACGTATGTAAGTTTTTACAGATTGATTTATCATATCGCAATGATATTGACACGGTAACGTAACATTTTCGCAGTTAAATGATAAATAAGTACTAATAGGTACCAAATTCTAGGAACGAATGCTTGCCATGCGCGGGCAGGGCCGGCCCAAAGCACCGGCGAATCGGGCGGCTGCCCGGGGCGCCAAAATCTTGGGGGCGCTATTTCGACCATTTATCTATGTATTACTTGCGAGTGAATAAATATTGGATACCGATTTATATCGCCGAACAGGCTGCAATCTTTATGACATTAATTCTTTTTTCGTTTATCTATAATCTTTACAGAGCGATGAATAAATTAACATTTACTTCGTAATTATCTCAACAAACATTTACGGAGGGGGACGCTAGAGTGCAATTTCGTCCAGAGCGCCAAAATTATTCGGGCCGCCCATGTGCACGGGTATATAAAAAAATCATTAAATATGAGGCGGAAAACCTCCCTGCGTCTTATACGCGGGTATTTACGGTATTTTATTTTTCTACTTATAAAATAAGCTTGACCTATAAATGTTAATATCTATTCAATTTTTTATTAATAAAAGGCTCGCAAAAATTCTCCGTTACTTAATACTAATAATTAAATATTATCTTAATTGATATTCATTTATAAAATAGATAATAAGCATACTAATTAGATTAGTAAGAATTATTTGAAGTATTTATGCACTATTTCATTTTTAACGACTTTTTGGCGACATTTCTTTGAGTTTACCTACTTTTTAGGGTGGATTTAGCGACATTTTCAAATTTATTTTGGTAACTATGGATAGGACCCCTAAATTACGGAGCCCCGGGCAAACCGCACCGCTCGCCCATACCTCTGGTCGGCCTAGCCGCTATTATCCACGCTAATTCGGACTGTGGTAGACATGGGGAACTGGAAAACACGGAGAGATGATTTTTTCGAACGGCAAAATTCGTTAAATTATTTTGTGAATAATGTAAAATTTATTTGCGTAAAAATCAGATCGCATACCCCATTCATCCGAATAATGATGATGCTAGTGAAGAAAAACTATTACATCATTAAATATTGAAATTCGTGTAAACATAAGAATTGGGATGTCATTTGACACGTTCTGTGCATGGGCTTATGCTATACTGATAGGTACATCAGCTAACTGTAAGAAGGATTTGATTTGATGTGAATAAAATGTTAGTTTCGTAGAGACGTTGACGTGGAAAATTCGAACTTTTCAGAACGTCCCCTATCCCGGCTAATCCAAAAATGGATAAACGTGGCTATACTTTAATGTCATAATTTTTATGAATGGAGTTGTCGCAAACAAACTCATTCAACTCAGATGCCTTACTAAGAACACAATAAATATAATATTTTATCGACCCATGTCAATTCGCATTTTTTTTTAAGTAGCCCACCAAAACGCGCTTAATTACATTCCTATGATCCGGTTTCACTGATCCAGTTTTCTAAAATTTTGCATTTACAGACGCCTAAAAAATACAAAGGACAATAACAAAATTTTCGAAGGTTCGCCGCAAACAGCTGCGCATATATACATATATATATATAGGGAGAGAGAGAGAGATTTTTCCTTTCCGAATCAGAACTGGAAATCCGTTTGAAGTGCCCTCGCAGAACGTTGAGGGAAATCACGAGCGAATTCTTTATTTTTTTTCAATGTAAATTTACATCGATCGGGTACGAAACGAACCCTTTTTCTCTGACCCTCTGAGGGTTGGAAGAGGGAGGGATCAAATTGGGCGGTCGAGTGGGGTAAGCGTGTTTGAAGGGAATGGAAGCGAGGGACAGCAAAGGACGGAATAGGAAGCGGAAGCGGAGGAAGAGGGAGAGAGGGGGGAGAAGTAGAAATGAGTAGAGTGGCCCCCTCTAAAGGGTTTTTTTTTTGGGTCGAAGAACACATTGCCCTTGCAAACGTAAAATGAAGATTAAGAGGAGCCGAGTGAAAAACGAGTAAAGCAAATCGTCATTTAAAAATTAAACTCCGCGCGCTCTGAGTGAATGTAAATGAGCACGTAAGGAGCTTCCTTAAAATCTGAAACCATCTTCCCCAATTAAAAGAAGCACTTTTTTAAGGCTGGATGATGCAGCGGAAACAAATTTTGTTGATATCACGTTGCGGACAGGTTCGTTCCTCGTGTTGTATGAACAAATTACTGTTTCATCTAACCCAACTTTGAAAATTACAGCAAAGCTCCTGTATTAATAGCCCGAGTGTGCTTTTTGGTTGGTCTGTGAGGAAGGCTCGAAATACTAACGCGAATTACTCGAGAAAGGCTCATTTGATCTTAACCATTATTTCGATGTTTTGACCGCGTGCCACATAAAGCGGAATCTGGGTAATCATCAAGCATAATGATTAACTCGAATTTCATTCCAGGAGCTTTCCATTCTTCCGTTTCAACAACGTAGTAACGGGTGCAGGGTATTTTTGATTTACGTTTTAGAATTCGCTTAAAAATTTCTGGACTTGAAATACGATAGATTATTTCGGGGAAAATTGGACTTGTAAGACAAGGTTAATACCGCTCCGCTGAACTGCGTTTTAAAAGCCTAGACGAAAAAGTTTTTACCAATTGGAAGGAGCCGGTTTAATATTTTATGTAGTCGGAAAACACATTTTATTCATGAGAAAATATTTTCCTTTTGCGGAGAGATGGAAGAGATGGTCCTTGCTTCTTTCTTTCGAAAAGAAAACTCTACTCGATTATGCATTCCTTGAGAAACCCTCCGTCTCGGCCATTTTCTATGCATTCAGTTTTGTTTGACTTAGACCTCGCCCGTGAATTTTTGCTTGCAGCATACATTTCAGTTTTTCGCTTTCATGAACCTATGCCACGCATCCTCGGAAGGATTCCACCCTCTGACGAACAATCAGAATTCCATTCACGTCCGCATAGTATTTAAGACAAACATTTACGTAAGATAATAGAAAATAACTAACTCGTCAATCTCAAGATCAAGAATAAAATCACCCGAACGCTGGGATAACAGAAGCATATTAATATAATTGATATATTGTACTAATTGGTAGATATACGTATAGGTATACTTACGTATGTACATTGGCATGTGTGAGTGTACAGTTGAGCCTCTCTAATCTCGATTTCTGTTGTCTGGAATCATTCCTCGTTTATTAAGTTGATTGGGATATTGTTGACCCTATTTATATATACATATTATCTCTGAATCTTTAAAAAAATAAAATTATCGTAGTATAACAAATAAATATTTATTTATTTAATCAGCAGTTCTTTTCAATCTAGTAGACCACTTGACGTTTAGGGATCTAATCTATGATGCTTTATGATCAACGATGATAATTGCTTCTTGTAATTTGACCCACCTACTGCCTCTATAAAGCTCTTATTCTACTAAAGACCCGTATCTACTTTTTACTTTCTCATATACGAAGTATATTGAGAAAGTATTGTTATCGGGAAAAAATTCGACCTCGAGATTTTGATGGAAATATACGTTTTAGGTGTACCTGAGTCCGAAAAAGTGGTTATCGTAAAGCCGCCTCTCTGTTTGTCCGTGGGTCTGTCTGTTCGCGGCTCTAGAGCCTAAACGGTAGAGCGAAAATGAATGAAATTCCGTAATTAGGCATTTTATCATACAGAGTAGAAGCTATGAAGAAATGGTTGACATTGCTCATTAAGTATTGAGCAATTGTTGTTAAAAATGCGTAGAATAAAATTCCCTTAATTGTATAATTAAGAGAAGTTTATTCTACGCATTTTAACAACAGTTTCATTTTCTCAAAAACGGCCATAACGATTTTGATACAATTTCGTACAGTTACTTGAGTTTACGTCTGGAATAATACTACATATTTCATATTTCTCAATGAATGAAGATAAGGCTAGTTTATTCTTGGGCAACTTTAATAACAATTGGATTTTCGAAAAAACGGATCATACGATTTTCATCAAATTTCACATATTTATTTAAGTTGATGTTTATAGTGATTCTACATGGTTCATATTTTTCAAAAGATAACTAAAAGACGCATTAGTATATGAGGAAGTTTGTACAATGTATACTGTACCAATTTTTACTCAGTCATTTCTTTTGTAGTTTCTTCAAGTTATTCCTAGAATGCATCTTTCCGTGCTCCTCTTAGCTTTTTTAAGGCTTTGGACTAATTTAGTATTCATGGACCATATTTCACACAACCCAGAACGGCCAAGGGAAACTAGTCATACATTATCCTCTTGAGGAAAACTGGGATAGTGGATTTGAAGATAGTATGTATTTGTATTCCGTCCGAATGCACTCCTGTTGGTTTCCTCGAAATGCGATCTGCCCCTAGTGATGAGATGACCCATATAAACATACCTTCAGTCTTACTAAAGTTCTACCTCAATGATATAGAGAATTTTTGTAAGCAGTTGTAATTAACCATTATCTTCCAGAACAAGCATTTAAAAATCAAAAAATTAAAATATTACTTATCTCAGATATGTCCAATGACCACAATAAGGTTATGAAAAATCAGATGATCATTTTGGTTACAATGAAGCCGTCTTCAGAAAGCGTATTTTAACATTTTAGAATCTATATTAGGTGAAAATATATTTACTTATAAGAAAATAACCATAACTCTTTTTACATCAATACTAAAGAGACCATATTATTTCTACCTAAATTTTTAATTTAGGAAAGATGTTTACATTACTTTTATATTATTATTATATTTTTTGAAACATTTTATTTACTTTGATCATTTTAGTATTTTGGGTCGTTATAATTATTTAATACCAATTTCATTTCTGGGCTATTTTATCGTCCCAGAAAGTTTTATTGATTTGTACTGTCGCATGGCATTAGAAAGTTAATTTTCACCTTATCAGACGCTAATGACACTACTGTCAACGCGTCTATAAACGTAAGACAGACCAGCTCCGTTACTATTCACCAATGCTTGATTTAATTTACAAATTTTTAAAATCGTACTAGCGCGGTTTCTCTGTATTCTGGAGGGAAGCTTACAATGTGTCATGCGCAACCCAAAAGAGCTCAAAAAAGGGCACGGAAAGAAAACTTCTTTGGTTCATCCGAATTCTGCTCTTCTTCCTTTCCAGCTTGCCCCCACCCACTCACTTCCTCCCCCTCTCCCTCTCCCCACCCTCTCCCTCCCCTCTCTCTCTCACTTTTTCGCTCCGTCCCTTGTGCACGAGTGTGACGTAGTAAATGTCATTTCGAACACGGGAATATGCCATCGGGAGAAGACTCGTTGTGGACGATTCTCAAAAAATAAAGAACAATACACAAAACGTATAAAAATGCGCGCGTACGAGTAGGAAACGAATGAAATCTCTCATTCATTCAAAAAATAAAAGTTCTCGCGAATGTATCGAGAAACAGTGACGAAGGGAAAGATAGGAGGAGGAAAGAAGCAAGGGCAAAAACAAGAGACGAATGTATGGATGGAGGAAAACTTTAAAATGGAAGGCATAATATGGAAGAAGGATTGTAAACGGAATATAAACAAAAGGCAAACATATAAGTGAAGATTTGCAGAGTAAATTACTTAATGCCTTTTTTTCTAACATAAACTAATAAATCATTTGTTCAAGATTCTATCACTAAAGGCTAACGAATCATTCTCGAGACATTAGCAAAGTTCCGATGTAGACACCGATTATTTCCCAGCGGAAGATTTTAGATCCTCTAAATTACTACCATGCTTAGTCATTTTATAGACCAACTTATTCATTAAATTTGGCCTCTCCAAGTTTCATTAATCCAGATATATTTCCCGCTCAGACGGACAGACAACGCCGAATACGCGAGAGATTTTTTTACAAAATAAAAGCGCGAAATAGAATGAATAGAGGAAGAGAACGAAAGAGACGGATGAGTTCGAAAGAGTGAAAAAAACTTTCAATTGTTTCCAGAGGTGCGGTCTCAAGGGGGGGAGGGAGAGAGAGAGAGAGAGGGAGGGAGGGAGGGAGAGAGAGAGAGGGAGAGAGAGGGGAACGGCGTGTATAGGCAGCACGGTGCATTCCCTGTACGAACGTGATCCAAATCGCGGTTGAGTCGAAATGTGTGGAGGAAAAGGGGGCCAGGAAAGTGAGGAGGGAAGGGAAGATGCAGATAAAAAGTGGAGGAGGAGGGAGATGAGGTGGGGGATGAGGGAGGGGAGGAGGGAGGTGAGCGATTCTGGACCACGGGAAAATTGAAACAATGGAAGACCTCTGTGCAAAGTCGAAGGAGAATGGGAAACTCGAAAAAGGAACGTAGTCGATGTGTGTGAGATTATTGATTGACTTACTTGTTTATTTATTTATTTATAAAACCGTTTAGGTTGAACTTTCTACGTTGCTCCATTTTTCCATTCCCCATTAATGAATTTGAAAAGACTTTTTCTATCTTTATTCATTATGTTACGGCTTCCTTTTTGATCAGTCCTTCTGCACACACACAAACATGCGCTTCACGTTTTGACATTATAGATAACTAGCAGAAATACCCGGCGCTGTCCGGGGAAATTTTTTTCAAATCCGATCGGAATTCTAGATGATACATGATATTTAAGAATTCACTCGGCCGCCATTTTGAATAAAACGGGCAGAGAGAAACAAAAACCACGTATGAATTATTTCTGGGAGCCCTCCACAATCGTACCAAATTTGATTCAAATCAATAGTAGGACTTGGGAAAATACGCGTAGTTTAATCAGTCCCCGCCGTCCAATTACGGATAAGGAAGTAGTCATTTCCCACTTTTCTCACTGTGTATAAGATGTGTATAAGTTACCTGTTCTTTGAGAACAGGAAGTTTATGAGAACAGTTATTTTATTGAACAGTTTAGGCATCAGAACAGTTAGAAAAGAACTGTACCGTTCTTTCTGACCCATCTCTAGATGGCAATGCATTAGCATACAAAGTAATTTTGCTTTTTGTACAATTAATATAATACATTTGGGATTAAAAAGTAGCCTACGGCCTTCCTATTTTTGAAGAAAGTATCTGTTGAAAGTTTGATTACTCTATCTTTAACGGTGTGGAAATGTATAAATGCACAAATAAACAAACAAACATTCATAAGTATATACGAGATGGAAATTAAAAGGTTGTGAAAACCGGATTCGCATTCCGACTAAAAAGCAGCCTTCACAGATATTTCATTCTTTATAAGACTATCGGAGACGCATATTGCGTGTTATATTTCAGCCAAGTTACTTTATTGAAATCGTGTTTTTTATGCTCTGTCGATTCGACTGCTCTAAATGTTATGTAAGGAAAATCGGCTTGCTTATTCCTAACGGGTCGCAGTAACGAGTGCTCTCGACAACCTCCAAGCCCTTCAATGGTTGCATGTGGCAACGCAGTACATTCGCAAAACCGCTTTGATGCGGGCTTCGGGAGGTTATTAACGAGACGCTCCGGGCCAAAGGTTCATCAGCAGGCGATGAAAGGGATTACCAGTGAAGTGGATGGTTTCCTCATTAGACAGTGTGTTATGAGATCAGAGCAAACGACCCTAGATGCCCTATTTTCAGTAGTCTTAAAAGACACTCGGACAGTAATTTGCTAAAATCGTCCGCGTATAACTTATTGTTAGTGTAATTTTTTAAAAACATCTTCCCTTAATATGTACATGCAAATCTCAAAGCGACTTACTAGTTGTTAGAATGAAGTTTTACTAAAACCTGGATTTTAGAAATTATTTGGCTTAAAAAACCGTAAGAATTTGAAAAATCATTTCGGCTAAATAACAGCTGATATCAGTGGTATTAACTGAGAGTTGAAGCCCTATTAATTTGGACAACCTAGTTAAGCAGCAACTGAACGGAGAGGAGTTGAGTTTCAGTTAATTTTTTCCTTTTCTGTTTTTTGTTGTCTTACGGTTTTTTAATTCAATTCTGCGGCAAAATGTGGATGCTGAATCGGTAATGAAGAGTTCGAAATAACTGGCAACGAAATCGTAGCATTTCGAACCAGCAGGCGACTCACATAACCCATAAGAAATCAATGAACAAACTGTATGAGATTATTAAAGGACTGTTGTTTAGTTTGCTGGCGTTTTTTCTTTAATTACACCTAACGAAGGTGGCTAATAATATTTTTTATGCTTGTCCGTTGATTCAATGGAATTTTCAATGCCCTTGTTGAGGTCCTAGTTGGCGGATTTCTTGGTAGGGCAGCAATATTTAAAGGAATGAGATTGCTTCATTAGAAAACGTTTTGAGAATAAATCACACACTTTTGGCGATAGGAATTACTGGATTATAATTTTGAATATTTTTATTAGTTTCATAAAGTTTGCACGAAAAAGACAACTATCAACCCAACGAGACATGATCAAAGCCATAAGAAAAACAAAGACTGCTTCTACACCATAGTTGACAAATGCTAACAATTTCAATGCTAGGTATAACATAATACTAAAAGCGTATACAGCATTTACTTTCAAAAGGACCATACTCGAAAACAACAATAACCCCCAAAATATGATGACATGACCAAGGACACCAAAAGAAACTTACATTAATAAAAAAACTAAACCAGATAATCTAGACATCCCTCCATTCCAAAAATGTACTTCCTACACAAAATAGACAAAAATGGTGATTCGATGAGAACCACAACTTCATCCACACACTCGCTAGCTTCCCTTCTTCTAACTGGCTAAATCAAGAGTTAAATTCGACTCTTCTCATTGCAATGTCTATTGGATGTATCTAAGATATAAATTTATTCTTTTTATTTTTCTTAAAAGTTTATTTTGAAAAATTAGTTTTCAGCCATATGACAAAATCGATAATTACTTATACTGAAATAGATTTATGATGACTCGAAATAGAAATTTCTCCTCGTTTATATGCGTTAAACTTTAAATCTTAAATCTATATCTCTAATTTTCTGACGATGGACGCTATTCACTATTCAGCAAAACTGAGAGTCATAGACATTTCGATTGTATAACCATAAAACGTCATCGATATCGACAAAAACTCAGCGAACTGTGGCAGTCCCCGCCAATATAACCTCCCTTGACAAGTAATTAATCCACTCTCGAATACCGCGGATTTAAAGAGTCTCAATCCAGAAACTATTAATAAATCGCGCAAACGAGATATTAAGTCGCTTGCTAAAATCCCTTCCAAAACGCCACAGATCGGAAATTCATTACGCGATTCGATGGATCGAAACCGCGCCTCCCCTCTCCTCCTCCCCTCCTATCGCCCCTTTTTCCCCTCTCACCGTCATTAATCTGAGTCGGGCCGAGATAGTTTTAGTGTGAAAATTCCGTCCATAGAATCCATATAATCAATCAAATGGGGCGGCTGTCTTGTCCCCGGCCTTTAAGATAGGTCGTTCAATCCTGTTCATCCTCCCCCCTCCCCCCTATCTCTCCCTTCGTCCTTCTCCTTCCCACATTTAATAGCTCTACCCACCCCCTAGGTAGGAAATTTTTGGACACGTGAATCAACTATCCCCGAATAAATGAAAAATAAATCTTCGAAACACGACCTAATATGGTAGTTAAAAAGGTCGAACCATCTCTTTCTCTCTCGCTGGCCATTTTCTCCAAGGAACCAAATTAGGAAAAATGAACCGTGGAAACCTTTTCGGAAAGAGCAACAAATCGATGCACGGATACGTGTGTATATATATATATATATATATATATATATAAATATATATATATATATACACACACAAAAACACAGGTATCCGTATATTCGTGCGTGTAAACTGTAAAGTTTACATACATACATATATAAACAGTGTGGGGTTTTAGGTTTTTCGAAAGTTTTTTTCTCTTTTTGTATGTCGAAAATGTCCATCTCTTCCGGTGGTCCACTCTCACGCTTACAAATCAAAATGCTCTCCATTTTAAAACTCTTTATCTCGTCTCCATTTAAAATTCCATGTTGCTGTTCTCACTCTTTTGCTATTTCCTTCTACCTGTCTATACCTTTCCTACCATCGCCCTCTCGGAAACACAGCTTTACATTGATACACAAAAATTTATCTATTATTATTTTACCGTTTTAGACATTATGTAAGCCGGCTACTGTCGGCAATAGCAGCATAGATCACTAACAACTATCGGTAAATACCACTGATGACGGCTGCCTGGTTTACGAAATGCGTATCTGGTTTTTCATAACCCTGTTATTGTTATTGGAGGCATCTGAGAAAAGTACTAAAATTTTCAATTTTTTATTGCTTATTTTTTACTTTGTTTTAGCTATTTGACCAGATCGATAAATCTACATTAAATTACCAATGGCCTTACTAACGCTAAACAGTTAAATTGCAACTGAAACTTGCTAGAAAAACTAGATCTCAAAATATTGGCTAGAAAGCGAAGAAATTATCGCATTTAGTACGCTTACGGGATTTATTTAAACAGTTATAAGCCGGCATAACTCCGAAAGCTGATTTTTTTACCTCTTGATCGCCGTTATATACTGAGAATTAGCAACCATAGGTGGATTATATTGATAAAGATTTAAAGAGCAATCAATTCGAACTTAAGCCGGATAATGCGGTGAGTGGTTGCCATCAATAAAGTTCTATAGCTCGAAAAATTGGCTTTTTCGGATTTAAAACCGAATTAAGTTTTTATTATTTTTATTGATACACATATATGTTACCAATATCTGGCAAATAAGCTCAACTCTCGTATTTCGACTTTTACCTTTTTAAAAAATACAATTTGCAAATACGCTACATTTTAATATCTAAAATGGAGAAAATAACGTTGTTTGAATCGAACATGTCTGAGATAATCGATCATTCTGGATCGCAACTTAGGATCACTTACGTTTGTGAAAATCTTCTACTTGAAATTACTGAATTATATCACAGCACAAATAATTTTAATGCAGATGATGGTGGAAATTGAACGGCAGACAAGTTACCAGAAAGCCGGCATTGTTATGGCATAATTCAGAATATAAATCCTCTTCCTGCATTATCCCGAAGAACATAAAATTAACTTCCCATCTGCCTACGTGCAATACGCAACGGAAATTAAGATCCACGCTCTAGATGAATTTATATAAATTATTCACGCGTAGTATACGGCCTTTCACATTTGCTGAAAACGTACGCAGGCAACATAACCGAGCATTTTCAAACTTGCAAATACGGACGATTCACGAGGAAAGTTAGTTCATTCATCAACGTTTTAAACAATTAATTATCAATTACAAAGCGCTTTGTAAATTGTAATTTATGATCAATCGAGAGAGAGAGAGAGAGAGACCGAGTTTCTCGTTTCGCGGCATCGCAAACGTTGCTCTATTGTTGTAGGACGGCGCGAAATTCGAACCGCCTATTTTTACTCTTTGGAATTGTTTTTTGTATTCCGCTCGCGGAGTGTGGACAATTATTTTACTCGCAACGCGAAATTCTTCTGCTCCCAAAAAAAGGGCGAAACGGGCGTCGGTTAGCGTTGCCATATTAAAACAAACTCGTTTGCTCGTTGCTTCTTTTCGAAAACCTCGTCGTCTAGATGGGGCAAAAATGCGTGACCCATGTTTTCCGCACGCAAGGAATTCCGGGGGATCGTGTGATCCAAAAACTCGAGGTTAAAATTAAAAAACGAGTATCTGACGCGTCGGACCTAATGAGGGTTAAGGCGACATTGTTTTCGAATCATAAAAGGTACATTTATTTTGATAAATTTACCATCACGCGTAACTTCAGGCTTTACTCGGTGGAATAAATTTCTGAAATTTTGTGCACGTATAGGCGGCCGTGGATTGAGACCTAGAGAACTTTTTTTTTAAATCTCCGAAGAGTACCTTTCATTTTTTCATTTGAATGATTATTGGAGAGATTGTAAGATATTTTTGAGTTTTAATATACGATTAAATAGAGATACGAACTCGAGACTTGAAAATAAGTGTCGAAAAGAGAATCTTTATTTTTCTGCTAAATAAATTTGAATCTGTTTCGAACGAGCCTAAAATTAGTTTGTAATCCTAACAAAGACAAGTTTTACGCGTTTGGAGCTAAGAGTGAATTTAATAATTTTTATTTTATTCGACTTCACTACAGAATCTTTATCAAGTAATTCCGTTAATAACAGACGGGGTCAGAAAAACTCCACGCAGACATCTGAATAACAAATTTAAAGCGAACAGCTCTGTAATAAACTATAAATATCAAGAGGGCTCGCTCGTTCTAAATTCGGAAGTTATTCCCTTGATATTCAAAGCTCTCTTTTTCCGATGATACGAGTTTTTATATTAAGATTTAACATTTTACTTTAGCTACATAGCTTACGTTTTATTGTTATCCGACTTAGGAATTTAAGCTTAAGGATCGAAGCGCCGTTATTATAAGCCCTGAAGCGTTTCGCTCCCTATAAGGTTACCTCTCTTATCTTGCCCTTTTTACGACACCCTTTACACATTTCAGGGCAAAGAGTTTCACTTTGTCACACTGGCAGTGGCCCATCCACCCGAATATACCGCAGTGGCAACAGTGACACTACAGTACGTATTTTTTCCTCAAAATGCCCTGCTCGGATATTATGTCTCGCGTCTCTCCTTGCCCAGCTCTGCTTTATCGAAATAAGGGGAAATGGAATTTCCGCCGTTTGACACCTTGCTAAATCGCAGGTGCCGGAGAGGTGACGCGTGTCGACAAATGAGGATTGTCGGCGGAAGGGGAAATGAATGAACCCTCGATTGCTGCGAGGTTATTCAAGGGGACAGGCCACTTCCAACCCGAACGATAAGCAGAATGGTTAACCGATCGCTCAGCCGAACGCAACGTCTTATTCGACGGAAAATGGTAGGCGCCTTTCCTGACAATTATGCGAATCGACACTTTCGGCGAGGTATGTAATTTATTATCCAAGGTGAAAAATAGTATGTATTATCGCGGGCTGCAAGCTTTTTTTTCGCGGAATAAAACGAGATAAATGAAAGGCTGCGTGCGTCAGACTTCGAGCATTTGCAACTACATTTATCGCAGCTTAAATGCGGTAACGTAACCATTTTAGCTGTAACGTGGTTAAATATACCATATGAAAAATTCTGTTAGGTCGTTGTCTATTTCAAAAAAGGAAATAAATGTTTATTTAATTGCAATAGAGAAGGCTAATCTATTGCTAGAAATCAAGATTCTCTTAGAATCTACCTTCGGTGAATTACCACTGAAGACGGCTGCTTTGTAGCCGAAATGCGCATCCATTTTTTTATAAGCTTGTTGTGGCTATTATAGTTACCTGAGGCAAATACTTTTTTAAGTGCTTGTTACTGAATTTTTTCAGCCGATAATTCTCTGTTTAATTATTGTTGGAATGCTAAGCAGGTTCACAGAACCGTTTCATGGCTATTGTTACCTAGATCGTTGGTGCCAAACATAAATCAAGCTAGATAATTCATTTTCTACGCAGCTTCACGTTTGTGCAAAGGAATAAAGTATTCACAGAATTTGCTGATAATACTTTACAGAAATAAGTTGCTTTTCCTTAGTATATGAGAGCAAACAGCGGCGCATTTAACGGAGGTCGCACTTGGCGCACGCCATGGGCCCCTCGAAGCAAAGGGCCCCAAAAAATATTTTAAAGTATAATCTCAGAAATATTAAATTTACTTTTTGCATTGCCATATTTAATTTATTAAAAAAGGGAGTCAAAGGGTTAGTCGTTATGTGAGGTTTCAGTATATATATATGTGGATTTCAGGGCCCTCAATTGTTTAGCGCCAGGGGCCTCAGAATGTCTAAATCCGCCACTGAGGGCAAATCGCTTAAAACTTTTAATTGGTAAAAGTTATTAACTTCAATTATTTCCATGTCCCTTAGATGGATAACAATCGCACTTAAAAAAACACAAAAAACAGTCATAATGGTGATATAGACCGAAAAGAAGAAATTCACTTAATGCAGCGTTACCTTCCCTCATTTGTTCGGTTTCATTTTCGACAGAATTTCTTTCAAAAAGATTTTTAAAATTAGATGCCTATGATAGTTATTTTCTTTTTACATTCGCTTAAAAACCTTATCCTATGAAAATCACATTAACCTCGCACGGCTAAAAATAAGTCACAACTTTCCCAAAATGTCGTCATCGAAAATAAAAAGCATAAAAAAACCTACACCCACATTCACGCGCATAAAGCGACTCCGATCGAAGCTAGCATTTCCCGTCGCATACAGAGGGAGGCCTGCAAACCTAATTTCGCCGAAATTAGTCCATCCGGTTCAGCCGGAAGAGCCTGCGCAGTCTACCAAACCGACGAAATTGGGACCTGAAAACCCACGCATAAAAAGAGAACCTTTTTGCGCATGCTTTATATATAAAAAAAGAACCCTCAATTAAAGTTTCGCCTCCGTTTACTTTATTTTCCAAAGGGTAGATAAAAAAACCAGAGCGCGCCTCTTTCATAATATGATTCAAGACCAATGAACTTATCGGGAGAGTGAAAAAATTAATAAATACTGTAGAGAGCTGATTATCCGTGGTAATTGGAGGAATCGGGGCCCGGCTAATAAAAAAACACGGATAATCCAAATTGAAGGTATTTATTGGAATTATTGTTACATTAATAGAATACGTAATTGAAACAAAATGTGAATAGGTCAGACTGACAATGTAAACATTTAAATACTTCGACAAAGAACGGCGACAAACTAAAGTTAAAATGCAATTTTAACTCACTCTCCCACGCTTTTATTCAGAGAATAAAATACTCAAACAATGTAAATGTGTAAATACGCCGCCAAAGAACGACGACAAACTAAACTTACAATGTAACGGAAGTGAGATAAACAAGACCAGACTCCAACAATGTAAACGCGGTAATAATTCGACTCCCCGCACACGACTACGGATAATCCACCCACACTGACAATAGGGCCCCGGATAATCGGCGCTTTACTGTATCCTTATTTATAGTCAGTTCGGTCGTACAATATAAGAGGTCATAAGAATAGGTGCTGGTGAGCTATATATATTACCCGAATCCTTTGACAACGAGTTCCGTTTTCCGGGTTATCCCATTTTATA
This sequence comes from Uropetala carovei, assembly GCA_036926305.1. NCBI lineage: Eukaryota > Metazoa > Arthropoda > Insecta > Odonata > Petaluridae > Uropetala > Uropetala carovei. Next base: position 1,894,226 of record JAXCHB010000259.1, on the reverse strand, counting down.
CTACATATAATGCTTTCGGGAGGAAAAGACGCCTAATTCTACGTGACTTAAGGAAACCTTATCGAAACCATTCGAGTTCCTTTTATGGAACTAGAATTTACTACAGCGGGTTTCGGGAAAATGGAGGAGATTGTACCGGGACTTAACGTGGGATGTTGTAGCGGAGGATGAAGGATTGGCTGATGGAGGGAGGTGGGAAGAGGAGAGAAAGGAAGGAGAGGGGAGGGAGAGAGAGAAAGAGAAAGGGAGGAGGTTGTTAGTATAGCGCGGAAGGGGCGGCGAGAGGGCGTGCAGGCGATTATAGCGACGAATGAGGGAGGAAATGAAGGGGGCATTAGGAAGGGGGTGGCGGAAGATGCGGAGAGGGCATGTAGGAGGCACCGGGGGCAGAGGTGTAGGAGGCGACTATAGGACAAGGGAGAGCAGTGGGAACGGCAGGAAAGCGGGGAAAGGGTCCGGGGGAGTCTGGTGGGAGCGAACGGAGCAAAGGAGGCGGTCGGTGCGGTGGAAGCTGTGAAGCCCTTGCAGCCGTTCAGGGGCGCACAAGGCAGACGAGGTGGGGAGGAAGGGGACATTTGGAGCGATGGGAGAGAGGAAGGGGGGAGGGGGGAATTTGGAGCGGAAGAAGAGAAGGTGAAGGGCGGTGAAGGAGGCGGAGGGCAGAGGTGGCAACATCCCCGGGAGGAATGGGGGGAGGGGGGGGACGCCGTTCGAGGTGGGAGCGGAGAGAGAGGGAAGAAAGGAAAGCTATAAACGTGGCGCAGGTTTACAGGGAGAGGGAGAGAGGGTGAGACGTCGAGTCTGTGACGAGCAGTGAAGCAGTCGACTGGTATGACTGGACGGGTCTGCTATGGCCAGGGCTTCGCAAGGGTAAAGGAGGAAAGGCAGGAAGCGGGAGACACAACTATAACCACTACCGCATCCATGGGAGCTCTCCTCCCTCCGGGGGCCGATTGTCTCTCTCTCTCTCTCCTCCCTCACTCTTCTCCGACCAATACCCTCCCATTTCCCCCTAATTTCCCTCCGAGCGACCTCACTCCCTCAGGAACTATCTTCCTCCCATCCCGCCCTCCCTCACCTCATCAGCGCTTCCCCAGTTTCCATCCTTTTTTTTTCCTCCTAAAAAAATCCCTCTCTCTCTCTCTCTCGCTCTCAATATCTTCCCTTGCCATCTCCAACCATTCCTTCCCTCTCTCTCTCTCCCTCCCCTTCCCAACTACGCTTCATCATCAGGAGTTTCTCCTCTCCCTGCTGCCTAAAACACTCTCCCTCCCTTCTCAAAAACTCCCTCCCTCCCTCCGTGTCGGGACAGGTGATCAATAAATAAACGGAACACACCCCAAGTACTTTTAAGTCTATCCGCTGGGTGCCGCCTCTATCCGGGGAAATGTTAACTAGTTGGCACGGGAAGGGGAGGTGTCTTAATATTTATTTTTTTTAAATAAAAATATGGCGGAAGGACGAATTTGTTTTTAGAGGGAGAGGAGGAAATATAGAGAGAGAATTGAGCGAAGTTGCGAGAGATTTGAATATTAAAAGGAGATGGATTAACCGGTTTAAAATCCATGGGTGCTAAATTTGCAAAGAGAAGACTACTCGCGGCGGAAAAAAAGGTTAGGCATTGTTTTGTTTTTTTTTATACCTCTCCTTCTCCTCTATATAAATGTTTCTCCGAATCACGCCTACAATTAGATATTAAAATATTCTGCTCTATTTTTAGGCGCACGAAATGCCTCCCTCGCCCGCACGAGAACTTTTTCAATGGCTCATCGTATCCATCCTTTCATTTTTTTCGAAAAGAAAAATAAAACGGAAGGGAGTTTAATCCCCCGTTTATTATATTCCGCCTTTTTTTATGGTATCTAAAAGGTATGAAAATATATCTCGTTTCGTTTTTGTTTGCTTTCGAACGCGAAAAATTAAGTACTCTCCGGGAGAGATGTAGGTATAAGCCTGGCATTAATTTTTTATAAATGGAAGGAAGGCAAACGCAATGTATTTGCCATTCATTTTGTTAGCTCTTTGTTTCCCTACAATGATGGAGTATCCTTCGGTGATTTTTATTCGATTCCAATAGTAAGAAGAAATTCGATGTGCGGCCGCGTAAGAGGACTCTCTGAAGTCATGACGTCCGGCGTAGACCTATATATATTTTTCCAGATAAATGGTAAAAGCATAGAAAACGAATATAATGATTTGAGTGAAGCATTAGCTAGCCTTTTAGTATCACATAATCGATTTAATTTATAAAAGTTATTCGCAACTGTTTACACATTACCTCCGAAAAAGAAAGTGTATAAAACTCTAAAATACATTTTATTTTCCAAGAAATTTTCGGGATAATTTTCAAAATAGCAGGTTCATATCTAAAGTCATACTATTATTTCACCATTTAATTTTCCTCTTGCCCATGATTTATTGTGAACGGAAACGGTAATGGATTCTTCGTCATGAGTACATATTCTAATGCATCAGTTTTAAGTCGCGATTAAAATTTTAAATAAATCTTCATTAAAATCGTCGTAAAACTTATAAAAAATACAAGCTATCGATTAAAACCTTTATTTATTTCACCTTGATACAGAAAAATGGAGCTAAATACAGGGGTTCCTTCTTCAATGATCCCCGGATTAAACCCATTTATTTTCTCATTTTCTTCAAGCACTCTTTACAAATCTCAGATTTATTCAAGGCATTTTCAATTGTATTGCACCTTTCTTCTCTTATCTGAATTTTTCTAAACTCATCCCAAAAATTCACAATGTCAAATGAACCATCATCGAACGCGTAATGTAAATACAACATCTGTCTCGTTTGCTACTTCAATCTTCTCCCACAATCTTAAAAATCTACGCGATATGTGCGTCTCGGAAATAATAAATGTTTGTTTTGAATTTGGGTGTCAAGTGACCATTAATATCGCGTTTTAATGTTCGTGGTAATCTTTTGTAACTGGTTGTCATTTTCAAAATAACATACATTCATACAAACATTTTCCTTTGTTGATGTATATTATTACGATTGCAAATGGCACTTTAAGATAAGAAATCCTCACAAAAAACTGTTCTCGGAGGCTGTATCGGCTGTGTTTATCTGCCAAGGCAAAAAAACAACTCCGTTTTGAACGAAAATCCTCTACCGAACGGAAATCGCAAATCAACCGATTATTGGAAACCCCACATGATATCCCACGACCAATTTATTCCACGTTTCTTATCGCACGCAAACGTATTTTTCGTTTGTTTACGATCAAAAGTCGATACATTATTCAAAGATTAATACGGTGTGGAGGACCGATTTCGAGCCCATTATTACAAACAGACCATAAATAATGATGATCATAACATTGACGTGCAATATAAAAATACGTTCACGCATATAGTTTTTGGCGCGTCTTCAATTCGCGAGGCGAGAAAATTGCGAAAATAGTACACAACTCCGAAGAAGTGGTTGACCCCCGTCATGCGTGTGTCACATCTCTCTAAGAACAATAAAAGTAACTTACCTACTCCTGGTTGAGTGAGAGATTGAGTGATAGAGTAAATGGCATTCCGCCAGGGTTTCGAACGAAAGGAGAGCTAACAATAAGACACGGGGCCGACTAATCCATCGCGTGAAAATTGGATGAATAATTTGGCAATTTCCCACGAAAATACTAGATAGCGAAAGAATAAGGACTCGAAAAAAAAACCTGTGGATGATAAGCAATGTCGCTAGAAAAGGGGGGCATATATACGCAATATGTAATATGTGTGGAATATCACGCACGAATACTTTCATTCCTCAGTGTATAACAAGTTAATAGACGATTTATATCATTATACCGGCAGAGGTATGTACAACTTAAAGTCATGGAATCGGAAGGACTAAAAGTGATTACGAAATTAATTAACATGATTTACCACTAGGGAGAATGGCCTCAGGATTTCATAGATGTAACAATGATCCCTCTAAAGAAGAAACCAAAGGTGCAGTGTAAAAACTACAAAACGATAAGCCTACTGTCACACACTTCGAAGATCATCACGAGGATTCTTAATAAAAGGCTACAGAAAAAGGCCGAAGAAATGCTAGGGGAAGATCAGTTCGGCTTCAGAAAAGGACGAAGAACCAGAGATGCTATCGGATTAGTGAGAATCATATCAAAAAGGGCAATAGAGTACAGTCAAGATTGCTGCGTATGTTTCGTCGACTGGCAGAAGGCCTTTGATAGATTAAATTAGGTACTGCTGATGAGGATATTACAGGATATATTTGTAGACTGGAAAGACAGGAGACTGATCAGGAATCTATACGTGAATCAAGTTGTAAAGGTCAGGTTGGAGAATGTGGATACCAGCGGAGTAAATATCGGTACAGGAGTAAGACAGGGCTGTTGTCTATCGCCGATCCTATTCAATATATATGGAGAGAGGCTAATGCAGGACGCGTTAGAAGGCATGGGAGATTTCAAAATCGGAGGAAGGATTATAAGGACAGTGAAATACGCGGATGATCAAGTACTTCGAACTAGAAAGGAAAAGGAACTCCAGAAAATGATAAATAGACTAGTGATAACAGGTAGAAAATACGGTATGGAAATTAATACAGAAAAATACAAGATCATGCGAATATCAAGTAAAGAAGAAAAAAAATTGAACATAAGTTTTGGAGGAAAGCCATTAGAACAAGTTTCACATTATAAATACCTTGGAAGCATCATAACGAGAGAAACAAAATGTACCGAGGAAACCAGGACTAGAATAACAAAAGCAAAAGCCGCTTTCAGAAGAAAGAAACTCCTACTAACGGGGAATATAAAGGAGGATATCCTCAAGAAGTTGACAAAATGCTATGTATGGAGTATAGCTTTGTATGGAGCAGAAACATGGACGCTAAGGAAAAATTATATTAAATACTTGGAAAGATTCGAAATGTGGACATTGAGAAGAATTCTGAAGATAAAATGGACAGATAGGATGAAAAACGAGGAAGTACTACGAAAAATAGGAGAGAAGCGAACGATGATACAGATTATCGGAAAGAGGAAGGCGAACTGGATTGGATATTACCTGAGAAGAGAGAGCATGATTAAAGAAGTGCTAGAAGGAAAACTGGATGGAAAAAGATAAAGATGTAGGAAAAGGTTTCAGCTGATAGACGACTTGAAAGGGAAAGAGACCATCAAGACATGAAGAAGACTGCGGAAAATAGGAGTATATGGAGAACTAAGTTTAACAATGAATAATCACGGACCTGTCTACGACAGACTACCTATGATTATGATGATGATCATTATAACAAATGAGGAAAAAATTGCAGAGCGATTACCATAAAGCGCTTTTTTCGACGATTCAACAAAAGACATTTCTTTTGCTTTTTGAAAAAATTATTCATCACTGATTTCTTAATCTCAAGAATAGAGACTTGTGATAGCTAAACACAGGTTCATTAATTAAACTTTTTTCATCGTAGGAATGAATTTTTCCAAAACAAATTGCACTAATTGCGGCATTGAGATCAGTAGTTGGTTTTCTTGGAGACGATAAATCTAATCGAAATCTGGTTATCAGGAATCCTTCCAACTCGTGCCCCTTCTATTTCAATATGTTTATTCCAAGCTGCAGCAACAATAACAATATATGTATATGATCTATCGACAACATTCCAACCCTAAATTCTAAGCATCAAAAATTATTCTCCTAAAACAGATGCTTTTTTTTAGTTATTAGCAATTTATCTTTGTACCAACATTTTCTCCCCAGCTACCAGATCTAGATTCACTAACCTTCTACCATGTGTAACTCTAATGTAGAACTATTTATCCTGGCGTTTAAAAGTTTGTGACCTGCGTCATTTTTGAGTTATTTTGTACACGGACAGACAGAAAGACGGATGAACCGAATACACAAGCGATTTTATAAGAATAAATAAATAGCCCTAAAAATTATGTAAAACACGAGATTAGAAAAAGAGGAAATACTAAGGAGACTGGAAAGAAAAGCGAATGATTATACAGGCTGCAAGAAGGAAGACGAGCTTCATAAGACATTGCCTGAGGGAGTTCATGATTAAAGACGGAGTAAGAAAGGGAAATGGAATGAAAAATGAAAGAGAGAGGGAGGAAAAGGTTTCAGCTGATAGATGACTTGAAAGGGAAAGAGAGAGCTACCGAGAAATGAAGAAAGCAGAAGTATTCGGAGGACGAGGTTAATCCGATAACAATAACGGACATATCTACGAACAAATTACCTTTGATTTTAAAACGATTTCGATTACAGTTATTGTTACAAAAACGTTAATAGTTCAAAATTTAATCATCGATTCTCAAGAGTTTAAAACTTGCTTCAATCGGTAAAATATAAAAGCCTTATTCTGTCCCTTTGTCTTTTTGTCACCCCCTCTGTCACGCTCTGAAAAAAACCAGAAATATACCTGGAAAGAGGGGACTAAGGTCAGCTTTTGAAGCACAATAGATACTCGCGGCGAGCGTTTCGAACCTTCGCTCGAATCGAAGGCAACCCTCTCAGCAGGAGATATGATTTCAGGTCAAAGGAGATTTTATTTCAGAATAATCGATCATTCCCCTCATTTTTGACGGGCACTTATTCTAGTAAATTCATAACAGCTTAGAATTCTAACCAATATTTTCCTTGAATTTTTTTCACATTCGGTAAAATGATTCTGATGCATGAATTCAGCACTTCTCTCAGTGATATCGAGTTTTAATAGCTATACGAGCAATGGTCAACATGACACGCAGTAGTTGAAAAACCAGAAGCTCGTGATCCTATAAATAAAGCCATTTGCATGATTTCATTAATGTTTCAAGACGTCCGGCGCTAAAGCAAAATGAGAGACTTGTCAAAATCGTTCCAAGACTCGAAACAGCTGGATGAAAACGTTAAACGGACAGATAGCGGTACTCTTCTCCTGCGCGATTTCTTTTTTCCTTTCGCGACCACGTGAGTTGCTTGCATCGCGAAAACACTCTGCCAATGAGGGTCGCGTTACTACGCGCGTCGCTTGCCGCGTTCATAAATAGACCCGTGTTGATGCCAGAATCAACTGCATACGGTTTGAAGACGGTCCGTCGGTGATGGTGCGGGGAAGTTATGCAACCCGCGACTCACACGTGCTTTGCCGGTAGTATACAAATCGCACCGAGCGAAAACGTCGTTTTGAAATGTTCAAAGCGAAACGTAGCAGAGGAAGTGCATATTTTGAGACGAGAGCAAAGCTAGGGTTTTGGAGGAAATTGGACGAGAAAAGAATTTCCCTTGATTGACGATGTTTGTATATAATATTGCCAATGAAAATTTTAACTGAAAAGGACGTCTTCAATCTGTGTAAGAACCCACCGTCCAAGATTAATGAGGAAGAGAATATCTAGTTCCTAATTTTTATTTTTTTTAATAATATATTTCGTCGGGAAACGACAAAATTTCGGATCTGATTCATTTTTTTTATTATTCTGATGTATACCATTAATGAATATAAAAGAAGTCAATTTAATTTCAATTATATTTAGCCAACTACTAGGGTGAATTACATCGCATATATTTTACTTTCTCATACGAAGTATCGAGAAAGCATTGTTTTCGCGAAAAAATTCGACCTCGACATTTTTACGGAAATACACGTTTTAGGTGACGCTGAATCCGAAAAAGTGGTTTTCGCAATGCCGCCTGTCTGTCTGTCTGTTACTGGCTCTGGAGTCTAGACGGTAGAACAAAAATGAATGAAATCTCGTACGTAGGCATTTTATCATACTGAGCAGAGTACACATAGAAATGGCTGACATTGATCAATAATTAAGAGTAGTTTATTCTACGCATTTTTAACAACAATCCGATTTTCTCGAAAACGGCTATAACGATTTTTATCAAATTTCGTACAATTACTTGAGTTTACGTCTTCAATAATACTGTATAGTTCACATTTCTCAAAAAATGAATATAAGGCTAGTTTATTCTAGGCAACTTTAACAACAATTCGATTTTCTCAAAAACGGCTATAACGATTTTGAACAAATTTCGTACAGTTACTTGAGTATACATCTACAATAATAATCCGTATTTTATTTTTCTCAATGAATGAATATAAGGCTAGTTTATTCTTGGGCAACTTTAACAAAAATTGGATTTTCTAAAAACAGGCTCATACGATTTTCATTTTCTAAAGATAACTAAACGACGCATTAATATATGAGAAAATTTGTACAATGTATGTTGTACCGATTTTTTTAAATGTCATCATTAAATAATTTTACCGAATTGAACCGCACCGAAGAATTGTCTGCAAAAATGCTCCGGTAAAATAAAATTATATTTAACCACTGCATATATTAATTTCACACAATTTTTGGGCAAACGTTTTAGAGAAACATTACATTTCCTGCTATTTTCGACAAAAAATAACAACAATATCCTCTTAAATAATTTGTGTGAACGAATGTAAATTAACATATTTTATTAGTGGCAAGTTGCTAATATATTTTAAAATGCAACGAACCACGACGACCTAGGAGAATAATTTTTTTAAATTAATTAATTGTTTAAAAAATAATCTAAAACAAGTAAGAGGATATGTTTTAATATAATCAAGACATGGACGTATCACTGCAGAACTCGAAATTATATAAAACGTTATCATTTGACATCAAATGCGCATACGCCGGAAAAGCACAAACAAGCCAAATATTAATGGGTTGGCTGGGCGAGGACTAGTTCTAATTTCTCAGCTGTACTAGATGCGTTGAGTGAATGAATAATTAAAGAGAGGAAATGCTGTAGTCCAATTACCAACTTTAGAGAGGGCCGTTTCCGAGAAATTAAGACCTATGAACTGTGTACATTGGTATAGTTAAGGAGTCTGTCAGAAACTTTAGCACTCCGTAGAATTTCCGTGTTTATGACGTATAAACCAGGAAATATCTCATCCAAACAAACTCGTGACCCTTGTGATTATTTATTTATAGGTGTTTAAAGTCGAATAAAGGTAGAGAGGATATGATTTCTCACAAAATGAAGGAATTTTTTTTACTTTCATCATATTTCCCTAAAAATATTGTTGCAAAACCTTAAAACTTCTATAAATATAAAAATAACACATATACATACATACATAAACTATATGCATATATTCACACACACACACAGGTTGGCGCACAAAATGATCTCCTAACAGTAAGTCTCCCTTTATCTGCCATCTTGCATAATGGCGGGATAAATCGCGCTATCCACCCTGGGCCGGCTCAAGACATTTTGGCGCTCCAAGCAGATTTCAATCATGGCACCACATCGATACATAAATTTTGCATTAAAATTAGGTAATTTAGTAGTATAATAGGATCTAATTATTTTGGTTTTTTTTGTATTTTTATGATGAAACGGTTTAATAAAAAAACAAGACTTTATTCACAGAAAAATAAATTTTAAATGTCACAAAGAAATTATAAATTGCGCCAGATTGGAACTATTGCATCGATGTATGCACAGATGGGACTCAATAACTGGTTGGAAAAATTGCTGGTGCAATAAGTTTTATAAAGAATGCGTTGACGCACTTATCTGAAGCTAATGGTGCGAATTGCTCTTGGAATGAAATAGAAATGAGGAAATTGATTCTTGATTGCGAAATGCACTTGGAAGTCTATGAATACTGCAAAGGAAGGATGCAGCAAAAAAAGAAGCGACGAAACGAATGGAATCAAAACTTTATCTTGGAAGTGATTTTGGAAAGACGTTCAAAAAAAATTATTTAAAAAATATGTGCTGGAATGAAAAGTGGGCTTTATCGTGAGTAAATGAGACTCCAACTTTATGACTGATTACGAACTTTAAGAGCAAGATGAACATCGTCTATTACTTGGAATCATTACAACAAGTCAAGGACAACTTTCGTTAACAGGAGCAGCTTAAGAATTTGTTACCAATTTAAAATTGAAAATTAAAAACGACCTTCAGGATGAATTTCTTAAAAGAAAATAAAATTGCCCGATAATAGAGTTAGTTACCACAAATTTTAAAGAGAAAAATCTCTACATTAAACTTCTTACCAAGGTTGGTTCAAGAAAGAGTACAATAGCAACAAATTTATTTGGACGAAACTAAAAAATAATTTTATCATACAACTTGAAATATGTATATATATAAAAAGATCGAAGAAAATTTGTACTAACTTCCTGGTTTAGAAAATCTCCATTGATCGTAGACTAGGAATAAAACCAACTCTCAGGGAGAAAAACCTGCTTTTAACAACGAATAATCTCTACACTAAATACTGACGTCACTTCTTGAGCAAAGACAAAAACATATCAATTATTCCCAAGGAAAACTAACCTGCTATAACTTGATAACAGATTCTTCAAACACTAAAAGACGCACACCACTCCACTGACGTTTCCACAACGATAGATGCATTAGAACTAATGCTGACAAACCGCCCTTTTTCGATGTCACCGATGCAAAATGCGACGGAGGAGAAAATTTTAAAGACAAAGGGGTTGAAAACAGTGGTCTGAGAATACGTACCCCGTCCTCAATGCGACCTAACACAGCATAGTAATTACTAAGAAGCAGTAAAAGAAACCCAAAAGATACATATTTTAGTCCTCTAACAAAAGCCGCAACTGATAAACCGAGAAATGCCAGAATGAATGCACGTGGAAACAAAGGAGGGAGGGTCTCGGGATGTCCCGTATCCCCCTCGGACTTTCTAAAGATTTCCTTGGTCTTGGGCACCCTTGCAAATGTCTCCCGCTGGCCAACATATGAGACTGCAACAAGCTATTACGGCGGGGGCGATGCCGAGTTTCCTTTGGAAGCATGACCTTTCTTAATAATTCTTCCCCCCCCCCCCCCCACCTCCAACCTAAGGGAATGCTTCTCTCTTCATGCCCGCGACTACCTTTGTTGCAATGGGTGCATTGCACCCGGGCAGAATCCCTCCAGGGCGGCAAATCACAGGGGGAATCAGCTATAAATATTAGGGGCAAAGACCTCCGGCATGTAACGCAGTAATAAAATTTGGGAAAAACCACATCCACCCATCTGTATTCGGTAGTATTCTTGGAAGCCGCTTTCGAAAATACCATTTTACCATTCGGAGTAGAGCCCGGTTATTGCCCATGAACAATCATTTGAAGTCACATTTTCACATATATTCGCCAGCTGCAAACACTAAACATGTCGATGGAAAAAATAAATTAAGGTATTTCCCAAAAAAAAACTTTTGCCAGGAAAATTTGGCGCCCGTAAAAATTCGGCACCCCAAGCGGTCGTATGGTCTGCTTGCATTGTTCAGCCGGCCCTGTATCCAACCTCATGTTAGCTAAGCGGGACTCAAATGCCTCCTATCGGTATCTCCACAAACTAATGCATTCACCCATGCGATTCAGTCTCCGTCCCTATCACAGTTGCTGTTTCATTGTAAAAACAAATGTGGGATCATTATGTGCGCCACCCCTTATAAACAATTATGGAGTCTACTAATGTTCTCGTATTCTTCATTTCTTTGGTGAATTATATAATGTGGATTCTTCAGCTCACGCGATTATTAATGCTTAAAAGAAAATAAAATGAAATCCATGAAAAGTTTTTCTAAAACATACGGAAAACTTCATTTCTATCTACATTTGCTTAACTCATCGCTTTTAGAAGATTCTCCTGCAAAAGAATTGGTGGCGCACAACCCGTGACAGCTGCTTCTTTCGTCCGAAGAGTTTGACGCACGCATTGTAAAAGAAAAACATTTTTTTTACCCGCCCTCACACATCAATGAGGAAGCAGATGCTGAGGCAGACGCGTGTTTGACACGTGTCTTCGGTTCCAGAGAAGCAAAGGTACAGAAATAAACCAGTTAAAATGAAAGGAAACTACGAAACTCTTTGGCTCCCGAACGGCAACGGTAACAAGTCCTCTTTTAGCAAGAGCAAATTGGGAGTTTCGAGAAAAATTGAAATTCGGAAATTTTATATCTTGTATAAAGGCAGGAATAGTAGAAGCTACTGACGAGGTTTTGGGAAAGAGGAAAATAGAACCTAAGAAACGTTGGATGACAGAGGAAATATTGAACCTGATACAAGAAAGGAATAAAAGAAGGAAAAGGAACGATATAGAAGGATACAGAAGAATAAAAAACCAAATCACAAATAAATGCAAGGAAGCAAAGGTGAAGTGGGCTAAAGAAATTGCAGAAGAAATTGAGGAAGATACAAAGAAAGGAAGACAAGATAAAGCATATTATAGAATTAAAGCTCTCCAGTAAAAAGCAAGATCAAAATCTATATCGGTTAATGACAAGAGAGGAAATTTATTAATGGACAGTGAAGAGGTATGTGATCGTTGGAAACAATACATAGAAGAATTGTATAAAGGCAGAGATATAGAGGTCGAAAAAGATTTTATTGGAAAAGCAGAGGAAGTCACAACAGAAGATATAGGCCCCTACATTACGAAACAAGAATTTGAACAAGATCTTAAAAATCTTAAAGAGGGGAAGGCGACAGGTGTGGAAAGTATAACTGCAGAATTACTGAAAAATTTAGGAAAGGATATGAAAGAACAAGTCTTTGAAGTAATTAGAAATTGTTATGAAAAAGGAGAGATCCCAGATGATTTTATGAAAAGTAAAATGATTACCCTAGCAAAATCGGGGAAGGCAGTGGAATGCGCTAATTACAGGACAATCTCCCTTTTATCACACGCCTCAAAGTTACTCATAAATATAATAAAAAATAGGATAAAAGGAAAGATAGAGCAAGACTTAGGTGAAGACCAATTTGGATTTAGACCCAGTAGAGGAACTAGAGAAGCAATTTTGGCCTTAAGTATGATATTGGAAAGAAGATTAGAAAAGAACAGGTGGGTATACCTTACATTCATTGACTTAGAGAAAGCTTTCGATACGGTTAATTGGGAGTTATTTAGATCCGTGAAGAAAATAGGCATTGATTGGAAGGATAGAAGATTAATTTACCAGCTTTATCGAAATCAAAGTACGATAATAAATGTTAATGGGAGTGAAAGAGAAGCAAGGATCAGAAAAGGAGTAAGACAAGGGTGTCCTCTCTCTCCGTATCTATTTAATATGTTTATTGAGGAAGCTATAGAAGTCATGAAGAAAAAGACAAAAGGAATAAAGATAAATGGGAAAAGAATACATTGTATTAGATTCGCTGATGATATTGTCATAATAGCAGATTCGGAAAAAGATACGGCTAGAAAGTTAAAAGTGATGCTTGAAATACTTAAACACTGGGAATTAAGAATAAACGTAAAGAAAACGAAGGTGTTGGTTATAAGTAAGAGTAACAAAGAAATAAAAACGAATATAAGGATAGATAATAAAAAAGTTGAGCAGGTAAAACAGTTCGTTTATCTAGGTAGTGTAATTACTGAAGATAACAGGTGCACGGAAGAAGTAAAGAGAAGAATATCCTTGGCAAAACAAGCATTTCAAAACAAGAAGAATGTATTAACAAGTACGCACATTAATATTGAAATAAGGAAAGCTTTTGCAAAAGCATTTGTATGGAGTGTATTACTTTATGGAAGTGAAAGTTGGACTTTGAGAAAACATGAGGAAGCCCGTTTGGAAGCAGTGGAAATGTGGATATGGCGGAAAATGACAAGAACAAGTTGGACTGAAAGGAAATCAAATGTAGAAGTATTAAGGGAAGTGAATGAGGAAAGGAAAGAAGGAAAGTAAAATTTGTTGGCATAATGAGTTGATTTCAAACATTTTTGAAGGCAAGATTTTAGGAAAGAAAAGTAGAGGAAGACAGAGGAAAACTTATTTAGAGGACATCAAGGTGATAATGGGATGTGATGGATATGAAAAGCTGAAGAGAGTAGCAGAAGAGAGAAGCGAATGGTTGCGTCGACAAGGCCTTTAGCCTTTAGGATATGAATGAATGAATTTTCTCCAAGGTAATTTTTCAACGTTTTAATTAGTAAACATTGCTCATTATGGAGAAAAATTTGTGAAAGCAAACTGCGCAGTCTTCGGTATTCCTCTTGAATTTTTCTCTAAAAATCGCTCTTTCCAAGCCATATTGATAATGTGTAACAAAATTAATTAACGAATGTCGGCAATTGTTGGCTCTTGATGATGTCCGACGCCTTGTTTACTGTATGAGTAGTAGGTCCTTCCATACTGCAAGTGTTTAAAATGAATCACCACGAGTTTATATCTTAATTTTAAAAACGTAATTATATAATGCTCTGCACCGACTACCATGCTTTTCTTGCTGAGGTAGAAATAAAACAGTGGAGTCGGTAAAAACCTAAAAATTAATTTTTTTGAATTTCGGGTATTTTCCGTCTGTTGTATCCAATATCCTTTCATTATGTTAAATTTCAGGTATGTAGCCCTTTTACAAGTACCAATATTCTTCTATCTTCCTATATCCTGTGTAAGAAGCAGCTACCGTAACCTTTCTATTATAATACGCACCCACGAGTGAAATATGAAAATTATCCTATCACCATGTATAATACGCACCCCATTTTTGTAAAAAAATCATTGTAATATTTCACTTGCTTATTAACAGTATCGAGACAGTTCTCGTCTTGCCAGCAAGCGAGATAGTATGCGCGAGAGGGTTTAAGTTATAAACGTGGGTTTTAAAAACATTGCCTCATAAACGTCTTGGATGGATCTGAAGACGACGTCACATAAAATGAGGATTTCACCGACGTGAATAGCGAAGATGAAGATGACGTTCGCGGCGACGCCATTTACGCAGGCGATGAGAGAGAACACAAGATTGCCGACGAGGACAGCGATAAAGAATTCAGAGGTTCTAATGATGACGATGGTTAGTAGTAATTAAATGGTTATTATTATTTTTGTTTAAAAATATTTTAAAGCAATGCTACCTTAATTCAATGGCATCTACGATTTATTCTTTAATATGTGCATGAAAATTTACAGAATCGACAAAGTTGTATTTGTTATCGTTCATAATACCCACCCACACTTTTCGTCGATTTTCCTTGAAACAAAAAATGCGTATATTCAGCCCCGTAACTAGATATTTTAGCGCCCAGGGCAAACTACAAAATATGTGCCCTCTTCCCCTTCAACAAATTATTTTCTCTAGTTTATATAGTTACTATTTGTATTTTTTGCGCCTCTTGCTTACAATTAATTGTGCCCGGGGCAGATACCCCGCCCTAGTTACGGCACTGCGTATAATATATGGAAAATTACGGTATTTTTAATAGATAATTGTTTACTACAATATTTAGATAAAGCAAACGCGTCCAATTTTGATAGATATTATTTTCTGTAAACTTTGCATTTCATGCCGAGAAAAATAACGACATCAAAATTTTTGATGAATCCTCTCGCCTTTGTTGAAGGAGATTGATATCTATACGTTCAAAAAAAAAAGGAATTATGATGCTCGGCTGTCATCGCATGGCGAGCTTGACGGCGAGGAGAAAAAAGTCTCCATTAAGAGCTCCGGGCCGAAGATTAAAAAGAAAAAAATACAGCGCCGAAAATTTCTATCATTTACTTCCCTTTATTCTCCGCCATGCACGGCAGCCTTATCTACGACTCCGGGAGTTATCTCTCGGGATGAAAAATTCGCTGAATGTGTGCGCGCACGCAGCATCAGTAGGTCACGCTGCAGCCCCTCGTGAGCTTTTTTTTCCTCTTTCCGTTACTACGCCCGCCATTCGTTACTCGGGCAACAACGAGTCACGAACTGTTGCGTGCATTATCGTCAGGAGGGAAGAAAAATATGACTTTTTTCCTCGCGTTAAACATGTGCTAGGGAGCGTTTCGAAGTTGGGCGTTGTTATTACTTAGATGCCATTAATACCTAGAGTGGAAAAAAAAACGGATTGCACGTGACGGCAGGAAGTATCGTCGTCGGATTAATGGGCGGGGTCCGCAAACACCGAAATTTGAATAATTGTGAATCGTTCACGGTAAAGTCGCCGAGGTCCTTCCCTATCTTCGGATAAAGTACGACTTTCTCTCATTATTACGACTGTTTCCTTTTCAGGGGACATGTGTTCGCGTCTTATAACGGAAGGTTTAAAATTGAAATCCTTCAAGGCCGAGCCCGGCGGTTATTCAAGAAAAAATCAGGCGATGAAAAAACAAAAGCCCGCCTAAAAGTATAAAATTAAAAATTATTTTAAATTTTTTCCGTAAACAATCTGCAACAATGTAGTACATGATTCTAACGAGCTTGTACGTATTTATTTTATAGGAGGTGGCCAAAGGTCGAGCTACATTGTAACTGTTGTCAATAATAGTGGAGGTGGCTACTTTTCTAATCGTAGGACTGCATGTTTCCCAGTTGCCTTTCGAAAATAGTCACGCTTAATTATGTCATTTAACAGAGCGCTGGAGACTTGTCAGGTACTGAATCGCTGCACGTTTACTTCTTTTAATTATCTGTGACGTGCAATGCTACAGAACGCTTCCCAAAACATAACGAACGCCATTTTCGATTCAAATGTACTACCTCTCAGTAGGTTATCCAGATTGCCTATAAAATCAACCTGCTCTTTTAAACGATCCAAAAATCCTTATTCTCTTCCATTCAGTGGCGGATTAAGACCCTCTGATGCTCCTAGGCGCAGGCACTTTGGGGGCCGTCCTCGTAGTTTGTGATGGTATAAATAAAACTATGATAGTATACCAGAAAACGTTTTGTTGACAAAATAACGTTATCTTATTGTTTTTCTTTTCCAAAAATCACGAAAATAAGCCTCAACTAATTCCCCTTCTGATCTTTTGAGGCAGCAAATTTCTGTATTAATAAAGGAAAATCTTTTTTAACTAAATCATTGCTGCATTTCAATTCTTTACTTACTCTATCGAAGAATAAGAAAAACTGGCATTTTTACATTTTAATTAATTCATTTTTTATTACATTTTCTTTTTGCTTTCAATAATACTACTGCCTACATAACTGTCAACCTATGGGGGGCTCCCTAAGTTTGGGGTCCTTAACCATGTGCCTATTGGGTAATCAGGCACTGCTTACAACCTTTTTTCTATCCTGGCATCTTCCCTTCTTTCAGAAAGGAAAACGGGCATTCAATTTTCATTTCCGATTACTCTGATACGCAAATTTCCAAAAGCTCTTAATTTGTTCCGCAAGAAATATCCAGAAGTTTTAAAGAAACAACGAAGTAATATATTTGGTTTTGCACAGTGTTTTCCAAATTTCGCTGCGACACGCTAGTTGTAAGGGGCACCCGAAGACTAACCGGCGCCTCCGGTACCACTTGCGGCTCTTTAAGAGTTGATATCCGGCTTTTCGAAACTTTGGCTGCCTTGCATATGCTTTAATTTTTTTATTATAATGCGCCACCAGATTTACATGAGTGAAAATTCAAAATAGTTGATAAATAATATAGTGAGTTTTTTTATATTACCATTATTTTCTTTTGCAGTTTATAATATGCAGAATATATATAGTAATATGCTATAGAAGCTACATTGTGTGCAGATATATTTTTACCAGCTGAATGCATGTTATTGCTGCTCTTAGGTTATGTCTATCGTAATACTGTGGGTCCTGCTCAGGCCCATGTTGGCCATCCCAGCACTAGTGCGTGTGTACAAATTTTAAAGATGTGTCCAAAATCTTTACAAAAATTTGATATGTAAAAACATTTGAAATACGTATGCTCTATACACCTATAATAACGTTTTCAATTGGTTCATGCGCGCATAAATAAAATTTGTAAAAATAAAAATGGAAGTTTAGTGCAAAAAATTACTTTAGGGTGTTGCCATCAGATAAAACTTGAAAAGTACTGCTTTAACGTAATGAATACAACGGACACGATGCAGACTATATTCCTCCGAGGTATTGCAGAGTATAAGCAAATATCTGAGTGATTTTTACAGAACCATGTCTGTCAGCTGCCAGATTCTCATTAAAATTATGCCTCTTTGAAAATAATAAGGCAAATAATTTGTCCGTTAATAGAGCGTTTAGGAAATATTTCGCCAATGTGACTGAAAAAACAACATTCCACCTCGCATTTGAAATCTCTAGGAAATAAGAATGATTACCGCTGGTATTATTTTTTAAGGACAATAGGCGCCTTGAAATAGTATAGACGAACAACACAACACCAAATTTCGTAGTTTTTGCAGCCATGAAAGTCAACTTTTGGAAAACCATCATTTACCCATCCGCAGACTGTAATTGGCAACTTGTTGTTCGTGAAAAATATCACGAATCCACTCCTGAGAAACCTTAACCGGCGTAAAATTACGAACTTATTTCTGTTCCCGGTGTAAAACAATGCTCCATAAATGTGCCCGCCCCAATTTTTAGCGCAGCGGAGGCGGAAGGCACGCCTCACCCAACGACTATTATGCAAACGCCCCCTGATTGACGGGCGATAAAACATGCTGGATATGACCCCAAACTTATTATGCATTTATGCCTCGAATGTATACGCCACTTTTTTTATTAATGAACATTAAGGTTCTATTTTTTTTCATCCATCCCACATTATATACACAATGTGGCATTACGCTATGAGATTTTTCCGCGTTACCGTTACGGGTTGAATTGTAAGCTGGAGGATACAGGTTCGATTTCCGACCGTTGCAATTTTTCTCCGTCTTACGATATCTTTTTTATCTTTCCATTACTCATTCAATCTTTTCTTGCAAAAGCGTAAACGGAAGACATTTTATCTCCAATGTTTCAATTCAGAGCTCGTTATGTTATTTTGTAGCTTAAGCCGGGGTTCTTCAAAGTATGGGCCGCGGACCAATGGTGGGCCGAAAAACGTTCCATAAGGGCCTCAATGAAGAGACGATCCAAGATATTATGTCGCAAAATTCGGACTAAATTGCTGCCAAATCGATCGAAAACGACTACTGTTATTTAAAGGTCATCAAATTGCACCGTTTTGATCTTTAATACATCCTTAGAAATTACAATATCATACGATTTCAGAATTTTGGTCGGCCGAATAACGTACTTTCTGTAATTATTATTATTATTGGGCCTACGAGAAAAAATTTTGTAAAACCCTGGCTTAAGTGATAATATTTACGTTAACGAGTGCACTTCATTCGGAAGTTTCATTTGTTATTTTCCACGCGTAATTACCATACCTGTGCATAGTTTTTTTGGGCCTCTTTTTCAATCGCAGTCCATGCGTTGGTGTTTCTCGTTACAAGTGGGTTGTTTTTTTTTTATTACCTTGACCTTCAGTCATGGTGAAATTTTTTCCTCCGGAACAAACACTCGTTTCGTGCACTTCTTTCTCTAGCATAAAGCGTCTCGTCGTTGCTGCAGAATTCTATGTATAATTATCTAAGACCCGAAGTAAGGTGGGAAGTAAGGATCGCGTTACCCTTGCTTTCCCATTAAAGGAGGGTAATTAATCAATTTTCCAAGTCCTCTCTCTCTCTCTTAGGCCACACCTTTCAGCCACGCGCTCTATTTCGAGGGAGAAAATATTAATTAATTCAAAATACTTCATAAAATAATATCACACGAACCCGTCTAAAACTAACTAGTATTAGGGCTTAGCTGATGTCAAGACTAACGAAATATTAATTTTGCATAATAGAATGCCATTAAATTAATTAATTCTTGAACGTGGTAACATCCACCCATCTTTTTTTTTTATTCGAAAGTTTTAATTAGGAAACTTACGAGTCAAGTTCTAGTTTATAAACGTTCTGCTTTTGTCACGTTGTCAATTCTCGGCAAAAGTTCATTACGTTGCATTATGAAACTTTAACGGTAGATTAATTAATTCCTAGGACGCGTTCCTACAAATGGAGTGCCAATCATGTAAATTTCAATTCCACGCACTTGATGGTTCGGCTTCGCGATTCAAATTTATGCAAACGTGCACATACGGAGCGGGAGTGATTTCATTAGCCCGTTGCTACAACAAAAAAAGGCCAAATATAAACGAGGTCATGAGAGAACCGCACGAGAAAATAACTCACGCGCATAAATTATTCGCCTCCTCGCCCACGCAATTCCGTTCCGCCATTTTAAAATCCACGTCGAACGCGGTAGAATTTAGTTCGTTGGAAACGAAATCTTAGGACGAAATTAACTCGCATCTTGATCGCCGTGGAAACACGGAGCAAGTTTGTCTAACCATGCCAAAAAAATTAGCAACCTCGCCGTATTTTTCGCGGTCATCTCGAAAACGTAAATTGAGAAAACGGCCGTTTGCATCCTTAGTTATTTTTAAGAACGTGTCCTGAGGTAGACATTATTTTCTTCACGCCTAGGAAAATTTTTATAATATTTTATACTCACAGGATAATAACTTTTAATTATCGAGTCGAGAGAAAGCGAAATTTTCCGTGGTTGAAAATATAAAAAAAATGGCATATGGTGCTACTTGAATTAAAACAACCCGTGTTTGATTCTATTAGGCAGGTCTCGCCTGATACTTCTAAGGACTCGCGTGGACGAATAAAGTTACGTTACTTTACTGTTGAAGAGAATTGGTCAAACTTCAAGTAATTTGAAATAAAGTGTTACTGGGTAGGCTGTTGAACTTTTCATTAATTTTTATAACACAAAGAATACGATTAAAATGTAAATATCTAATAAAAGCTAGCAAGCGAATGTTACATCAGTATGTATAAGAATGATAAAATATACTTACAATTAGACAGTATAGTCACTTTTAATAAAAGCTGTGAGAGCCTTTTTTTTAGTTATTTTCCAGTTACTAACAATTTCATGGAGGTCACACTTTCGATCATTTATCATTTTCAAGTTCTCAAAAAGGACGTGAGTTAAAGCTGTTTTTTTGTCCGACATTTTCGGGAGCCCCTATGCACAGCACGGCCCATCGCAACGACCATTCTATTAAGACCATATTAGGGTCAATGACCCGCGGATCATCACAGAAGGCGGCTACAGCAGTCACTTGCATCATCAATTCACTCTGCTTCCGGCGACCTTTATTCGTCGCGTTGTTAGGCCGTCCTGTGTCATTACAACTAAAATAAATTAGGTTCAGCTCTTTATTTGCGGAGGCATAAATTTGATCCTTTATTTATACAAATGATTTCTTTGCGATAACTCAGAGCGATCCTGACTCGCTTTTAACATAATTAAAGCGTACATTTCTCTCATATTCAAGAAATTTCTTCGATCCCATAACACGGGTGGAAAGCTTATTATGCATAGCGGGTCGCAACGGTGGTTTCGGCGGGCCGTTTTGAAAGTTACTAATGCTTCTAAGGACCGAATTAAAGTGTAAATGGGAGTTACGCTGAGATTCCGAGGTAATATATCAGTGACAATCATGCGTAAATGAGAATTTCACGACGAAAATTTCGAAATTAAATGTTTTATCATCACAATTTTACCATAAAAAATATGAACCAGCGTGTTAAATTTTACGGCTCGCATTTTCATCATAGCTTCGAGGGCCGCATAAAATGCTTTCAGGGGCCGCATACGGTCCACGAGTCGTAAGTTGTATGTACATCCCTGCCTTTACATTTTAAACGAACTTGCGCACCTATGGTCGGCGTATTTTACGTCAACTTCCGTAACAAAAAACAGATAAATTTTTAAATTTATAAATTCACGTACTCCATCCCGCTGGAGCGTCCTTGTAGAGAAGCTTGCGAAATTTTCAAAGCGGCGAGCGACATTCCCCTCTTTTTATCGATTCACTTCAAAAAGAACCAGCAAGGCGTGGGAGAACACTGAACGAAAAACAGAACGAGAAAACGTTTCGTGTCCGAAACAATGAAAGTGTTACGAAATTAAGACATATCTCAGAATGAATAATGAAGTTGTTCACCTTTTCATGCACACATCCTGACAAAAAAGAAAAAAAATGTTACGCATAAAGATTGTATGCGAACCTCTTTATATACATATAAAAAAAACTCCCCGTGCTACACCTTTATGGGCGTGGCCCGCAACCGAATAAATCATCCCAAATATATTTATTTCTCGAGAGGAAAAAAAAAAGAATGCGACCCCCCCTCTTTAAAAATATGTACTTTCTGGTCGTTTAGGACACCCCTTCTTTTCAAAAACCCGACTTAAACGCCCGAAGCATTTAAAGTCTAGATGTTTACAAATAAACGCGCGTTCGCCCTGGTTGTTTGACAAGGAGAAAGCTGTTTTGGCTTCCGCTCCATTGAGATAAAGGTCAAATTGGAGATACGGTGCGAAAGCCCGCATTACGCTCAATTTTCCAGAGCACCTTGATGAAACGGGCGGATTCCGTGGGGTCGCGCTTCGGGCCTCAATCTTTCGATGGAATCGCGCCAAACAAACGGGCCGTAATTACGGAGGGGGGGCCGCAGTTCCTTGGTTAAGCGTCGTTTGCGAGCTAAAGGTCGTTTGCCGGGAGGATGAATATTATAGTCGAGAATGGCGGGAATTTTGCCAAGGGTTAAAAGAAAGAACAGACGGGAACAAAAAATAACACTAATCCTAATTGAATAAAATGACACGTCTTTGTCATACGCCCTTGTGATGTACGCTTATGTCCTTAACCGATTAATGGCGTGTATTTCGTTGATAATTTGGAAAAAGTTTCATAGTAGGGCGCCTAACGTTCGATTTAAACTTAGTACAAAAAATAAAAGTAGTAACAAACCAAGCATTCATGGGTACTTACGTATTAACGGGGAGCCCAAATTAATACATAAGTACCGATTGGTTTCTACCGAGATATCTGTAGTCTACAGAGGAATTATATCTCGCTTGACTGTTGCGCCGCAAATGGAGAGGATATTGGCGAGCCTTCGGTTCGCTTTGTTTTTATTTTAGTTGTCGTCTCCGGGCGCTACCGCGCCCTTCGCCTCGCTGGAACCAAACTATCCCTCCCCGTTGTCCGGTGATCGGGTTTGTAAATGTCGCGACAGGCCGATCAGTCGAGACGCCTTTGGTTACAATTTTACAAGGAATTGCTAAATATAGGCCACCAGAAATTAAAATGTGATTTTTTTAAACTGTTATCTATAACAAATCATTTAAATGTTAATTGGTTTCTTTTAATGTTGTTCTTAAAAATTAAAACATAATTTAAATGGTATTTGTTCCGTATTTATATTTTTAAATTGGGCTCCCCGTTAATACGTAAGTACCCATTCACGCTTTCCTTATCGAAACTTTTTGGGAAATTTCCAAAAAAAGTCCTTTTCTACATTGAAGCTAAACAAAAAAATCTGATGTGGCCAACACATGACTTTCTCTGTATTTGGGGTAGGTATAGATATTTAAATGATTATGAATAGCATTATAAGGCAAAATTATTATTTCCTATCGTAAAAGAATACAGTCGTCCTTATTGCCGTAAATTAGGTATATTCTGAATATGTTTACAGAATTCACCGCTACATGGTGGCGGCGCTGTATACTGGAAATTTACGAAGAAGCAAAATATCTCCTAAATGGATGGTTCTACGAAAATTTGTTTCAAACAAAATTTGGAAGAAATATCATTCTCTACAACTTTGGTCCTCACGAATATTACCAATAACGATGTTTTTAAGGAGTTATTTGACGGAAACCGAAAACACCGATTATTTATAAATAATTCATAAACAATAACTGCTATGGAAAATTGTTTGAAATAAAATATGTAGGAAATTATATTTTCTACATTTTTTGTAATGGTCAATGTATATAATAATGAGGTATTATCGGAGAAATATCACAAAAACCGAATCGGGTTTCGAATAAACCTCGACTTCCGGTTAACCGGTATTGTCCAAAAACTAATCAGTTCTTTGTGCTCATGCTAAAGTGTTAGGTGTATATGAAGTTTGGTAACGATATGGCAAGTACTTTTTGAGTTAAGAGCCCCCACAATCACATACACACACAGACATCATTCCGAAAATAGTCTAAACGTGTTCTAGGGACCTCAAAACGTGTATTTCCGTTGAAATCTCGAAGTCGATTTTTTTCGTGATCACAATACTTTCCCATTACTACGTATGGAGAAAGTAAAAAGGTCTCCGATTTTCTTTCATTGCCCTGAGTGCGGATTCAAGTTATTTAACAACAAATATAATTGTAGTATAATATAATATAGCGGATATCGTTTAATTTAGTAACTATTTGAGAATTAAATATTCCTTGGGAAAAACATTATACCTATCATTGTTCTTAATAAATGTAAATTTGAACTAAAAAGTTGTTTCTTCTACAATCAATTTATAATAACGGCAATCTCATCATTTGAGAGCGAGGGGTATTACTTCGGTGTATCTCTTTGAGGGCATCCGTTGGGGCTGGTTGGGTTGGGTTGGTGTATGTTGGTGTTGGGTATGTCCAAACTTTTTCTAGCCCAGGCCCAGCTAAGAAAATTCTAGTCCTGAAACGAGAGAATTAGCCCGGTACAATAGTTCAGTGGTAGAAGTTGAACACCCAGGTTCGATTCCCGGTCATGACTGAATTTTTCTCCCTTTTCCAAACCATTCCCAACAATGTACTGGGTTAGCTTTATCAAATTCGAGCAGCTAATTTGGGAAAGGTAGCTGAATTCTGGCCACTTATAGATCCACCTCGTAATTAGGGTACTATATGGCGCACCTAGTTTTGAACGTGACTCTCGCGACCAGTGCAGGCTTAAACCTTCCCGGTATAAATGATCCTAAACGAACAGTATAACGCTTCCCTTCGCTAAAAAGTCGATCAAAGCCAGATATCCCGAGAATCAAAAAGAAAAACCGATATTGGCCGTCGAGAGTGACTTGTTTCCGAAGTCTCCCGTGGATTCCATCTCCGAAACGCCAGCTCTTTTTCACCCCGTACTCGAATAAAACGACGGATTTAATTCATCCGCGATCCGAGCGTGAATGTTTACGCCAGGTGGAACGCTAACGGCGAGCTTGCATTTTTAATTGCGTCATCCCGTTCGAGAGGAGGGACGGGAGGACTTGGTGAAGTACCTCTGGCGGAAACCATTACCGAAATGGGGTCCCCGTTGGGTGTGTGAGTGTGGGTTGAAAAAGGAACCGGCCCTTCCCCCCCCCCCCTCCCCCCCTCTCCCTGCCTCGTCCTGCGTCACGACCGAGTTATTATTTTTTTTTTGCCACCGCGATTTTGCACTCTCTATAAAAAGGAGGAAATGAGAAGACGCGCGAAGGAAGGAAGAAAAAAACCACCTTGTATGTTTAATGCGAGGGTTCTAATTTTGCGACCACCTATGCGAGGGATTCGCCGTGTGGAAGTAACTTTCGAATCGATTCGCAGAATCTCTTAAGGTTTTCTTTTTTTCACACGGTTGCTATAAAGGGCATGAAGATGTAAAAGACGGAAAAGGATTGAAGGGGTTCTTTTCGTTTCGTGGGTGTAAAATTTAATCATACGCACGCGGCTCTGAATCGAGAACGCGCCTCATTTTATGGTCGCGTGACGTCAGAATGACCATACCCTATGAAAATGCGTGATTTTTTTTCCATAATGTATTAAATTTGCGCAACGAGTTTTTACCAAACGCAGCATTTTCAAAAGGTGAACTTGCGCAGTGAATTATATAATATGACATTTGTGTGGAGATTGCGGAGGCCTAACAAATGAATGTCCCATTACCCTCAAATCTAAATTTCAAATTGAACGAGAATATATATGTGTGCGTATGTATGTATATATGTATGCATGCATGTATGTATGTATGTATGTACGTATGTATGTATGCAGGGCCGTGGCGATAGGTGAGGCGGCGAGGCAACCGCCACAGGCGCCTCTCGAAGGGGGGCGCCAAAATTTGACAAAAATGAAAACCTATCAAAATAAATTCAGAAGGCCAGAGAGGCCAGGGAGCGTCATATTACATCTCGCCTCAGGCGGCAAAATGTCTGGGCACTGCCCTGTATGTATGTATGTATACATACACACACACACACACACACCTATATAACCGTTTTGCGGACGCGTACATGTAATAAAAAACAGCAGGACGACGTAAATATGGCAACTGCGAATTGAATTGTAAACGTCCACTGATATCTTGCTCCTCAATGAAACATGAATCACGCAGTCCAACAGTAAACTCAAGATGGCGCACGCTTCATTTTTCACCTGAATCTCAAAAAACGTGTTCGAAACGAAAACCAATTGTGGCAAAACAATCGACATCTGTCAACAGGAAGGAAAAATCATCGGAAAAACCAACCCAACTTATTCGCCATTATTTCAAGAAATTAAAAATAATTCGATCGTGCATCTCGAAACTTTGGAACAAACTTTGCACTCACCATAAACGCTATGCCGCCCGTACTCCTGACCGCTACAACGAAAAAACCCATCCGATGCGAATCTCTTCTTTGATTCAATCCCCTCATCGCGGAAACAGGCTACTGACGAAAGTAACCGCAATCACGTTTTATCTCAGTATTCCTATCGTCAACAATCAAAAATTTTCTTATTCAACGGTCGGACGCGTCCATGGCAACCGATCGCTATGACTATTTTTTTACCACTGCGATGTAACCTAGCAATCGTCGTCTCCACGGCGAGCGATGTTGCCGCCGTTCTCTCCTTTCTTTCGATTGAATTCCGAGATTTTTTTCCAGCTTCGGCGAGGACACGAAGTGATCGAAACGTCACGAAGTCCTCTTAAAAGTGTGTATTGTTCGGCTAACATATCTCCGCGAAGGATGGTGAGAGGTTAATTCGTCCTCAAAACCCTTCGCGCTCGTGAATGATCGGCTTCCTGGCGAGGTGGTAGCGAGGTGTTAAAAATACACGCATTCGATACGAAGATATGATGACATTGATGTTATGGACTTTACTCATTTAGTCACGAAGTGATCAATTGAATCACGTGCGCATTTCAGGTATAAAATAAGCCGTTCCATTAATAGTTTCGGTGAGTAATTCCCAAATTTATCGCATTGCTTAGCTAAACCGAATAGAATTTTACAATTAAAGAACGACGCGTTATTACTGTCGATTAACTAGCTCAAATCTTATTTAAAATATGCTGACGTTGGCACACCTTTAATTTTGCGTTGCCTAATCATTAAATTTTTTAATCTTATAATTTTCAGTTTATTTGTTCAAATTCGAGGAAGAGGTCTGATTTTAAGTACGTCGAAACCAGCAGAATAGTCAGACATTAAACATAAATCGTTTATAATGGAGTTTCGTAGTTTAAAAAAATTATACAAACTGAAAGTGCGATGAATGTCTTTCTCATTTAAAAAGTTGTATTTTTTTATACTGAAATTTTCAAATTATTGATAAAATATTTTTCAGCCGTTTAACCGTCCCGTGCAGCTCCAATATTGCAAGGGTCCTATAGTCGGCTCTTATCAGGTAAAATGCACTATGCACTCTTCTTGATTATAAAACCTTTCAGAACAATTTTATTTGCAAAGAGTTTCAATCAATAAGTTGGACGTTGAGCTTTTGCAAAACTCGTGGCACGGACAATTTATTTTTTCAGTTTTCCTCCCTGGACCGAATGGATTTTGTAAAGCGAGATAATTTACAGAAATTTTCCGAAAAATATTAGCATTCCCTTTCCATAACAGTTACCAGAGTTTCGTACATGGCAACACAACCATACCGATTTTTTTTTCTTTGGAGCAGGCCATTTGAAGTGAAACCTCCATCTACCGTTCTATTACGCAGGCCTGCGAAGATTTTGCTGTTTTGGTAAAAATATGTGATTTATATAAATATTGATGCGCTGAATTCGAAAATGGCATTCGTTTTGGCTAATCACGTACAGATGTTACACAATTCGATATTATATGGTTATTATCGAATCCTATATATGTACAGTGTTATACAATTTCGTTAATGCATTGAACATTGAATAGAATGTGATAAAAAATTCAACGCTACTGTCGTCCTAAAGTGGGATAGACTTAATGCTTCTGCTGCCTACGAATTAAGTTGCAACAATTTATGGTAAGCGAGCAAGTGAGCCAGGGGCCTGCCACGAAGATATCTCGCACCCTGGCGCGGTCGTATAGCGATCGCGCGAGCGACAATATGAAATAGAATACGTCTTCTATAGAAGTGGCAACAATGGCATAAGCACGTGAGCAATAAGGCGGGAATTAAATATCCCAACCTGTCATCAGCTATAAGACCTATGCCGCATGGACCAGACGTCCCGATTCCTACACCGCCGGCTGAGTTGGAGGATGTCGAATCCTCATCCAGCTCGGAGTTTACAGCAGAGGAATATGTATGCGTATTTCTCATCTGACAACGAACACATAACTCCGCAGCTATTACTCAAAGTGAGTTGAACGATTTAGTCTGGGACTTAGGTCTTACTAGGAAAAGTGAATTATTGGCATCAAGATTAAAAGAAAAGCATCTATTAGCCCCCCTTTTACTGGTTTAGCTATCGCGGGAACGAGTTTCGGAATTATTTTAGAATGGAAGGTGAACTGGTTTTCTGCTGTGATATTCCTGCTTTGATTCAGCAGTTGGGAGAAGAAACCTACGACCAGAAGGACTGGCGTTTGTTTATTGACTCTTCAAAAAGGAGCTTAAAGGCTGTATTATTGCATAATGGAAAGAAATTTGCTTTCATACCAGTCGCACATTCAATATACCTAAAAGAGTCATATGAAAATTTACAAACAGTATTACAAAAAATTAAATATAACGAACATGAGTGGTTTTTGTGCGGTGATCTAAAGGTTTCCGGGATTTTATTGGGTCAACAAGGAGGCTATATTAAATTCCCTTGTTTCTTATGTGAATGGGATAGTAGAGCGAGGGACAAATATTGGACAAATAAAAATTTGCCTAAAAGGGAAAGATTCATACCAGGAACGAAAAATGTGAAGCATGCCAGATTAGTTGACCCACAGAAAGTTTTATTGCCACCTTTGCATATAAAACTTGGTATCACGAAGCAATTCGTAAAAGCGCTGGACAAGAGTGGCTCGTCCTTCCAATATCTCTACCGTAAGTTTCCATCTGTATCCGAAGCTAAATTGAAAGAGGGCATATTTGATTGACCACAAATTCGACAATTCATGAAGGACACCGAATTTACTGATACCATGAGTGAAATAGAACTTCAGGCATGGGATGCATTCAAGAACGTCCTTAAGAAGTTCCTCGGAAATGTAAAAGATCCCCAGTATGAAATAATCGTAGGAAATACGTTAGACAAGCTGCAGAAACTAGGATGTAACATGAGTTTAAAATTACATTTTTTACACTCTCATCTCTATTACTTTCCCGAAAATTTAGGAGCCCTCAGTGAAGAACAGGGTGAGAGATTTCATTAGGACATCAAAGAGATGGAAAGAAGATATCAGGGACGGTGAGATGTGTCCATGATGGCCGACTACTGTTGGACCGACCGACG
The DNA here is from genome assembly GCA_036926305.1 of Uropetala carovei. NCBI lineage: Eukaryota > Metazoa > Arthropoda > Insecta > Odonata > Petaluridae > Uropetala > Uropetala carovei. The sequence continues at coordinate 1,864,938 of JAXCHB010000259.1, read as the reverse complement.
ATAATAGGTGCTCACGCTGAAAGCGAAACGCACCTAAAAATCAGTACGAAAAGTCGATCAGTACAATATCGCCAAAATACAGTACCAAAATAAATCGGTACGGTTGGTCACCAAAAATATATTATAAGACTCGAAAAGAGAACTACGTTTCGATAAAGTGAAAAATTTTCTACGCATAAAATATCGATGATTGTGATAAAGAATATTTTACATGGAAAGATCGCCTTTTGATTATAAAAGTTAAGTTCTGAGAAACAGATGAGAATTCAAGATTCCATTGGCAATAAATACAGAACCGTTGCTTGATAAACTGATTGCCGTTTATCTTTATGTGCACTAATGTTGTTTGTAAATATAAATAATTTTCATCATAGCATTTTTTGTGGTTCTCGTGTTTTTTAATTTTTACACCGATTTCATCTATTTCCTGCTTTCATCCACTTTTCCTTAGGAACGTTGACAACTACAATGCAAAATTATTAAAGCATTTCGAAAGGAATTTTTTAAAATTATGATGTTTCTGTATCATAGATGGTAATCATTTCTTGTTTATATTGTCCAGCTTATTTATATATATATATATATATATATATTTATATAAAATACCCGAGTGTGTTTGCTCGTAAATTCCTTCTAGAATATTTGACCTATTTAAAAAGCTTGTGTGTACATTATTCGGAAGATAAAGTCAAAGGAAATCAGGACAGGCTTGAGTTTCCACCTTGAGATCATGGGTTCGAGCCTAGGCGCGTCCCTTTCATCCGTAAAAAATGCACAACAATTTGTGGAAGACATTTTAAATTGTTATTTATAAATAGAGGAACGTCAATATATGAAATGATGGCTTTTACGGTCTTATGTAAGAAAGAGCAGTGTTATTTCTATCGAAGAGAGAATAGAAATCAGTGTCAAATTAGCGTGAAAATATGTTTAATATCCTCATGTTTCTAACAATGCGAATTCATAGTTGCCATGGCAACATAATTCAAACTCTTCCGCTTTAACATTCAATTAATTTTAGCTAGCAGTTGCTAATACTGTCATCGGAGCTCTTTATCTAATATGTTAATTTTTACGACGTTCTCTATCAGGAATGCTTAACCATGTCCGCGAATTGGTTGGAATGCGAACAAATTGTACCTATCCAAACGTAACTACGATAAGAGAGTTTTAAAACATTTTCGAACGTAATACGTAGAAATAAAGGGATAAGCTCTATTTAAAAAAACGCAAATATTTAAACAAACAACATACAATCTATGAAGTTTATCAAACCGATCTGATAACGCCGCAACTGTTGATAGGTATTATAATTATTTTTATTTTGGTTATCACTAAATCTTACTTTGACAACTGCATCGACGGCTCACTTGCGCCGACATTTTTCAAAACAATAAGGTTCTGAAAAACTAAATTACCTACATCAGTACAGAATCGTAAATTTTAATGCACGCGTGTATTTTTAAAATGAATGAAATTTCATCTTCTCTAGATACCTGTAATTTTTAAGTTGATTGTCGCTGAAAAATTGATGAGAATATCGGGCAATTACATATGCATATCAAAGGCGCCGACTAAATCACACGAGATGTCGAGCCAATACCAGAAATTTTTTTTAAAAAATATGAAATTTCAACGCGAGGAACGAATCGAATACGAGAATGGAAGTTAGCACCACACAGGAAGCGATGCCAAAATGCTAGGCAAGCAGTTTTCGAACAGGTAACTACAGAACAATGGGAATGGACAACGCAAATTTTGTAAAAAAAAAAAAACCTGCCGATGAGTTGAAAGTGAGGAAGAAAACTTAAATATTCAATGCTATAACCCTTTTCACCAACATCATCTCATTGAAGGTCTCTTCCGAAATTAAAATCGCCAAAATAATCCATGGATGGCATTAAAAATTACCGAAAGTTCAAATGATTTGTAGTTCATTCTTATAATATAACTAGAAACGGCTATATACCTTCAAAAACCAACGAAAGATAATTTCACGAACGTTAACTTAATAATATCAATGCTCATTGTACGCATCAGATACCGCTCAGTTCCCAATGCTGTTTGTTTTATTTTTGCCATTGCATTACGGGCAGGACTTGGCTTCTTTATACAGCTCTTTCTTCGAGCTGGCGCATCGCATTCCCAGCTTGGCTGCTAATGCTAATGTTATTCTGCTGGCTTTGATCACTATTTTTGCCCTTTCGGGCGTCGAACTATTCCAATCTAGGTCGCTTGTTCCTAGGAAGGACTTCAGTCCTATCAAGGCTGGCGATCCCACTAACGAGCCCTGATTTCTCCTATACACAAGCATTATCTAGCGCAGGGTCTCCCAAACTGTGTCCCGCGGAACCCAATAGTTCGCAGAAGCTGAATGAGGTTCCGTAATAGAGAGTCGATACGTTCTTCTTTCTCTTATTTACAGCAGAAAGCATGAGCCTCGCTTGTAAACCGTATATGTACTGTAAGATACATAAGCTATATAAATCATCACTTTAAAATTCATTTATTGCGATTAGGCTTACCATCTCTTACTTAGGGTTCCGCAAGAAAAAACATTTGAATATAAAGGTTCCGTGGTTTCTCAAAGTTTGGGAACTCCTGATCTAGCGAAACAGTGCATCTTAAAAAGATTGTTTAATTTAAAGAATCATACATATAAATATTATATAATCGACGCATTATAAAATTAAAATACTCTTGTTGTAACATTAACATAAGAAAACGTTTCTGTCCATTCTACAGTCGCAAGCAAAGCACGACATACTCGAAATACCATTCCACCTACGAAAAAAACTTGAAGCTCACGCCATCTGTTGGCACTTCTTTGGGTTACAATATTTCGAAACTGATACTACCCGATGACGACATACCTTCGTCTGGCATCAGGATGGTTATATTGTCATAAACCATGACATGCGGCTCCCAGATATACAGATTCAATCGCACTTAAAAAGCTGTCAATTTCCAATGTGCTTAACTTATATTACGTTTCGTACTTGTCGCGACTAGAAGCTGATGCTTAACTCAACCAAGATGGCGACGAAAACAGCGGTAACCCGTGAAGCACTTCACATACAAGCTCACGCTTATTACATAACAACCAACCTAAACAAAACTGCATTACTTTAAATTATAGCTGAAACTTTTAGAATAAGCAGTTCAATCGTACGAACCGTCAGGTTAAACATTATACTCAAACCTATCTCTCGAATGTTGTGGCGGGAAGCCACTCCACTTTGTCACGGATTAACACGCAATCCTATATAAAGGCGTCCTCACGGTCGGAATCCATTATTAGGAAAAACAATGAAAATAAGCTTGTTTCACTTTAGATAAAGTTTTCCTAAAGTTTTCGACCGATGATTACCGTAAGATTACCAAACCCAAACCTTATATGTTTGCAATACTTTAACGGAATAAAATAATTTAAAGTGAAATAAACATACATTTTTCCTTTTGCTAAGCGAAGAACTTGCTATTTCTTTGTCCTCTTCGGGCAGGAGAGCGGAAACCCATGGCAGGCACCGGCGAATGTAATTGACATCTTCATTCCCACTGGTATTCATTTCATAGCAAACAACGAGCCTGCGCCCGGGAAATCACTTCCACGTCGCTTTTAATTCACGCACGCAACAAATAACAGCAAAAGATACCACATACGCGTCCGAAAAGTCGTATATTCTTCTTATTAATGAAAGAGATTACACACGACCGACCGTTGCCAAGGTAAGAACGCTACTGTACTTCAGTTTACAACAGTTTTTTTTTCAACCAATCACCTTTTTAAAAAAATAAGCTCTCGCTAGTTGGTTCGACCAATCACCGCCCACCAAAATCTCCCCCCCCCCCCCCCTCACCCCACCTTAACCCATGGAGAATAGACGCCAAGTACTCCATTTAAAGCTCTTCCGAGAATTTCTCAACCCTTGTTCGATTCGAGTTGAGGCCCATGTAAGCGATACAGATGCAAGGTGGCTACTCGGATCAAATTTCACAGGGGTTATGTCACTTTAGTGATCCGATATTGTGGAACAGTGCTTTGGATCTGGGAGGGTAAGTATATTGGAAGGCGATTTCTACGAGAAAAAGCAGTCGTCTTTATTACTTGAGAACACTCAGACACTTCGAGCCATTTTTCAGAGTTAGAAGAATGTGCGGCCAGATTTACTTTCTAATTATTCAGCGCGTTAAGTTTACCATCAATTTTATCGCTATTTATCGGTTCAAGAAAGAATAAGCCTGAAAAAGAAATATGAACGTCAATCCAACTGTCCCGGCGCAGCCAGTTTGAGGAATAGCATTTCAACACGTAGTATTATACTCTATTACAGGACTCTTAAAACCAAATTGCACAGGAGAGAAGTAGATAATTTTGAAATAGATAATGGTGCGCACGTCATAATAATCAGCCTAAGACTCGAAATTATTTATATTTTTATTTGGAACAATTTATCATACAATTCCTAGTCACAGAACAATGTAATTTTTTTCGTATCTCATTGTTACCCCTTTATTGTCTCTCCCACACACTTTTAAACCACAATTAAACCAAAATCATGAGAGGGTCGCACTTTTTGAACTGGTGGGCCAAATGCCTGAGACCCCTAAGCTAGAAGAAGGCCACGAAATATCAGAGTAAGTAGTTACTTAATTCTTATTCACATGCGACAAAACCTTTTGGCGGTCATGCTCCGACAGACGATTCATTACAAAGCTTTATTTGCAATTTTAGGACTTTTGGTTTAGGGCATAATATATTTTTTAATTGCGTCGCCACCTATTTGCTGGGTCTACATACATTAGTGACGTATAAGCAATCAAAATAGGCAGTTCTTTTGGCGTAAGTAAAATGAAATTTATTGCGTGACGTGCGGCAATTTTTGGTGAATATAACCGGTAATATCAGATCCCTAAAACAAATATAAAAGACCGAGTAATATTACTATTACATTTCAGGATGTGAAAATGAATTCTTAACCCTAGAACAACACACTGGGGTGTGACTCACCCCCACCCTTTAGAAAAGACGCTGGCATTTCTGTAAGTCGCAGAATAACGGTTCCTCCCCACCACGTAAATTCAATTCGATAGTGTGCCGATTGGTTATGTGCAGCATTGTGGTCAGTTGTTTGCCGGCATCGGTAGAACACGAACCAAAGTTGGTCTGGGGTTAGCTACACCCCGGTGTGTTGTTTGTGAAAGTTTTTCGTGGGATAAGCGAAATTTTAAACTCACTATTTTTTTGTAGCTTAAAGAACAAGTGCCTATCAAATTTTTCCCGTAGCCGATATTGAGTAATTTTCCTGTAATTTCTGCATTTCTTGCTATTTTTTGGTGAATTTGATGCTTAATTTTTACAAAAATAGCATGTCAATAAATACATTTTCAAAAAATGGGAATTTTCAGTCCTCGGCTATGGCGGCTTGCAGGGTACTGATGTAAATGTAAATGAATAAATCGAAGAAAATTTCTAAAACGTTTGTCTTTATCGTTAATGGAACCTCATCTGCGGCAACGCATTACAAAAGCGTCGTTGCGCGCCTCACTCCGACGGTCCATTATGGAGATCCTGCACATCGACCAGATGCCAATTACTGAACAAGAGGTCCTTCAGATGCAGGTTCGATGTGCCCTATGCCCTTGGGAGCAGGACCGAAAAACTCGCCTATTGTGTTCATCTTGCCGCGTCCCTATGTGCAATAAACACAGATGCACCCTGTGCACTGTCTGCGGTGGCATGGACGATTAGTCACACTCGTACAAAATCATAATAATTTAAAATATTTTTTAATTTTCTGCATATTTCTTTCAATTTGTAAACTTGCCTGTACCATTTAAAAGCCAATAAGAATGATTAAATCGTAAAAAGTGACATTCTCATTAGTTGTTAAAAAGAGATAAAAGAACATTTTTCATTAAAAGTGAATAAGATCCGAACAAACAAAATGTTCTCTATAAGAGAGACCTTCTGGAAATCCTACTTCTACATTATACATCCGCACGCGTAATTATGCTTCATAGCACAGCGGTGTCAAACTCATTGCGGTTCAAACCGGACCTCAGTACGCTTCATGCGTACCAAAAAATAATAATCAAAGTGTACAAACAATACAGAGTAAGATTGTAAAATTATTTGAGGACCGACAAATAGTGATAGTAACATCACTAATACAAGTAATAAAAATGATAAGAATTGATTGTTATGAAATGCAATTGCAATTACTTACTTTATTAACTTCTACTTCTGATTCCTGATGCCACCGAAATTCACCTACCGACTCTCACTCACAATTCTTTACTGAGTGCCTGCCTACGCTGCATACTGATTGTGAGTGCCATATCAGTCCAGGAGAATCATATGGGTATTTCCCTTACATCCCAAGTCGTAAGGATGGCCAACATTAGGCTAGGCTTTTTTTAGAATAATATTAAAGATGATTTTGAGACTACTGCAGAAAGGTTGGCCAGCGCTGTCGTAGAGGGGTTTCCCCAGCTTCCAGTATTCCACGTATCCCCCATTCTTGAGCAGGAATTTATTTCATTTGTTTGTTTCTTGACTATGTTTACAGAACTCAAGAGTAACTCACCTACGAGGGTAGAGACATAAAATTCTCAACAGGGAGGCAATAGGTATTTTTCAATAGGTGCGATCCTTCTCTCACTGTCAGACACACAACTTGCGCCGAACACGATTTGGTTACCTCTCGCTCTGCAAGATTTGTTTGCCTTTCTCAGGAGGAACTAATCACAAAAGTTCCGACGGAACCCCTAAAACGTGTAAATCCGTCAAATCTCTCCAAGTCGGATTTTTTCACTATTACGGTACTATCTCTATACAAATACGACATATATAATAAAGTAAAAAATCAATTCATAATTTCGTTACGTTACATATAACGTTTTTTTAGCACTTAGCTGCACGAGCATACGAGCTTATACATGACGCACTTGGTCGATTATATAGTGCAGAGCTTCTCAACCGGTGTGCCGCAAATTCCGAGGGTTTATAATTTTCGCTAAAGTGTATCCAAGCAAAGAAAGTTCACTTAAATTTTTTTTCGCCAATCATAGTATAATTACCAATAGAAAGACATGCACAGTGAAACCAGTTATATATACGTACGAATATATTGTATCGTATTCGCCGAGAATCTTTATGCCCTTGGTTTTTCTTGTCAGAAAACTGATTCCTTCCCTTTTCGTACAAAGTATTATTTTCTCACGTTGCGCCGAGTGCAAACGAAATAAATACTTAGTTGAATGTTGTAGAAAACACTCCACAAAGTATTCATTTCATTTCCTCGCGGCCCCTGAATCTGGTAGAATAACATCAGCCGATGACGTCAATCATTATCTTTGTTATCCGCTGTCTCGCCTTCCTAACTTATCATTCAGTGGAAATCGTTCAGTTGAATCCTTGATTTTCTTGTGATTTATTGATATTTTCGAACTAGGTAACTATTTCTTGTGCATATTACTGCTGTAACTGTCTTTATTGCATTTTATTGCATTTAATACATTCTTGATGTACGTATGAATGTACGTAATTTCTTTTATTATTTTCTTTCATATTACAGAAGTCGTATAAAATGCCTTTCAGCAATTAATTTGCTCAGGGGTGTCGCTTCAACTTCTCACATTAGGCGGTACGAGTGTGGGCACAGCTTATTTACGAGACATTTATACTGGATTGAACACGTAGTGTTAAGCATATATTTTGCAGTTATTGGTGTCACCTATTATAGAATTTAGTGTAGGTATTTTTTCTGAATAAAATTCCGAGAAAATAGTGTATCCACACTAAATATTTAGTCTCACTTATTGTTAGCGGCGTATCGAGGTTAAAGTTTCAAACGGAAGCGCGGTAAAAATGTATTTTTATAAGATATTGGAGTGAAACAACCTATGCGTATTAGTAATTTTCAGATTTTCATCAACTGATTAATTTGGAATAATTACAGACTTATGTAAGTTTGGATTGTCAATGGAGACTTCGTATGCACTTTAGCGATTGGCTGTCTAGAATTACAATTCATAGGACTAATTATCAAAAAAAGAAATATTCATGACACTTTATTCTTATAGACCCTGATTGCTTTCTTATTTTTAGGAGAACTTCAATATGGAAATTTTTTTACTTAAAACCAATGCAACAGGAACTGTGGCAACAGGTAAATCTAAAAAGCAGAATACTAAATTAGAAGAACCTAAGAAAAAGAAAACAAAAATTCTAAAAAAGGCAATACAAAGAAGATTACTTGGCATATGGTTTTACTTGGCCCGGCGATAGAACGATAGAACGTTCCTTATGTAAGGAAATATTAGCGAACGAAGCAATGGTGCCGAATAAATTACTGCGCCATTTTCACTCTTAACCATCCTCCTTACTCAGAAAAAACATCAGTTTCTTTAGGCGTTTGCAATAGCAAAACTTGAAACAGTGCTTTCTTCAAAACTTGCATTAGTGTCTCACATACGGCCACAGAGGCAAGCTATAATGTTGCAAGATTAATTGCACAAAGAAAAAAGCCACGCACTGTAGGCGAAACTTTAATTCTACCAGCATGGTAAAGAAATTGTGAGGATTATGATGAGAGGAATCAGCAAAAGATGTACCCAAAGTACCACTTTCAGACGACACCGTGAGGAGGCGTATAGATTATAGGTCTGGTGACAGAGCAGCTACCCTTATCGAGAAGTTGCAAGCGGCTGGAAATTTTTCATTACAGGTTGGCGAATCTACAGATAATAGTGGTCATGCGCTACTTATGGCCATTGTGCGCTTTGCTGATGGAGATTATATAAAAGATCACTTTTTGTTTTGCAAAACATTTCCTCACCGAACAACAGGTGATGAAGTATTCGGTATCACTGATGAGCATATGAGTAGCAACAGCATACAGTGGCAAAAATGCGTAACTGTCTGTACTGATGGTGCTGCAGCGATGACAGGAAATGTCAAAGGATTCGTAACGAAATTGAAAATGCGGAGCCCAAATGTGCAAATCATCCATTGTTTTCCGCATCGAGAGGCCCTTATGGCAAATAATTTGCCGGATGAACTGAAGTTAGTTTTAGATAATGCGGTAAAAATAGTTAATTTTATTAAATCAAGACCGCTCACGTCACGTCTTTTTTCCATTCTTTGCAATGAGATGGGAGCCAGCGGCGGATCCAAGGATAACCCCATTGCACTCCACTGGGCGCTTTCTTAAATTCATTCCGCTCAAAAATCCTCAATTATACGCCGCAGATTAGGTCTGTATAGCAAAGGAAAGAAGGATTCTGATAGGGGTAGGGATTTTCAAAATATAGGGCAGTTGCAGGGGCGATAGCCCCCCCTCCCCCCCTCCTTGAGAAGTTTCTGGATCCGCCCCTGATGGGAGCAGATCACCATTCCTTGCTTCTTCATACAGAGATCAGGTGGCTTTCTCGAGGTAAAGTATTAGCAAGAGTTTTCGAACTAAAGGATGAGATAAAACAGTTCTTGTTAACGCAAAATGAGATTAATATTGCCGATTTTATTCAAGATGAAAACTGGTTAGCGAAGTTGGCGTACATGGCCGACATCTTTGAACATCTCAATGAGTTGAACATAAAATTGCAAGGACGTAACCAAAACATATTACCTTGTATAGACAAAATAAGTGTATTTAAAAATTAATTTCAGCTATGGCGTGATGAAGTCGGACGTGGATCATTGAAAAGGTTTGAACGAATAAATGAAATGCAGATCTACAGGAACTTCTTAAGTGTAGTATCTCAACATCTACGTATTCTTTACGAAAAACTCAACCAGTATATCAAGGTTAGAAGTACAGGAAAATTTGACTGGGTTCGAGATCCTTTTAGTTTTCCATCTGAAGACTCATTCAAGGAACTTACTCTGAAACTACGAGAGGAATTAATAGAACTTAGAAGCGATCGCACACTTGAACTTAAATTTAGTGTCGTACCTTTGGATGAATTTTGGCTTAAATATCCTTCAATAGCTGAATTTGCGATAGATGTGTTGCTTCAGTTTCCAACTATATATTTATGCGAACTATGCTTTTCAGCAATGGCACTTATTAAGAATAATAAAAGGACGTGTTTGAAGAACTTCGTGAAGCTTTTTCTACTGTTGAGCCAAACATAAAGCCTATTTGTTAAGAAAGGCAGGCCCAAGTTTCCCATTGAAGAGTGAAAATGTTTATACTGTTGCATTATGTATGTACTTTATTTGCAATAAAAGTATTTAATAGGTAAAATGTTATTTTAGCATTAATGACAATACGAAACATATTTATTCTACTTTTAATTTTTTTTCTTCTTTAAAAATATGTAGGTATTAATGTAGTGAAATTTATTAGGATAGTGTTTGGTGTGCCGCGAGACTTTAGCAAGTATGTACTAAGTGTGCCGTGGAGCGAAAAAGGTTCAGAAGCACTGGATTAGTGAATGTGAATCTGATTATTTTTCGGTTCGGTTCGGCACCCCCCCCCCCCCCACCCCCCTGGATTCGCCACTGATTTGTATATGAGAAAGCTTGTACAATGTAGTACATTATACCGATTTTTTCATTTTGTACAGCATTGAGCTCTTGGAAATCTGGTAACTTTAATTTCGCCTTTAAAAACAGTTTTTAATTGCCTTTCACGTTCCTAAGAATCCGCTAGGAACAAAAAATTCTCTCCCATACCGTTATTGTCTTCTCAAGGGAAAATGGGTTTTCGCGGAAAAATCGCCATATCATTAACAAATTCAATGCCGCCGTCGACGGTTGCTACCGCGCGCAGACCGGCGTCGACGCATCTCCAGCTCCGTAATAAGGGACCGTCCATATATTATGTAAGACGTTTTTGACCCCCCCCCCCCTCTCCCCATGTAAGAAAACATAAGAACCAATGCCCCCCCCCCCCTCCTAAATCTTACGTAAGAAATCTGAGGTTTTTTCACTCGCGAGCTCACCACTACTGATGTTTCACTTCGAATGAGTATTAGATAATTTTCAGGGGTGATAGTCAGCTGGTCTAGTAAATAATTCCCCTATTATTTATAAACAAATGTTTATTATTTCAGTGAGAAGCCGTACTTGGCTAACAGTCATATAAAGGTAAACTTTTTTCACAACATAAAAAAATAGGTAATAAAAACATTCCATAGATTTTGGAGTATCGAAATAAAAATAAAGACATTTCGACGTATTGGCACCCCTGTTGTGGTGAACCCCCTAGACATCGAATAAAACTAATAAACATGGGTCAGACATGCGGAGGGACATTCTGCGAGACATTCGTGCATGCAGAGACAGGCTGTAATTGCAAAACATATCTGAAATGTGTCATCCGCAATGCTTACCTTCACAAAAAAGCTCTTGAGAGTAGCTTTTCTCTTCGTAGCTTCTTGATTCAGTTGCTGAATTTTACTGTCAATGTGTTTTTCAAATGCCATACCATCCTTCCCAAATTCAGTTTTAGCTCTTCGCCAGATGACATTTGCCTCCTCCTGGGCTTGTTGTGGAGTTTTTCTTGGGTAACAATTCTTGAAAGCTTCAAAGAGCATTTTATAGAGATCTGCTCTTGACCCCATCATTCGAGCGAAAGTAAGTCATTTAAACCCGCGGTACCCTCGCGCAGCACTCTTGTCTGCCGGTAGCGGCTCGCGTCAGGTTGGAACTTGCAGCACGTGCGTCATGCAGAGTGGGACTCAGGGAGTAGGTTGGGGGTACAAGAAAGCTCAGCAATAAAAGCGCAGCGCCCCCATGTGGCAGAGCATCGGCGCCCGCTTCGACTGACAGTGAGTCCTGCTATCGCTGGAGCGCCGCATTAGCGGTGTTAAATGCGTTTCATTCAGAGTACTGTTCTGGGACGCAAACTGCGTTTTCGCTAAAGTAAAATCTTACGTAAGACCAATCGTAGACCCTTCCTCCCCCTTGTAAGACAACGTAAGAGTCATCCGCACCCCCCCTCCCCCCAAACATCTTACGTAATATGTGGACGGCCCCTAACCGTACCGTTAATCGACGGCTTCGCACATTGGCTCCTCGTAGGAAGCCGGCTCCTCAGTTTAGTTTTTTTTAGTTTGCTCATCGGTTAGTTTGTATTTAGTGCGAATTTTTCAGGAAAAACGATATTTAAAAAAATTGTGAAATTTCGGTTGGCCATTGGGGATGGATCTAAAAAACCAAGAAGATATTGAATGTGTTAAAACGGCTTACAGTAGAAGAATAAAATTAAGCCTAATTAAGCCCCTAAGGGGCTTCTACTCTATGCGAGTACCTCACTCTCTTCTCCGCCCCACGACCAGAATAATCGTGCAGTTTGCTTGGAACGAAACTACTGAACGTATCTCCCAATAACTCTCAACTTGAACCCTAACCCATTCAAGAAAAGGAACCGTTCCGGCACGAAATATTTCGTTCCGACTAAACAATTTCGTTCCGGAACGGAACTAAACCCATCACGGAACATACAGTTTCGTTACGAACCGAAACTAAATGGCAAGAGAAAAGATATAGTTTCGTTCCGAACCGAAACTATTCTTTGGGTTCGGTTTCGTTTAACAACCCTGGTTATGACCAGGGTTGTTAAACGAAACCGAACCCACTAAAGAGGAACGGTTCCAGATAGGTTTCGGTTCTAGGAACGGTTCAGAGGAACCAAACCGAAAAAGGAACCAAAGTCGTGGAACGAAAGTGGAACCGGAACGAAAGTGGAACGAAATCTTCGGAACGAAATGTCGATGGAACGAAACTGAACCGTTCCGGATCGGGTTCGCACATGAAATAGTTTCGTTCCGGCTCCTTCTACTTTGGTTCCAGCTTTGGTTCCAGCCAGTTTTCAATGGTTTTTACTCGCGTCTAACGGCGAGAGGAGAGGGCGAGGGGGGAATGCGAGAGGGGAGGTCGGGGATAGGAGGGGGATCTTAGTTCCTAATATCACCACCACCACCGACGGTTGCTACCGCGCGCAGACGACCGGCGTCGACGCGTAGTAGACGCATCTCGCGCTCCGTAATAAGGGACCGTCCATATATTACGTAAGACGTTTTAGGCCACTTTTTGACCCCCCCTCTCCCCCATGTAAGAAAACATAAGAACCAATGGGACCCCCCCCCCCCCCCGCCCCTCCTAAATCTTACGTAAGAAATCTGAGGTTTTTTTCACTCGCGAGCTCACCACTACTGATGTTTCACTTCGAATGAGTATTTGATAATTTTCAGGGGTGGTAGTCAGATGGTCTAGTAAATAATTCCCCTATTATTTATAAACAAATGTTTATTATTTCAGTGAGAAGCCGTACTTGGCTAACAGTCAAATAAAGGTAAACGTTTTTCACAACATAAAAAAATAGGTAATAAAAACCTTCCATAGATTTTGGAGCATCGAAACAAAAATAAAGACATGCCGACGTATTGGCACCCCTGTTGTGGTGAGCCCCCTAGACATCGAATAAAACTAATAAACATGGGTCAGACATGCGGAGGGGCATTCTACGAGACATTCGTGCATGCAGAGACAGGCTGTAATTGCAAAACATATCTTAAATGTGTCATCCGCAATGCTTACCTTCACAAAAAAGCTCTTGAGAGTAGCTTTCCTCTTCGTAGCTTCTTGATTCAGTTGCTGAATTTTACTGTCAATGTGTTTTTCAAATGCCATACCATCCTTCCCAAATTCAGTTTTAGCTCTTCGCCAGATGACATTTGCCTCCTCCTGTGCTTGTTGTGGAGTTTTGCTTGGGTAACAATTCTTGAAAGCTTCAAAGAGCATTTTATAGAGATCTGCTCTAGACCCCATCATTCGAGCGAAAGTAAGTCATTTAAACCCGCGGTACCCTCGCGCAGCACTCTGTCTGCCGGTAGCGGCTCGCGTCAGGTTGGAACTTGCAGCACGTGCGTCATGCAGAGTGGGACTCAGGGAGCGGGGTGGGGATACAAGAAAGCTCAGCAATAAAAGTGCAGCGCCCTCATGTGGCAGAGCATCGGCGCCCGCTTCGACTGACAGTGAGTCCTGCTATCGCTGGAGCGCCGCATTAGCGGTGTTAAATGCGTTTCATTCAGAGTACTGTTCTGGGACGCAAACTGCGTTTTCGCTAAAGTAAAATCTTACGTAAGACCAATCGTAGACCCTTCCTCCCCCCTTGTAAGACAACGTAAGACTCATCCGCACCCCCCTCCCGCCAAACGTCTTACGTAATATATGGACGGCCCCTAACCGTACCGTTAAGCGACGGCTTCGCACATTGGCTCCTCGTAGGAAGCCGGCTCCTCAGTTTAGTTTTCGTCAGTTTGCTCGTCGGTTAGTTTGTATTTAGTGCGAATTTTTCCGGAAAAACGATATTTAAAAAAATAGTGAAATTTCGGTTGGCCATTGGGGATGGATCTAAAAAACCAAGAAGATATTGAATGTGTTAAAACAGCTTACATTAGAAGAATAAAATTAAGCCTAATTAAGCCCCTAAGGCTTCAACTCTATGCGAGTACCTCGCTCTCTTCTCCGCTCCAAGACCAGAATAATCGTGCAGTTTGCTTGGAACGAAACTACTGAACGTATCTCCCAAAAACTCTCAACTTGAACCCGAACCCATTCAAGAAAAGGAACCGTTCCGGAACGAAATATTTCGTTCCGACTAAACAATTTCGTTCCGGAACGGAACTAAACCCATCACGGAACATACAGTTTCGTTACGAACCGAAACTAAATGGCAAGAGAAAAGATATAGTTTCGTTCCGAACCGAAACTATTCTTTGGGTTCGGTTTCGTTTAACATCCCTGGTTATGACTAACGCAATTTGGGCGAATATGAGACCAACTCATTTGCCGCACCCAGCGAGGTGCCTTACCTGCTTACCGCCTATAGACGGCCCTGGTGGTATCAATAAATAAGATATTTGTTACAATATAGTGACATTTGAATGGCGAGAATTCCCGCAACGTGATAAGTTTTTTTGCATGTCCAATTTTTTCACGTTTTAAAATAATATCTAATATAATATTTACCTTTCAGCTCTCCCCCCCACCCCCCTCTGCCGACGCCCATGGCTGGAGCACCTGTTCCAGGTAGGGTCACCCGTGCCATTAAAGGTCAATAGTGCACACAGGATCTGCAGGACTGGACAAACTCTGAAGGCAGTCCCACAAAGTTAATATGTGCATATAGTATTAATGAACAAAATATTAATTTTTAATATAACTTATAATTACTTGTTTTTATTGGTAAGTGATTTTTAGTAAAAGTTTATGCAATATTTTAATAAATGAGATCTTGAAATTTCAGAGGCCTTGAATCCATCACACCCAATCTTTGGCCAGACTTGAGGATTTGTATCTCAGAGAGGCAGTTGAAAAAGACATCTGTACCCAGTGAGTTGTCACATTAAAAATACTGTTGGAGAAGTCAATGGGAAATCACCAATTATTATCCAAATTCCAAATATTTGATTCATAGGTAATGTACATGGGAGCTTGCTGGTAGCATGTCTGGCAGTGATCAAAGACTGTCTCAATCATCATCCTGCAAAATCATTGCAATGAAATGGCAAATAAGAAGAATACTTCAGAAATCAGAATAGGAGCTTGGAACAGCAGGTCATGCTTAGGAAAGTACCTAAGTCAGAAAATATAATGTTAATATTGTATAGAGGTTAAACATCCTGGCTTTGTGTGAATTAAAACAGAAAGAAGATTTTTGTAGTGATGACTTCAGAGTAACATACAGGATTATTCAAAAGTCCATGAACCATTTCGTAAATGATGTTTGCCATGTAACACGTGGTGCACATATTGAAAATCTGTAACACTATCAGGCTACTTAAAAACTTGAAGTGTTTCTTGATCATATGGTGTTTCTTTCATTGTCCTATCTCTTATAGATTTTGTGTATTAATTTGTGAAGTGGTTCATGAACTTTTGAATAACCTTGTATAGTTGGAGAAGTGAGATCCAGGGAGGGTAGCTTTAGTTTTAGAAAAGATAGCAGTGCAAAGATTTACCGTAATTTTCTGATTATAATACGCACCCATGTTTTCACGAGTGAAATGTGAAAATTCTCTTATCACTATGTATAATACTCACCTATTTTTTGTAAAAGATCATTGTAATTTTACTTGACTATGTGTAGTATCGGGACAGTTCTCGCCATGCTGCCAAATGAGATACATGTGAGAGAGTTTACAAGAATATCACATTACGTTCTGACTCTCCCAGTAAAGATCACTATGCTGTATAAAAAAACATTTTGTCTCAATGTCACCTTTTGTATTAATCTGGTTGGTTGGAATAGGAGTTCGCGCTTTGCTGCCAAACTAGATATTTGTGAGAGAGTTTACGAAAATATCACGTTACATTCTGACTCCCATTAAAGATTGATGCAATGTATAAAAACCTGTCTCAATGTTGCCTTTTGTATTAACCTAGTCCATTGGAATAACGGTTCGTCCTTTGCTGCCCAGCGACATCGTTCATACAAGCAAATCGAAATGTGTAAAATGTTCTCGGTGATGCAATTTACGTAGATGATGAGAGAGAACTGTTTCAGGACAGTGAGGGGAGTGGTAATGAATTCCTAGGCTTTAACAGCTAAAGTAAATAAATAAATATTCTTGTTTTTGTTTTTAAAAACTATACTTAAAGGAATGTTATCGAAATGCATTGAAATGTACAATTTATTGGTAAAAACATGTCCGAAATTATAAATTATTTCCATACTGAAAAAAGTTGTATGCATTTATAACCATGTATAATACGCACCCTAACTTTTTGTCAACTATTTTGAGAAAAAA
This sequence comes from Uropetala carovei, assembly GCA_036926305.1. Taxonomy (NCBI): domain Eukaryota; kingdom Metazoa; phylum Arthropoda; class Insecta; order Odonata; family Petaluridae; genus Uropetala; species Uropetala carovei. The sequence goes on along the minus strand of JAXCHB010000259.1, from coordinate 1,848,171 downwards.
ATGTGTATTATAATCGGAAAATTACGGCATGTAAAACTTTGCTAGTATTTTTTATACCAAGTAATGCATAGAAACGGATGTGCTCTGTAATCTTCTTAGAGCATGGTTATCTTTCTCTTTTTGTAACATTAATACTGCAGTTGCATCTGTTTCTATTCTTCCCATTCAGACAGAGTTAGGCAAAGAGTTATTAAATTACCTTTAGAATCAGGTACATTCTGGTTAGTATTTAGTGTAGATTATCTTTACTAATCCTAACACACCAGCGAGTGCCTGTTTCTAAATTTCTTTCATTAAGAGGGCTTTGGTCACAATTTTTCTTGTCTGATTCTTTAAATTCTGTAGGATGAATCATCGCCTTTCACTTGAGTCCTAGTTCCAAGCGTTCGTACTAAGAGCGAACGAAGCAACGATACGACTTATTACTAGAGGAAGTCTAAACAGGTTATCTGTGGGGGAAACCTTAGAATAGACAAGTACGTTTCACTTGGAAATGAATTCTGTGTTCGGCCGATGATTTTATTGTGAGTTGTGTAGTTTTTCCATTGCTCGTATTAATTACACTGATGCAAATTGCCTTTAGTGGCATAGTGTACCTATTAACTAACTAGCCATGAGCATTATGGATCTGTGCTTAAATTTCTTAATTTAATTTTGATTCATAACTTTAAAGTTTACAGGATAGATTTTTGAGTAGAAGGGTTTCATTAATAATTTTTTTAAATACATGGGTCCGATGCGATCTGTTCTCAAATAGGGAGTCAGTTTAGCTATAATTAGTGATTGCTAATAGGCACAGTCAGTGAATCAGGATTCATGATGGTGTGCCAGTGGATCAGATGTGCTGCTGGATGGGTAAGTCAACAAAATTTCCCATCACCTAATGTTCCCTACAAGTTAATCTCACATTTGTTTTACACTATATCCTTGTTATTATGGTGAAATTTTGCAAGTAGCTCTACGTCTAGGTGTCCCTGAGGGTGTATTAAAATAAATTTTTTCAATTTTTCTGAAATAAAGATTCTTCAACATATTTTATATGTAAATCCTACCTTCATGTAAATTGTTTTAAATTGTTATCTTTTGCTTGCAATAATGAAACTATACTATAGAAAGTTGATCAGACTTATGAGCTTCATCTACTTGTATTAGATTTTTAAATATGAATAAATATATATCAATGAATCTGAAATATGTCTTGTGTGGACCAGGTAGCATAGAAATGCTCTCTTGAATGTTCAAGAAACTTAATTTCGGATTTAAGTAGTTAATCATTCAATTCCATGAAATAATTTTTAAAGGCATGCCACTGTGCATCTGTGCAGTGGACAAGGACATCGTGGGACTAAGCACTGTGGGACCAAGGACCGAGGGACCAGATGCCTAGAGGTGCAGCAGCGATGGGCAGGACACCATTGAGGAACAGAGCCAGCGGTGAGTGACGGCTTGGGGCTCAAAGGAGTGCAGGCAAGAGATGTTGCAGAGGTTGAGGTACATGATGTATGGTGTGGTATTCTAGGTGGTTTTTGGTGAGTTGTTTTAGAATTTATTATTTACCATGTTTTTATACCTAATTTATTTGCATTTATGTATATGCAGAGCCGTAGTGAGGGCAGGGCAGCCAGGGCAGGTGCCCAGGACGCAGCTTCTTAAGGGGCACCAAATGGAAGTCTTATTATACCCTTGACAAAATGTGGTTACAGTTTCGATCTCTTCTCAATGACCAGCCTGAGGTTCAGCTCAAGGACCATGACTGTACCAAGTCATAGGTTAATGTGAGCAAAATTAATTGGCTGCTTCTACTTTTTATGCTCTGAATGTAATTTCTTTTATTTATACTCGTCCCCAAAAATGTGTATGCCCTATCGCATTATATTAGTTGTGCAGAATTTTCATTCAAGTCGTTGATAAAAAAGTAATTATTGAGGAGGACTTTATTGATTTTATTGCTATCAAATTGAAAAAATCAGTACAATATACATTGTACAAACTTTCTCATATATTAATGTGTCGTTTAGTTATCTCTTGAAAAATTTGAACTATGTAGAATCATAAAAATCAACTTAAATAATTATACAAAATTTGATGAAAATCGTATGAGCTGTTTTTTAGAAAATCCAATTCTTATTAAAGTTGCCCAAGAATAAACTATCCTTATATTATTTTTTTGAGAAATATGAACTATGTAGTATTATTGCAGACACCAACTCAAGTAACTGTATGGAATTTGATGAAAATCGTATTAGATGTTTTTGATAAAATCAAATTGTTGTTAAAGTTGCATCGAATAAGCTAGCCTTATATTAATTTTTTGAGAAATATGAACTATGTAATATTATTGTAATATCAAATATCTGTACGAAACTTGATCAAAATCGTTGGAGGCATTTATGAGAAAATCAAATTGTTGTTAAAATTGCGTAGAATAAACTGCCCTTAATTATTGAGCAATTTCAACCATTTCTTCGTGGCTTCTATTCTGTATGATACAATGCTTAAGTACGAGATTTTATTAATTTTCACTTTACCGTTTAGGCTCTAGAGCCGCGAACAGACAGATAGAGACACACAGACGGCATTGCAAAAACCACTTTTTCGGACTCAGGTACACCTCAAGATAAAATTTTTTTGCGATTACAATACTTTCTCAAAATACTTCGTATATGAGAAACTAAAAGGGAGACGAAATCACATCAGAAATAATCTAAAAATTGGAACTTTATGCACTAGATTTACAAAACATAATAGCTCAATCGTATGAAAACGCTCCTAATAGTATAACCGGTAAATTTATTAATTTATTTCGCTGGTTCCACATGGGTTGCACTCATGGATGTTCTTAAGTTGATGTTGAAAAATATGGCACAAATGCAGTGAATTCATTGAGGTTACAACTGAAGCAAGTTTATAGAGTGTTAATAAAATTAAAGGTTTGCTAAAACAGATCAACGTGCAGTTTATATTTTTCTTGTTAGAAGATAAACCGCCTCACTAAATCTGTTCAGGGTGCTGATGTAATTGTGGATTGATCCACAATTTGGCACCAGAAACAAAAAGTTCAAAGTCACGACTGGAAGAGTATATGGAAGAGACAAAGACATAATTATTGACGTTTCTGATGTCAATTTGATCTCCATAAATAGCTTGAACGATTGAATCTTTACTCCCGTCATTTTTGACCAGCTATACACTACTATTAATATAACAACCTTAATGGTCTATAGTTGCATGTAGTTTTTTTGTAAATGTTAACTGAAGAACATATTATCATGATGAAAGTACAATATTTCAATTGTTTTTAAATTAAATGTATTGAATCATTCATCACTAAATAATGATTTTTATAAGTAATGATAAAAAATTGAGTTAAAAAAATTCAATTAAATTCTTTCTCGCAGCAGTTCATTAATATTTTGATTTAGTAAAATGTGGATCTACATATTAATACTAAAATAAATTTTGCAGGAAAAGTATATGCATAAAATAGATGTCATCTATAATAAATTAATTCCTTTTAAACTCAAATGAATGAATAGGTGAAACATTAACTATGTTTCAGTGATACAAGTTTTAGCAGGTGAATATTTTATGCTGGCTGTAAAGCTATAATGAAATTGATCAAGGAAGTTTAACCCCAGAGCACTAAATGGTCATAAATATTACGACAGGAATTTCTTTTTTGACGATTTTTGTTAGTTCCCGTTGGATGAGTCGGCTATTCTATTGTGTACCTTCAAGGGTCGGCCCTTTCTACCTGCCAGTGTACTTCTTGTTGTCAGAGCGTGAGTGTGACACCCTTAACAGACAATCGAGTAGTAAAATTTACGACAGTTTAGAACTCCTGTAACATTTCAACACACTTCAAGGTAAGAACAATTTTGAGTATCTTACTGATTTTGTTATATTTATGATGCTTATAATTCAGTTATCTATAATAATTTTTAAATATGTGAGGATTTTTCACTTCTAACGAACATTATTTTATTTATTTTTTTAAAGATCAAATGTGTCAAACCACTTCATGTTCACATAAAACAAACTGATGGCCATTATGTGTGTTTTACGATATGTTAAATATTGGCTGACTTAATTTGTGAATTATATGCACACACAATAAAGTGAGATACAATAAAAAGCCTTTATCGAGAAAAGAAGTTTTGCTACAACTCTCTGAAGATCTGAGAAAACCGTGGTTGAACCAACAAGTAACCCTCCCAGGAATCCAGCAGTCACTTCAACAAATTATCCGTGAAAATTTGAATATGCAATGTTCAGGAGAACCTCAGCAACCTCCTAAACATCAAGGACAAAAACAATCAGTGCTACATTTGCCCTGCAAAAACACGGAGAATGACGACAATGTACTGTGAAAGATGTAATCAACCATACTTTGGTGAACACCATTCCAAAATCTGCACTAATTGCTCTTAAATAAGTTTTTTCATTAATAAACTTTTTTTATACACCAATATGTAGTTTTTAATCACCTTTATTACACTTTTTATGCATTACATCCCAAAATATATCGAGATAAAGATACGTCGTAAAATTTATGATGGCTTAGTACATACGTAATTTTTATACCCCTTTACTGCTCTAGGGTTAAAACAGACGTCTGTAAATAAATTCATATTCATGAAAATTGTATGGAGGAATTTTAATCCGTGAAAAATATTTTGTTTTGTATGATACCGCAGAAATTTGATTTCCTTGACTCTATTCCACCTGTCATTGCCAAAAGAAAGCCCTTTGGGAAACTATCAATCAAACAACTATAAAAATCTTGGTAAAACCAGATTCTCATTTGTGCTATTCTAGATAATTGTTTTTCAACCTTTTCGATAATAAGCCCCACCTAATAGGAAATTAGAATAAAAATATGCCAGAGAATTCAATTTTTTAAAAGAATGAATGTAGATAGTAATAAGATATAGATAGTTACTCATTATTAATGATTCAACATAAATACTTCTAAAAGCAATATTATGTTATTGAGGCCTTACTTTGCATCTGTAAACACTACAAAAAGAGTTTGTCAATTTGATTTAAGGTGTAAGTATAATAATAATTAAAATCTTAAAATCTATTAATTTGATCTGCCAAAACTTCACAAATGCATAGTCCTTTAACAAACTGCATTAATAAGGTCATAAAGGCTTCATAGGTGCAAGAATTGTAAAGATTAAAATGATATCGAATATTTAATTTAATATTAAATAAATTTTCAACATTTTTCTAGTATAGTGAGGCATATAAAACAAAATTAATTACGATACAAAGGTGATAGCAAAAGACGATAATCGTGGAAAAAGATAAAAACGCGAATTTAAACGATACAGAAAACAACATAACATTTGCACGAATTCTAATTAATCAATTTTAATTCGCAGCCAAATGGCGGGACTTGTAAAAATATGGATTTAAAAACAAAACGTACAATACGAGACACTTTTTTGTTGCGAGGACTTCGAACTTGAGAGTCCCGCCAAAATCAGGACGCCGAAGACGAATTACCCGCAAAATCCATTACAATCTTTCTCATCCTGCAAATAAATAATAGAGAAAATAACTGTGGTTATTCTTGAGAGCTAACTTATTAGGGAATTATTGTTGCAAATAATACCACAATTAGTATCTTACGATGCCGAATTTCATCTCATTTGATGAATCGATCAGACTAAACGATAACGATACTTAGAAATGTTCGAGATATTAGCGGGAGTTGGTGATATCGATAAGCGTTTGAAGTGTAAAGTGTGAATATAATGATATATTGAAAATTTGTACAAATTTAAGGGTTAAAATGGCAGATACGCCACTAGGCTTCAAGGAAGTTATTCCAGACGAAACATATCCACCAAAATGGAAAGAATTCACTATTAATACAGGTATTTTCATTTACAGTTTTAAATGTTACTAGGAACGTGTTGTGGAAGCTTAAGCTATTCTATTTTCGCATAATTTTAGGGGGAACTCAAAGTACTCTGCAAGATATAAAAGTACCTGAAAGAGCTGGAGGTTTTTGCTATCGAGATTCAGCGAAACATTATACAAGGAACCGTTTTATATATTGGTAAGTTTCGACATCAGCCGGTTATTGGTAATTTTATTTTAAATATTGTTCTAAAAATAAGATATTGTTTAAAAGGTTGAAAGATATCGAGAAATTGTTATACAGCAAAATCTTACTATAACTAACTCGAACTTAATTAGAAAGATTTATCAACAAATCGTTTAAGCTGTAAGCTAGGCATGAATTATTTTTAGGATAAATTATAAGTTTAAGGTGTTTAAAGCCGTGTCTGTAAGTTTATATTAATTTTACAGTATTTTATAGACATGCCCTTTGCACTTATGCATATGTAATATCGAATATTTCAGGCGCATCACTGGAGATGTACTTGAGTTAGTGGAACAAAGTTTGGAAGTCAATCTTACTGGAAACCATGTTCGTTACAAATTTCAGGATACAGCAGTACTTGAGGGACTTAGTATCCATGAAACTGCTGGTGGTAATAATGTTGTTCTTTTAGTAGCCACAGTTTCTAGTGTGCATCGCCTCACTTTTCCTCATCCAGACTGCATCCACAAAGAGGTATATTTAAATAAATTAAAAAATAATTAATGTATAGGTACATATTTGAATAATCTACTAAATTAAAATAAATATTAGTATTCATATATTATTTTTTTAATCAGTTATTGTAGCAAAAATGTTGTTGGCATTAAATATGGATCATTTTACTTTCGGAAGGATCTAAATTTCGTCCTGAATGGAATTTAGAAGGTTTTATATGGGAGAGATTAAGATTTTTAAAATGGAAAATTTTATTCTTTGCGCTCGATATTTACATTATCATCTGTTAATGTCTGTTAACTGTGATATTTAGCCAAATTGTAGTTGGGATTGAATTATTTTTCTCATTCATGTATGCACCCACATTATTTTATCAATTTTCGCTTAAAAACAGGACCACCTTCTTCCACATCACCCTTTCATGAGTGTTCCGTCTATCTTTGCTGATGCATCCCAAGCTGCAGCCCGTGATCCAGCAACTTTTCATGTCATTAATAATGCTAGTACAAGTAAGTATGAAATTTCAGTTTTTCCATTTTATTTACATTCCATTTGTGGCACTTATGCAGGTTATCCCCTGCATGTAATAACTAGGTTTTACACTATTCTTCTGTTCTGTGCAAAGGAAACTAGGGTTTACTAAATTAAGTGGAGTTGGGTTGTGTTGGTTGGAAGAAAGGTTTCAAAGAAACGGTTGGGTTTGTTGGAAGAAGGTTTTCAGAAAAATACCTTTAAAATATATTTATACTGTATTTTATGAATTGTGGCAGTGATGTAGTTGGAATGGGTTATATGAGGAGCATGTGTGGGAAAACCAGGAGAGACAGAGTCATGAATACTTGGGTGATGAATGAATGTGGAATGAAAGAAACTTTAAGAGGTCAGTATGAAAGGGGTGTGCTGTGATGGTTTGGTCATGTGGAGAGAATGGATGAGAACCGGGTGACTAAATTGATATATGATGGTAGAGTATGCGGATCAAAAGGGAGAGGAAGACCAAGAAAAATCTGGCTGAATGTGGTGGAGGAGACTCAAGAAAAGAGAGATCAGAAGTTTAAGGAATGGAAGACGATGTATGAAACGATGCATGTATATGTTTGAAGCGAAAGATGTAAGGATAGAAAGGTGTGAAGAAATATTATGAAAGGTAGAGCTTGCTTACCCCATAAGGGACCAGCGTGATTGGTATGTATGTATAAATCGTGTTGACGTTTCATGAATGTAAAACAATATGATTGTTCAGCGCATTTCCTGAGTCATTTTATAAACTGCATAAGCGCTTCATTTGTTTTGTGATAGATTAGTGTATAACTGTAATAGTCTTCATTGTGAATAAAATCATGGTTCTTGTCTTGTTTTGACTCATAAACTGTATTTGGTGATTACAGATTCTGTTTTACCTCACACATCTGCATCATGGCTTGCCCCAAATGATGAAGCACTATTTGCTCTGGGCTATGGAAGTGGCTCAGTGCTCATCCTGTGGATGGGACCTTCTCCTGTTGGCATGGTATCCTCTGCAGAGTTGAAGCAGACATCTGTAATAAACCGTCTCTGGTCGGGATTCATGCCAGAGGCTTTAAGGTATAGTTTTTCTCATAAAAATTTTGGTGATTAAATTCAATTAAGTGCACATATTCAGACATATTTATTTTGAAAATATAAAAATATGTGCATGTTCATTAAATTCTGTTATGGAAATCTCTTGCTATAATACTGAAACACTTCCATTATGATTTCTACCTCATCTTGCACATGGATTGTGATACAGTGAAGAAAATAGGAAGTAGTGGCACATACAGGATTCTTTTTGGAGGGGGTCCGAAATATTTGGCAATCACAAAAGTTGTATGCAAGTTATATCAATGTCACATATTGCATTATTAATGATATATATGTTAAAAAATAAAAAGAGGGCACGCAGTCCCCTATTCCTCTCTGATGACACCCATGAACCCAAATTTAAAATAACTCTGTATGATTCCACAGTTTAGAAAAAAAATCACAATTTTCCAAGGGGAGGGGGGCAGGAGATGTTGGTCCAAGACCGTGTGTGTGCACCACTGATAGGAAGAATTTGCTTTTCGATGCACACACTAGATTGGCCTGTAAAAAATCTTCTTGCAGAAATGTAAAGGTAGTTGACACTTGCGTTTGTAGAGGTTGTATTTTTTTCAAAGTCATTCTAACTACATTTATCTATACTTCTTCATGCTTTTTATATCAATTTGGCATTGCTATTGTTTACTCTATACAGGGATACAGGGGCGGATCCAAGGGGGGGGGGGGGGGCGATTGCCCCCTCCTTGGAGAACCCCATTGTACTCCACTGGGCGCTTTCTTAAATTCATTCCGTGCAAAAATCCTCAATTATACGCCACATATTAGTTCTGCATAGCAAGGGAAAGAAGGATTCTGATAGGGGTAGGGATTTTCAAAATATAGGGCAGTTGGCAGGAGCGGATTCGATAGGTGGAGGGGCGATCGCCCCCCCCCTTGAGAAGTTTCTGGATCCGCCCGTGACTCCAGGGCTAGTGTCTTGCTTGTTGTGAGGGATATTCTTCATATCTACCATAATAATAATAATATTGATTTCCAACTGCTCTTAAACGATAAAGTTATTTTGTTTTCCAAGCATTCCTTTATTTGCTATAATACGACATTTAGACGTTTAGATACTTGAAGTGCAGAACACATCCACATGGAAAGAAATTAGGCTTTTCTTGCATTACAGTTAGATAAAGCTTTAAAAAAGGTCAATCTGAATCTTTCATTATAACTATTATGTGGTACTTTTTATCATCCTCGATAAAATGAAATTTTACAAAACTTTGTGGGACGATGATGGAGAAATACAGGCTAGAGTAATTAAAGGAGTGTAGAGTGGCAAATACAAGGCAAAAAATCAGGAAAAGCAAAATGTTAGTCAACAGTCTGATTTTACAAGAACAGGAAGACATTTGGATAATACTTCCCTTATCAGAAGTTGTAATGATCATCTGCCATAAAGTTAATGAGTGACCTGTTGTGACTTTAAGCAAGTTTCATGAATTTACATACTGAATATATGTACTCAATTGTAGGTCGAGTTTTTAAGATCAAATTTTTAGCAAAAAACTCAGGGGTCGACTTATACACAAGTAATATTTGTGTTAGGTTAAAACGCATGACATTATTTGCCCTACGGTTGTTAAAATTTGATGGAAATGAAACTATTGTTGTATTTAAACTTTACTGATAACTATCGAATACAGTCATGCCTCGTTTAGCGCATGTTTGTTTAGCACAATTTCGATATAGCGCAATTGGAATCCCGTGGTATACATTTTTTTAATCTTTTAGTAAAATAAATACTGTATGTATGGTACATACTGTAAAATGAAAATACTGTTCACGGTGCGCATTTTTGCTGGTTTTTGTTTGCTTAAAAAAATAAAGGAAAGCTGTTTTCACGCAACTAGTTCCAATGACATATTTGTGGTGTTTTGTTTAATACTGTATTTACTCATGTAACCTACCTATTTTCGAGCCAGGAAACCCTCAGTAGTCATTGAACTATAGTTATTAGGTAGTCAGCATATTCTTTCAGCCTACTTTTGCGAGTTTTTGCCTGCAGCGTGGACGTAACTTACACGTTTCCTTGTTCGCATCAGTACACGTTTACTTCGTAGAATTCGATGTCTTTTATGAATATAAACGTAGACACAAGCATATTGCAGAGAATTTACTATCAATACTCACAATTTATATAACCTGTTCAGAAATCCTCGTGTAAGATGCGCACCCCCTTTTTTCCCCGGCATTTCGAGAAAAAATGTGCCTGGGGTGCACGAGTAAATACAGTATCTATAGCAAAATAACATTTTAACATTAAACAGGGGGAAATAATTTCAGTAAATTATGGCAATCATGGCAGAAAGGAGAAAATTGAGTAAAGGCAATGAAAGTGTAGAAAATAATCCTAAATTATCAAGGAAACATAAATCTTGAGGAAAAACTTAAAGTGATTCAGTGTTTTGAACAAGGTGAGCATCAGAGCAATATTGCACATCAGTTTAACTTCACAACTTCTACAATTCATACAATTTTGTTAAATAAAGACAAAATAAAAAGTTCCATTGAAACAGCCAGTGCAGTAACTGCGAAGAAACTCACACGATCACTTATTGTTAGTAATATGCTTGAAAAAATGGAGAAACTGCTAGTGTTATGGATTCTAAGCGTTCTAATGAACACATGCCCCTTAGACAGGGCAGGCCTTTGAGGTATGATAGGTGTGGGCGAGATTTGATTAGGCCACCCGTAACAAATCAAAATTTCCTTTGACCTTTTTTTTATAGGATAGGTTAGCGCTGTTTCCATGTGATTACTTACCTCAGCCTTCATTAACGCCATCATACCATCATGCTATTACACGACAACTCTGTGACTACAGGAAATGACTTTCTTATTAGACATACGTAAAAGAATTGAGTCAACGGAAAATATTTTGTAAAATAATAAATTTTCGTAAGAGATATTTCGAAAAACATGTGCTTTTAAATAAGAAAAATTAAGAAATACATATTTATTTTAAAATTCTTGAGAATTTGAAACGGAGTAATACAAATGTCCCAAATGCACCTAAAAACGTACCTTTCTTGACTTAATGGCAGCAAACTCTTTGATTAATGCATCAATGTCAGTATCGTTAGCTATATCACTTTCTAGGGAAATAATCGCGAGTTCATTCAATCTGTCTTCAAGTATTGTAGAACGAAGATAGTTTTTCAGTAATCTTAGTTTTGAGACGCAACTGTTACGGGAATCGTAAGCATGATTCTCAACGAAACATACAAATTTGGAAATAATGAATGAAGTTGATTACTACAGATGTAATTTAAAATGCCCTTTGGGTCGTAGGATTTGCTTAATCTTCTTGACAATGCCCTTATTTCATCAAAAAGGTCATCGGCATCTATATCTTTATTCTCATTGTACGTCAAAGCAGTTTCTGAATCTTTACAGCACTTGCGTAGTTAAATTTCATCAAAGTCATTATCATTAAAAACAAGAAACCAAAAACTGTTATATTGCTGCAGTTGCTCTAATCTCTCATCGATAGAAGCTTTAGCTGTATCGATAGTAGTGTTGTAGAAACAAACCCTAAATTTTGTTTCTAGGTCATGTAATGGAGAATCATTTTCCAATTTACTTTATTTTTGTATAATCAAAGTTTCAGTTCATTTCTAAATTCAGCTTCCAAAACCTGTTGTTTCCGCAAGTTTTTTAGTCGTCTCCTTAAAACTTGAAAATTTGTCTTCGTGCTTCAATTCCTCAGGAAACAATTGGGTACGTTTCAGTGACTCTAGTACCATGACCACATCGATTGATACTCCATGTAGACACTTGCTAGAAATATTAATTTCAAATAAAATTTCATATCACAGAACAACACTAAATATAAATTTAAAGCAAAATACATCTTTAACCAATACTTTGGCTTCGATTATCGTTTTAACTCAGTTTTGACTGGATAATGATCATCTTCAGCAATTGAAATCAGTGTTTCGTATATGTCGGCAATTTGATATCTAACTGCTTTCACTGCATCCATGCGACTTTCCCAACGTGTTTGACTCAAAGACTTAAAGGTTAAATTTTTAACATTCTGTAGAAGAATATCCCATCGATGTGTAGATGCAGAAAAGAAATTGTAAAGACGTTGAATAATGTCAAAAAAGAGGTAGTCCTGATATTGCAATTTGCAGCATCATTGAGGACTAAATTTAAGTAATGTGTGGAATAAGGAACAAAAAATGCCCTAGGATTAATATCCCTTAATATTTTTTGGACTCCGCTGTTCTTTCCCCTTGTGTTAGCCTCATTGTCATACCCCTGGCCACGAATATTGTCTACCTGTAAATTCAACTGCTTTAAAATCTGTAAAATTCCTTTAGCTATACCAACACCAGTAGGATCCCTTATTGGTACAAACCTTTCCTCAAATTTTACTGATTCATTCATTTCTCCGATTCTTTCATGCACCTTTATACGCCGTATAATTAGTCATTTGCTCAGTGTGCGATATATCTGAAGTACAATTTACAATAACTGAAAAATATTTTGCTTTTGTTACGTCTTCAAGAACAACCTCTTTTATTTTATTACCAAGTATGCTTATAATCTCATTTTGAATTATTTTCCCTACATAATGTACATGCGTCGCTTTGCTTGTTATTCTCTGCAAATGTCTACTCATTACACTCGAATTCTGCCAAAAACTATTAACTTCAAGAATTTTCCAGTTTTTTGCATATAGAACCTCTGCTGTGCCTCTGAAAGCCATATTTTGCATAGCAAGCAATTTAACTACGGCTATTATATGCTTTAACACATCCTCCCAATGCATTTGTTCTGCTTTTACTAGATGTTGCATGTCTTTATCTATTGTTGTATTGGACTGAAGTCTATATTCTAAATCAATTCAATTCTGGAAACAATTATAGTGCTCCTTATTCCTTTCATGCCGATGTAGCACCGATGATAAATGTTTCCAGTTGTGGTTCCCTTCTATGTCAACGAAGTCCTTATTTTGCTGAACAACTTACAACAAAAACAAAATACTGAATCCTTGAAGGGAAAATATACTAACCGCTCTCTATCAATCGCTTCTCCATTGCTCATTACACGCTTAAAATGTACCATGGAAAAAGATCTATCATTATGATCTTTGGGAAAATCAACTTGCTCAAACCCTTTCTGGGGATCTTTTTTTACAATAATTTCAATAGCTGCATTGTTCAGATGTGACCATAGCGCTGGATCGTCAAAAATGTTTTCAGTAAAGTTAGTTACACTATCATATTTCTCAATCTCTATCTCTTCCGCATCACGTGAAAGATTTCTTTCCTCTGCATTTCCGGAGCTCAAAAATTCTTTACTACTACCCTTGGCAATGTCACTATTGTCACTTTTAACAGTAAAGTTAGTTACATTATCATATTTCTCAATCTTTAACTCTTCTACATCACGAGAAAGATTACTTTCCTCTGGACATCTGTAGAGGTAGAAAATTCTTTGTTTCTACACTTGGCAACATCACTATTATCACTTTCACTAGAGTTTGGGATATTTTCTTTGTGTTTTAAATATTTGAGAAAAGCGTCTCCTTGTTTCGAAGCTTTTCCTTCATTCTCTAACTTTCTTTTTCTATGTTGGCATCCAGAAAGACGAATTTTCATCTTCCAATTATCTGACATGATAGAAATAAGATTAACAGTTAATATTTATGAATGAGAAATATGTCATATTTTCATTGTACAGAATAAATGATTGTCTACTAGCTAATAGAGTAGTTCAACTCGAGATAAATTTAAAAATTCAAATAAGCTTCAACATGCAACTTTTTTTTCATATTCTAATTACCTACTTTTTCCTCTGAAAATAGAATTTGCTTTCGTGGAAAAATAAAAAGTATTAATTTTATTTATATGGGGCTAATGTAATATGGGAGGCGGTATGAATGATTCTTTTACCGACAGAAAATTCATTAAATGACTAGTGATTTATATATAAATTTATATATAAATTTACCACGTAAATCCGGTATCTTATATACTAATTGCAGTAGTTGGTGAGTGGCAAAAAGATGAAAAATTTAAATTCGATGAACTTGCCTGATCAGGTAGAACAGGGGTTCTAGACCTTTGACACATTTGTGTTAGAAATCACGAAAAATGATGCAATATAATTGAAAATATTTAACAACAAATGTTTTAAAATGATTCTTGAAACAATTAAATTATGTGGCGACAATACAAATTTCAATACTTGCTAATTGTCTGTGCTTTCATCAAGCTGAAGGGAATACCAGTTTACGAGATCAGTGTGCAAATGAACTTTCGTATCACTAGAAATAGCTTTCACTCTTCTAGTAATTGTGTTATTGGAGAGTTCTAAATTTTTTATCGCTGACAATATTTTTATTCTATTTAAGAAGCTATAAAAAAAGTTGCTCACCACTTGCTATGAATGCTTCCTTCATTAGCTCTCCATCTAAAAACGTCTTTTTCTTCGAAGCTAATAGATGCGCTCTTCTGGATTATTTTAGATTTTTCAACTGACTCTGTAAATACTGAATGCTGTACTAATAATTTTCATTTCGATTCACTTCCTTTTTATTAAGCTCAGAACTTAATGGATAATTCATTTCAAATGATGAATGAGTCTCGAAATTTCTTTCAATGTTTTGCCCCTTAGGCAATGCCACACAGTTAGAGAATAGTAAAAGAAATGCATTTTCACTTACTATCAACAAAATAAAACTCCCACTCATTTTTAAAATTGTGCATTTTTGTTTTCTCTTTGTCTGACATTTTATTGGCCGTACTTTATGAACACCATAAATAGAAAAGTAAGTGAAACTTACAGTTGAATAGTTTGTGCCAGACTGAAGGAGCAAGTCTTGAAACTGATGGATATCCGAAAATACTGTAAAGGCAGTGTGCGGGAGATCAATTAGTTAGATGTACGTGGCACTACTTCACATCTCTTCACCTTAAAGAAATGCAAAGCACCTTAACAAATTACAGTATTTTCAGCACAGATTGTTCCAAACTAAAGAAAGGAGAGGGATTAGAAAATTCACAACGCATCCGAGCTATGTGAAAATCCTTACCTTATGTCTCATCCCTGGCCCAAGAGCTCAGATACTCATAAGAGAAACTGCATTGTGTGTATGAAATATGAGCCACTTGTTCATACCAAATCTGTTTACACTCTCTCTAAGCAAAACATTGGTCGTGAACTCATAGCTGTTGGCTCTTTGATTAAAATTTTCAACCATGTCCCTCAGATAATGACTATGGCTGAATTGAGGGAGAGTGCTATTGTGGAAAATAGGCGCCTTAAGAAGAATCAAAGGTTCCTATTGTTAAATTCATAGAAGGCGAGCGTCCAGAGAAGGGTGAAAACAATCGAGTTGAGTTTATTGGATGGGAAGTGACGTGTCATATCTCGCCGTCCATTTTTGCAAATACGCATCGGAAAGGATGAGTGGCCGCCCCTGGCGAGGGGCCGCCCACGCCTAGGACCGGCCCTGCCCTTAGTCAAGCAATAATTTGCAGTAAAGCACTTTCCATTTGAATGTGTAAAGCAAGAAGAGGGTGGAGATTCTTTAGAAACATTTCATGCCAGTTCTGGTTGGTTTCAAAATTTTAAACGCCATGCAAATATACATAGCGTTTGATTTACAGGTGAATCAGCAAGTGCTGATAAAGATGCAGCTATAAAGTTTCCTGACGAATTTCAAGCAATTATTGAAAATGGTGAATACCCCCACGCACATTCAATAAGTAATTTACCCGTAGATTTGAGCGCTGCAGTAACGAAAATGATAACTCGCGTAACCTAGCGATCTATGCATAAATGTGAGCACCGCTGCGAAAGATTTAAAGTTGTATTAATATTGATTTTTAATGATAATTAATATTAAATAAATAAAAAAGTAACATTAGCGAACCTTGCAATTTCGCAAACTGATCACTACTAAGTACATGTTATAATAAGTTTGTTTAGTGCAAAGACCGTTCGGAACGTATCCTTTGTGCTAAACGAGGCATGACTGTATTTAAATATCTATGTATAAGAAAGAATAAAGTTACTATATAATTCGGTGATCCTAAGTTGATCTCTGATGCTTCGCAGGTAATTAAGCAATTTTCGTTAACGCAATGTTTGGTAATATGACGATGGCAGGACAGCAAGACAGAGACGTAATATGTAAACTCCGTAATATGTAAACAAAGAAACACCTCGTCTGGGGGAGGCATCGCACTACTTCGCTGCTACTTGACACCATGTAGTTAATTTGATATAAGGATGAAAATCTAATTTTAATTAGATTTTGATCTTTAAAATCTTTATATTGGTAAGCTAACCTTGGCAGAAGTTTGGCTCATCTACCTGGCTCCCATGTGTTCAAATTCTGCTGGGGATGTGATTGACCATCCTTGTTATTGTTGTCTTGCTCATTGTAAAAAGCCATTAAGTGCTATTTTTGAGGTAATTAAGAATATATAAGAAATGATAACAAAATCTGAAAGCCAGTAATGAATATATGTTAGGAAAAGTTCAGCGGTATCAGGCATAATTTTTTTTATTTTAATATTACCTGTATAGTAATTAGTGGGCGACATTTTCATTTAAACAATGATTGCCCTTTTTGATGAATTTTATTTCCTTTGTATCTCAGGAGTAGGGCAAGTGTTGGAAGCTTGGGAATGGGTGGAGTTAATTTTGGAGGTGGTGGAGAAGTTGCAGTTGGCATGGTGATCCATCCCCTTGCATGCGAAACCTTCCTCTTTTGCCTTTGCCGAGATTGGAGGATGAGAATGTGGTCCACTGCTAAAAAGGAATGCAGGTTGGCTACGTCTGTGCTGGAAGCTACCGCAGAATCTGGACGTAGGCTTCTACAAGGAAGTGAGCAGTCGTATTTTTCTTTATACGTTAAATGTAATTTAAGATCTTCTTAAGGTATGTACACACTGGACAACATCGCTTCAACTCAGAAACTTTCAACATCGAAAGTTGTTGAACAACTTGTTGCGCGTCTACACAGTGGACGTTTTCTTTTTCAGCTTTTCAGACCAGCATTCATCATGGCCTCAATGATTCAGGAGATTGCTGCTTATGTTATCATTCCGAAAAGAAGAAAAATGCGTTGTTGGTGGAAGGACCAATTTCTGAACAGTGCGTATGGTGTTGGTCTCATGACCAAACTGCAAATGGAGGACATCGCCCCTTCTGTTTCTGTCCCTGTACTCTTTACAACGTGCTTCCCACAAAGAAGGGCACGAATGAAAGCTTTTGATAAAGAGAAAGGTCTTCTCATTGTCCCACATGCTCGACAGAAAGATGGAATGTGACAAAAAAAATAATGGGTTAAGTAAAAAAACGAAAACAATACATTAAATTATTTACCTTTATGAGAAATGCGTAATTTGTGCGGGAGAATGAAAAAAGTTGCTCTGAATAAAAGGCAAAATGCATAACTGACTCGGATGCATGCGCATCGAGCCTTGGGTGGAGGTGGGCATGGTTGAAGGGTCGGGAAATCTCCTTGTTTCCCATTTTGAGCGGACAACTTTTCAACAAGGCGATTCCTTTGAAGTTTTATCGACCTACATTGTCGACAATGTTGGCGATGATGTTGCAGAGTTGAATGGGTGTTGAAAGTTGCCGAGTTTAAGCGATGTTGTCCAGTGTGTATATACCTTTAGGAATGAGTTTTCATCGATTTTGACTTTTTTATTTGTAACTTTTACTGTATCATTTTGAGGGTACTGTTGTAGGCTCAGAGTGAAACAAGGTTAAATTTGCTAAAAAGTGGTACTTCTTGCAACAAACATGATATTAGCATCATGTTATGGTTTTATCTTTTTCAGATTTTGGATTTGTTTTTGCATACAAAGTTTCTTGTTAGGGATTGCAAATTTACCGACTTTTGTTTTACCGGTAATTCGGTAAAAATTTTTACAAATGCCGGTTTACCGGTGATTTATATTTTCAAAAAAAACTAATTTTGAGAGAAAAATGATAGGTAAATATTAATGGAAGACAAATTTTATTCAAATAAACTATAAAACTAATATAAATAAACAAAATTTTATTCAAAACATTTATTCCAAACAATTTTAAGTTTAATCTCTATATATATAAAAGGCTTAATGATAAATGAGTTTGAAAGTTTGCAACGCGAGATCTCCGAATCTACTGGGCCGATTTTCATGAAACTTTCACTGAAAGATTTAGCGGTATCTCGAATAGGTTTTAGGCTTAATATTATTCTTCTAACTTAAGCTGTTTCAAAGATATGGCAATTTTTCTGCGAACACCCATTTTCCGTCGGCGAGAAAAGCAACTCCAGGCGATGTCGGCGTGCGCCACTTTCTTCCCGGTGGCGATCTTAGGAACTAGGATCTTCCTTCTATCCCTGCCCTCCCCTCTCACACTCTCCTCTTACGAGCTACGAATTTCATGCATTTACGTATGAGTGAACACTTTTTAATATATTCTTCTTACTTGCCTAACTTTTCTTCTGATATACCTACCATACATCGTTGATGTTACTAAAATTTCTATTGTTTAATTTAAATTACTGTTTTGACTAATAAAATTTTGTGCATATACCTTTAAGAAAATGCCCAGAATTGGGTGATTGTCCGGTTCAGCAAGGCGAAGTCGTCGTTTTAGAGAAAATGATTCTACAACTTCATACCAAAATCGTCTAGAAAACAAACGAGAGTGATCTTCTTTACGGCGAGAACAATTAGAAAGTCCCGATTGATCCCTTATTAATGAGAGGCAGAGAGAGCGTCGAGCATGCGAAATGACAAATGCCGGGGAAGTTCGCCATCTCGGCGGCGCGCTCAATTGTCTAGCCAAGAGAGTGCAGAAAGGCAAGCTAGGATTGAGAGCCAAATAGAAAGATGGGGCTCGAAAGTTCGTTCTGCTTTTTGCTATAGTCCCCGAATAGAATACGAAAATGATGCTGAGTTGGTTTTAGGCAAAATGGACAAAGTTTGCTAATTTTGCACAGTGAAAAAGTGGAAAAACGAAAGTGTCTGCCTTTTTTGCTTTAATGGTAAAGTGAAGTTACCAATGATAATGGAACCTGCTGAACCACTAAAAAGTCTATTACTTGGGACACATCCCATTTCCAAACATTTCAGTCCAAAATGCACCCGGGCAAAACCAGGTACGAAAAGCTAGTATTAATATAAACAAAAACACTTAGAACAAAATTATATTCCAAACATAATTACAAGTTTAATATTAATATAATCAAAAACACTTTGAACAAAATTGTATTCCAAACATAAGTATAAGTTTAATATTAATATAAACAAAACACTTTGGAAGTCTTTTTTATTAGATGTCTTTTTGGTTAAAATAGGCTCACAGAAAACATAATTTATCAATACTATGGTCACCTAACTGCGACCTTATTTTAGTACATATAACCCCAGCCGTTGAAAAAGCTCATTCAGATTCAACACTTGTTGGTCGACTGGTCATTAGGAAATCGAAAGCCATTTAAAAATATTTCCTCTTATTTTTTCATCTTGAAAATACATTAGTTCCTTACGACTTGTGTTAGGTCTTTTGTGTTTTTTTGTTTTTGAGATGAATCTTCATAGGCTGAGTCAGTTTTTTTCTTTATCACCAGTTCAAGTTTTTCCTTCATAGACAATGCAGTTGATGACGAAGGAACTGAAGTCGGTGCATCCTCAGACCGGGAGTTGGAATCATTGACTACTGTTGATTCAGTTTCAGAAATGCATTCAAGTAAATCTACAATTACCTTTGTTATTGTGGCCTTTCTGGTTTTATTGAAAATTCCATAATCTTCATCAATTGATTTCTTTGGATTATAAAGAAACTGTAGAACAGAATAAGTTGTTCATCTTTCCTTTATGAGAGCTATCAATGCTTCTTTAAGGTCACTGCTTAAAATTGTGTTTTGATTTGTTAGTTCATCAAGCATAAATTTTAATGTTACATCAGCAATATACAAATTTACATTTTTGGAACATAGTGCTTCTACAGCAACTTTTATTAGCTGCAATGCTAATATTATATTAGAGAGCAGTTCAAGTTCATTTTCTGTCAAGCTGATATTTGATTTCATATCTATAAGACTTTTTCTAACAGAATTTTGAACCATTGAGAAACGCTGCAACATGGCCAGCATGCTATTCCATCGAGTTTTTGCGTTTAATATCAATGAAAGCTCCTTTCCAAATTCTTCCTTTACATGTTTTTGGAGTATATCATCGTTTTTTGTCGGTGATCTATGGAACATTTTAACCACTTTCCGTATCTTGCCTATCAGAGAACTCAGTTGTATGTTTTGTATAGAATTTACCTGAGAATCATCGGATCTGTCATAAAGTATCTCAAAATCATCAAGATCATGAATTTCATCATCTTCTTCATTGTCAGAGTCAACACATTCCTCTGTATCAAGTAATTCAACTGTTTCTTCCTGTTCATCATCATCTTCTTCTTCTAAATTATCTTTATTTTAAAGAACTTTCATTACGGCTAGTTGTATGCCATGTGCTAAGCATAATTGGTGATTTACATTGATCAATTTTCTTACTTTCTGAATTACTAAAGCTCCATCTGTTGTAATTGATCCAATACTTCTAAATGAAATACCAAATTCTTTCATTTTATTTTGAAGAAGGATTAAACATCTGTGTCAGCTGGCATAGAGCCATGGACACAACATAAACCAAGATTCCAAAATTTATTATCACTTGCATGGACATTTATGTTCATGTTGCGGTGATTCTTGACAGATGACCACTCATCAAATGTTTACGCTCTGATATCTCGTTGATTACTTGTTTGCTAACTTTGTCTGCATATTCCATGACAGTTTTTCTTATCGTGTTTGAAGACTTGGGAATGTCTCTATAGCCCTTAGCGATTAGTAACTTTTGCAGATCTTCAGATATACAAAATTTACTAAAGGGGAAGCCATCCCGTGCTGTCAAACGTGCTACTACAGCAGAAAATGAATCATCAACTGTTTTATTAAAATATGATATAACTTTTGATTATCTAAATTAGTCTTGACATCAATAACTTCAGTTGAAGTAGTTGTGTCATCAGTTTTTTCTTGGTCTCTTTTTAATAAGTTAATTTTGTGTTGGCTTTTGAGATGGTTATGTAAGCCGCTTCCTTCCTCCAGCTGCTTTTAAAGTTTTTGAGCACTGCTTACACACGCCTGCATCTCCCACTTTAGTACGTTTAAAATAATACTATGGTGAATTTTTATCCATGCCTACAAAAAATTATTATTTATTATTAATAATCATGAAATTAAAAGTTGACGGTTCATATTTTTAACCAAAGCACCTCCCATAATGGTACCAAGACACACACACAATATAAACTGTGAAATTATTTATTGACTACTTATATAAGCCTTAATTAAAAAAACAAAAATAATATTTTACATCTAATTGTAAGCAAAATATATAAAAACTAACTCTATCCACAAAATTTTTTAAAAAGTTAGACCAAATCATAGACGATCAAATAAAGACTAAAATTACAAAAATTACAGTCCGTTAGTTCAATATGCCCAAAATATAGGGCTAAATGTTAGTAATTTTCGTATATTTTTAACATTCTATTGCTATCATTATAAATATAAATTTATATAATTAATAATTTAAGGGAAAATTCATAATGTACCCATTTTAAAAAAAATTAACAATGTACCCAACTTTTTTATAAAAATTCATATTATACCCAAATTTTTTAAATTGTTTACAACATACCCACACTTTTCAAATTAATCATAATATATCCAAAATTTTCAAATTATTCATAATATACCCAAAATTTCCTAGTTAAAGGATTATATAAAAGCATTAAAAATAAGAAATTATTAAATTAATTAATATTTTATTATCGTTCTTCAGACGCACAGATCCTTAATACTTTGAGTCTGCCTCGTGATCTTCTAGAATTAGGCATCTGAATATTGCCTTTAGCTAACCCTTTTGATGATAAAGGTAATATTATCATTCCATAGCATTTAAAAAGATAATCAGTCGAATAGTATTTAGAAATATAATCAAAGATATTTAAATTTAATATTTTAAAAAACTTGGGTATATTATTATTATTTTTTTAAATTTGGGTATATTATGAATATTTTTTAAAAATTTGGGTATATCATGAATATTTTGTAAATTTTGGGTATATTATAATCATTTTGAAAAAGTTGGGTATATTATTATAATTTAAAAAATGGGTATATAATAAATAGCCCCTAATTTTAAATAAATAATATTGATGGTTTAAATTTTTTACCTTTATCAATTTGGAGTCCAATAACTTGTGATAGCACGAACAATGTGATAGTGACTACAGGTGACTCTCGATTTATGTGCTTTCATTATAACGCTATTTATGATGAACAAATGCATAACATCCTATTTGGGCCACCTCGTTCGTGTCTACGCCTTCGCTATATTTGAATGTTACATTGTGAAGTCTTGCACACATCCTATCTCTCCCCAAAGAAAGTATACAATGTTACATTGTGTAGTCTCGTGCTCATTTTCTTTCACCACGAAGGCTTTACAAACGTAGTCATCCAAGAACAATTGACAGTTTTGCTTGTGTCTTCTTCCGTAGTGCGAACATTTTCCATTTAGCTGTCATTTACATCAGCGATTTTGATTCTTAATATTCTTTAATTTATCCCCCTGTGTTAAAATGAGCTCCAAAAGAGTTATCAGTGATCCTAGTACGGGAATGAAGGATATGAAAAAATTTAGTCTCTTTCCTTAGAAATTAAACCAGAGGTGCTTAAAAGGTTTGAACGTGGCGAGAGAAACATTGACATTCGGAAAGCATTGGGACTTAGTGATTCCACAGTAAGAACAATCCGTGATAATGCGGAAAGTATTCGTAAAAGAGCTCAAAGATCAACAGATATTAGCGCTAAGATATTAACGTTTATAACGCATTATCTACGTTAAACATATTCAAGGAATAATATTAAAAACAGAAAAATAACTACTGACATTACATCACCATAAAAAAATATTTTACTAAGGTTTAAAAAGTTCATGTAGGAATGAATCACTTCGTAGGAGCCACCATTGTACATGATCAAATACTGCGGGAAAATTACTTTTGATTTATGCCATTTTCGATTTATGCCATAAACCTCAGAACGTATCTGTGGCGTAAATCGAGTGTCGCCTGTACTTTCTTGACTACTGATTATTGCGTCAGCCTTCAGCGCATACGCAATTGTCTGCCGAGAGAATCAGGACTTGAGATACATTGAAACGTTCAAACACGGGAATATTATTATTTTTTTAACATGCATTAAAACATTTTTTATTTACCGAATTACCGGTAAAAAATTACAAAATTACCGGTAAATTTTTACTGGATTTTTGAGCTATTTACCAGTAAACCGGTTTACCGGTATTGCAATCCCTATTTCTTGTTGTATGGTTTCAGTTACAATATGTAATGTTAACTGTATAAAAGGAGTCATTGTGGCTTAATGTGATAAAATGATAATTTCTAATTGCTATTAGCCCAGCTACAGCTGCCAGAGAAAGGAAGAGGAGCCAGAGATCAAAGGAAGAGTATTGTAGGAAAGAGAGAGAAAGGGATGCGGAATGGAGAGTACAAGAAAGACAAAGAAATAGGGAAACACGTCAAATGAATAGGGAACAAAGAAGATCTAACCTAGGGCCGAACTATTTCGATTATTTGCATTTCATTTATTTCATTAATTATTCAATTAAAATTATTTCACTAAATCTTCAGTTTATTTAAATCGCGGAGATCCGGGGCTGCCCTACTAGTTTATATGAAATTTTTGATAATAAGACTTCTAACAGTGGAATTTTTACCATAAAAACCCTATTTAGACTTGATTTTCACTAAAATGGCACCTTAGAATATATAGGTAACATCCGATTTATACCCTAATCCAGCCTGCCGAATAATTGGCAACTTCCAATGTGGCCTGCCAAAGCATTTGCAACCACTGATGTGGTCCGCCACGTAGTAAAGGATTAGAGTATTCATTTACTTTTATCAAGGATAAGCATTTGAAGTGAAAATTCTTTTAATCCTTTCAATTTTCTCAATACATCTTCAAATTGATGATGAGTGGTTTTACTTTAAAAATATGGTATTGCTACATTTAATCATTAATTATTATTTCTAGTAATGATTATGTGGATAATAAATTTTAATTCCCTGGTATGGAGCATAATCTTGACTGTGGCTATGGAATGCATTAAACAAATTGTATTTTTAAAATTCTCTTTGCAGCTCAGAATCACATGCTTCGAAAAGCAGTAAGCAATGATGGAAATACCCTTTACCTGGGAGCTTACATGTGTTTTTCAAATGAGTGTGCTTTTTGTATTCTCAAGCCTGTTCTTGAGTCTGGGATGTATCAGTTGGTTCATCTGGCAACTGTCTATGCTCCAGAGGTAAGTCTACTTTCTTTTTAAATGCAGTTTCAATTTTTAATGAATCATTTGCTAGTTTGTTAGTAATGTTCCAATGAAAGAATAATATTCAGCTAGTGTGATGTTTTAAACAAGGCTTTTCCAATTAATTTCTTGTTTGGCATCTAATACTATATTTACTGGAATAATTCTCATATTTCTTTCTTATAATTTTGTGACTAAATAAAATTGGTCATAAGGATTACCATATATACCTGAATATAAGACGAGGTTTTGTTCCAATTTTTATGACCGAAAAATCGCTAGTTGCCTTATAATCGCGTGGTGCGTAATAATTTGACTGACAGAGGAACCGAATGCAGAGTATAATCGAAATATTTGATTCTTTAAATCAATCGAAACAATCAATTATTAAAAGTAGTAGTAGAAAATGAATTGATTCAAATGTATTCAAATACAAATACTCTTTTGAATTTTATCCTATATATTATGTGCGTAGTGAATCTGCGTGCGTCCGTGAGTATGAAGTCTCGCGTAATTATATCGGCGTATTTCTCGAGAACCGTTCGTCGTAAAAGATATGTGATAAATGGCGTTTTGTTTCTACTGGCTATGTGGTCCCTGGAAAAATATTTTCATTTGCTAAAGTGTCCTGGGTTCGAATCTAGGAAACAATTATATTTTCCCATAAGTTTACATGGGATTTTCGATTTTTCGGAGTGCAAGGTTTTTTTCCTTCATTCATTAAAATATGTAAATATGGACCAATTTTCTTCTTTTTCGCTTTATTCGACGGCTAAAGCTCTATACTATCTTATTCTTGTAATGTTTACACGTTACACGGTTGAATTTTTCAGAAATATGCATTCTTTTTTGAAATTTTGCGGATTTTTCGTACTCATTCCGGGCATTGCCAAGGAGACTCATTGTTGCCTCCGATTCATTTAATGCCAATTAAACCTTCAAATAGATGAAAGAAAAGCGTTATTGTTATCTTCTCATTATTCATAATCTAAATAAACGCTTGCATTGATGTCGCCTTTATAGTAAGTCCTGAAAGAAGTTAAAATCAGTCGTTGATAGACACTTGAAGGAAAGCAACTGTATATGCCAACTAACACTACAAAATTGCTTATTTCAATTGGTTCAATGTTTATTAGTCAATGGTATAATAAACCTCTGTCATGGTGTGCATAATAAATTTTTTCCTTTTATTAGGAGTTCAAAATATAATCAGAGTCGTCTTATATTCGGGTATATACGTATATGAGGTTGGAACCAAATGCAGGATTTTTTCTATGCTATTACCATTGCTATTCATAATACAATTATACATCATACAAAATATATGGGAGCGGAATATTTTGTATGAATGGCACAAAAGCAACATTTCAAACATTTATTTAACCTAAAATATTATAAATTTCTATTACAGTATAGAACCTTTCATCCAGAATCCACTTATCTGGAAATCCAGCTAACCGGCTATTTTAAAAAATTGCATTTTTCCAAAATTTGTTAGGAGAAAGAAATTTTAATTTAATGCCACGCTAGTAATTTCTCAGCTCACCACCATGCGTTGGGTGCGCTCTGGTGAACATGCGGACATGTAATTTGGAAGAGAAGGAATTTATATTGGAAAGTACCTGATTACTGTAGTATTTCTGTTACTGTATGGTACAGGCACATGGTATATACAGTGGACCCTCGATATCCATTGGCTTCCCAATCCGTCGTTTCTTATATCCGTCATCCACTATTTAACACCATTATTTTCGTGTCCATCGTCAGTTCTCGTATCCGTCGTCATGTCGTCACTTGTCTCACGCATCATGTATGGCACCTCCTTTTCATTCAACATCATCAGCCTACCAGCAATACGCCTAGTGAGAGGTTCTCAAACCAGTTCCTGCTGATTTTGTGCCATATTTACTTTATTTTTGCAACAAACTCAGTGCCCATGTCTGTTAAGTGAGATGAGAAAGCTAAGAGGCCAAGAGGACCTCGATAACTTTCAACCTTTGAATCCGTCATTTCTCATATCCGTCGTCCACTATTTAACTCAATTTCTGTATCCGTCGTCGTTTCTCATATCAGTTGTTTTCTCCAGCTGACCCACGTGTCTCAAAAATTAGTCCGATTTATTTGACGCATCATGCTATGACGTCAGTGTTAGCATTTCCCAAGGAGTGAGTCTCTTCGAGTGAGTCACGGAGAAAAATCTCACTTCGAGATTTTTTTTCGTTTTGAGCAGTAGGGGGACATTCTGATTCAGATGTCCCGAGACTTCATACGGTAGAAGGTTAAAAGCTCGTCATTTGTTACCACACCTCAAGCGGCAGAATACCTATGAATGTTTCTGAACTCGAGACCTTTTCTTTCATACCCTGAGTCATCAAGAATTCCCTAGAACGAATTAATATTATAACATGGGAGTCCAATACTCCGTATCTGTCGTTTCCTTATCCGTCGCACTTTTAAGGAACCAATGAATGACGGATATCGAAGGTTCACTGTATTATAATAGTGCTCGAAATGGAAAATACAGTAAAAGCTTATTCTAACGGCACCCGTTTTAAAGGCAAACTCGCTGTAACGGCGTCTTTGGCAAGCTGAAGTTCTTCAGTCGTTTCCTAGATGTCGCCGTAGTTGTGATTGATATTTGCATATGGTTGAATGCGTATTGCACGAAGTTCCCTAATTTGTCACAAGGTGTCGACAGTCGTGACAAGCATTGCCTTAAGTAAGAATTTTGTTTTTGCTATTAAAAATGTGTTGAAGATTTAAACATTTAAAATACCCTAAAAATCATGAGTAAGCCCAGCAGCAGTGGAATAAAACAAGGGGCATTCATGCACATCTTAGAATACATTATTCGAGATTGAAGGAATGTGTGGGAAATGGTTTAGTTGTTGACGTTTTGAAATATTACTCCAATTAATAATTTTGCATTGCTGAATAATGTTCCACATTCAGTGACAATAATTTCATTCATCTTCATTTTCACAAAAGGTCAAATATAGTAACAGCAATCTCGCCAAGATATTTTTTCATCCAAGTATATTTCCAATGAAATTAGCATATACATTGCCTTAAGAAATTACATTTTTATAATTATACACGTTCCATGTAAAGTTCTACCGAAATTCAAACAGTTGAGCATTCAAAGCCGTCAACACATTTTGCGTAATCATCAATTTATGCAAGCGATCTCGCCAAGATATTTTTATATATATTCATCGTAGGTCAAATATTTACTTTACGAAAAATATAGTACTATCATTTGAACGCGGAGGCAATGAGAGACTTCGAGATTTAACCATAACCCAAATTTTCCTCGGACTCGCATTTAAGCCGAGGGGTGATTTTTTTCATGATAGATTTTGACAAAAAACATCGGCTTGTATTCGGGCAGATACGGTATTTTTATTATATGAAGTTAAAAAACGGTTTTACTAATTGTTTGATGAGACAGAGCGATATTATCGACACGTGATGGATCAGAACACTGGTCCAGTGGGTTCTAGCTCTTTCTGAGCATTGTTTATGAGTATATTCTAGATCAGGGGTCGGCAACCTTTTCTATATGGTGGGCCACATCCGTTGTTGTGAATGCTTTGGAGGGCTGCATCGGAAATCACGAGAGCTTCGGCGGGCCGAATGGACGTTTAAATCAGGAGTAACCTAGAGATTTTGTGATCTCATATCAATCAAAATCAATTCTAATTAGTTTACTAGTGTTAAAATTCCACAAGAAAAGATTTTTAGACCATAATTTCACAGAAAAAATATGGAATTGACCGTGTTAAATTATACCGATCACTTTTTCATCATGGCTTCGCAGGCCGCATAAAACTATCTCAGGGGTTGCATGAAGCCCTCAGGCCATAGGTTGCCCACCCCTGTTCTAGATAACTGACTATCCCCATATCCCAAGCTTGTCGGATAAAAGCTTCTATACTGTACTTCAAATACATTGTGTAAAGTAAAAATGTTGTTGTTTCATCATCATTCCACTTTGTGTGAATGCTGTAAAGCTACTGTCTTGCTAACCTTATGACAATCATATGCTGCATTCTAGAGAAGACCTTTTGACCATTTTAACCTCTTGATTATGAGTATAAAGAGAAAAAGATGCACTTCAGGCCATTTTATAATACACGTTGAAATCTGACTTTGTGAAAGCTTAAGTGAAGATACTGTTTTATTTTTCTGCTATAAAATGTGTTAAAATTTATTTTTCAGCACGATCTTGTGGATTTTCAATTTAGTCAGTCACGTCTGTGGGCTGTATGGACCGTGTCAGATGGTTCTATGCTTCTTAGCAGTGTTCACCTGGACTTGGGGGATTCGTCCCCTTCTCCATCCCATGTCAGTTCAGCAGAGTGGGAACCAGCAATTTTGGAACCTCCTCCACAAGGCCTACTCTTCCCCTGGTCTCCTGCCTCTTCGAATTCGATTATAATTGCCTCACCAGGAGAAGAGAGTGAAGGAGTTGGGATTGATCCTACCACTGATCCCAGACAAGCTTACCTTGCTCACATATTTCATCCTGGTCGTTTTCCTTTGGCTGTCATTGCTAAAGCTCTGGCGGTAAATATAGTCCTTGGTATTTTATGGAACAAAATCTTCTGTAGAATCATCCGTATAGCATCTTAAAATTAAAATTTATAACTATAGAAGTGATTTAAGCGAAAGTTTAGCAACCGTAATTATTGCTGTATAAATTAAAATTTTACATTTGCTTTTATATTATTATTTTATAATTTTTGTTTTTGCTTATTTGGGTGATCAAGATTATTATTGTTACTTTGACTTACGTGGCATGGACAGTTAGTCGATTTGTGAGACAAAAAAAATACGTAAATATTTCAAGAGGCCAAAAGCCATTCTTTATAAATTTCTTTTGGGTCATGAAGATTTCTGTTTCTCCATGTTGAGTGTTTGATAGATCACATTTATTTCCACATTTTGAGCATATTCTGATTCTGTATCATCATTTTATCAGTAACAAATAATGACGTTCATTCCAAAGGAATTTATAATTTGGAAGGTTCTTAAAATGTGATAGTTATCTCTTTGTTGAAAACTGAAATATAATAGAGCAGGATAGTGTTAAGACAAAGGAACTTGTGTGTTAAGCAGTACTGTCTTTATTCATTGATATCAAAGGAAGCATATGTGATCTTATGCTTAAAAAGGATGGGTCTAATATTGTATCTGTTCATTTTTTGTAGTTTTTCCTGGGAAGATAAATCAAAATGTCTGGTTTGAAACACTTCTAAAATACTTTTTCTCTCTCTGTAGTTTTATCTCATAATTTTCTAATTTTTTTCATCTACTGTGTATTTTTTTGCAATTATTAATCCCATCTGTTAATTTTCATTTTTGACCTCTGACATTCTATAAAAATTTATTTTTTAATACTGCTGTTTTTAACTTGATGCAATATTTTTACAACACTTGTTAGCTTAATAGCGTGTTGCATCAACAACATAATCAGCATTTTTGATGATTTAGCAGCTTGATCATAATGGTAGGGATTATAATAACAATAGTAATGATAAAAGAGTATTCAGTTACCAGAAATATTTCTTTTGGTATCATTCCTTACAAAATATGGCTTTACAAGTAGTCATGTTTGGAAATTTAATGATCCAACTTTATTTTAATTAAGCAAAATCTCAAACTCATTTAATGTATACCGATAAGAAAAAATAAACTTTAAATTGTATTGTCAGAAAGTTGTAAGATTGTTTAATTTTTAATATGAGCTGTAGGGTTGAAGTAATGGCTATTTAAAGCAAGTTTGAGCATGAAATAATCTGGATAGGTTTGTAATTACTGTTAAAAAACAAGTGCCTCAAAATCACCCAAAGGGTTGCGTTAAATTTTGTGCATAATCCTTTTTTCCATCTGTTTTAGGTGTATCGCAGAACTCCTGGTGGTGGAGCTGCTGGTCAGCCTTTTGAAGGTGCATCCATTCCACCTGCAGTCGCCTTGCGTGATCGGGTTTGCATGGCAGTAGATTCCGAGATAAGAGTGGAATTGAGTGGTGCCAGCACGGTTTCAGGAGGGGAATGCATCACTGGTGATGAGGTATACAGGGAAGTTTCTATGCGTTGCTGGGCTAGGTTGCTTTTATGCTGCGAGCAGTACCGTGAAGCTGGTGCTCGTCCGATGGGATTGGTGCCAGGTGATGGAGGTCTTCGTGGTGCACCTCCTCTGGCATTGGTGAGGCGGTCACAGCTGTCTCTCTTCAGACCAGCTGATGCTTTGGAGTATCTTTCATCTTTGAATCATCCGGAACGCTGTCCGCCGGCTCTGTTTTCCTCTACTCCAATACTTGGTAAAGGTAAGGCTAATAAGATTTTTAAATGTTATGATAGCAACACTTCTAGTTCTTGCTGAATCAAAAAAATTGACAGACTATTCTCTCTCTTGAGATTGAAGTGTTGAGTGATATGGTAGAATCTCATTTTCTATGTATAGTAATATGAATCCAAATAGAATTGATGTTTCAAATCAAGGTCATTGTTTCCTATTGGAGCATGTAATAACAGGTTTTCATTGTAATTATTAATTGACTTGAATATCGAATATTTTCATAGCTAGTCAAAATTAGATATCAAGTTAAAATTACAATGTATTTTGTACTCATATATGTATTATGAATAAAATCATTGGTATATTTTGTTAGTTAAATTAAATAGAAGTATTTCATTATATGAGATGGCCTGCCAATGGAAACATTGGTAAAGGCTGGTTCACATTATGTATAAGTACCGTATTGTTGTTCTTTAAAAATAATTATTTACCTTACTTATGCAAAGCACAGTGTACAAAAATACTGAATAAATTATATAATCAACTAAATGGAGAGCTGTAAATAGGTGGTAGTGGCTATATCAGTTGTGTAGCGGAGAGGTTCTATATCGGCTCAACCTCTGTCAGCTACCTTCACCCTAATTAGTTCATTTTTATCTTCCCTTTTTCTGGATTATATGTAAAAATACATTCATTATTGTAACACCCATATATTGTGTTTTCATTTATATCAATTTATGCTGGAGCTTATGCATGACTTTCTGGGACACTGAAGTATTTTCTGCATGATCTCATTGAAGTAAGATAGTTTTAAATGTTTACTGTACTGGCATGATTTTTTGTGGTAAGAGCCTCTCTCTTGATGGATGTCATATCTTGAGCAGTCATTCAAGACCATGCTGGAAGCTCTTGATGGGAAATTGATGATTTTAATCTTTTTGCAATTGAGGGGCCCAGTCAGAGAGGGAGATATGCCACAAAAGTATGAAATGGAGGAAAAGAGCAAAATGCAAAATGTAAATTTTATGAGAAAAATGTCATATAAACTCATGCTGATCATTTCTGTTTTTTTTAAGGGTAGAAAAAAGAACTTGGGAAAATATTTTTTCTTCCATAATTCTTTATATATATGTAAAATAAAAATAAAAAAAAATAAAAATTTCGAAATACCATTAATTGAAACAACTGATATTTTTGTTAGCTTTACAGTTTGAATGTAATGGTTATTAATGTACACTGGCAAAGAATTGAATTATATTTTTCCTTCTTTTTACTTCGTATGAAAATTTAAAAAGACCAAGGTACCATTGATTGACTCAACTTAAACAATACATAATCTTATACTTATTAACACAGTACATTGTTAATTTACATTACCAGTAGTGTTGAACAACTATCGCATTTTATTCCATTAGTTGAAAATTAGTTCTTTAAATAAGTTCAATATCCTCATCATCATCTTGATTGTGTGCTTGAAGTGCTCTGAAAACTGGGTGATAGATAGCTGGCACATAGGGAAGTAATGACATTATATCTTGAAATTTCTTTGGAGCGATTCTTCTCCCTTGTAGATATAAAACAACGAAATTTTGCAAGAAGTTTTCCAAAGCGGCCTTTGTTGGTGCAATTATGTTTTTTCGTTGTCTTCCTGGCTGTTTTCTGAAAACTTTTATCTCCTGCCAGCTCTCCAACTCAGAATAGCTATAGTTGAAAAGTGGAAGTCCTGGTTTAGTTTTGTCCACTTTCAAAGCAGATATCTTTCTAATTTGCAGCTGACACCCATCTTCTGTTTTTGAGTAAAAGTTCAGATAGTGTATTTAAGGTTTTAAAGTCCTCTGTTTTCATACACATGACAGTGAATGGGTTTTTCACTCGTGTTTTGCTAATCAGTTCACACCACTGCTCTGGAGTGTAAATATAATTTATTTTCCTGGCTTTTTCCTCTATCAGCCCAAAGTGTCTTATCACTGAGTAAAAAAGTGTGGCCTGGCACAATAAAATCATTTTATTTCATCAAAGTGGCCTGTATGGACTAGAAGATAATACAAATAAAATACATACTGCTGACTATTACTGCGCACTAGCGCCTGTCAGTTGAAACTGTGGCATAGCACGCTCTCTCATTGAAACCATCAACAGTACATATCCAAGACTATTTTTGTAGCGGTATCATAGTAAATGGAGATATGCCACAGCCATAATAGTTAAATAGATAAATGTCAGGGCATATCAGACCTGCAAAAACATCAAATTTCATAGGCATGTGGGGCATATCTCCCTCTCTTGCCTGGACCCCTCATTTGTT
The DNA here is from genome assembly GCA_036926305.1 of Uropetala carovei. Taxonomy (NCBI): domain Eukaryota; kingdom Metazoa; phylum Arthropoda; class Insecta; order Odonata; family Petaluridae; genus Uropetala; species Uropetala carovei. The sequence goes on along the minus strand of JAXCHB010000259.1, from coordinate 1,814,948 downwards.
CATAAATGTTTTTTGAATAAGCATTTTTCATTTAAAATGTCCTGCCTATTGTAAGCATTCAATTGGTTATTGATTCTTTGTATGAGCTATGTCTTTTATTTTTTGATAGATCCCGCAGTGTGTTGGGATATGTGCAAAGTGATAGGTGCACTTGGAATTTTGGAAAAGAGGTTGCCAGGTGGCTTGAAAGCTGCATTTGAACGTGATCTGCATCAACTACGCAGCCCAGACAGTGCGATGGCTGATTTAGCTAACACACTTCTGTCTGATTCCTCTGGAGAAAATGTAGGTAACCTACTGAATGCCTCGCATTTAATGTGTCTTAATTAGATTCACGCCATAGAGCACTTTCGCGATCAAATTTCTTGATTTCATTTCATTTCTTTCATTAATAAAACATCTAATTTTTTAAGCTTAGAAATTATGTGGTACAGTAAAACCTCTACCTTACGAACCCCTATACAGCGAAGACTTCTGGATAACGAACAATTGACGATGGTCCCACCAAACACATATAAAATACCTAGTTACAACATTTCTACTATGAGCTTCTGTACTACGAAAACTTCCAAGCAACAAAGGAAAAAATTGTCACTTCTACTCGTATTTACCTCTTTTGAATGAAATTTCACTCGCCAAATTTTTTCTTCAGTTACATACATGCGGAAAACGATTAAAAATACAATGCTCCAATTAGCGTCAAACTTTCAACAAGCCAATCATAGCACTTCTAGAATAATGATGTTTTTCCTATTTCCTGTGTTTCTGGCATCCTTGTGCTATTGACCAACGTGTTCAAGATTGGAGGTGTAAAATTGTGATAAGGCATTCCTGTGTGAGAAACACGTTAAATATCAATTGTTCGTGGTATTCAGTGGTTGACGGTAAATCATGACGCTAACCTTCAGCTCTTCTCTTACTGCTCTTCATTTGCTGTTATTCGAGTTAAGTTTGCAGTTGATGACTCAATCTGGCCATCTGCCATGCTTTCAGAGACAGAGGGTGGTTAAGAAATTTTATTGAAAAACACTGATGACGTAATAAAATAGATTGCGTGTTGCAACCTCGAAGAAATCACATAATAAAAAATAGCAAAGGATGTTTTCGGACAAAATCTGCCAATCAGTGCGAGAAAAATAATATTTTATGCTTGTAATTGGTGCTTGCCACTGTCAGACATTACAAAAGGAGATGAAAATGGCCTTTTTTCCATAAGAAAGCATTGTAATGGTGTCATCAGCCTTCCTAATCAATATGGCTGGCGGCAAAGCAAATTAAACCTTGTGGGCACATTTTGAATATCGTCCAATTTTGTGATATTTTTTCCTTAAAACGTATAATGGGCATTTTTTAATACATAGTTCTGTTCGATAATTCATTTCAGTGCATTTGCCTTCATTTGGATAACCCTGCTGTTTTCGTATAACCTAACAGCCAATCCACCCCTGAAGTTCTGCAACACCCATTAAATTCCGATCAACAAACTTACGAGTAACGAACAGACAAAAAAATTGGGTCCCTTGAATTTCGTTAATAAGAGGTTTTAATATATTGACTTATAGCTCTTTTGATAGAATTTGTCATTACTCAAATCTGTTGCATACAATTTTATTTGGAAAACTATTTTTAGTTATATTTTTGTATTTAAGATAAATTTGAATGTGATTTTTTTTAATTTAATTTTTGTAGTAATTTTTTAATTCATTTTGTCCTCAAAAGTTATGTTTGATATTTTAATCAAATTTCATAAAAACGTTGATTGATAGGTGCTGGATCCATGTGCTCCTGACAGCTTTTGGAAGTGCCTTGAACAAGTGAAAAACATGTATGCAGCCATGTTAATGTTGTTGAAAGCTCTTACCCTGGATCGTGAGCAGCCTAATGAGCTAATTTTGGAAGAACCAGGTAAATTCATTAAAAAACTAAATCACAAATTCATTTGACATTTTATATTTTATGTAAATCTGAAAAACTTTTAACTTTTTGTTTGTAATTACCGTATTTTATGGCATATAAGTTGCACTTTTTTTCCAAAAAAATGGCTCAAAAAATCATCCTGCGTCCAATATGTGAAGTTGCTAAGTTCTACCTAGCCAAACTCCAAAATAAAAAATGTTGTTCACTTAAACACATTATTATTCCATCATTATTATTAGATTATTATTACTTTTAATCAATTAAAAAAGGAATTATTGTATACATTAAAGCTGGATAACCCGAGACGATTATCGCCAGTACGGCACCCAACTCTTCAGAGCTAAGCAGTAACCGTTTCTGAACTCTTACAAGTTTTACTATCTATTAATGTCATACCTGCATATTTATCTTATTATTTTTATTAGGAAATATCCTTTACCTTTTGAAAGAAAGTTGAAATTATGATGATAACAGTGAATAAGCAGAGGCTACGGTGCTGTCCTTAAGTTCGAAAAGAAAATTGAGCAGCGTTTAAAATCGAGCGCATTTCGAAAACTCACATTAGAACAGTATGGCTACAGAAGGAAGAAGATTAAGCTATAATATTAGCTACAAGCTGATAAATTGTGCGAAAGAGCATGGAAATATAGCTGCAGAACGGGTTTATGAGCCACCACCTACAGAAAAAATCGGTACAACATACATTGTACAAACTTTCTCGTATACTAATGCATCGTTTAGTTATCTTTAGAAATAGAAAATCGTATGAGCCGGTTCTTAGAAAATCCAATTTTTGTTAAAGTTTCCCAAGAATAAACTAGCCTTATATTCATTTTTTGAGAAATATGCAGTATTATTGAAGACGTAAACTCAAGTAACTGTACGAAATTTGATCAAAATCGTTATAGCCGTTTTTGAGAAAATCAAATTGATGTTAAAAATGCGTAGAATAAACTTCCCTTAATTATTGAGCAATGTCGACCATTTCTTCATAGCCTCTTCTCTCTATGATAAAATACCTAAGTACGAGATTTCATTCATTTTCGCTTTGCCGTTTAAGTTCTAGATCCAATAACAGACATATTAGTAGGAATAAACATTAAATGCTTAAATACAGGCGACTCCCGAGTTTCGACGGGGATGCGTTCCTGAAAACGTGGTCGAATCTCGAATTGTCGAATGTCAGACGCCGTTTTTCTATATACTTGCATGTTATAATCGGGGGATACGTTCCCGCATCTTGGGAAAAAGTCTCCCCTCACATTCTATAAAGATAAAATAACATTACTAATATGTTAATACAACAATATTAAATTATGAATAAATTATATAATAAATATTTTAAATGTCTAACTTATTTTTTGCACTAAAAAGGAAAAAATAAATTCTTGTTTCGAACTTCAAAGGTATATGTATGCAATATGTTCTATAGATGGCCTGGTCCAGATTGCATGTGTCGTTTGTTACAAATGACTCGCGCGAGCTGGATAACATACCTGCATACATCTATCTATACATACAACTATTTATTGCAGCGAAATTAATATAAAAGTTATTAAAAAAGCACAAAATAACTTAAGAATAAAGAAACAATAAAATTAAAAATATTTTCATACATTAAATCTTTTTCAACTGCGCTTACTGGACTTGGTTTATTAATTGAGAAGTTGGAAGAAGAGGAGCTATTGAGTGGGGATCTGGATGGGCTATTGACTGGGGAATTGGACGGGCTAGTCCTTGCAGCAGATGTTGAAGCAGCTTCTGCTGGCTGTGGCCTTTCAACCTTCTGAAAGAATTTATACAGCTTCGGTTGAATTTTATCCTTCTTCTTTTGTTCATAAAGCACCCTGTTATGCAAACCTGCCCTTCTCTTAAATCTGTCAAACCAGCCATGATTTGCACTAGATGGAGGCGCATCAACAGAAATTTCATTCCTTTCCTTCAAGTCATGATAGAGATCCTTAGCCATTTCTCTAATCATGGTCTTACTAATAGGAATGTGTTTCTGACACTGATCATCTACCTAAAGTTTTAAAAGTTTTTCCATTTTAGGAATCACAACACCATGCCTAGGACTGTTTATTGTTGTTATCAAATTACGTGAATTTATCACATCTTCTAGAATTTTCTCCTTCTGTTTCACATAAGTGGTAATAGTTGAACGACACATTCCCAACGATCATGCGATTTCAGTATGGCTTTCACCTTCCTCAACATTCTTTAAAATTTCTAATTTCAATTCATAAATATGAGTCTTATTTACTCTTTTATTTGATTCACTTACATTATCACTATTACATTTCCTTTTAGATGCCATGTCAAGCGATAAATTTATAAATAAATCAATAAAATAAATAAATTTAAATAAAAGATTAACAGAAGAAAGAGCGAAATCAGCACAAATTCAAACAATTAGAGCAGATATAAATATGTCTACACTAAAACTAAACCTCGCGTGGTTGGTCGGAACCAATTACTCCACGAAAATTACTCTGCGTAAAGTAGTTCCCAATTTGATCAGCTTTGTCAAAATCTCGAATTTGTCAAATCTCGAACGGTCGAAACTCAGAAGTCGCTTGTACACTAAAAAGATTTTTCCTAAATATTCTCTGCTGAAATGGGGGTGCATCTTATATGCCCATGCATCTTATATGCCGTAAAATACGGTAACATTGATGATAGACTTATTATAGTCCTTCAGCTAATAAATGAAACTTTGATTTTCAAATTTTGCTTGTGGAAAGTTGTGTGAAATTTTAATGTTTTATAATTAGAACTTTATAACACAATTTGAAGAATCATAAGTTGGAGCACATTTTCCCATAAGAACAATGTTAAAAATTTTGGTTATGTTCCTGTCCCAACAGCCAGATAATATATTTTTAGAAAATGACCCATAATGTTGTACTCAGGCAAACATAAACATAAATCTAACATATTAAAGGCTAGATGAATTTTTTTATTCTAATCGAGATAAAATAATGACTTGTAAAAACATCTTCGAAAAGTAGAAAGTAGAAAAAATTACTGAAGGAATAAAGTGCATACTTATAAAAATTGGAGGTAATAATTCTGCCGTTTTAGGTATTGTCGCCACCAACGTATGAGGGATGTCCAAGGCCCGACCGATGTTGGCAGGCATCTCACCTTTTTCAGAGTGCTTAATTACTTTAATCTAACAAGAAACATCTCCAGCACTTGAAATTCTCTTATCAGACATTTTTAAGGGCAAATAAATTTTTTGAAAAATAATCCAAAGAGTATGCAGTTTTCCACAGCCACACTAGCGTCGTAACATAGACAAAATGACTTTTAAGTCGAGGACCACCACTCTAAATCATTTTCCAGGGATGTAACCATTTAGCTGTAGAAATCGGATTTGCTCCTGATGCTTAAAAAAATGCTTCACTGGAGCTATTTCCTTCCCTTCTACATCTGTAAGTTTCAATCACACACAGAATCACTCTGAATGTCCTTCTTTGTTCGAAATCTAATAACTCATGCAGAAGGGATTTAAGAAGACAATAACTTGACGGTTTTATGTAATTGCGTTTTACCATGTTTTGCATGGTGTGTTGTTACTTGCTGTATACATTGTAGCCTGAATCAACCTTAAGGTGTTAAACATTGTTTTGGTCTGGCTGGCTGGCCTAGCGCCATAACTGTGGAGCAGCACCTTAATTCCGGAGCACATACCTTAATTAGTAAATGTTGTAAGTCCCAGAGCATTGTAAGTCAAGAGCATTGTTAGTGGAGGACTGCCTGCACTGTATTATTGCAGTTAGTTTATTGAGAATCCTTAGAAAAGGGGATATTTTGTAGGCTGGTCATTCTGTTACATTACTGTAATTGCCTAATGTGAAAATGAATTTTCTCTTTACATTATTCAGAATATTAGGATTGTCTTGAATTCAGATTTGAAGTAATGTTACACCTTGAATCAATCCTTTTGCAGGTTTTAATGTGGGAGTTGATGGGTCATCAGAGGCGCCCGCAGAAATTTTGTTTTAGGGGAGTCAGGGCCGGCCTTAGGCCAATTGTACCTATTGGACCCAATCGGGCCCCGCGGCTAAGGGGGCCCCGCACCTTGCTCTATATTTTTTGGGGAGGGGAACAGCTTGCGGACATGGAAACTGCAAACTGGCAAACTACATTAAAAGACGGTTTTTTAGTGTCTGGTATCGAACGCCCTAGTAGACGAATAAGACGTTATCGCTATCTTCCTTCCTTTTCGTAACGTTGCCGTCAAATTTCATTTTTAGCAAATTGTTCTATATTGCCTCTAGGTTCTTTTCTTTCTTTTTACATTTAACCTTTGTCCCATCCATACCCAAGTGGTCTCATGAGAGGCCATCTGATCCTCTCAGAATGCAGGAAATGCGTTGACGACCTGGGATCCACCCCGGATCCCCACCCCCTGGCTCGGCCTTTTAGATCTGGTTGCTTCAGTCCTTTGGACCTCGCTTGCTCTGCCCCTCCCATATCTTTATTTTCAAACTACGCCTTTTAGATGTAGGGGCTCTGCCAAAAGTTTTCTAATTGGGCCCCGCAATTTTTAGGACCAGCACTGAGGGGAGTAGTATTGCACACCGCAGATAAAATGTTGGTTTCTAAAAATCTCCATAAAGTATTACATCTAATGTTATTAGCAACGCGAGTTAGTTGCCGCGATAGATATTGAAAGATTCCAAATTACTCAGCGATGTACGTTTTTTCGTTATAAATAAAAGTAGATTGCGTACATTGGATTAGAACTATTCGTGTTCATTTATATTCGTAATCAGGGCCTGCGCGTAAGAAATTGCCGCCTGAGGCGAGTGCATTTTATGCCGCCCTTTGGTACAGTAACAGGGGGTACGGGCGGCGCAAGGAAACGTTGTGGATATACAGAAATGAAATGACATAAATTAAAATGTTAGATTTGTTTTAGTATACAAACAAAATTAAATTAAACTTTTCTTTAAATAACAATATAATTAAAAACAATAAAAATTAACTTAACTGTACTTTGCGTGCTTTTTCTTTAGCAAAATTGTCTATAACATCTTTGAAATTTAAATTGGTTGAAATGTCATGTTCGATGGACAATATTGCTATTTCTGTCAACCTTTCTTGTGCCACTGTAGAACGTAAATAGTTTTTAATTAATTTCAATTTTGAAAAAGATCGTTCTCCGCTGGCAACGATCACAGGAAGAGTTAGCAGAATTTTGAGTGATATAAAGATATTTGGAAAATTTTCTACTAAATTATTTTTATCTAATTTAAAATATTTAATGGTGTCATCTCACTATTTAAAACACTTCTAATAATTAAAAGTTCATTGTACAAATTTAAAGGCTCTATATAATCTGTCAATGCTATATGCAAATCTTGACATTAAAAAAAATAACATCTGAATCTGTATGAATAAACAATGTAATGTCATACAAAAATTCAAATAATTGGTTATGTGTTTCTATTTGGGAAAATCTTTCCTTGATATAATTGATGCAAACATTTACTACATAATTAAAAAACACGATTCCATTTTTTAAAAGGATCTACGATTGGTGTATCTCTTCCCTCGTACTCAAATTGTCTGTTTTTACATTGAATTCTAATCGGAGGTGCAAGTTCACATTCTGCTGTTATTTCCATTGTCAGAGCAATTTCTTTGGCACAGTAGAGCATTTGTTAAAAACGATTAGTACGGTATTCTTCCAAAAATGAGCTAATGCTTTTAAAAATTTTAATGCTTTCTGATATTACTATGTTTGGTCTTTGTAATAATTTTGATGCAACATTAACATTTGATAAAACGTCGTACCAAACAACAACACTGCAAACAAATTTAAAGCTAGAAATTTTATCCGTCAACGATTTACTTTTGTTTTTGGTATCGCTGTCTCTCTGCTCATCCCATCTCATCCAAAGAAATTTCCATCATTGCATCATATATTTCTCTCAATTGGTACCTTAATGGCTTAACAGCATCCACACGATTTTCCCACCACGTAGTACTAACACTTCTTAAAGTCAAGGATGTTATCAGTAGCTTAGCTAGAGGTTTCGGGCCCCTAGGCAAGAATCGCTGATGGGCTCCCTAAGAAGAAATATTTTAGTAAAAAGATTTTTTTATATATATTTTATTGGTGTTTATTTTTCTCTGTGGTGGGGGCCCTCTTGAGAAACAGGTGAAAACGATAATCTGATGACAAGTGACGCTTAACCAATCGTTGTCTTTCGCTCGTGGGGCCCCTTTTGTTCGAGGTCCCTTAGGCATTGCTTACTCTTGCTATATGGTAGCTACACTACTGGATGTTATATACTTTTTTAGTACAGTCCATCTTTTTGTCGAACTTGAGAAAAATACAAGTATCTCTTAAACTAAAAAAAATTAACAAATTCTCCAGATTTTGCTGCTGCATCATTAACCACAAGGTTAAGCGAATGATACGAGCAAGGTAAAAAAAAGGCTTTAGGATTTTGATTTAAAATCCGTCTTTGGATGCCGGAATGGGTACCTTTCATATTTGCCCCGTTTTTGTAACCCTGTACGCACATGTTTTCAATTTTGATGCCCAATGTATCCAGCTCTTGCAATATTAATTTGGTCAATCCAGCTCCAGTGGTTAATTCAACGGGCAGAAATTTAATAAAATATTCTTTAGGAGAATATTCTGGCTGCTGTTCTTTTGTCACAATGCGAACTACAAACGACATTTGCTCAATCCTGCTAATGTCCGGAGTGCAATCTAATATTATACTGTAATATTTTGCTTCCTTAATTCTAGCAACAATAGTATTACGCACTTTTTGTCGTAGCAGGTAAATAAGATTATTTTGAATGTCTTTGCTCATATAATGGGCACAGGATTTTTTGAGGCTCTTCTTAAATGCTCACTTGTAACAGGATCAAACTTTGCTAATAAGTCTATGATTTTTAAAAAATTACTGTTCTTATGGTCAAACAATTTATCTGAATTTCCCCTAAATGCCAATAGTTGTGAGGTACATAATTGAATAACAGCTATAATTCTCTTTAAAATATCTCGTCAATGTTGTCGTTCGAGTTGTGAGAGTCGTTGATGTTCTCTATCAATGGTCTTGCCAATCTCCAACCTGGTATCTAACTCCATCCATTTTTAATATTTTGAAGTTATATTGATGCTAATAATAAATGATATAATGAAGAAAATTAAATAAATAAAATAGAATAGGAACTTACTTTTTTGCATGAAATTTACACTAGTTACACAGATTAATTATTTATTATTATAGCAACAGCGAGTACTAGGACTTCCATGAAATATTAATGCAAGGCGTTTGATCTAATAAACCTAAATTATCCAGTCTGCATCAATGCCTGCGCATGGTGAGCTTATTGCAATCAGTGACGTTCAGCCAGGTTAAGCCCAACCGCTGTTAGCGGCGCTGAGATCGACTGAATACAGGCATTGCTAGTGCTAGTACTGTAGTGGAATAAACAACTCTCTTAGCGGCATATTACAAACGTAGCCGAATCTTCATATGTGAGCCGATAAGAAAATATTGCACAGGAAAGCCGCTGCACACACTGGTGTGTAGGAAAAGAAAAGAATAGCCACACAGGAATATACCTTAATCTGTCTGTGGTTGCCTTTGTCAATGGGCACCCTTTTCTTTTTCGCAAATCTGCAATGGCGGTTGATTTTTGTCTCAATATGTGCCTGAAAATGCAGCCCCATGCTATGTGCCGCCTGAGGCGGTTGCCTCACCCCTGGCGCCGGCCCTGTTCGTAATATTCGGTTATTTGTTATCCGCAGTCGCACAGTGGAAGTAAAACTCCCCCCCCTGGCTGTGCACCTGCTTGCAGTACTGCTCTGCTAAAGTTTCAAAGATTGATATCTCTGCTATTTTATATTCCAGCATAGAGCACTTGGAATAATGCAGGAGAGAAAATAATTATGATAACGTGTTCCGCCTTTTCTTCTTCCATTTTGCGAATCGGTTTCTGGGAAGCTTCTCAGCAAGTGCTCGGATTACTTCTTCCTTTACTATTGTTTATACAGAATCCAAATGGCAACAAAAATGTCAGGAAAATTATATCCAGTCATTTGCATTCCTTATATTTTTTACAATCAACATTCGGAGATACAGTTTCAACAGAAGGAGTATGGGAGTGTTACTGCACTCAAAACATTTACTTCCAGCCACAATTCAGCAGATTTTCCCCTACAAATATTTTAAGATAGCACAGGGCCCGGTGCAGTCACACCATTTGCACCGCGATCTATCAGCTCTGTTTGTGCCAACGTAAACTTTAAAATGCGATATGTAAAATTTTTGGGAAACGTAGGGGGGGGGGGCCAAGTGCCCCCCCTTGCCCCTTACTATGGGTGCCCATGTGGGTCATCTTAAGTTCCTCTTGTCTACCTCTAAGGTTATTACAGTATATTTTTTCTTTGATGTTTTAGATCCTAGTTCTTCATGGAAGTTGATGTCAGTTAATTACCTCTTCAGTAGCCAATTGGGTATAAGTGTAATTGCTGAATCTCTGCATCAGATTGCTGTGGTAAGGTGAGTAATTTGGATCACATGGCTAGGTTAAATTAAATATTTCTCGTGGAATTTTTAGGGCGTGTAATTACTTCTGCAGAATTCATACTTATGAATAGGTTATTTCTTACGTTTTATCAACCTCATGATGTGAATATTTTATCAAAATTTATTTTTGAATCTTAATAGGTTTTCCATGTGCCGAAACCTACTCCTGCTTCAGCATTTGATCCTTGAATGCAGTGGAGGCGGTGTAGGATTTGCAGGAGGCAGTTGGGCAGGAGGAATAGGCCCTCTGATTGATGAAGAAAATGTGGATGGAGTTAGATCTGTTCTCATACCGAGAGCTACCCTGCTAACTCAGGCTTACCTCCTGCTAAAGTGGGTGACGGAAACACCTTGTGCACCCCAGGCTCCACCCACAAATTCGTTGTAAGTTTTAGCACTTAGATTTATAATATGGCAATTCTCACTTTATTCTGAGTAAATTTTAATGAAGTTCTTTTGGATATTGATTTATAACTATAGTGTGTGCATACCAACCTCAAAGCAAAAAAAATGACTGAGGAAATGCCAGAAGTCGTCAAACCAGAGAGGGAGTAATGAGATGTATTTAATATTTATGTGAAGCAAACCCATCATTTTCTTATGGGCGGTTACACTAGTATCTTTATATTTATCAGAGTTCTTTGTTATTTATGAATCCTTACCTTTAAATTAATTTTAAAAATATTTATAAATTTATCTTATTTGCATTCACAGAGCATAAAATAATTCAGGATAAGTTTATGTAATTTCTGTGAAAATTTTTGTATTTGATGTACCATATTGCTTATGGTCAGATTATAATTTTTAATTGCAGGGAGAACAGTCTTCAGCAAATGATGCTTCTGCGTATCAATGGAAGGAAAAATTCAAGCTCAACTAGTGGATCTAGTTTGCATCATCTCCATTCTCAAGGCAGAGGAGGTGCTTGGACATTGGCGGAATTATTCCTTGCTTGTGAGGGTGGATGCCATGCACACATGCTTTTGGTTCGTCTTATGGATGGCGCACAAGGAGATAATGGTGGAGCTGGTGAAGGGTTCATGAATTCTTTCAACTGCCAGTGGCATTCTGCTATGCTGCCTTATGTCACTCTAGTCGGCCAACTAATGTATCCTTTAAATCAATTTATGTTTAGTTTTTTGTGAAATATAATACCGTATTTTCCCGTTGATAATGCAAACCTAGTAGATACCACGCATCAGTGTTTTTAATGCCCATTAAAATGTATAGATTACGCACAGTCGAACATTTTCTGCAGATTGGTAATTAGAGGTCTTCTCAATAAATAAATAACTGCATAAACTGATTTCTGTAATTCCGGTTTTTTAAAAATCTTTTATCAAGTGAATAATGATGTAAGGCTTTCTTTTTTCCAATTTTATGTTAAGTGACAAATGCCGTACATCGTTATTAAATAAAAAGTCCATGGAAAACGACATTAAATCAAGGCAGAAGTCATACACTGCACAATTTAAATTAGATGTGGTGAAACTAGCCCAAGAAAAAGGGAATCGGTAAGCTGGAAGAAAATTTAACGTAGGAGAATCCAGTGAATGCAGAAAAAGTGAAGTAGATTTGAAAAGTTTACATAGGATGAAGTATGCAATGTAATGCAGAAAAATTAAGATTGGTTGTTTTAGAAATGTCTAAGGTTATAGAATTTCAAATACTCGAGTTTTACTCTAAGCTAAAAATTGATCTGGTTCAATTTCAGAAGTGTTTCATTCGTCCATTTGTACATCATGGGAAGAGATGCATGTTTTTACGTTTAAAAATAACTTAGTTAAAACTCGGGAGTATAATTGGACTGCCTGAATAAAAATTCTTTTTCCGACCACTGATTTTTGATTACCGTATTTAATCGATTGTAAGCTGTCCTTTTTTTTTACCTTTTTACCATCTCAGAAATCGCCACTCGGCTTAGAATCTGTGTAAAAAAAGTAGTCAATTAATTTATGTCCGTAGTTACATTATAACGCGAGATATAAGTGTATTAAAGTGGTAGTAAACTATCTACTTTAAATGTATGCAAAAAAAATCAAAATAACTGAACACCTACGAAGAAATAAATTATGTAAATAATACGTGGCACGTCAAAGTCGTATAAAAATGCAGCGATAGCGCTTGTATGCGTAAGAAGCTACATATGTACACAATGTTTCATTTTACTCGTGAATCGAAACATTTGCCTTTCCTACCCCCCTCCCCTCCCTTCTCTACCTATCTTGTTTCAGTGTGTCTAGCATGCGTGTACTGGGATTTCTAGGATTTCCCGAGCGAACCGTTACTTCCTCGTGCATTAGCGACATAGCAGCCAACTTGGGAGAATAATTTCAGAATAAAAGTGAAAAGGAATGCCCAGCTGATACTCGCATAGTACTAACGTGTGTTATGTAATATGGTGTCTGTATTTGATTGACGAGAAACAGCTATTTTTTTACAAGAATAAGATCCCGGGGGATAACGAGGTCAAATTACTCTTTAGTAGAAGTTGTTATGAATAAGTGAATAAAATGTATTTTATGTCGCCGTAATTTTAGTTAATACTCTTTATTTAATTACGAACTGAAAATGTGAGGCATTCATACTTGTTGGTATTTTGAAATAAATGACCCCAGCTGTCTAAGCACTTTAAAATCAAAATTTTTCCTTGTGTGGCCTTATGAAAAGTGGGAGTCTGCTTACAATCGGTGTCGGCTTAGAATCGATTAAATACAGTACTCCTTAAATCTTTCAATAAATAGTCTTATAACTTGAAAATTTTATTTTTTTTATGGTAAAATGTCTTTAGTCATCATATTATTTCCAATAATTACATACTCAAAGGCTTTTAAAAAGATTTGTGAATTTTTTCAAAAATAAATGAGAAATCGAAGCATCATAGTATGTACTAGGCATAAATAAGTTTTTGTCATTTTTAAGGTATTCACTTCTTTTCCTGTGTATAATGCACAAGTCTATATTTTCCAGTTGTCGAACTTTTTTGTGTAGGTAATGTGCATGTTATCTATCAGAAAATATGGTAATTCTTATGTTAGTCCTTTTGATGGTAAATTATATTGTAAATCATGCCAGTTATTACTGCTGACAATTTTGAAGTTGCAGTAACAGGGATTAACTATGGAGTAATAGTCATGATATAAAAAGCTTTTGGACAGACACAGACCAGGAACTTAATTTGTATTGATTGAATTATATTCTTGCTAGTTCTTATTTTAATCTTTGTGTGAATGACCTTGATGGTTGCAATATTAGATGGCCAGTAAGCAGAAACTTCATTTTCCCCGAGTTTCTTCTTTCCTCTCGTCAGTATGTTTTAATCCAAGAATATGTCCGTCTCCTCCAAACATGGTGTGAATGGAACAGCTGCTCAAGTAAGTTTTGCTGTTTTGTTGCTTTGGATGCTGTCTATTTGTGTTTTATTCATGGATAAATTGAAGGTCAATTATCAGTTGGCTAGGGAAATGGATAAAATTTACAACCCTTCAGCTCCATTAATATTTTTTTCTTAGAAAAAGTAATAAGGGAAAACCAGACATCCTGAATCGCAGTGACACCTGCTTCACTTGTTGACATGAGCACAAACAGTAAACATGAACTATCATGAATTTCTCTTTTTACTTTTTCAAACAAGTTTTCTTTTCATAAATTTTTTTTCAATTTCCTTGAAAATAAATCAGAAGAAATAAAACTCACAAAAGTTCTTTGAAACATTTGGCTGAGAGAGAGAGAGAGAGTATGGGACTCCAAACCCCAAACTGAATGCAAAGTGTACGCCCCAAAGATTTCATTAGTCTTTCTGTTTGTAAACATGAAAGATGCTCTGACAGCAAAATAAATCTAATAAGCAGAGACTATAGAGATAAATTCTTGGTCTGCTAGCAGGTAAAGATGTAGGAGTTAGCTGATGGATGTAACCCAAACATTAGAAATAGTCTCACTGAAAATTTATCAGTAGATGCTTTTATAAGTACGTCCTATAAATACTCCTTTTTGCTTAATGGAAAATTCGATTGATTCTTCAACGGAAGCACAGAAACTTATGTAATTATATGTTGTTCCAAATTCGACCGATCAGTTCGGTCGAATAGGCGAGCTTCGACCGGTCGAAAGTCGAGTTGGGGTTATATGTATAACAGTCGAATTCTCGAGTTAGTTGAATGTTGAACGGTGGAATCTCGGGCGTCGCCTGTATTTTAACAATGTCCAAAAGGGGTCAGTTTTATTTGATGATAAGGTCACTTTTTACTTTCTCATATATGAAGTATATTGAGAAAGTATTGTAATCGCAAAAAAATTCGACCTCAAGATTTTGATGGAAATATACGTTTTAGGTGTACCTGAGTCTGAAAAAGTGGTTTTTGCAATGCCGTCTGTCTGTCTGTTCTAGGATCTAGAACCTAAATGGTAGAGCGAAAATGAATGAAATCTCGTACTTAGGCATTTTATCATACAGAATAGAAGCTATGAAAAGATGGTTGACATTGCTCAATAATTAAGGAAAGTTTATTCTGTGCATTTTTAACAACAATTTTATTTTCTCAAAAACAGCTCTAACAATTTTGATCAAATTTCATGCAGTTACTTGAGTTTACATCTTCAATAATACTACATAGTTCATATTTCTCAAAAAAATGAAGATAAGGCTAGTTTATTCTAGGCAACTTTAACAACGTGATTTTCTTAAAAACAGCTACAACGATTTTGGTCAAATTTCATACAGTTACTTGAGTTTATGTCTGAAATAATACTACATATTTCATATTTCTCAATGTATATAAGGCTAGTTTATTCTTGGGCAACTTTAATAATAATTGGATTTTCAAAAAAATGGCTCATACGATTTTCATCAAATTTCGCGTAGTTATTTAAGTTGATTTTTATAACGATTCTACATAGTTCATATTTTTCAAAAGATAACTAAACGATGCATTAGTATATGAGAAAGTTTGTACAATGTATGTTGTACCGATTTTTTCATATTTGAATTTGGGTAAGCTGTAGATATGAATATATTTTACTTGTGAATTATATTTTTCTTGAAAACCCACAGCATCCAAATTTCTCAATTTTGTTTTTAAGGATAAAATGGTCTTTGGATGATTGCAGTGGGTAATCAACAAAGCAGATAATCCACATATGAGTAATGGGGAGTCGCCTATTAAAAAATGATTAATTTACAATGTTTGAATTTACTGGAATACTAAAATTTTATTGAGTATGAAAGTGGGTAAATACTCATCAAATATGCATTTTATAATTTCACCCCTAGATTTTAGGAAATAAGCATTTCATGAATAACCATATCTTAGAGCAATTCAATACAGCTGTTGTGCCTAGACAAAGTACCTGGTGTGCCTCAGTACATTTGTAAATGTAGAAAAGGGAAGAACATCACTGCGTTTTATCACTAATAATTCTGATTTTAAACTGTTTTTCATTTCCCGGGACTCGAGACATACTTTCTGAAAATACCCTGGAAGTTTCAAGAATTTCTCAATCATAGCAATGTGCGAATTCCATCTGGTTTTTATGTATAATATTAAATTCAGCTCATTTTTGAATTCATTTCTTGCAGAATAATATTTTTTGTCAAGCTTTTTCTGAAAATTTTAATTATTTTGTGAGTCTTGTAGATGGCATCATTGATATCTGATCTTAATTCAGGTATTTCTTCTCTAACTTCTGCATCTAATCCATTTTCAGTGTCAAACTCATCATAATCTTCATTTTCCTCACTTGATTCTGCTTCATTCAATTCTTCTTCAGGTTCATCTCGTTTCTTGTATAGAACATCAGTGATAGTCTGGTGTATACCGTTGTTCAAGCAGAGTTTGTTTTCTACAAGACTCATGCCCGAACTTTTTCATAACACTTGCTCCATCTGTTGCTGATGCCACAATATCTGTTTTGAAGGCTATCCTAAACTCTTTCAATTGATGTTCTACAATTTTTTGCAATTCAGTAGCGCCACATCTCCCTGGTATGAAGATGAGTCCTAAATTAAAGATTTCTGCATCTTCAGCATGAATGACAATATTGAAGTATCTTCGATTTCTCAGACCCATCCATTCATCAATTGTCTGACTGAATCAAGAGCCAGAATCTTCGAGATTCTTAATTTTGACAATAAGCTCTTCTTTCTTCTTGTTGTAGAAGTCCAAAATGAGTTTCATTACATCCAATTGGTTCTTCAGCATTGTGAATCCTTTTTGTAAAATCGATTCATGGATGAAAGCACTGTTAGTAATTGCCTTCACTGTAATACCATCTTCAGCGGCTAGTTGGGTCACAATCTCCTTGAGTTCTCTTTTTTTAACGAAATGTAATATTGAGGGCTGATTACTCTTGTTTTTTTTCTGAGCACTCAAGGATTCTTCACATGGGGATTCTGCTCTTGGAGTTTCTGAGGATCTTTTGTGGATATGAATCCTGTGTATTCTCACCAGATGTCTTCCCATTCCACTAGCGTTTGACCTCTTGCATAAAATTTGTTTTTACATTTTTTTAACTGCCTTCACTCTTCAGAGTGATTGCTGTCCATTCCACTTTTTAAAAAAGTCTCAAGTCTGGGAGTCTTGAATGAAAATTTCCCGCGACTCAAGACATGAAAAATAATGAAATTTCCCAGGAAATTTTTGTCGAGAATTCTCAAACCAGAATCACTATTTATCACTCTCGAGCTAAATCACAGAAACAAAATCTCTCACAAAGTGCAATATTTTATGAAGCGATTTTTTTTACTTGGTTCTTGTTACTTGAAACCAGAGCTGGGAAAGTTCTGGTTCTGGAATAAGGAAATTGTTCCTGGATCCGGAACAGAAAAATTGTATTGGAACCTGAACAAGGGTATGAAAATTTGGGTTCCAGAATGGTTCCCTTAAAAATGAATAAATTATTATTAATATATTTGCATTTTTAAAATTTAAAATGGAGTTTTTAATTTCTACTATCATATTTTTCATACAAAATTGAAAATGTGTACTTTCTCTGATTATTCTTTTTCCTTATTCACTTGGATCTAGTGTTTGGAGCTTGGTATCCAATCCACCTACATTTGGTTTCCATATTTTGCATAATAGATTCTGGTATAAAGCAGGAAATAACAAGTAACATTCAATTATTTACTCGAATACATTGTAAGAGCTCACTTTCCAATCAGTTTGATCATCTTTCTTTGCATAGTCATAAAAAAATATTCTCTACAGTAGCAGGATACCATGAAATTGTGGGCTTGGAAGGTTAGTCATTTCTTGATATTTTAATATCATCTGTAATCAAAAGAAAAAAATCCATTTGAAGAATATTATACAGAAGTTGAATTTGTTGTGTAATTGATGAAAGATATTTTTTTAACACTTTCAGCCCGAGTAGTATTTTCCGAGAATTTCTGAAATCCGAGGATTTTTTTTCTGTGATATTCCTTCTTAATAGTCTGCTTATCCTATTCGAATGGAAATTATTTTTTTTGTTGAAAAGTAACCGTTTTTTTGCCAAAATTTGCACTCTTTTGGACCCTCCTATCATTTATTTTTTCACAGTATTTTGGAAAATGTGAATACGTTGATATTATAGAGGGTCTCCATAATACGGACTAATTCTGCTGAGTAGTTTCCTTGGCAAGGGCATCTAAGATGGACAATCAGTATTCGTACAAGGTCATTTTATTATAACTGAATTTTTTGTACAGGAGAATTTATTAACATCACCGAAATCAAAAATTAAAGAAAATATTAAAAGCTTTTATCAACAAAAAAGGGAATATTAAAACAACTTAGTAAAAATTAGGAAAATACGGAGAAATAAAACACCTCGACAGAAACGCCTATTACAAAATGCCGCTGTTACAAAAAAATAAAAACTCGGATCGAGAACCGATGCATAGCACATGAAAGGCGGGCCTCAAATGTGACTGCAGTGAAGGTTCGAGAGTTATACCTGAAGAAATGGGAGGGTACGAGAGTTTGAAAGCCGAAGCAGAGCTGTGTAGTTGCCCGTCATCTATTGAGAGCGGTCGGATCTCAGCAAAGTCCGAGCGCCATCTATTGATGGCGCTCGGCTTCAATGTGTTAAGATGATGATTCAAGAAAAGCTTTATGAATTTGAAGATGAAAATATAAATCCAACATCTTGATGCTATCGACAAGATAAAACTATATCTTAATCATCCATCAAATAAAATTTTCTCATGCAATATTTGTATTTATCACGTAAATTAAAAAGAACCAAAAAGGTCACACAAGTCATAAACAATACTCGTATATTGATATTTTATTTATACATGTAATATGATATTATCTTTTAGGTAGAGTGATGAAATTTTAACTTCATGAAAGGCAGGGCCGATTTCAGTTAAAAATATGTGTAAGCGAGGTAAAAATTTTCCGCCCCTCTAGAAATAGTATTAATGACTGGCGACCTATGGGCACCATGTGCCCAGCTTTATAATACACTCTCAATGTAACGTTTAGACAAAATAAAAATCAGGTTTAAAATAGTTAAATATTTAATTTTAAAAAAATCATGTAATTACATCTGTAATAACAATGTTTTTCATTTTGTCTTCTTTGCTGGACAGTATTCTAAGGCGATCCTGTCGTCGTACTCTTGATAAACCGACGTAAAGTTGCCCATGGGCAAATATTTTATTTTTGAGCAACAGTCCTACATAGTCAAAAGTTTGCCCCTGACTCTTATTTATTGTCATTGCAAACAACAGTGTTATAGGAAATTGTCTTTGTTTAATTTCGAATGGTAATTTGCATTCTGTCATTGTAACGTCAAATTTTGGTAGCAACACTGAATTTCCTTTGTTACTACCAGTCGCAATTTTACATTCAATTGAGTTTTTTTCCAACTTTTTAACTATTAGGCAGATTCCATTACAAAGTCCTCTTTTTACATTAATATTTCTTAGTAGCATTACCATAGCTCCAACTCTTAATCTTAATTTATGCGGTGGCATTCCTTGTGGTGTGAGTGAATTTAAAAACTCAACCGGAAAATTTGCCTTTTCTTCTTCATTACAATTAAATAACTCGTCAGCACTTGTATAATATATACTACTTTGCTTCCATCCACATCAGCGACCCCTCGATTTAATATTTCATTATTTATTTCTAAGCAATCAGCATTTGTAAATGCTAATATAACTTTTCCGTATAGTTCTTCTTCTTAACCTTTTTCGTTTTTCTTTCCGAATATTTCATCTATTAAATTACCACTGCTTTTACATTCCATTGGTAACTCTATGTAACCATTAGAATTCTTTTGAATACTTCCATTTCCTATTTTTAATAAATAATCAGTCCAATTGCTACTATTATTACTATCAGTTTCAACTCTCATATTTTCAGTCAGCGTAAAGTTTTTAAATTCTTTCCATAATTTAGACTTATTTATGCAAGCGTCATAGCATTCGTTGCGGGCGTTACTCACATTCAGCTAAATTAACTTTTGTTTATTTGCTGGTTGTAGATAGCAACGTAGTAACGTTAACATACATACATATAAAAATATATACATATATCAAAGCGCTTTATATAATAGATATACAATAATGATTATGATATAAAAAAGAAAATAAACTTATTTTACTCTTCTTCATTTTTTCAAAAAAATCTTCAGCTAAATATTTTCAGAAAATAGAACTAAAACATACACTGACTTTACAACAAAATTACTTTGTAATTATTATATTATCGAATATTATTATATTGGAACTTTACGAACTCACTTTTCAAAAAGGACGAGATTGAGTTTTTTTAGGGCTTTTATCTTTGCAAAGTCATTTATCAGGGATCAGAGAGGAAAGCTACGTGCAAAAGGTAGAGATCCCGAATGTTAAATAGTTGCACAAAGAGACAAACCCCGAGTAATCAAAATCTCCAGTATTGAAGGTTCACTGTATTTGGAGCGGAAAGGTTATTTGAAATTACAATGCTTAATCCCTAAAAGCACATGAAACTTAGCAGTATAGTTATTGCTTTTGTGTGTATATATTCCGCTAAAGAGGTTAAGGAAAGTGCACAGTGTATCAGCGTGCTTTAGACAATGTAAAACTTTAAAACATTCATCTTGCCGCCCTTCTTAGGCGGCACCTGTAAGCGGTAGGTTATGTCTCTTACACCTTGAACCGACCCTGAATGTAAATGATATATCATGGCATAAAATATAATTTTTTCGCGATGTTTTCAAGTTCTGTGCAATATACCTTTAAGAAAATGAAAATGTAAAAATCCGAAATATTAATTTTGCCGCCCCTCTGAAGTGGCGCCTGTAAGCGACCACTTATTTCGCTTACGCCTGAAACCGGTCCTGATGAAAGGTCAGTTTTGAACATGGTCCGAGCTATGCACCATGAGCCTGAATAATTTTTAAACAGTTTCAGTAATCTTTTCATTGAAAAAACAATAAGTAAAGAAAATTGTTAGCTATTGCTATGATTAACAAAATATCGATGTGCATTTAAATCACCCTTGGCAACATATGCATCGCTATCAACAATTACAAATTTCTCCTAAATATTTAACCAAATCTGAAATGGGAATCCTTACTCTGTCGAACGAATAGTTAACAATTAGCGAGCTATTTTTGGTTCTCCAAAAATCGACGATGCAGTATTTTGCTTGATTTCTAATTGCCATTCCTTACACCGTGCTGTAATAGCTTTTTAAATCATTTTGGAGGTACTGTTGGTCTTCCGGAAGGCTTATTTCTGTATAAATGATGATGTCATCTGCAAAAAGCCTAATTTTACTTCAAACTACTCAGCTGATATTGTTTACATAAATTAGAAATAATCACTTAGCGAAATATTTAACATAAAGTTTTAAACAATCAATATTATGAAAAAGTGTTTCAAGAAAATTTACAGGAAATTACATAACTATAATAGTAACAAATATCTGCATCAATGTAGTTCTAAAAGATGTATTTGAAAAATACTGAAAAATGACAAAGTTAGAGGGTCCACAAAATTCTGTCACACACACACAGAGGCATCATCGAGAAATATATTCCAAACGTATTAAGGGGACCTCAAAATGTGTATTTCCGTTGAAGTCTCGAATTAAATTTTTTTCACGATTACAGTTCTTTCTCCTACACTACATATGGAGAAAGTAAAAAGGAAATTTTCTTTAAAAAGATGACCTTTGGTCACAGCACTTTCATCATTTTTGGATGTAATTGAAAAAAGTTGTAATTTATGTTAAATTTTACCAATAAAAAAACATTTTTTAGAACTATGAACAGTTCTGGAACCATTCCGGAACTGAACTGTTCCTTCTTTTGATCACTCAGAACAGAATCCGGAACAGAATGAGTTGGAAAATTTATGGTTGGATCTGGAACGCTAGGAACCGAACCGGAAATTTCCAGCTCTGCTTGAAACCGAAACAAAGTTGCTTCATAACTGAAGTATTCGCAATTTTTATCATCCAGTTATTTCATATTCTGGGCTATATATTTAATTAATTTGAAAAATGTACACTTTTGGCAATACTCTCCTTTACCTGTGTGGGAAAAGTAATTGTTTCACTCATTCCTGTTGGCTACAGGGTATGGTGAAAATGTTCCACAAATTTTGCATAATGACAAATTTGATTGTATTAATAATTGTAGGAAAGTTCATTCTTGGTGTGGCATTGCTGCTTGGAAGTGGAGAAGCTGACAAGGCTTACGACCTTGTGGTGCAAGCTGCAGAGGGTGTTGGTACTGATCAGTTCATGGCTAATGCACTTCTGCAGCACACGTCAAAATCTAGAAAGGGCCTTTACCCACATCTTAACAAAGAGTTAGAGGCATTGGGAGTGAATGAATTTGTAGGAGATGGAAGTTATGTTGGTGGTGGAAATGAGCAACCAAGCAGTGCAAGACTCCTTGTTCTTTATTACCTTCAAGTAAGTTATTTTTATAAAAATGATTATTGCATAACTGGAATTATTTACCTTTGTTATATTTGCTTCTAAATATGCCTTTGAATGGAATTGAAATACTTGTTGGGATTTGATTTTCCTTTTGACTATTTAATATTCTTCCATAGAAATTACTTAACATTATAATAAAAGTCAAATGGATTTAAAAATTATTTTGCTGCAAAAAATGTCAAATCTTTATGGGTTTAAGTTTTAGGCATATAATTGGTGGATATAAGAATGCTAAAATTTGTTTCTTGAACTTATAGGGAAAACTCTGCTAATTCTGTGATATTAAGAAACTTAAAGACTATTAAAACATAAACATTTTGTTGTTGCTAGGGTGCATTATCACGAAATTACACCAACGCATTCTACTATACCTCCTCTACAAGTATCATGCAACACAACTGATTCCAGATGCTGGTTTAATTTTGTGAATCAGCTTTATTTAAACTATCACAGAATTAGCAGAGTTTCCCCTGTATTTAGTGTTTATCACCTTATAATGATTAAAAACATTTTAGTACAACAAAATATATTTAAATGATATAAAAGTTTTATGATGAATATGAAGAATATATTTTAGAAGTGCACAATTTATAATGTGCTCAAAAAGGTTTAAAACAAAGAAAAATTTGAAACTTTATTTTATCTTCATAATGATTATTTAGTTTATAAAGTATGTATCTTAGTTAAAACAGTTTATGAATCAGTTGGCGAAACATAAATTACCTGTGATATGATTTTTTGTAAAAGCAAAATCAAAAATATCAAATCTTGAATTCGTTCTCTACTTGAGTTTTAAAATACTACTGTTAATTATAACTTTAAATAATTCTCTAAAGATCTCTCAAATTACATTTTTTTGTCCAGCAGTAATGCTTCAGCATCTATGTGCCTTCATCAATCAACATAATATGTACTTGACATTTGTGTATGGTATAACTATTTATCAGTTTTGATTTTTACATGTGTGAGGTTATCAAAATATTAATACTGTTTATACACACAAAACATTTTCCTTGATTTCAGTGTTTTTTAATAACAGCAGTTCCTTTCAGTTAGGAAAGAGTGTAGTGCGGCCAAACGTATTTGCATACTAGTAGACAGTGCATTCTGCAAGCATTTCAGCCTATTCTGAGTAAGGGTGTGAAAAAAATCCCTCAGAATTAGCATTTTAACAATTTCGGATTTTTTCCCATTGGTTGTGACTGAAAACCTATAAACATGCCGAATTTCATGTCTCTAGCACAACTGGAAGTGTCCTATAATTTTTATCCTCGTATGAAGGCAATAAAGGGACATAAAAGCCCCTAAAAGTTGGAATTCTCATATCAGATTGTCGGTTTCCATTGGTTGTGACAGGAAACCTTCAATCAAGCCAAATTTCAAATCTCTAGCTAATCTATAAGTGCCTCATAATTTTTAATTTTTAAATTTTGAATAATGGGGCAAGACAGCTTCTAAAATTTGGTAGTTTTATAATATCGGATTCCTCCCATTGGTCATAGTTTAACATATGCTTGGCATTATAATATAGCCCTCTGATTCCCATTAAAAGCATTGAACTCATTGCCATGGTAGTCGATTGTTGGGACCCAGAAAAATCCCCACTTTTTTCTGATAAAAATTAAAAATTTACGTTAAATCTACATGAAATTGGATTCCATTTTTAAAAATAAGAAGCGACAGTTTCTAAGCTATCGAATAGTTCAAGTGCCGAGTTTGAATCTTGATGGGAAATGATTTCAAAAAGCTAATATAAAAACCTCTACACCGATTTATGTGCTTTTCTAATGGGGCAAAATGGCCCCTGAAAATTGGAATTTCAAAAATTTAGGGTTTTTTTCTTTGTCACCAAAAACGTATAATATTGCTAAATTTCAAGTATCTGGTTCATCTGGAAGTGCCTCATAATTTGTATCCTCCTCCTCCTATATCATATGTCAGAAGCGTCAATATATTATAGTGATGAGAAATTTTATGCAATTTATATTGTACCGATTTGTTTTTATTTTTTCAGGTCATAAAACTGTTTGACCAACTTGGTTACCATGACAGAGTGATAGATTTGGCCAAGACAGCCATTACTGTTGCTGATCCGAATGATCCAGATTTGGTAAGAATTTACATTATAAAATAGCCCAAAAAAATTTAGCTCGCTCATTTCTTTGAAATTCAGATTTACAGGCGACACCCGAGATTTGACTGCGCAACTTTCGACTGACTCGAGAATTCGACTGTTATACATTATAACTTTCGACCCGTTGAAGCTCGCCTATTCAACCGAGCATATGAGTCGAATTATGAGCTACATATAATTACATCATTTTCTCTGTTTCCGTTCGAAGAATCAATAGAATTTACCATAAAATAAAAAGGAATATTTTTACTATGTACTTTTAAAGGCATCTACTTATAAATTTTTTGTGAGGTCAATTCTAATCTTTGTGTTATGTCCATCAGCTCATTTGATGTCAGCCTCACATCGTTCCCTGTTAGCAGACCAAGAAATAATCTCCAGAGTCTCTGCGTATTAGATTGTTTTTGCTGTCAGATCATCTTTCTTGTTTACAAACAGTGGGGCTAATGAAATCTTTGGGAGGTACCCTTTGCATTCAGTTCAGGGTTTGGAGTTGCTTTGTTGGAATTCTGCATTTTCTGTCTAGGCTGATTTTTTCAAAGAGCTGTGAGTTATGTTTTATTAAATTTGTGTTTAAAAGAAATTGAAAGAAATTTTACAGAAAGAAAACTTGTTTCAAAAAGTAGTTTTGAGGAAAAGAGAAATTCATGATAATTCAGTGAAAGTGAAAGCAGAGACCTAGGAACTATCATTTGTACTTGTGTCAGCCAGTGCAGCAGGCGTCACTGCGGTGAAGGAAATTTAGTTTTTCCTAATTACATCTTCCATGAAAAATATATGCATATTATTGACGTTGAAGACTTGAAAATATTTTATCCATTCCCCCAACCTCATCATCCAACAAAAATTTCCCAACTTCTCATTAATAAACCAAGTCCAGTAAGCACAATTGAAAAATATTTCAAGTATGATATTTTCATTTTGTCTTGAGTCTTAAGTTATTTTATTCTTTTTAATGATTTAATATTGTTTTCTTTGCACTTTATTAATGTTATTTTAACTTTATGTAATAATAATAATTTTCCCCCAGATGTTGTAATGCATTCACCCATAATAGCATGTAGGTGCTTTTATGGGAAAACGGCGCTCAGCTTTCAACTGTTCGAGATTCGACCATGTTTTCAGGAACGCATCCCAGTCTAATCTCGGACATCGCCTCTACTTTAGATGGCATTTTTATTGCCTTTTAACAAATTTCAACTTATGTCATAATGTTGTGCAATATGTTTATGTAATAGTAATAATTGCCAAGGTTTGTCATTCTGTTGGTAACACTGTGTGGAGTTAAATAAATGCTAGTTAAGTCAAGGAAGGTGATTTCAGTTTCAATTAACTTTCAGAATTTACTAGGCTTTATCCCTGTTAAATTTTAGGCTGTTCAATGTCTACAACAGGGGCAACCTTTTCTATATTCGTTGTTGTGAATGCTTCGGAGGGCCACATTGGAAATCACGAGAGCTTCAGCAGGCCATATGGGCATTTAAATCAGAAGTTACCTGGAGATTTTGTGATCTCATATTAGTGAAAATCAATTCTAACTTGCCTACTAACATTAAAACTCCACCAGAAAAGGTTTTGAGATCATAATTTTACTGAAAAAATATGGAATTGACTCTGTTCAATTATACTGATCACTTTTTCATCATGGCTTCACGGCCCACATAACACGTTGTCACGGGCTGCATGAGGCCCGCGGGCAATAGGTTGCCGACCCGTAGTCTACAATAACGTCATTGTTTTAATTCTGAGTGTGTTTGCAAAAATGCTAGCTTTTAACTTTTGCTCTTAAATTTCTTTGTTGTTTATAAAATTAATTATCTCTCCTGTCATTATTAAATAAGTGAATGTATTAAGTAAAATCTATGATTATCTTAGTTTTGAAAAGTTTGTGCTCATATATTGTACAAGCGTTAAAAGTTCTAAATCCAAGAAACCTTTTCAGAATTATTTTATTGAGGATTACAGCACCTTTTTATTTTTACCTGTTGAAATCTGAAGTTTAAGTTGTGAAAGTGCCCATATGATTTTCATCAACTTCTTTTACAGCCTACATTGCACTCTATCATGTTCAGAGAGCATTTACGCCTTTGTCACTGGAGCGAAGCCCAAGAGGCCCTGGTGAGTAATCCAGAAGGAGATCGCCGTAGGGACTGCCTGCGCCAACTCGTGACTGCTCTTTGGGAGAGGGGAGAGCTTAGGACTTTGGTACACCTGCCCTCGGGTGTAAGTGCAGCCAAGGCAAGAGGTCGTGCAGGAGGTCACAGTCACGGAGGAACAATAAGGGGAGAGGAAGAAGAAGTGGAGACAGTTCTAGAGGCAAGGGCAAGGGCTGTCGACTTGTCTAGCAATCGCAGCTCAGGACAAAGCTACTATGACTTCCTTTATTCATTCCATGTTACAAGAGGCAACATGAGGAAAGGTGAGCTTTGCACTTGAATGTTTTGGAAACATTAAATTTTTTTAAATATTGCATTTCTTTTATATTTTGGTATTTTTTGCATCAAAGTTAACTCAGTATCATTGTTGTTCATTAAATAGTCGAGATTGGAATTTGTTCATAAACTGACATCATCTCTATCTATTGCTTATTAACTAATCCAAAATCGTCTAAATTATTGCCCCATAAGAAAAGCACAAAACGGTGTAGAGGTTTATATGTTAGCTTTTTAAAATTATTTCCCATCAAGATTCAAACTCGGGACTTAAACTATCGGAATGATTAGAAATTTTAGTTTCTTAATTTTTAAGACAGAATTCTCTGTTTTGATTTAGTGTAAATATTTAGTTTTGATCATCAAAAAGTGGGAATTTTTCTGGGTCCCAACAATTGACTGCCATGGCAATGTGCTCAATACTTTTAAAAGGAATCAGAGAGCTATATCATAGTGCCATTGATGTTATACTATGACCAATGGGAGAAATCCGCTGTTGTTAAAAATTACAATTTTTAGAGCTGTTTTGCCCCATTTCTGTCCTATACGAGTATGAAAATTATAAGGCACTTCTAGATGAGCTGGAGACTTGAAATTTTACACGATTATAGGTTTTTTTTATTACAACGGAAGAAAAAAATCCAATATTTTAAAAATTCAAAATCTTAGGGGCTGTTTTGCCCCGTACGAGGATAAAAATTATAAGGCACTTCTATGTGAGCTAAGAGGTTGAAATTTGGCACCATTATAGATATTTGATTTAAACCTATAAAAAAAAACACCGAAATTTAAAAAGTTCCAATTTTTAGGAGCTGTTTTGCCACATTTTTGCCCTGTATGAGGATAAAAATTATAAGGAACTTATTGATGAGCTAGAGAATTTTAATTTGGCACGATTATATATTTGGACAAAACCGATGCAAACAAATTTTAAATTCTAAATTTTCAGATTTTAAAAATGCAGTGAAGTTAACATAAAAGTTATTAAAAAGTAATGTAGGTAGTTTGGAATATGGTGTTTGTTTTAGAAGATTAGGCTGTTTGTTTCTGTATAATTTTGCAGTTAAAAATCTTATAAATGGAGATAGACCATGAAAAAGTACCATAACCTTTCAGTACATATTCACTGGGTAGGTGTTTTTTGTCTCTTAAACACCTGTATTTAATAGGGTTCTTCTGTAATTTTTCATGTAAGTTTGATATTGGTTGTGTCATAAGCAAGGTTGGTATAGATTTGTGAATTAAGAGAAAGTACTTATTTTTGCTATATCACTTTGTATTGTTATGTTATTATCTAATTTATTTATTGGTACTCCTTTCTTTGCAGCTGCATGTGTGATGTATGAACAAGCAATGAGGTTAGGTCAAGAAGTTATGGGATGTAGAGTTAGAGGGGGAGGTGGCATTGGCAGCTGGAACTGGGCCTTGGACAAGCGAGCACGTTGCCTCTTAGCTTGTCTCAATGCTCTCAGGTTGGTTCAAAAGCGTTACGCATGGATAGTGAAACCTTTGCCGCAAGCACAGTCATCTGAGGAGCCATCTGATGAGGATTCTTTCTCTGGAGGCAGGAGTCCAAAGAGAAAAAGCGATGGAGAAGAGGTATGTTCTGGTCTTATTGTCTCTAGCAGTGAAAATTCTTTGTTTTGTAAAGAAGACATAATGTTTTTGTCATTTCAATGTTACGCAAATATTTTTGTTACCTGCAGGTTGTGATGAACAAAATAAAAAGACAAGTGGAGGTGCTGGAATACAAGGACATAAAAAAGGAGTATGAAGTTGTTATAGCTCGTCTGAAGTTGATTAAATATGATCCTGATCATGCCACAGTCACAGGTTAGAAAGAAATTAAAATTTGTAGAAAGTTTTGAGATACGGTAATATCCCGATTTACGTTGAGGATGCAATCCTGAAAATCACAACGTAAATCAAATCAATGTAAATCAAAACAGTTTTTTACATAAGTGTCAATGCTATAAGGGGTGATGAGTACAAGACGTCGGAAATTTTACCTTGAATATTACTTATTTGGCCTTATTATAATTTTTCTTCAATATTATATATATGATAGTACAATAAATTGCTCAATATGCCCTTCCTAACCTTGTGTATCTTTTGTCTTTGCTGGAGACTTCTCTGATCTCGATTGTTTACTTATGTCGCCAGTTTCGGGAATTTCGTTCTTCTATTAATTTCTCACTTCCTCTTTTTTCTTTACCTAAGGGTTTTCTTTATGAAATCCTAGGCTCCCTTTTTACAGTCATTAAAACATTTCGCTTTTTCACATTTCGTGATGATTAACAATTTTTTAATCAAACCAACATAAATGGATAGTCCTATCATCTCATGTTATCACTATGTACATGCACACTTCCATCTAAAGTAAGAATGAAATAAAAGGTTTGATATTCATTCATATTTAACACAGTGGAACAGTTAAAATTAAAGCAATCATAACGATACTACAATTTCACCAAAATATCACAAAATGCAAAACTATCGAAAGTAGTACGAACAGCACAAGGACAATATTGGACTAGGGGATTTTGTATCAGCCGGGGATGTTTTCAAAACCACAGTTTTCGACATAGACTACCAACCTACTAGTTAGTAGTCCATACTAAACTAAACCATGGCCAAACCTATGGGTTGGTAGCGACTGATGTATAGTGATTTGTTTGGTAAACATAATTAAAAGTTCTTTATTAATGCCCTGACAAAGAAACGGTATCGCAGCCACATTAATTTTATTATTTTTGTTGATTAATAAACTTATCCTAAGTTATGAAATTTTAAAATGTATGTACTTTAACGTAACCACTCCTAAGAATTAATTTCAGTAAATTAATTTAATATAAAACAAAACTATTGATCACCCTGTTGAAAATTAATCATGATATGCCTCAATAAGGAAAAAGATGCTATATTTGCACCTGAGAATACAGCAAAATCAGACGCAATTGATACTGAAATGCCTGAAATAATATCTAACACAAGTGTAATTATCAACTTTAAAAAACAAAATCTATCAACGGTGAATCCGAACCAAATTCTAAAACTCCGTCTTTACACTTTCTTTTGTAATTTACAAGTAAATATAATTGTTTTTGTTGTAAGGCTTTAAAAATTTATATTAATTAAGTATTGTAATTCATTAATAAAAGGCTCAAGAAGATGTAAATGAAAAAATCTGATGATTTTCCAACTTTTTCCCATTTTCCAAAAAAATCAGAGATAACGGCATAACTTCGAAGCAAACTAACGTAAATTGGTGCACAGGTACTAAATGATTGACAACATAACTTCAAATCAACGTAAATTGGGGTATTAATGTAAAGTGAAATCGTGATGTAAGAGTCCCGCATTTAGTGTTTATTTCTTGCAGTATACGACAATTTCATCATGATTAATTTAACCATTACTTGGTATAGTAGTGTTCAACCTTTATTTAGTGTTTACTCTGTTTTAGCATTAAATAGGGAGTTTCACTGTACTTTGGAATTTAATTTCCTAGCTTATTTAAAATATTTTTAAAATCCATACTCATATGCTTTTTCTTGGGCTAAAGCATCTCGTGTTATATCATTACCATCTTTGAGTTTTTGATGACCAGTTTTAAAAATGTTTTTTGTGTGATTCTTTTATCCTTTCCAAGAGTTAAATATATGTAAATTTTGTTAATTTTAATTTAGTTTTTGGCAAAATATGTATTTTTGTATATTAATTTGCTTGAAGAGGGTTTTTATTGTTTATTTCTTCAACTTTTCAACAAAATTTTTTGTCTTTTTGTATTCATATTAATTTCTAGGATTAGCCCTTTCAGAGGAGGAATTGATTGGAACTCTAGCAAAGGCAGGAATGTATGACAATGCTCTCCGCTTGGGTGCATTGCTGTTTGAGGGAAGGACGAATTGTGAATGGGCAGTAGGTGTGCTCGAGACTGCTGCATCTGCTTGCGTTCGTCTACTTCCAAGTGGAACTTCATCATCGTATGGATTGGGGGGTCCAGAAATGGGAGGCTCAAGAGATTCCACGTCGGCTTGGGATTGGTTGGTGGAAAACGATTTATCCAGTAAGGTTCTTCCTGTGTGGATCGTACTTATTGTTGAATGATGATGATATAACAGTTAAAATTAAAGGTTCAAATGGGCTGTTATATTTTAATACCATCTCTTCAATGTTTCCAGTGCTCGGCATAGGAGATGCTCCTGCTGTGTCATTATCATGGAAACTTCTGGAGCACTTTGTCATGAAGTATGAGAGCATGGGACAGACCATCCTTCACAAAGCTGTGGCTGCACGAATCTTGTCCATGGGATCATTTCTACCTCATTGGCTCATTGCCTCATACAAAGTTAGTTTGTAATTTATTTTAATATTGTTCCGATCATCTTCATTTTGAGAGAAGATGAGATTTATGTACTATGGCAGGTTCTAAAACTCTGAAAAAGTTAATTAAGCAAGTGCTTGAATCAAAAAAGAATTATCGAGCTTGCCTGATGGCTGGGATTAAATTTACAAGTCATAGTTAACAATAATTTAAATCTTGTTGCTGATGATGGTTTTTTGAACCATTATTTAAGCTATTTATTATCCATAATCTTATGATATAATCTGATTTTATGGAGTATTTTAGAAAGAAAAATTGTTTAAATATTATTCACTAATTTAACTTTAGCGGGGCTGCCACCAATTTTTTTTTCTAAATCCTGTTACCGACATCAAAATATTCTGTAAAATCCTGTAATATGTAATATCTTGGTTTTTTATGCAAAATCTACAAATTTATGCTTTCAATATTTTCACCATCTGCATTGCATGTTTTAAGTAAAATTATTTACAACTGTTTGTGCATAGCCCTGTAACTTAAATTTAATCATGCTTTTCTATTTTAAATTTATTCTGCATTACGAATCAACTGCATTGAAATAGAAAATTTAAAAAAATGTATTCAAGTTTTTAATATACAGTAAATAGCCCAAATGCATTGAAAACAAAAAGTAACCATAGGCCTAGATTACAGGACAGGCCTTAGATTAGGAAATCTGTTAAATAAAATAACTTTCACTTTAAATTATATCAATATAATGGCTCAACAGAATTATACAAAATTAAAAAATTTCTATCCATTGCGCTCAACAATGACATAAATATATACAAAAATTCAAAATATCTCGTAAACTGTCGGTTTTATGAAAAAATATGTCAAACAAATCTTGTAGAAAATTATATTGTCTACAACTTTAATAATAACAAATATTTACGTAAATTTAGTTTTAAAGGAGATATTTGGAAAAAAAGGAAATATGACATGAATAAACCACTTCTGGTTGAGCTATTTCAGCCAAAACCTTTTCAGATCTTCATTTGCTAATAAAAATCTTGAGTTTTGTGCTGATCTGATTATTAGTTTTTGAGTTAGAGTGCCCACAAAATTTTGTCACACACACTGACATCATCGCAAAAATAATAAAAATGTGTATTTCCGTTGAAGTCTTGAATTTTTTTTCATGAATGCAATACTTTCTCTTATACTACGTATGCAGAAAGTAAAAATATAAATATGCCGTAGGCTGCCGATCCAGTTCATCAGCTAGTTTTTACGTTCAGTCTCACAATAAGTAGCTAGTTTTCACACTTCACCCAAAGTGCCAGCCTATGGGTGCAAGGGTTGCATGGCACCCTGGCGGCATCATATTAGGGGCACCAATTCACGGGTGGAGGCAAGTTCTCACTTAATTTTGTTTCTTTACAAGCATACAAATGGAGCCTAACCTGTGATTGACCGCCTTCTAAAATAAAGTACTTTTACGTAATATATCGAGACAATTCGTATACGAGAAATTTTGCTCAATGTGTTTTGTACAATTTATTTCTTATATTAAATACAACTTTTAATCTAAAAATCGAAAAAAATCTGGGCGTGTGCTTTTATGTCTGTAAGGGGCAGCATAAACTGCTTGCACCTGGGCGGACAATATGCCCGGCATGGACCTGAGTATATTTAGATATGTATGTACTTACGGAACAAATTCATCGAATGTGTATTATTTACAGGATTCATATTATTCGTGTAGAAATATTAATATTCTCTGAATTTCTTAGTAGTCTGCGTATGTATTTTTTACGCGAATATCTCTGATAATTATCGAATTTTTCCTTATAAATATCCGTGAATCACGGAAATGCTTGTTTTCCGTTAAAAAATATCCGTGAAAACGGATAAAATCCATGAAAATGGCAGCCCTGATCTATAGAGAAACAGAGAAGTAATGGAGGAAAGAATGAATTGCTTAGTAACCTTTAAAAATATTATTTAGAATGGTTTTTCTAATTTACTGTTGTATATGAACTTATTTTTTATTTAATATTACATTTAGTGAATGACATACTGACATACATTTTATTTATTTAATATTTAGGTGGATTTTGTGACCAGAAAGTTTCAGATTATACTCTGTATATAAAGACAATGTTATCTCATTTTAGAGAAGAAACCCGTCTGAGTTGTTGCGCATCTATTTGGAGGGTGGACGCCTTAGCGAGGGTGGTGCATTAGTCATAGAATTCATTTGGGCTGCACTGGGGCGTGGATCGGACCGTTGGGGACTGGAGTGGGCTCTACATGCAAACCAGCCTCCTCTTTGCTTGTCTCACAACACATTTCATCTGTACCTTCTCGAGCTGGCTGATGCAGCTCCATCTGATCCTGAGTATCAACAGGTATATATGGCATGTGTTTATATGATGTACAGGCACCTAATCTACTGTTACCAAAACTATATTGTTGCTTTCCCTGGTGAAACTATCATGAAATTCATGCTGCTGATAGGGATTAGGGCAAATGTATTTCAAAATTAGCATTTAGTTGCTTTTTTGTTGTAATTCAAGTAAGGTTTCCCATCACTAATGGATTTAACATATCAATTATGAAACAAAAGAAATTATCTGTTGTAACTACTGAAGTAAAGTATTATCGTAAGTAGAGGGCAGTTAATTTTAACACCAGAAATCAGTGTTAGGTAAAGCCTAAGAGAAATTCAGTGGCAGGGTTGGTCTACGAGGATGGATCAGTATATAGGCTGAATTTTGTTCCTTTCATTTCAAATTAGACATTAGCCAAAAAATGAATTTTGAAAATTCTGATTGCTTATTGATCCACCCATATACTACCTAAATGGCTGAAATCCTATAGCATCAATTTGGCTTAAAATATCTTCCTCAGTTACTGAAATTTTCTTATGCATTTCTCGATCATATTCTGCAAACACCAAAAGTTTGCAGCTTGGGAAATATCAGCTGATTTAAATCCCTCAGTATACACTTCTGGCTGGATTTAAATGTACTAAATTTAGGAAAATTGAATTACATGTACTATATATGCCCGAATATAAGGCAAGGTTTTTTCCCCAAAATTGTCCCTCAGAAAAGAGGGGATCGCCTTATATTCGAGTCTTTACAAAATCTCTCATATTACGGGGAGCTCTCTCAACAAAGTCTCTCATGTTACGGGGCACTCTCTCAATCACTTTGTTTTGAACAACAAAGTAGTCTAATCAAACTTTTTAGGTACTTTGCCCATAACATTAATGTGTTTTGACCATCATACGTGTCCGTTCCTTTTCGCACTATATAATAGAAAGTTTAGTCGGTAATCCGTCAGTGCTACACAAACTTCCCAAGTCCAAAGAGTAGTCCGCGTTTCCATCTACGATAAGTCCAACATCTGAAAATTTCTCTTCTTGAAATCCTTTCTGACGGTAAGTAGGTAATATTGATGTTATACTTTTTTAAATTCTCTAGTGATGACGAAGACACTGATGTCGAAGATGCGTGTGAAAGGTTTGAATAAAATTGTCACTTAATGAGTTTTGATTTTTTAAATAAAGTATGTTATTGATTAAAAAAAACTTAAATATAAGAAAAAGTTTATATGTTCAAACTGGCCAAAAGACTTTTTTTTTTGATTTTCTCATTAGGAAAATGGGGGATCGCCTTATATTCAGGCATATACGGTATAACTGTTTGACCATAAAGATTAACTATGCAAACTAAAGTGAAGAAAAAATGTTGCTAAATTAACTCGCGTAATTTTTTTCTTGTGTAAATACCATTCCACGTGTGATTCATATAGAAATTCAAGCCAAAGGAAAAAAGTTTTTTACTAATAAAATTATCATTCGTCGTATTCTTGGAGGTGTTTCACAAAGTGATAATATTTCAGTTGGAATCTCAGAAGTACTGCTTCATGTAGTGTGTATAAAAGCACTGGTAAACAGTCTACTTTATTACTCTCGTACAGTTTTGTTCATGAACACAAGCAATACCTCTGACAATCTTCTATTTAAAAATAGGAAAGGAATATTAAAAACTAAATTGTGAGCATTTAAAAAAAATTGAAATAAATGCTGTTCCAAAAAAAGG
Source organism: Uropetala carovei (assembly GCA_036926305.1). NCBI lineage: Eukaryota > Metazoa > Arthropoda > Insecta > Odonata > Petaluridae > Uropetala > Uropetala carovei. Next base: position 1,779,547 of record JAXCHB010000259.1, on the reverse strand, counting down.
TTGCTTGCTGTTCTGAGTCAAACAGTGAAATCAAATTAAATCAAATTTGGATGAATGTTCAAAGAGATTTTGTGGTGCCCTTGAGGAGAAGAAACTATTTATGGATTTGTTTTACAACCAGCCACGTAAGTTGCATGTATCACTCTTCTTCTCGTGACCCATATACTAAGGAATGTCATTTATGACTTTACCTGTAAAGTGGGATGAGATTACTTTTGCAATTTATTGTCCTGCTGAGGTTCATTTAAAAATGTTCATAAGGCAAGTTCTCAAAGATGTTGAAGTAATGGATAAATTTTATTGAACAAGTAAAAGGTAAGCAATGTAGAAATTGTTGTGCTATTGTAATTTTATATGGATCTATTTTGGTTGGAGATTGTTTCATATTTTTCTGATAAAAATTGAAGTAATTTGAGATATTTCTAATCTAAATAAGGTAACTTTAATATAAAAATCAACTAAATACAGAATATTTTGCAGTCTATTGATTTAATTTTTGATAAATTGATTCTTGCTCCTAACTCCCAAGGAATAATTTTTTATTTTAGCTGCACGATGAGCTGAAAGAGGTGCTGACCCTGTATTTGAGGACACTTTCTCGTGTTTCTGTTGACATGATATCCCAGAAAGCTTTTCTTTCATCTGGCTAGAGCCAGTCCATCTCTCTGGACAACTGAAGTTTTAATGTTATTTGCATTTAATGTAATTTTTTGATGTTTTGTACATAAATTGTTTTTACGAGTTTTTTGTTCTAAATAATATTAAATGAGTGAAATAAAATACTGTTTTTGGTAATATTAGGTAATAAATAATTTTGTATTTATTTTGCATTGTTAATTTTACTGCGTACGATTTCGATGAAGTGACCTTTTGTAAAAGTAAGGCTGCATGAGGACTCCTAATGAGATGGTGAAAACAAATGTGGTGTAATGAATGCAGAGCATTGTTGCTGCTAAACTGTTAATATAATCTGTGATTTGTTACAGTTTGGAGTGCATAAGTATTGTCAGGATGAACAGATGATTAACATTTTATCTTGTGTTAATCTTTCACAATAAAACTACTGATACTACTAGCTGTGCACTATGAACCCCAATGATTGAAAAAATGCCATTGAAGAAGCCAGTATAGTTGAGATATGTATTATGATGACCAGAGTCTTACAAAGAAGACCCAGAGCATGGTATATTTTGGGGAAACACAAGGAAAAATTGTCTGTTGGTTACATAGGCAAACAAAAATATAAGATCCTCCTGGTTGGGGGTTGTGAAATGTTTTAGTACCTTATTCACTTAAAAATTCATAAGTACCCAATGGATAATGGAAGAGGCTACGATACTGTGTGGAGGGAAGATGATGAGTACCAAAATATAAAATAAATCTTTAGCAGAACTAGTGCATAAAATTTGGATACATTTTAGAAATTGACATGTTGAAAATTTTGACTTGCTGGTAGTACACTGAGAGATCCCAGCAGATATTGAACTCAAACCAATGAATACTTTAGATGCCAGGACAATTGCCCAGTTTTTACTATCTTCATACCAGATTTTTTTAGCGAATGAATGTTGCATGAGACATTCATTTAGATGTTGTAATTTGCATATAAGCAATGTTTTTTTTTTTAGCACTTCTCAATCGCTTGCTCCTAGGAGGCAGCTTTCTGCTGTCTTCTGGTTTTGTTTACCTGCTTGCTGGGAACAGACTGATATTGTTCTCTTTTGGTGGTAAGCCAGAAATCTGGTATTGTAAAAGGCTGTCCGATGGGCCAGTACACAATGCACACAGTTCAATCTCAATGTCAAGGACTTCCATAATGGGGTGTATGCAGTGTGCTACAATACAAAAAAATCTGACATGTCTAGCACATGACTTTCTCCATGCATGGCAATGAATATTATTGCAATAGTAAGTACAAGCTGCTCTCAACAGTGATATCAAGAATAACAATCAGAAATACTGCTTTGAATAATTTTCAAACACTTTAAATAAGATTCATAGTAAAAAATGCTTTGAATAACCTTTCACATCAAAAAATCAGTAAACAAAATTATTATTTTTGCTATGAAAAACAAAATTTCAATGCATGATTGAAATTACTGTTGTCATTGCTGTCATTATTTACAAGAAAATTTGTTTACAAAAAATGCTTGACAATGGAATAATTTTTATCGCAATTAAAATGTCTTTGACAGGGTAGACATTGTTACCAACAATTAGAAAATTTGATCATGGCAGCGGAAGCAATGGTGTCACTTAGTGATGTACTTACTGCAATTTAAGATGTACAATTGAAGTACATCTTAATTTGCTTTATGAAAAAATGTTTCAGATAAAATTTGTAGGAAATTATATTTTCTACAACTTTGATAATAACAAATATTTAAATTAAGTGCTAAAGGAGATATTTGGAAAAAACGGAAAAATGAAAAGAATCAACCTCCATTTCCGGTTTACCAGTAAAGCTGAAACCTTTTCAGACCTTGAATCTTAAATATAAAATCCAGAATGTCCATCCGTAGATCTGGAACGCTTGGTGATTGGTCAAATTCTGATTTCTGGACTTCTGATTGGTTGAAAATATAAAAGTTTGGTGGTGGAGAAAATATTATTAAAAATTAATGCAGGAACTATAAAATATTTTGTATCAAGTAAGATGGATTTATGAAAATGGAAGTTTAGCTAACAATTACTCTGAATGACTAAAGCGTATTATTTATAAAATTTAGTGTTTCATTTACAAAAACAAATTCATAAAGTATTATTGAATTTACTTGTCATTATTTTAGTTTCCATTTCAAATACAAAAACTGCAACATGAAAAATTGACAACATAACAGGTTTTGATTTTTTCCTGGAAAATACAGTATAGGTTTCCCGTGTCTTATGGTCCGAAGCTGCGTCAAGTATTTGCCGGACCATACTGTAAAATACAGTACTATCGACTTAGATTTGATATACAAGGGCCAAGCATATATAGCCATGTAGGAAGGTTAGCCTATCTTTTGGACCTATGTTGTAATGTAGGTATAGGCAAAAATAAGGTTAGAACAGGGGTGGGCAAACTACAGCCCGCAGGCCACATTTGGCCAGCGAGAGCACCTTATGTGGCCCGCAATGCCTTTATAAAAGAGAACCGTGAAATTTGAAACAGGAAATTTCACATTTGGTGGTTAAAATTATGTCCAGAAAACTTTATATAGCAAAGCTATTGTATTAAAAATGTATTAGTAATTGATTTTCACTAATAGGACCCTTCGCATTCTCTCAGAAAACTTTCTATGTGAGACCTAATGTGGCCCACCCAACCAACCACAACTACTAATGTGGCCCGCCTCTTAAAAAGTTTTCCCACCCCTATGTTAGAACAATACGTTGCCTTTTCATGGGTTTCTTGCTTACAAAGCATAAAAGTAAACATTTCAGAAAGGCATAATTACAGAAGAAATGAAGCTGGATTTGGGGAAAGTGATATGATAGGAAATAAAATTATAGTAATATTTGAATTTAATACACTTGGAAATGGATTGTTTACAAACAAATTTGGTTAATTGTTAAGAAAGGTTAAGTGAAAAAGTATTCTTTATAGGTGATTTTCAGTTTTTCGTAGACTAAAATGTTTTTGTATATCTCACATACACCCTAAAATTTGCAGCGAAAGTAGATTCATTAAATCCGTTGAAATTCAAGAGGCACTTACATTAGTTAATAATAAAAATCTTAGTACATAATTTTGAGATGATCTGACCTTTGAGTGAAAACTGAAAATGTACTCTGTGTACCTAAAAACATGTATTTCCATTGAAATCTTGAATTTGATTTATGAAAAAATTCTATACTGCATATGAAGAAAGTAAAAATTAAAATATATAGGTAATCATCTAAATATTGCAATTTATAAATTTTGAATTGTGTTAAAACTTAAAAAGCATAAAATTAGAACACATGAAAATAAAATCTGAGCTGGCTGATTTGAATGCATAAGATGAAAAATCCCCCGAGCCAGTAAGTTGAGATACAATTTCTGGCCTTCGCATGAAATTTCATCACAACTCTCACATTGGGTTTTTCTCAAGGCCATTTCTATAAATTCTTATTGCCTGCCTGGCCACTTGTATTCCTTCTCAGTTATATCATACTACTATAAACTGCATTAGCACATTCCACGTTCCAATTTTTAATTATCAAATAATTTCTTTTCCCGTTTTATGGTGTTGTGTGTTCCATTAGCTGATTCTGAGGCTGGTATAAATATCTCCCAAGGCGTAACTTTCAAAAGTAAAAGTAAACAACTTGGCAATATTTCCATCTTTAAATCCTGCCAATCATGAATCTTGATTTACCAAGCTTTTCAGGTTGAAAGTAAGAGTAGGGATTAAGCAGGAGAGTGTAGGTGATGGTAATGGCGTACGTTTCACTTCATTACATATTTTATTTAAACTCTAAAACAACATCTGTACAAAAATCCACGAGAAAATTTTATATTTAACTGTAAACATAAAAAGTTCAATTTATAAAGCTACATAATTAAGTCCATGGAAACAGTCCATTCATGCATATCACGTTTTTTGTATTCACTAGCCTGAGTAATAAATGCTTCAAAGACAAACACAACAACTGATATACACTGTTACATTGCCTGTTCATTTATCAATGAAAATAATTTTATAACTTTTCGAGATAACTATAACATTAACTTGATCAACAATAGATATTTCAAATGTTTAATAATCAATTCATACCATATTGTTCACATTCCCTCTGATTTTTCATTCGTATTTGGGTGGAGTTTGTAGACTAAAGACACTATGGTATCCATTAGCATCTCCTGACGATTGGAATAGGATCAACAGGTTGTAAGCACCTGCTGCTAGGAGCGCAGCTGCTGCAATGGTCATCACTGCAGCTGGGTGCCTCCGAAACATGACTATGAGTAGAATCAGTGCTGCAAAGAGCAGCATAACTCCCAATGGCAGGAATACTGATAAGGGCACGGGAGTAGCGCCATTGTCTGTAAAAAAAAAAGTAATAAATGAGAAGTAAATACAACCCATGAGTTATTTGCGGTTCTACTCGAACTAATATTCCATTGCGTCGTCGAAATAACCTGAACTTTCGAAGTCCAGGTCTGATTGGTTGTCTTGAAAGAAATTGTGGTCAAGTGGTAGGTGATGTCCTTCCGATGCTGTCGAAGACGGCTCTGGTTGCGTGGTCTCTAGGTCTGTCAGGTAATTGGCCGACGCGTTGGAATCATCGGGAATTCTTCTCACGTAGACATAACCAAATACAGAAGAAGCAACCATCCTGGCCCTAGCCAAAGCATCTCCTGCAAAATCGAAACATTTAAAATGCAATTCGCCTTTTTCATAAGAGGCTTTGAAACACGGATCTGTTCTGTTTTTAGCCGGAGATTGGCTAGTTTTTGTGGAATATTGCGTGGATTCGTTGATCGGACAATTATTAAATGAAAAGGAGCTTAGAAACCATTGTTGTTTACATTATATAATCAAGTCATTAATGAGGTTTTTCACAACTTCGTACTGTCACTTGTACAAAATCCATGGTTCTATTTTAATATCAAAATTTCTAAGTAGTATATTTGACAAGCAGTTGCACACTCCGTTTATAGAAACAGGTACCGATTCATAATATACTTCTAGACCGACAAGGCACGTCCGATATTTGTTGGTCTTTTCCCGTAACTTGAGTGAATTACTTACATTACTTCGATGGGTGTGTCTCCATGTGGATGCGAAGTTCTGATGTACCTAGTTCACTAGTTTCTTAAATTTTTGGTCAGGACATGTATCGCGTGAGAACGTTTCGAGAAAAGTTTTGAATTGGATTGGAAAACACGATCAGTCACTGCTTACGAAAACACCTCAGTTCGAAACTTTAATATACACCTAAATCCGTCTCTTCGTATCCTACGCCACTCCCCCCAATACACTGCCATTACCAGATAGCGTTTGTATGAATTATTCATTTGTTTACTAGAGAGACTAGGTTAAACAAAAGACGATACTTTTTATAGGAACAATTACCTTAGCTTATTTATACTTTCCAAAGAAATTAGTATTTATCTGAAATTTGTAATATTTTAATTTATATTTACCATGGTGTGTTATAATATCTTTAATAACAAATCGCAGCAATCAATTGTAAGATGCTTTGCAGGATATCGAAGTTGTATCGCACAATGTTTACAATAGAAATTGAAATAAAAAATTTTCATTAAAAGAATATGCAATTAATCCGAATATTAACTCAACTGCTAAGCTGCTAATTTCAACCAAATTATAATTTTTTCCTTGAGAAGTAAATACTGGTTCTAACAATAAGTCATCATCTCTCGAAAAAACGTAACCAATGCCTTCCTCAAAGATTGAGTGCACAAAGACGAGTATTATGGCATAAATAATTCATATTTTCGGCGGTGTTGCATTTTAAGTTTGCAGGCTTAGTGATTAAATAAAAATGACACAAATAGTACTGTAAGCATTCCGCCTTTAAAAATATGAGTAACAAAATTCTTCAGGCAATTAATATTCATCCATGGCTCTCTAATGTTGTAAAATTTGTGAATAGCACATACGTGCGAATTAGACCAAATTTAAATGGCGCTCGCGTAGTAACAAATCTCGCCCAAAGTTGAGGTTATTCAACGAGAGCGATATTTTGGCCGTAGTATCTTTTGGAACTGCATGCGGCAAATATTTAACAGCCTGGCCTCCCAAAATGGGCAGGGAGGAGTAACGGGTCTTTAGATAAAGTGATAACATTTGTTTCATAAACAACCGAAGTACGTAACACGTTGGGAGTTGAGAGAAGACGGGTAAAACAATGCCCCACCACGAAACGAACAACCTCAAATCGACAGATGGTCATCGATTAAATTTCAGGCTGTGAAGAGAACGTATGGCATAGATTACAGCGGGTGTCTCGTATTTAAATTGTACGGGAGTAAAATAGGTAATTTCGAAATATATTGAGGGCCTCAAATGACACTTTCGGAATTTTTGGCGGGCCGCCTAACCTAACTAAAAGTCTTACTATTTTATTGCGACTTAAAGGCATGAAATACAAAATTGTGTATGTATATTTTATTTAAAATACAAACTATCGTACAATTTCTAAATGTTAAAAAATCGCTACATATTATATATCACAATTTTCTCGTACAGGCTGTTTCTTATTATTATTATTATTTCCTATCGTAAAAGAATATTGTCGTCCTTATTGCCGTAAATTAGGTATATTCTGAATATGTTTACAGAATTCACCACTAAATGGTGGTGGCGCTGTATACTAGAAAAATCTGATGTGGCCAACACATGACTTTCTCCATATTTGGGGTATATTTAAATTATTATGAATAGCATTATGAGGAAAAATTATTATTTCGTATCGTAAAAGAATACTGTCATTCTTATTGCCGTAAATTATATTTTATATATGTTTACAGAATTCACTGCTACATGGTGTTGGCGCTGTATACTGAAATTTACGAAAAAAGTTGAATATCTCCGAAGTGGATGGTTCTACGAAAATTTGTTTCAAACAAAAGTTGGAAGAAATATTATTCTCAACAACTTTGATCCTCACGAAGATTACGAATAACGACGTTTTGAAGGAGATATTTGACGGAAACAGAAAAAACCGATTATTTATAAATAATTCCTAAACAATAACTGCTATGGAAAATTGTTTCAAATGAAAGTTGTAGGAAATTACATTATCTATAACATTTGTATAGAATTTTATATATCATAATTATGTTTTAACGGAGAAATATCGCAAAAACCGAATGGGGTTTCGAATAAACCTCGACTTCCGGTTAACCGGTATTGTCCAAAAACTAATGTTATTTGTGCTTAACTGGAAGTCGAGGTTTATTCGAAACCCGATTCGGTTTTTGCGATATTTCTCCGTTAAAACATCATTATGATATATACAATTCTATACATATGTTATAAATAATATAATTTCCTACAATTTAAAAAAAATCGACTTCGAGATTTTAACGGAAATACACGTTTTAAGGTCCCTAGAACACGTTTCGACTATTTTCGGAATGATGTGTGCGTGTGGATGGATGTATGTATGTGATTGTGGGCGCTCTAACTCAAAAAGTATTTGTCATATTAATACCAAATTTCATATATAGCACTTTAGCATGAGCACAAAGAACATTAGTTTTTGGACAATACCGATTAACCGAAAGTCGAGGTTTATTCGAAACCCCATTCGGTTTTTGCGATATTTCTCCGTTAAAACATCATTATTGTATATACGAATTGATACATGTCTTATAGAGAATGTAATTTCCTACAACTCTTATTTGAAACAATTTTCCATAGCAGTTGTTGCTTAGGAATTATTTATAAATAATCGGTTTTTTCGGTTTCCGTCAAATATCTCCTTAAAAACGTCGTTATTGGTAATATTCGCTAGGACCAAAGTTGTAGAGAATAATTTTTCTTCCAACTTTTGTTTGAAACAAATTTTCGTAGAACCATCCATTTCGGAGATATTTAACTTTTTCGTAATTTCCAGTATACAGTGCCATCACCATGTAGCGGTGAATTCTGTAAACATATTCAAAATATAATTTACGACAATAAGGACGACTGTATTCTTTTACGATACGAAATAATAATTTTGCCTCATAATGCTATTCATAATAATTGAAATATCTATACCCCAAATATGGAGAAAGTCATGTGTTGGCCACATCAGATTTTTTAGATAGAGGAAGTAAACACAATTGGTTTAGCCAACCATTGTCAATGATCGTTATGAAATTCTTACCTCAATGTGAATCTTTGCAAGTTTTATGACCCATTAACCGCCAATAGGGCCGTTGCGCAGTTGGCTAAAAGACTAAGTGCAGCCTTATTTCACGACACATATTTGCTGATCGGCAGCAACACAACAGTAATGTCGCCTGCGGTTGTCGCCTCGTCAAACTCACCTCACGCGACCACCCTGTCCGTAAACCACTCGCCACACAGCAAGGAGCGCTCAATGCCAAGGTTTCGGTTTCATTAGAAACGCTCAAACTTCTAACGTTCTTACCGACGATCATGGCCGTGGCGTGAGGTCAATTAGAGAGGCGAACGTCTCAGGCGGCACTTCACCACCGTTACCTCAGTTATGCACCCATACTACTATGTCGTGATACGGAGCGGCATTTTTTGCTTTTGTCTTAGACATGGCGGGCCGCATTAAAAGTTGTGGGTCCTTATGCGGACCTTATTAACAGATGAAAATGCTTCGGCTGATCACATTAGGGTACACATCGGAAGTTAATTGAGATAATGCAAAGGATCCTATTAGTGAAAACTTATAATTAGTAATAAATTACCTTTATAACATCATTGGAAAAGGTTTTCCGGCTATAATTTAAAACAACAAACATTAAATGACCTGTATTCCATGTCACGGTTGTGCAGTAGATAACCGCGTCACGGAGCTGCTGATTATTTTTATTGTGGAGAAAGTTAGGATTCATTGTTATGTAGTAGAAGTCGCGTTCTGAAAAATGCAGCTGTTTTGGTATTCAATGATAATCAGATTAACCCAGACTTGGGATTATGTTTTCTTTGGAAAGGAGATAATACGAATTTTGTGTCACGAAACGATTACCTAATCATTTAATGACCCGATTGATACCGCTGGCGCTTATTTAACCCTTAACGACGGAGGAAACACATTTTTATCTTTAGCCCAAAGAATTTGACCAAGATTGCATCAGCACAAAATTGAGCTTTAGCAAAATCCGAAAGACTTACAGTGAACATTATCGGCTGTATTTTAAATGCTTGTAACCACTTAAATTATTGCATGATATAATTTTTTGATTTCTTATTACAAGAAACAGGAAAAACTGTCTTCAAGATTTGTCATATTATGTGAATTGCTATTATTGAATTTGCATTTGTCCTATATAGGTGGCACGATACAGATTTTATTTGCAAGGATTTGAAGTCTATTGACTTTCTGTCAAAAATTAAGGATATCTAATATTCTAGCGTGAGAGAAATATGTCATGCATACTGCCACTTTTAAAAAATAGTATCCTTATTTTGTTTATTAAGAATAAAACTCGATTTTATTCTTGCGTGATTCTTCAGGATTTTAAAAATGTTATGGTGGTGGCTATGTCAGTATGGCACTATTGGTCAGTTACGGGCAGTATTTAAGTTTATTAAAAATACAATTTCATGAAAACACTATAAACGATCAAACTTGTGAATCAAAATTCTCCAAAAGCCATAAAATTCTTGTGAAAACCAAATGCGCATTTCGACTAAAAGGCAGCCATCATCAGCAGTAGTTCATCGATGGTAAATTATAGAATATACTATTTCAGATTCTAGAATCTACTATCGGTGAATTAACACCGATGATGGTTGCCTTGTAGCCGAAATCTGCATCAGGTTTTAACAACATTTTTAATTGCTTTTGGAAAATTCTGATATATCAGTTTGATCTTAGCGAATAATTCTTTAAGTGGACTATACACTATATGGTTATACTTACCGAGTGATTTCCCTTATTTTGTAATAGACAAAAATAACTATAATAATTAATAATAATTGAATGGTAGCATTGGAATTACTCGATCTAGCCATGTCTTCTGTAATGCAGGGGTCGGCAAGCTTTTCTGAATGGCAAGCCGCATTCGTAATTGTGAATGATTCATGGGGCCGCATTAGAACTCACGAGAACTTTATCGGGCCGGATGAATGGGTTACAACAGAAGTTAACTATAGATTATGTGGTCCCATATTAGCCAAAATCAGTCGAAATAACTTACTAGTGTTAATGCTTCACTGGACGAAGGTTTTTAGATTATAATTCTACTGAAAAAATTAGGAATTTTTTATATTAAATTTCACCGTTCGCTTTTTCATTATAGTTTCGTGGGCCGTAGTTTTCCGACTCCTGATGTGATTTATCAGGTAAAATATAATGATATATTATGCTTTAAGGAAATTGGAAAGTCATACGTAGATGAAATAAGAAACTTTTATTATGGATAATGAATGTTACCAAACTTGCAATTATAACTTTGACGCGTCGTAAAACCGTTGGTCACGCTCTCGAAATTTCCTCGGGTTTAAAATTCATGAGATTTTTTAGAGTAGACTTTCGAACATTGCGCCACTGGGAAGTGTGTTTACAAGTGTGAACGATATTATCAGTGAAAGTCCGTTTTGTGTTCAGGCAATTCTTCAGAGATCATTTTTGACGCATAAGCACGTTTATATATATATATGTATATATATATAAGGGTAGCAACAAGGTGTTGGAGGAAGCCCAGTGGACACTTACCTAGAATGAAGAGCCGCTGGGGGTGCTGAGGACACACGAAAAACACAAAAGAACAAAAACTACACAAAAATGGAGCTTTCGGGCTGATGCCCTTCTTCATATATATATATATATGTCTGTGTGTGTGTGTGTGTGTGTATTTATATGTATGTATGTATATATATGTATGTATGTACGTACGTATGCATGTATGTATGTATACTTTTGCATAAAACTATAGGGAAGCAGTCTGCGACTTCATGACGGAATTAAAACTTAAGGCTCTAAATTAATATTATATGGAAAAAAAAGGCCGGAATTGAGCATCTAACGTTATCGAGTAGGGACAGAAAAAAACCGGAAGGAAGGCGAAAGAAAAATACCGCGAATTTTTCACCTTCGCCTGAACTATCGGCGAATAGGAAAGGATCCATGATTATGATGTGTATTTTCTTGCGTTTGCATGCTTAAAATGATCATTCAAACTTGATTAAAGGGAGAACGATTCTGCTCATGCCCTGAAAGCAGACCCGAATCCTTCATTTGTCGGCGTATACTCTTGAAGCAGAGGTCGGTAACGGAGTGATTTTTATGTGGCGCGCTAATTAACGAAAACAAATTACAAAAGGTACGCATTAAGAAATTAATTTAACTTTTCCTCAAATTTCACTCCGCGCAGTAACTTTATCTTATCGTATCCACGATTTATTATACATATTTAAAAAGTAACACTTCCTAAACCTTAAGTGAAAAGATGATGAATTAAATGGTGGCACGCGGAGTGGGTGGCAAATTATGAGTATTGTCAAGGAATGACGCTCTGCAGCAGTGGTAAGCAACCCGCGGGCCGCATGTGACCCTCGAGAGTATATTACGCGGCCCGCGAAGCTACGATTAAAAAGAGATTTAACACAAAATTATATAATATACATTCAAGTTACGACAACAAAATACTTGATATTGAAACCTAATTTAAACTTCATTTTCACTGTTATGATACCTCAGACTCTATTTAACGTCCGATTTAAAGTCTAATCTGGCATTGCATTGTGGCCGGCAGAGGAATTTTCAACCACCACGTAGAAAAGGTCGCTCACCACTGCTCTACAGGAAGAAACAGTAGCCGATCCCTGCTGTAACGTTTTAACATTAAATAAAAATTAACTTAGTTGGTATTCCTCCTGCAAAAAGGATATTGTTTTCTTCGATACCTCGTTGAAAAATTTTCCGAGCAGAAGGAGACACTTTTCATTCGTAGCCTTCACATTAACCATTTTATGTAGGTCTTTTCTGTATTAAATGCTATTTTCAAAATCTAGCATGCTCCGTTAAAAGTTAATCCTTGCAACTTTGGAAAAAAAGACGTTTTTGGAAAGGTGATGAGATGTTACTGGGTTGCTTGGCGCAAATCTCAAAATTTTATACCGCTAGACGCTATGCATATAATTATAACGAGTTGTAGTTTATGTACATGTTTTAATGACAACAACCTCTGTAATCGAATGAATTTTAATTTAAACCGTTTAAGAAATGTCTTGTAACTTAAGACGGAGTTCACTCTTTATAGCAAGGCAACAAGTGTTTTCATTTCCTTAATTCCCATTCTTGTGATCGTTTATTACTTATGGTTAGATTTCTACAGGCATATTTTTTTAAGAATAGGTATTATTAACTATAAAATGTGATCACAGCTCTCGTAGCAATTGGGATTAATAATGAAAGCGAAGCATATTCAGTCGAACTTCTATAGCTTAGCCATGAATTCGTTTTAATTCGAACTGCTGGTAATGCTACGAAGAAAATGGACTGGGGATCGTTTAATTAAAACTTGTTTTTAATTTAATATACCCCATCGGCCAATTCCAAAGCACTAAAGATAATTCAAATCACTTCGCGCACAATTTCAACGGAATAAAAGCGCTCTTGATATAGTTTAATGGAAAAAAATCAAGTCAGGTTTCCTACTCACCGAAAACTATGATCATGTTTCCAAGCTACCCGGCCTCGCGTCGGCCGTTTAAAAGCGTCTGGAGTCTCCGTCAGATGATAAACTCCCGAGAACTGCTCCGGTCCATGTACACTCTGTAAAGATTCTAGGAATACAAAGTCCGGTGAAGATCCGGTCTCGACCTAAACGGCGAGAGTTGAAACGAAGCCGTAAGCGGACTGGCTGCAATTCAATCACGTTTTTGCTTTCCTCCCACGATACGGCGCGTTTGTTTTCGCTCTGGCAAGACGCGCTCCAATTGCTGACCGCGCTCGTGACTCTTGTTTGATTAGTCGGTTGTTTTTTATTCATTCCTTATTCCCTTTCCGTTACGCCCTCCTCCCGCCCCCCAAACCCAACCACCCCTCCCCTCATCTCGAAATCTCCGAACAATTGAGAGTCGACGTCAGCAGTCGTAAAAACCGCGTGATATGACGTATAGTGCCGAGTTCGTTGCGTGGAATCATACGAGTGCTCATTGAGTACTTGTTACGCGAATTGATGTCGTAGCCCGGCTAGCTCAGTCGGTAGAGCATGAGACTCTTAATCTCAGGGTCGTGGGTTCGAGCCCCACGTTGGGCGTTTAATTTTGTTTGGGACGAAATATGCGATTTTTTGCGCTGCTTCCTTTTTTATGTTCTATGTCAGTGGTGTCTCACAAGTTTCAGCTCGTCAATTGTCGTAGTATAGTAACGTTTTTTCTTTAATATTATAGAAAACAGGCCTACCTACCGGCATTCAGGTCGTTCAATAAAGAAAGGCGGCCTAATATTAACACTTTTTGCATGCGTAGATACATTTGAGTAAAATCGTCAATGGGTAATGGCTCGCATCCAAAAGCTCTTTAGAGTTTCTGCATATGATTAGGTTAGGGTGCCATCAGTGAGAAAAGGTTGAAAAACACTGTTCTAGAGACATTATACAGGTATACTTTGCAATACGTTAGGGATGCCTTCCTAAAAATTAGAACGTATCGCGAATCAGCGTATTGCGAAACACATTTATACATAAGAACAATGCTATGAAAAAGAGATGCTTTCCTAGAAAGATAAAAATCAAGGGTATTAAAAAAACGCACGTATAATGAAACCTCAATTATTCATATAAATTAAAACTGGTTAAAACAATATTTACGCATCAGTTTTTAAAGAAAGATTTGACAAAATATCCGACAAAACAGCGTACGATTTTGTTAAGTATTAATAACACATTACATGTCGTATTCAACCAAGTTAAGACAATATCTATAGGAAAAAGTTATTGCTTCATTTAACATTAATGTTAATGCAAGCATACAGTCAAATTTCATATATATATTTACAAAATGTCCGGAAATTTTATACATACGATAGAAGCCGTTTCACTTCCAGCTAACAGAAAACAAAAATCTGTGAACTTTTTGTAATAAAATGCTTAAAAATTCACTATATGGTTATTCCTCTTGAGTTTTACTTATTAGGAAAATTGCTATTAATTAAGGCACGCTATTTATCTCGCAATACCTGTGGGGGGCCGGGACGAAAAATTCAAATTCTTTTCAGAACGTCGATCTTGGATATCCCGAACACGGATAGTCTGGTGTTTACTACAAAAAGAACAAATTCGTAATAGACACAACAGTGAGTTATAAAAAGCAGCCATACAAAAGGAGACTCAACGTGTGTGAATGAAAAACAACAAATCACGCAAAACTGCGTATGAGCCAAAAAGAGAGACTGAGTGATTTAACAAATAAATGTTCTTATTCGGTATGAGATGATTTGTAATCATGACAATTATGAGTCACGGTCGAAATTTAAGTCTTTACTGGGAATAGGATTGTCTGGGATTTCCCTTGATTGTTTTCTTTCCTTATTTCCACGCTGTCTTTTTAAAGTTTAAAAGTAGTTCGTACATATTGAAAAAAAGTTGCTTTTCGTTGCTCGGTTACAGACCCTTTTCAGTGTGCAGAGAAACGATCTTCGTTCTCCGGAATTTGTAAGAGCGTATGACCGAATCAAGGGAGCGGATCGAGAGGTGGTGTCATTAAGTGTAATTAGCGTAAAACCGAAAAAGGCGTATCGCGAGGAATACCTGTATTGTATTTTAGTTCAGTGACATATGTTTTATGTATACATTTTGAATTTTTATGTCATTGCGTACAATTATATACTTTATGTATAAAACTAACCGGAAACATTTCAAAAATCTGTTTTGCCCACTAAAAATGTTTTTCGACTCCTCGCAGAAATAAAAATCCTGTTATTTAATTTATTCAATTCCCTCACGCGATAATTATTGAAAATGCATCATTTTTAATGTTGTAAGGCATCATAATACGTCGCTCTTATTTTACGAATTAATTTTATTATGACGCCATAATTGATCAAACGCTACATCTTGAAAACAGACAAACGCTTAGATTACACTCTTGAAACCCTCCAAAGATATCAATTTAAGATATTAAAGAGCTGCGAGTCGGAAGTACTTCTAGATCTTTCTTCTTCGAATACTTTTCGTGCTATCTAATCTGGGTTCACTTTGGCATCGCCTCTGAGAGCAATCCTTCATCCCTCTTTCCTCCCTAATGTAAATATAAGCCGGAGCAGTCGAGTTTTAATGTTATTCCTCGGCCAAGGCCAAAGGAAAAGGCGTCTTGCGTCCTTCTTACTGATTCAGATATGCGTCGGACCAATTCCACGACTGGCCAATCTCTTTGCATTTTCTTCTACTCGTCTTCTCGTATCGGTTTAGGTTACCTTAACTCAGCCTTTCTCAAAGTGTGAGGCGCGACCCCTAAGGGGGGCGCGAAGGTATCTTACATTAGGGGGGGCGCGGAAAAATAAAATAAATAGCTTGTGTATTGACAATAATTACTTGTTTTTTTCCTTTAAAGCTCATTGCCTTCAGTCAGGCTGATAAATGTAGATATGCATTTGTACGACTGCACATTATATACCTATGTATATTTATTTTACAACTTGCATGTGTGTGTGTATAAGATTGCAACTAGTAGTTGAGAGGGATAGGAGGGAGCCAGTGGACACACAAACATACACACACACATATACGTACATACATACATACATACATATATATATATAACTTTTACACATGTATTATTGTAACATCATTGCATTTGAAGCAAACCTGCCAACTGGCAGAACTAAATAATAATAATTGTGTTTGAGGGGGGTGCCATTTTTTGGCAGATTCCAAAGGGGGGCTTGGGAATGAAAAGTTTGAGAACCACTGCCTTAACTCGTTCAGTTCAGTTTCGTACAGGGCCCCCCAAACTTTTCCCTATAATGGGCCGCATTGGACAATTTGAAGATTAGCTAAGACCGCATTTCAAATGAAGAAAATCTGTTTATTGTTAGATGAATTTCACTTAAGATTTAATTTTAGAAGGTTCAATGAATGGTGCAAAAGATAACTCAAGAGATTTATTTAAATTACAGACTAAATAAAACAACAAAAAAGGAAATGTTAATAAATTATTCTAAAGGAAGAGTCTGCACGAAAACCGTTTAAAGAGCCGCAAACGGATCTTCAAAGGGCCGCACGCGGGTCGCGAGTTGGGGACCCCTGGTTTCGTAGGAATAAAATCTTGTCTCAGAATTACGTCATGCATAGCTGATAGTTAAAAACGAAAAATTCATCGATATTGCTATAGCCGCCTTGGATTTTATGTTTCGTTTTGTCGTGTATCTTTAATTTTTATCGTCTAATTGTATTTATTTTCCTTTTTTCCCCAAAGTGATTTAAAGAATGCGCATCAAAGCAAAGTTTAAGTAAGGTGAATGAATCTTTGTAGTGTGTTTACGGACAGGTTAAGCTTGATGCCATTCCACAATCTCCCCATTCTTCATCGTTCCTCGCAAGTTATTCAAAATGCGCCGAAATATATCATATTCGTTCGCCCTAAATCTGGAATTATTTCTGAATTTTTGCGTAGAAGTGATCGTCTTATTTCTTTTTAACATTTTACATATCTTTAATTTTTTTACTGCATCGCTATCCAGTGTAATCGAACAGGTTAAATATTTAATTGGGGAGGTTGTTTTATAGACTTCCCCGAATATACTCGTCCTGCCACTGATGCGATTGAAAACGAGTTTTTATCATATGGTGGGAATGAAGTCATCGACACCATTGCTCCAAAAATAAAACTCGGATTTATCCATCGGTGGTCCAAAGTGGATTCGTGGATATAATTGAATTCCGTCTAAAAGAAAATTTCAAGGAATCTGATGAGGAGTTGGACAACAACTGCACAATTCAAGTATAGAGCATAGAACGTGAAATATCCACTGGAGACAATGTACTTTTTTCTATGTTGATCCTGCCATGGCGAAATTGTTAATATTTGGTAATTACAGTTAAAAGAGCGATTGTTTATCATTAAAGTTGGTCAACATAATGAAATTCGGAGGGGGGGGGGGGGGGGTGGAAAGAAGGGAATACTAGAGGAGTTTAAGGCCGGAAGGACAGAAAGAGTTTAGGAGGTGGATGTGGGCGTATATCCCTGTAAACTTTCAATGTCAAAATAAAATCGATATTTGGAGAGCTTATCAAATATAATAATAAAGCGATAAAATTAAATTACATAGAATGTTCACTAAATATGCGGATATACTGAATTAATTTAGGACCGATTTCTAGAACTCATTCTCAGTAAAATTGAGCGAGAATCACAATGCCTTTACCATAATAATCGTTCGGCAGGATTAAAGGGTTGTGTGAAATTTTTGCAGCTTTCTAAATGCAGGTGGCAGCGTACAAAATGTGAGAGGTTATGTCATCCAATAATCCTATGATACGAAGGAATTAAGAGGGAGTTTATCACCTATAGTCGGTTCACCAGCTAAAGTCTCTTGGCCTACTTAGAGCAAGTAGCCAATCACGAACGTTTCCCCTTCCATCGCCCCTCTCAACTTTCGTGCGGGACAGCAGATACCGGTGCGCGTTGCCAGCTCTTGCGGATTTTCGCCTTCAGCTGATATACTACGCAATTTCTAATGGCAACGCATCCCGATGTGATCTCTTCGAGAGCAGGAGTGAGACTGGGTTCCTCCCCACTACCTTACCAAACAAACCGTCTCCTATTGGTTGCTGCTAACTGGCGTCTTCAAGGCCAAGAGACTTCAGCTGGTGAAACGACTATAACAACCGCGAGCGTGTTAAACGGCGACTCAAATACCCATTCTCAATTCGTCGGTTTCCTTTTGAGGCTCCGTTTAGTACAAATAAAATTTCCATCTCGATTCACCTTCGCGTCGTCTCAGTTTGTCGAATAGGGAAATCTTTATTTTGGAGACGCTTCGCGATTTTATCGTCGCGAGGTCCGTGGTTGCATTTTTCTGCGGGCATCCCATGATATTGAGGAGATGAAGAAGAGGCGGGAAGACAACAACTAACACGGGGACTTGCAAAAACGAAAAATCGCGCAACATGTCCCCCACGTCTTTTGCAGGGGCGGCACGAGGGATTTCGTTGCTCCGGGCGAGAAAACGTTTCAGCTCCTCCTTTCGTAAATTTTTTTGAGAAACGAACTTGTTCAGTTATTCATTGCTCCGTAAAATAGTTGGCATAATGAAAATTAAAAGGAGCTTCTACGTGATATAAATTAGTTTTTAATATTTATTATTATTATAAATTTTCTCATTGTTCCCAATGGTGTTTTGAAGGAGACAACGGCCAAATGGCAAGTTGCCCCCCTCCTGTTTAATTTCTATGCAAGTATGTTTAATGTTTGACGGACTATTGAACATGTGTTTAGTATTGTTGCCTTCTGCATCTGTATGTAGGACAGAGGGTGTAGGTTGAGTCTCTTTAGGCTTTCTTTTAGCTTTTTTGGGATGACTCCTGTGGCAGACATTACTATCGGTATAGTCTGTACCTCGTTCTGTTTCCATGCATCTCTAATTTCATCAGCCAGCTCCCTGTATTTTGAGACCTTCTCTGCCCATGTATTCCTTAAATTACGGGTATTTGAGATTGCAATGTCTATTAGGAAAGTTACTTTCTCAGCTTTGTTTGTCAGTGTGATGTCCGGTCTTTTATGTGAAACTGTCTTGTTTGTTATTATAGTCCTGTTCCAGTAAAGCTTATGTCTGCTATTTTCTAAAACATTGGACGGGATATATTTGTAGTATGGGGAATTATCTTGGGTCAACTGAAGCTGCAGGGCTAACTTCTGGTGTACTATTTTTGCAACTTGATCGTGCCTATGCACGTATTCTGATGGGGCCAATTATTTATTAATATTATATAGGTAGCAGTGGGGTAACTAGGGTGGGGCACGTGCCCTGGGCGCCAAATAGAGGGGGGGGGGGGCGCAAAAATATCAAATTTGCACCCGTCGGGTCGAGGTGCGATTTGCACCCCTCTCCCGTAAATCGCTTTGCTACTGGGGGCGCAAAATTATTCTTTGCCCCGGGCGCCAGAAACCCTCAATACGCCACTGATAGCTAGATGGGCCGGCTCTGATCCTTTATATCGAGGAATAAAACGTGTGGAAGATGGGGTGAGGGTGAATGACGTAATGGATGGAGGGGTAAAGGGCGAAGTAGAGAAAGAGAAGAGGATGAAAAAGTGGAGGAAGAGTGGGAAATGAAAAGAAGAAGAGGAGATAGAGAAAGAGAAAAAATCTGAACTTGACGAGTCAAGTTCAGAATTTTTCTCCTTCTCTGACTTCACATTTGTGATCAGTCTTATGCACTCGCGCATATAAGTTAAAATTTCCATCATTTCACTCAAAGAAGAGAAGTCAAGATATTGAGAGAGAGATAAGAGGAGGAAAGGGGAAAGAGGGAGAGAGGAATGGGAGTAAGATAGGGAGATAGAGAAAGATGAGACGGAGAGAGGAAGGAGATGAGAGAGAGAGAGAGAGATAAGGAAAGAAAAGTGGAGAAAAGGGAGGAGAAAGAGAGATACAGACAGACAAACGACTTTATTTAGGGCGAAATTGAGACTGCGTAGTCCCTTCTTACATTTAAGAGAGAAGAAGAGGGAGGAAGAGAAGGATAGGGAGCGTAGAGTAGAGAGAGAGAGAGAGGGAGGGAGAGAGAATATGAGGGATAGAAGGTGAGAGGAAGGAGTGAGATCGATGGTTTAGAGAGGGAGGGAGAGGATATTGAGAAAAAGGGAGAGATGGAAGTGAGAGGGGAGAAAGATAGGGAGATAGAGGGATAGGAGAGAGGTAGGAGCGAGAGAGAGAGAGCGAGGGAGAGAAAGGTAGAGAGATTTAGGGAGAAGGGAGATAGGCGGTTGTGACAAAGCTGTTCTGTCCTCTTTAAACGATTGCCCGAGTTTACGTTCGAGATGTGAAAAAAATGGGCGGGTCGGAAAGGCAGGAGAAATGCGGACTCCATTCGTAGGACTCGGGTCCGTAGTCCGCGTGACGTATCTCATCCCGTATCCCATCCTGAAAGGACTGGATACATCCACCTCAACCTACCACCACCTCAAACTCTCTCTCTCTTTCTCTCTCTCTCTCCTTCCTCTTGCTCTTTCCACTCCTTATCATAAAACGCCACCTTTTTTTTCCTCCAATTCCAGCACATCCTGCGTCTCCTTTCAAATCACGTCGCGACATCGGAGGAAGAGCCTCGCTGTTTTCGGCGTATTTTTTTTTCGAGGAAGGCGTCCCATCTAGGCGTCGGAGATGGCGTCCGACCGCGAGAGCGTCGCGGCGGAGGGCGGCAAAGGAGGGTTCGATCTTCGCGTCGCTTCTGTTCTGGGCCGGCGAGGATTCTGCAGCCTAGTGGTCGTGCTCTTGATCGTGGATTATTGTCAAGGTAAGGAATCGGCTTCTTTATTTTTTTTCTTTAGCGTGGATGGGCGTGCCGCGGAGTGCGGACGTCACTTGGTTGGGGGTTGAGGAAAACAGCACGTCGTTCATCGCAAATTATTTCCTTTTTAGCGCGATTCCCACGGAAATTGAAATTAAGTAGTTGCACAATGTACCGATGGAGTCGCAGCTTTTATCGACCTAGAGTATGTGCGTTTTAAGGTTAATTTAAAAATGAAAAGATATCATCGTATTTTCTGGAAGAACGCATCGGTGAAATCAGTTTTCGTTGTGTGTGAATTTGATTTTACTTTGGTTCATGCTTTGGTTTAATTCTGTTTTGAAATTAGAGAGTTTTGCGACTCGAATGTATGCTTTATTTTTTTGACGTAGGTACTTAAAAATGTCAGAAAATATCTATAATTTGTTACCGCTCTCTGCGAAGGTATCATATCGTGATTGTTTTTATTAGAACAGAATATGAATTGAAGACAGGAATTTTCAGAACCTCTTGCAAATGGAAGGATTCTAAAAGCTTTCACAATTCTTACTCTTACAACGATTCTGGGGAGGTATGTCCATTAGCTCCTTTTTTCCGATTTAACAATTTCGCGAAAAAATGGCATTGTACTAAATAAAAAAGTATAACATGCCAGTTTTTTAAAGCCCGATTTTATTTGTGAGATATACGGAAATAATTAACAGTGATTAAGACTCGGCTGAAAAATGAAAACCGATAAAGAAAAGCAAAAATTAATCTGTGTGACGGAAGCGTATATGATCCAGACACAATGTGTTTCCTTTTCCTTGTTTTAAACTGGCATATTTCAGAAGCGCAAAGATATTTCCATATATTAGATTTCCTCGAGTTTTTTGCGTCAGGATCTTTGCGTCGGAAAATGCTCAACAGGTATACTTGCTGAAACACTTTTTCAGTGTGATAGAAAGCTTTACTTTACAACCACGACATTATTTTTTGCACTCCATGGAGAAAATAAAATGGGTGCACTTTTACACACTCACGGGAATCAATTACGCCGGATCACTTCTCTTCTGCCGTCGAGAGAAACGCCCGCATTCGTTCTCTCTATAAAAAAACACCCGTTCTTAAAATAAACTCCGACGTGCCGAAAAACAGCTTTTTTTATGTCGCAGATCTTTGGAAAGTTTATACAGGCTTTAAAAAAAATACGTCGGTCGTAGATTTACGCGAGATTTTTTTTTGTCACCGTCTACGTGACGCTGATTACCGGTCACCGTTATTTTTTCGCAACACCTTTAGCCGAGTGAACTCAACCTACAACAAGTTAGGAAAGTGTACATCGTATCACAAATGGGCGCGTTTCGTGCAATGGAGTATTAGAAAGAAATTATTGTATACCTGTACTTAAGGGAAATAGCGTTTTCAAGTTCTTTTCTTCATCATAAATAATCTATTTTCTTCCTATTTAATAATATCACATGCACACGTAGGGAAATTAAACGTTTGTTTGGGAGATTGTTTATGTTAGCAACAATGAAGTAACCATGCAAGAAATTTTCAAAGTTCAACTCGATATAAGACTTTCTTGTTTGATTTTCTCGATAACGGCTACTCCTACGATAAAAATGTATAGAAAAGGAAAGACTCCACTTTACTAGTTCTACAAGTTTTATTTGAAAAATATTTTGATATGATCAATATTTTACGAGATATGACGAAAATTTAATTTTTTGTCCCCAGTAAAGTGGTACCCCTGATTGGCGTACGTGATTCATTTTTGCGATTTTCTTATTATATTTGATTGAAAGTCCTTAATATCAAATTTCATGAAAATCCGTTCAGTAGAAGCCGAGAACGAACATGCGGACGGACGGACGGACAGACGGACGGACGGACCGACCGACGATAATAGGCGCTCACGCTGTAAGCGAAACGCGCCTAAAAAAAACCTCCGCCGGTGAGTTTTGCAAAAAAAAATCCCCTCAAGGTAGGCGCCAAAGCATCCGGTGAAGGTCTTTATTCATCCACGGTTAGAGAAGGGCTGATTGGCGCTTGTACCGAAAGTGGGCGCGGCGTTGGTCAATCTTTTTAAAGGGGATTAAGATATGTCTCCGTACCGGTTTTACTCGCAGGAGACCGTTAGGTTCGTTATGACTCTTCGTCCAATTTTATAGCCTTGAGACCTTTTACGGCTCGGGTTTTTTTTTCGGTCACCACGATTTCCTTTAGGTATCAACATGTACTTTTTTGTATCGCTTTCTGAACGACCGGATCACCGTACCCTTGTTGTGTCGTTATTTGGTGTAGGGAGTTTGGGAAGTATTTTTTATTTCGCTAAGGATTAATGAGCTGGTTGTTCATTAGTGCTGGAGGGATTTTTTCTTCAGGCTCGTTTGTTACTTAGCGGTTGGACTGGTTTTATTAATTTTTTTAAATTTGAGAGGTTAGGGTTTTTTCGGAGTAGAATTTTTACGACTGCCCAGTAGAAAAAATTCCACTTTCTAATATCTTTTCCATGGTAGCAACAATAATTATTCAATCGTCATGCAAACCTACTGAAAATTGATTCCGTTTTATTTCTTCTTCTCCAAACGCAGATGAATATGTCTTCTTTTTTACGCGTTAATATATTTTGCGCATCACTTATGTTAGACACTTTCATTCAAAATTACAAAACTTGTTAAAAATCTATAGAAGAAAACGCGAGTTAAATTGTGGCTCGTCGAAATAAATTTTTATGTTTTTCTTTCCGAACCAAAAAATTGTCATTGATACGATTTTTTGTTTGTACACGAAAGCCTTACTTACCTCATTCATTATTTTCCGGTTCATTTTATTTCTCTACATAAAAACGTTTTTGTCAAATGTATGTTTAAAAGGGCATACTGTTTCTCTCTTCTTTATATACTGAAATCCAATCGCATGTTATTATATTTTTATTATTATATTTTTGTACCATTTTTTCTTTTGTTTTTACATGAGGTCTTGGAAATGTTATTTATATATTCAGTGTATGCGTCACGCCGATACCCAGAAATGTTCAGGATCACGTCATTCTTAACCGCCCGAATGTTTATTGCATTAGTAGAAACTTTAGGCGATATAGTTGCTGTACAATTGGCAGTATCTTTGATTTACTTGTGAACATGTACTGGTAGCTCGTAATTTGTTTTCTAAGAACATTCTTACGATAACCATGCAAATCAATATGATTAAACCATTATTTTCCATCAGAAATGGATCATATAAAAATCCTTGAACACACGCGAGCGAGCATTTCTGGAGCAAATTGGCGTCGAATCCACGAGAGGAAAGCGGTGAGGTCGGTTTTCCACGTTCCAAAAATACTTGGTTCAACTTTTCGCGACTTCCTTTTACTTAACGAGGACAACATTTTTTTCAAAGTCGCCAACAAGTGGTTGGGGTGAAATGGCTGATTCGATTCAATGGCCGTCGAACTCCATTCCAGGCATCTCCGCGTCTTGTCTAAAAGAGAATAAAAAATAAACGCTTCACTGAAAATTACTCCTCTTTGAGTTTGCAAACATTAACAAGAATTTTCATATTATATCGATAACAGGAATATGTACCTTGGATTAGAAAATGTGCATTTCCATTCGTTCTGCGTCAAGATATCGTGAGGATTGAATATTGAGGCTCGTTTTGAATAGGGATTTCCTGGGATGCGCGTTTTTACTCTTGTTACAAAACGATTATTCTCGACCTCATGTAGACCAGGGGTTCCAAACCTTTTCGATGTGGCGAGCATCAATTTGTATCCTAGAACATCACGCGAGCACCACTATATTTCTGAAAAAATCGGTACAACATACATTGTACAAACTTTCTCATATATAGGTACTAATGCGTCGTTAAGTTATCATTAGAAAATGAAAATCGTATTAGCCTGTTTTTAGAAAATACAATTTTTCTTCAAGTTGCCCAAGAATAAACTAGTCTTATATTCATTCATTGAGAAAAATGAAATACGTAGTATTATTGTAGATGTATACTCAAGTAACTGTACGAAATTTGATCAAAATCGTTACGACCGTTTTTGAGAAAATCGAATTGTTGTTAAAGTTGCCTAGAATAAACTAGCCTTATATTCATTTTTTGATAAATATGAACTATACAGTATTATTGAAGACGTAAACTCAAGTAACTGTACGAAATTTGATCAAAATCGTTATAGCCGTTTTCGAGAAAATCGGATTGTTGTTAAAAATGCGTAGAATAAAATACTCTTAATTATTGAGCAATGCCAACCATTTCTATGTATACTCTGCTCAGTATGATAGAATGCCTAAGTACGAGATTTCATTCATTTTCGTTCTACCGTCTAGTCTCCAGAGCCAGTAACAGACAGACAGACAGACGGCATTGCGAAAACCAATTTTTCGGATTCAGCGACACCTAAAACGTGTATTTCCGTAAAAATCTCGAGGTCGAATTTTTTCGCGAAAACATTACTTTCTCGATACTTCGTATGAGAAAGTAAAAATTGGAATGATCATGAATAAAATCAAACCAACATGAAAGTTATTATTGATGAGCTTGAATACGTTTAGAAAGAAATCAACCGAGCAGATAAAATGACTTGTTCCAAGAAGCGGAATTTTAAGCACCGTAGACAAGCACATCGAGCTTCCAAAGAGCACAGTGGTGCAGCCAGTCTTACACTGAAAGGAGTGTTACGCGATGCAAAGTAAATTCCTTTTAAGTTGCATAAGTCTTGGATGTTTCAATCGCTGAGGTAGAGAAACGTAGATGAAGATAACATTTTAGTTCGTGCCCAAATCAGCACTGGGGTCATTTTCTGCCCATATAAAAGGAATAAATTTTTGAATAGTGATTGGATAAATGAGAAAAATCTATTACTAACTTCTTCCGTTAAAAAAGGTACGTTTAACTTCACAGTTTAGAAAAATATTTGTATTATTTTTCCCGAAAATTCTATTATTATAGTTAAATTAGTATATACCAAAACAACATTTACGCGGGAAAGAAACCAAGGTGCCAAAACAGAGAGCTAACTG
This sequence comes from Uropetala carovei, assembly GCA_036926305.1. NCBI lineage: Eukaryota > Metazoa > Arthropoda > Insecta > Odonata > Petaluridae > Uropetala > Uropetala carovei. The sequence goes on along the minus strand of JAXCHB010000259.1, from coordinate 1,753,445 downwards.
GCAAAGTTAGATCATGGAGTAATAAATCATACTATTCATAAATCAGCACACAAATCAGCAGAGGAATTCAGTCAGTTTAACATAATCAAAATAAGTACAGAACTAAATGAATCCGTATGGTTAGTCAACATATTGATAGGCATATGATACGGGTATAGTTTTGGAGAAGAAAGAAATTATAATTAATAAGGAGAATTTATTTAGCCGCGACTGCGACATTAGCACTTTTGCTCCCATAGACGAGTTTTAATAGAATTACTTATAAAGAAGTCGCATTTAATTATGGTTCAAGATGTGTAACAAAAAGTTTAGCTAAAAAGATGTTCAAGGTATGGTCACCTCTCCTTTCGAGATATTTTTCCTGTTTATTATCTCTTTCCTCTTTCTCTCCGTCAACCCCAGCCTTCAAACGTTTGAATACTATTGAGAATATTTTATTTTTATAGCTGGAATGCGCATCAAATTCAATCAACCGTTTTATAAGTAGAGGAGTTTGAATTCAAGCCACGAGTGTAGATCTAAAAGTCATCAGTTAATTTTTCATTTTAGACGTGCATACATGTTATTCCCGGAAGAAATATCATGTAAGTATTCTATCAATATAGCGTATCAATAAATTAAGATTATTGCGTAGAACCAGGTATAACCTATTATAATCACAGATTTGTCTACCTGTCTATGGTGATGATCGGCGTTTAGAAACATTTATTCTTCTCACACAACACTTGTAAGATTAAAAATTTTTTTCTCAGTTTACAGAAAATAAATTTCTAACCTTGTCGTTCTCCGAGGAAGGAGAAAAATGATTATGATGATAAGATGCTGTAGGTACTTAGAAGATATTGGTTTACTAAGAATTAAAAATTATCTTCATCAAGCGGTCGACCATAAGGGGCGTTAGATAGCTTCGAGTGTACAACGTCACCTCCAGACGTCCTTTTCGTTTCAATTATAACTTTTCCCTTCTTTGAAACCCTCTACTTTGACTCCACCGTCCCAGGTCGAAACCTTCGATCTCTAATTTGCATCCCAGATGGATTCCAATTCCAACACGACGCTAACATTTAGGTAATGTATTCCCGACCTGGTGCTCGCGATCTCCGCTGCTGCGCTCTTCGGAAGCTTGATGTTTGGTCTCTGGCAGCTTGACTGTGATCTACCGCCATGCTTAAAATGTCGTCTCATAGCACCAGTAATCTAATTTGTTAGGTTAATTTCCTTCTAAACGTATTCAAGAATATCGTTAATCACTTTGACGTCGGTTTGGTTTTATTTAGGATCGCTAATCTTTTGCAAAAGAATGGGGATATTCCGTTGGCAATCTAGGATACAACTTTGCTCGCTACGTTGAAAACTTTGAGATTTTCTGACTTAGATGCACATCGTACAGACTCTCTCTCGTATTATCTTCGTCTTAAGGTGTCTAATCAAAGAGTCATCGTCTTTTAGAACTTCAATGAAATCTCCAGGGGAACGATGGGAGTTAGCGCTAGTATGAGCGTTGCTATCTTAGTAGAGGAATGAATTGACTGAAGCTGAGGTGAGATCAGAAAGGCATTGAGGACTTTATCATTTACATACTTAATTAACTGGTAGGCGGACATTGGAGAAAACATACCCTGATTACTGATTGTCATTATTGTGATGCGAACCTTTGGATCATGGGTCCTAAGCTAAGATGCGATCCGCAAATGAGATTCAGCCAGCTTTAAGCGTTTAACCCTACCAGGCATGAAATCGAGCCTTCGTAAAACACTCATGGGCCTCATCGTCTGCATTGGAACTTCAAAGAAGTATTATTTGAAATGGGAATAGAATGAGTTGGTAAGGTAATAAGCTTCCATTTCTCAGTTACATATTTTGATTTGTTGTTTTTTTAAAAATTAATACTTAAAAGGTTATATAATTCATTCTTGTACGATGTAAATATATCTTGTAAAGTGATTGGGAGTTTGGAATACAATACTATCTTAACCCGTATGGGTACTTAACAGTCTCCGAGACGTCCCAAGTAAAAGGGTGCAGCCTGTAATTAACCGTCTGCAGGACGGGTCTGCAAAGAGACCTGATATTATTAATAGAATGGCTTTTTAGTCAATAGTAAAGTCGTTAGATGACCTGAAATTCTTTCTTATCTGTTCCTGTAATTAACTGGTCTTTGGATTTCCGACATAAGCAAAATTCTTGCGTCGTAAAAAAATAGTACGTCGATTGTTTCATTTCGAAGTTTGGCGACCCCTCTTCTGAGAAACCGGAGTAAAAGTTTTATATCACCGTTTTATTTGGTATAGCATAGCAAAAATTAGCGGGTAAAATTGATGATCAATTCCGGGATTCGAATTATTATTTGTACTTTTTAATTCAATTGAAATATTAATGCAATAGCTTCCATTTTTATTCTATATTTAATAATAATTGTTGCTTCGCGTATCCATTCAGAAACGTAATATTATTATAGTTCAGTGAAAACGGGCGTATTTAATAAATATTAAAGGTGAATACAAATATTTTTTGTATTTTTGCGGTGGATATTAGCGAATCCCTCAAAGGAAAGCCTAAATTTATGGATAGAATTGATGTAATTTCTAAAAAATTCATAGAATTATTGAGAATATTTTTGTTGACAGTAATGTAATGGGTATATGTGGAAGAAAGTAATTTGAATGCGGGTGTACTTCAGATAATGTATAATCAATTCAGATCAATAGGGGATTTACCTTAAAGCAGGGGTAGGCAGTGTCTAAGGGCGCAAACGATTAGGGAGATGCATATGTTTTATTTTACTTAATAGTTTATATTTAATATTTGGGTATAATAAAAATGTGATTAAAAACTGGTAATTCTGTGATTATTTAGAAATATTAGAATAAAAATGAATTATCAGTTTGAATAAAAAGGCGTTTTGTAAAAAAAGTGGAACTAAACAATCGCATTTATTCTCGTTCTTATGGGATAAGCTACTAAATAAACGCATTTATTCCCACTTTTTTTGGTTTATCCATTAAATTTTAAATCCATTACTGATTCAGGTATAGTACGTTTGAAAACTAATAAAATGGATTAATACCGATGCTTATCGGAAAATCTTACGCGGATATGTCGATGAAAAAATCCTATTAATGAACAGGTGGATTATTAATTTAAATCCCGCAGGATGTAAGCAAGGAATATCGTAAGAATGATCTCCGGAGAAATTTTCCCAGGACCTATTCAAGAGGGAGCAGGGTTATTTAAGCCTCTTGTTTCCAACGTCACGTAGTCCCGACACCTCCAAATGAAAAAAAATGTCGGATAAGTATCGACGATCCGAATAAACCAGTCACTTGGACCCTTGTGAAATAAAGCCAGAAATGAAAATTTTAACCGTCCCCCTTCGTGGAATACGGGATCGAGGAAATAACCGGCATACGCCCGACGAGAAAAAAAATCGAAATCGCCCAACGTACAGATCGGTCAATACGCCCTCTGACATGTTGTCACCACCCTTCCCAAGACAATAACAACCTCCTCGCGAGATTTATATCCCTTGGATCCGTGTATTTTAGGAGGCGTGTCCGTCTTTTTCTAAAAAAAATCTCTCTCTATCGAACTCCGTGTCCGTCTTGCACGTCTGGAAACGTGCGCCGGGTTTCGATAACGTTCGCGAGAGACGTTATTTCTTCCCGTCTGTCTGTCGCTTCTTTAAATGACATCTGGTCGCGTGGGCGGACCGGCGCGTCATCCAAAGGCGCGCGTTTTTCTGGGCGTCGGTCCTCACAAAGTTCACCTGTCACGTCCACTCGACCTCTCCCTTTTTCGCGTTTCCCCTTTGACCTCTGACCCTGAAATCGCCTACGAGACGGCTGTCGTCGTCTCCGAATGGAGAGAGAGAGAGAAGACGTTTGTTCCGTTTGCGTGCGTTTGTTGGAATGACGCCGTTGGAAGGAAAGCGAAGTTTATCGAAGATTTGCTCGTTAAAAATTATTCGTGGGTTGCGCGAAATTAAACACGTTTTGAAAACAAGTAGTTTTACACTCGAACACGGATAAATTAGCGCGTTTTTTAAATTTTTTCTGTACTTATACCGCCACACATTCGGTCACTAGAGCCTTGTTTAGTTTAATTTTGAGCGTATTCAGTTTTGTATTATAGTTTGGAACGTTTTCCTGTCTGCCTCTGTAAAGTTTTAAAAAAAATATGGCATCACAGATGTACACGCAGACATTTAGCTTCCCATCTTTTATAGATTCGGAGATATAAGTAAAACAATAGAAAATTATTCACAAGTTTCCAGAAATTTAGCTGAATCCTTTACAAACTAATCAAGCGTCCGTATCCGTCGTTACGTTTCCCGTAACCTCTTTATTTTCTGGGATTAGGCGGTGGAGGGTATTTGAGTAACAGAGGGTGCAGGACTCTAGCGCCTTTATCGTTCCTCTCCGATTTCGGTTCGCGAGTTTCTCCCCGACACTCGAGTGATTGGGTGTACGGCTTTCTCCTACTCCCGTCCGTTGTCAAGAGGTTAAATCTCATAACATTGGGAAATTGTTGAGGAAGCTCGCACGCATTGGCACGTAGGCGGAATTGATACTCTGGGTTTCGTAAGTAAGTTGAAGATTAACTCATCCCGATTGGTGAGGGACCAGGGATATAAATTTTCTAAACATCAAAACACCATGCTCAACGGAATGCGTCGTCCAAGAGAAAATGCTATAAAGTGTCGAATGTTACGATGATCTTAAATAAAGATTATTATATGGCCCACGGAAGTTTTTGAAGATCTCTCCGATTCCAAAAGTATTTTAACAACTTCTGGTATCAAGACCGTACTCTCACATACGTGTAAGAGAATTTACAGGGAAATTTTAAGTATGAGTCGGCATTTTTCCTTAAAAATCACTCAAAAGGTCGATACAATCGCTCGAAAGGTGTTTCCGTTTAGGTAACACAATCTAGGATTCGAAAGGAGGTGAAAATGTGACACTAAAATCCGACGCACCTATGAGAAATCGCTATTCCTTCCCTTTTGGGTGTTCGTTGGACACGGATTTGGGTCCGTTAGACCTGTTAATCTGTGACAAATCCGAAGCCTATTGCGGGAACGGTCGGTCAGTTTGCGCCTTTCTACCTGTTCCTGCGGCGTTGACATTTTTACGGTCCGCTGTTAATAAATGCCGGAGGGGCGCACGGTACGTTGCTGATCCTGTTGATAAAGGTGAAGTGTTTTATTTTTCATCTAACGGAAAATGTTTTGGCAGAATTTGTCGCTTGATTGTGAAATCGTCAAGCTGACCGAGATGAAAAGATTATGTGGAAAATAGTGAAGTTTCAGAAACCTCCGACAAAAAGTTATTATTCGATTGCCGAATGAAAAACTTGCGAGGTAAATATAAATTTAATTTCATCTCTATTTAAAATCCAATTGCGGCAATTACTTAAGAGGTTTTTTCAGATATGATTTTGATTAGGAATCTTTAAACTCTTCAAATATTTCATAAAGTTTGGATTCATTTCCTTAATTTTAATAAAAGTACACAAAATGTGTCATATTGTACGTATAGAAGTGATTAAAGAACTGTCCTGCTTCCATTGTGTTGTTGTGAGAAATTGATATGCATTGCACCCGCCCCTGTACAAGTACGTATCTGGCCATAATTTACTGACATAATGTGACCTATGAGCAATTGGCCGCCCATTTTTCTAAGGCGTTTGTGTGCGCCACACATTGCACATATAGTAGTTGCCACATGAGATGATTCGATTATTGAAGCATCTAAAAAAAAGTTGTTTTTTTAGTATATTGTATCAGTTCCACTGATGAAGTCTGATTTGTAGCCCAAGTGTTTATCTGGTTTTCCCTATCTCTTTATTGCTAGTGGAGCTACCTTAATTATCATTTCATATAAAGGCAGAAAATTATTTGGCAGTCAATTATATTTCTCGTTGCAAAAGGCAATTAGCAATCGAACATATTTTATATCGAATATCAGAACTGATCTACGAAGTAAATTTCCACTTAAAACGTTTTTATAGACTTAAAAATAATTCGAGTTAGGATTGGCTCTCTAATATATCGTATGCCAAAGAAAATGATGAAGTAAAGTTGTACACCAGCCCCTCAACATCCGCGAGTTCAGCATTCGCGAGTTCAGGTATTCGCGAGGTAGCCATAAAATTTCATTATTTCAAAAAGGCAACCGTTCTCAGGTTATAAAATTAAAATTAGACAGTCAACAATCCCATAAGCTGTGTGACTATCCAAAATATTACTAATCTTGCGATAAAAGCGCTTAGAATTGTTGTAATCAATAAGGTATTAATTGATGGAAGTAGAATCTAAGTAGTTGGTGTTAACCGTATAAATACTTGAGGACAGTAGATGTTAACCTTTAAAAAATGCAACTCATAACGTCCTACATACAATAAGGTATAATTCCGAAAATTGGAATCTTTCTGTTACATAGTATGCACTATGTATGTACTACATACAAAGTTACAAAACCGCGCCACGGAGTCGAACGCTACGCCACCACCATTCCCCACCTCCCGGGCATTTTCATTCTTGCCTGCATTTCGCTCAGGCTGTGTCGCTATTACATACTTTTCATCAGCTTTTGCGCTTTGATTTACTTATTACTGTAATTTTTAATTTATTAATTGCGATTTTTATTTAACTATGTTTTCAAAAAGAAAATCATCTGTTAAAAGTGAATCAAGTATAAAGAGATCAAAGAATATATACCATATAATACGTACTACGTGTTACTACGTTTTCATTTTGTTTTAACTGTTTTCTAGTTTTTTCGTAAGTTTATTTTTAGCCTACGAACTTTAATTTTAGGTTTAGTGTTGAGCACAAAGCAGTGTGAATGTTGAATATTAAGTTTGGGTAGTATAATCAGAGCAAAATTCTTATTCGCGAATTTCAACATTCGCGAGGTTATTGGGAACATCCCTCACGAATGTTGAGGGGCTGGTGTATTGATAAACTCGTGTGATTTTTCAGTTGTCGAGTTGAATGTTTACAATTAAAATTCTTGAAATATTGTCAGAAAAAATTTTAGTAGTTATAAGTGAATGCTGCTTAATCTGATCACATATAGTTGTATTTATTTTATAATATTAAGCAGCTGATAGCAATAAATGGGTTTTGCTTAAACTATATTTAGCTTTATAATTTCGCGTTTGGTTGAAATAGTTGACTTATAACAATAACCAGTAATGATAATAATCGGCATCTACAATATCTATCGTATACTTGTGCAATTATTCATTAAAAAATTACGGTCTGTCATTTTTATTAAGTTAAAATTAAAAAGTTCAAGATGTAGAACTTAAATAAGCTTTTATTAAAAGGTAATTCTAATGAATCCATAGCTCATAGCCAGCATTTAATGAATCTTACATTATAATTGTTGATTATACCGTTATGATTACAATTTTATGGTTTTAAATAATACATCAGATTATTTTCTATTGAAACCGAAATGAAGAATGATCGAATCGCTTATAAATAGTATATATAAATAGTATATTACGTAATTTCAGTGGGATTGATTTTGATTAACTAAGGTCGTTATTTATCGTCAGTTCGCGTGTAAATGTATGGCAATATGACCGAAGAGAATATATTCTTCACAGTTTCCTTTTTCTTATTTTAGTTGTGATTTTATAATTATTAATTCGTAATTTATTTTTTCGAGGCTCTCGATTATAAAATTAATTTACCGCAGCTAAGATTTATTTGCAAACTGCAACATAAACAAACAAAATGCTAAATTCTTCATAAAATAAAATTATAACTCAGAGCAGAGCTTGAAAAATGTTCGAATCCATTGTAACTTTTTTTAAATACTCTTAAAAATTCCATTGCGAATAAATTAATTATGTTAACTATCATTATACTACTGTTGACGCATGTCTAAACGATGCACATACGATATAGTTCTTACGGCTTAACTTTAATCTGCATAATACAAGAAATTTTAAGTTAAATCTTCATTACTTAGGTAAACACGTAATGTAAATCCAATTTGGCATTTATAATATCATGAAGGCTGCAATATTGCGATTTTCCTCAACGACGAAAACTTTTCTCTGCGTAACAGAATGAAATTAAATTGCTTTTGTTGTAATAGAGAGGGATTCAATTCAATATGCGATCGCTGTATAGGTTCACATCTTGTTTGGCATTCTAACGCATAGTATTGTATCCGCATGTCTTTAATTTGTTTGCGACAAATGTAAAATTTACAAATCCACCTCTCGAGAAATGCTTTTTCGAAACAACCGCGAAATTTCGAACAGCGGTTTCAGCTTCAAATGGTTTTATTTCTCTTCGATAGATGGCCCAACCTTTAGTAGGTCTTTGAGGAAGCCGAGGAACTTCGTTTTACTCACCCAGTTCTAGCGGACGACGCAAGAGGACCTCGCAGATTTTCAGCGGGTTTTTAAATTGCATTTTGTGTAGGACGCAACTTAAAATGCTCATCTAGATTATTAAATATTTTATTGCTTTATTCACGCAACTTCGATCTTCTGATTCATAAAAAATGCTATAAGTGTAGTGACTCGTGGTTTGGTAAAGTAGTGATTTTTTTATTTGGACTGAATGCGTAAGATATATCATATAAAATCCCGTTGCATTATTTCAAGAGATAAATCCATCATCTCTCACAAAGAAAGTCCAAGAGAAGGATAAGCATGGATGAAATGCGTAGTCGACACAAACTTCAATATTTCATCGTTCGTATCTCTCGATTTCGAACGATTTTTATTAACACTAAAACAAAGGGGGGAGGGGGTAAATATGCGGATTCCACCTATGCTATAAAAGTAGTCATGTCAGAACAAAATAATCTTTTATTTCCTCCTAGTTCAGGTGAGGAAGTAGTACGTGACGTAGGAAATTACGCGAGTAAATATGGCATAAATTGATGGAATGAATGATCTGAAGATCCTTATGCGACAGGCATAAGCTGGAATAATTGGAAATGTGAAAACATGAAAAAAATGTGATATGACCGGGAATCAAACCGGAGTTTTATTACTTACCGGTCGGATATTCAACCACTGAGCTACGTAGCAGACTATTTGTTGTTTCAGAACGGGAAGACCTAGGTTCGATTCTCGGTCATAGCAGATTTTTTCACGTTTTCACATTTCCTAAATATGGTATGTTTCAGTATCATTGTATTTTAAAAGTTAATATTCCTGTTGAAGGCTAAATTTATTCCGGTATAATTGTATATTTACCAATATAGGGGACCTATTTAATTATTACTTACTTATCTAGCGGTGCTAATGGACAGCGTTAGTTTTGATTTAAACCGTCGGTAAATAAAAATTCATGACGCTTTCCCGGCTTTTCAGTTGCGTTCTTACTAAATTACCTAATGGCTGTAAGAGTTACCAAACTAAATCGTTTATTTGAGAAAAAATTGCATTTGGGTTGGAATGCAACAAGGTATACCTGCCACGCTATCTTCTAATTGAATCGAACAATTTGAAATGTGTAAAAAATAAATTATTCGTAAATTATCATTTTCACAGAAGCGAGAGCGCTGCTATTACCTCAGATACGAATTCAAATGCGTAAAAAGTAATTCGTTCGCAGATGCTCATTCTCTTATAAGGAAGATTACGTCAGAAAGATGGAATCTCAAATTCGAGTCTTATCAATGTATAATGATAAATAAATAAAGGCAGAGATTAAATGTCGTTTTAGACTCTTTTGGAACTAAAATGGCTCGAAAAGAACCGTTTTCCCTCGTCGCACATTCGCCACACGTAAAAAAGTCGTTCTTCTCGTAGATTTCTCTTCGAATTTCGTGATTTTTTTCTTTTGTCTTCCCTCCCCGTCGAATCGCCGATTTCGTTTTTTTTTATTTTATCCGCCCTCCTGGCTCTTTTTTAAAAAAAAAATCTTTTCGTCAACCCCGTCGTCTCGTAGACCCAGCCATAATAAAATATTCAAGTCGCGGTTTGCGTACCTGTGGCGCCAGAGGGCGGCGAAGGTTGGAATCGTCTGCATTAAGACGCCGAGGCATTCGGAAGGTTCGTGAGCCAAGTGGGAAATGGGACTCGTGTCAACGATCGCTTCGTAAGGTGCTTGCTTGTTGCTAGTAGGAGATCGGGATGTCTTGGAGACTAGACGGTTTCACGCGACGAAAAAAAAAGAAGACTACACACGCGTTAGAAAAAAAAGAAACCATTTATAGAACGCGGTTTCGAAAATTCTATGGAGCGGAAATCGCACTGACACGTGGTGATTTTATGGTTTCTTGTCGCGACGATCCATGAGAATATAAGTCGTACTTGTTAGGATCTGGTTACCTACGGAAAAGTTTTCCTTGGCATCGAGAATTTTCTTTGGGCAGGAAGCAGGCCCCGATTACCACTAAATTAGCTACTATTTTCCGTTAAAAGTAATTTAAATTTTAGCAGGAGATTTTAACGAGCCAAACAAAAATAATAAATTTAATAATTATTACTCAAGAGTGATTGAAACTGCAAATTTCGTTATAAATTATGTCCTCAAGTTATGCAAAAACGTGTAGAATTTTTCCATTAGTACTTTTGCTATTTCTTTGATAAGTTTTTAAATTTTCCACACTTTTAACATTCACAAAAAACAAGGAAACCACCGTTCATTATACGTGATATGTTTTGAAAAAAATAGGAAAGGATTCTTTGATAAAATGTACTTTTTATTATTTTATTTTGTGTATGTCCAAAAGTGAAAGCTAACAATATAGTTATATTCTGATTACATTTTCTTTTGAAAGTATTCATTTACGCCTTAACCGAACGCATTTTCTCTCGGAAGACTTAACCTTCGAACCCTCCTTTGGATTTCATTCCGTTTCCATGGTTTTATGGAGCGAAAGAGGAAAAAACAGACGAATCTCGATTTGATAACATGTGGCATACGCGCGAATTGTTATGGTTATCATGTGTGTATGTGTGCTCGAGGGACCACCAACAATAACAAAACACGGTCGAATAAACCGGAAGCGTATAAGCCGCACGCAGGACGCCGTATAAGACTGGGAAGAATAAGCATGAGAAGGGTGACGGCGCTTTTTTTCTTCATAATATGCGGAGGCCCTCCGCTTATTTGTCTTTTTCCTGTTTACGGTGATTCCTCGGGGAGTTCATATTTTCCTCGCGACGCGCCGGCTGAACGTATGGAATACTCAGATTCATCTGGCAGCGATTAAGGCGGCAATCGGAAGCTTATATGCCAGTCATTTTGCCAAAGGAAAAAAAGGGAGATGCTTTTTTTTTAATCCGGAAAAATGGCGTCGGAATTCCACCGCGTCACGGGCGAATAAAAATTTAACATTCAGAGCCGGAGTTTCTTAGTCATATGAGAAGTGTCTTGTATCCAAGCGCCCTAATAGGTGGCAGCGAGACAGTCGTTTGTTTTATTGTTTTTACATGGTGATGTTTTACTGGATTTTAGTCTGTATATGTTTCGCTAGAATTTTAGTTTGTATATTGTCTAGTCTTAAGATTAACCAACATAATTCCTCCCCTTTTGTCTGTCTGTTCGTCTCTGGATACTCTGATCCATCGGTTCCCAAAATGGAAATTCTGTATATCTTTGAAGGGGTGCCGCGCATACACAAATGTTGGAAACCGTTGCTCTGGTGGCTAAAAGGAAATGCTGTTTTTTTCGCAGTGCAAAAGTAAGCATCGGTTGTTTATATGAGCGTATAGGGTTTGTTTGCATGTAACTTTCGAACATGCTTTCAGATAGGAGGAATGGTTTGGAGTAGATTTGGTCGAGTGTGGAGACACCGGCGAGAATGATAGTATTTACTATTGTAAGGTTCCTCTTTACTTTACTTTAATTCGTAAAGCTTATCGTTTCTAGATTAAGAAATTTTGGGCAGTTAAAAACATACATTTTTGATGAAATTATAGATCAAATAGTCTTCTTTGTTCATGTAGCTTGTATAATTTCGATTATTGTTCCACTCGAAAGATTAAAATATTATTTTATTGTTAATATTAAGTGACACCTAATTTAAAAGACCTTAATGGTATTCATAGCTCGAATACTTTTGTCCGTCGTCATTCTTAAAATTTTCAGGTTTCGGAGTTTGGGTGATACGGTGTGTGTGTGTATATGTGTGTGTGTGTGTGTGTGTGTGTGTGTGTGTGTGTAGCAATAGCGTCGTATTGAGTAGTACATATTAGGTAGTTATTGTGATTTGTGTATGCGAATACGGGCTAGGCTCTGGCCACATTATCATTTGTCCGGGCCGGATTAGGACCCTAAAGCTTCGTCTTGCCTATACACCTGCTCACTGGAACCTTGCTTTTTAAACTTTCTTTAGCTTACGATAATTCTGAAAAACAAGACGCAGATTCTTTTCTTTACATTTTTCAGCATAGGGAAACCGCTCACGCCTCTCTTGCCTTTTCTTTTCTTTGCCTAAAATAATCGAAGAAAAGCTTTAAGCGCGCGAAAAACAGATCCCACGAACTTCTGTTTCGGCGAGGCGCACGTCAAATTTCACACCGCGAATCTCAATACATTTGAAAAAAAAAGGATTCCGAAGGCGAAGACCACTTACGCACCTTTATTTATAAACACCGGGCTGAAAAAAAACGCGACGACGTGCGTGAGACGCTCGCAAATTTCAGGATCTTCGGCCTTGAGAGGGACACAGAGAGAGAAAGAGAAACGCGAAAATGCGAAATTCCCATGGAAACGGAAATTTCAATAGGCGGCACGTGACGTGGGATTCGATGCCCGCGCGAGAAGCCGGGTGTCTATATTTTCGAAGACGGCTGGTCAGATTCCGTCCGCGTTCCGTACGGATTTATTTATTTATTTCATTTCGGTTACGCCGCGCGAATGTTGCATGATTCCTTTTTTGTTTCGGGAAGTCCATAGTGTCTCAAAGGTGAGACTAGGATTTCCTCATTTTTCAAGAAATGATGGATTATTTCAAAGGTGCTGGCTTGTGAAACTCTTGTAATTATTTATACCAAGCACGATATGGACTTACTCGATGAAATAATATATTTATACAGAGGTTCATTGTTATCAATTTTATCAAAACACAAACTCTAAAATTCACGAAACGATTGAGAAAAATACCTGTCACGATCGACTGGTCAGTCGCGTCCGATCATTTATTCTGTGAATTACTGGAGGTTTTAAATATAGAAGGAATCCTCGTATGCCAAAAAAATAGTGCTAATCCTTATGTGATGATCATAAAATAATCTGTTCGTAATATCCTTTATTTCTCTCTTTCCGTTTCAATTCGTTTATCAGCTGAAACCTTTTCCGATACCTCTTTCTTTTTTTCTTCCAACAAATCTTTAACCATGCTCACTTTGCTCCGGCAATGGCCAATCCAAATCGCCTTCCTCTTTCATATGGTCAACATAATCATTCGCTTCTCTCCTCTTCTTCGTGGTACTTTCTTGTTTTTTATCCTTATATTTTTTTTACCTGTTTCATTCTTACGTATTACATGATAGAGATATGGTAGAGGGGTGGTTAATGTGTATTCTTCTTAATCACAAGGCCGCGGGTTCGAATCCTGCTTTGTGCATAGATGTCTGTGATTGTCTATGTTACTGTTACAAGCTCTTTGTATAAGGTCGTAGATGTGCTGTTTAAGAGCTATTGAAAATAAAATAAATAAATAAATGAGGCGAGAATAAAAAAATGCGCATATCCCAATACAGTGAAATCTCCTTACAACGTACTTCACAATTACGTATGTTTCAAATTAACGTACTTTTTTTAAAATCCCCGTCAATTTTTCCGTGTAAATACTGTATAAATATTTCAAAATAACGTTACTTCAACTTAACGAACTTTTCAATACTTAGGTCCCGAAAAAAGATTACGGTTTTATCGTATGCTTTCATCCTTAAATGACTCAACTATAACCAATTCTTGCACATTCAAGTCGTTCACACCAACTTTGAAGGCATCTTTAGCCTTTAGCACGAAAAGATCTACGGAACTCCGCCAAAATCCCAAAAGGAGAGATTTTCCGAACTGAAAAAATTTAGAACCGATCATCGGTTATCCCTATCGTATTTTCACAATAGCATTGGTGTAAAATCTTAAGTTCTAGGAATTGTATCTCTCTTGTTAGAATCTCATTCTTGCCGGTTTCGGTTTGAGCCGGACTTGCGAGAATGCCTAACTCCTTCCGAGATTCTTCCAGATAAAGTACTGTACTCCTTATGGGTATTTCAGTATACCGTACTTTCAATATAAAGTATAAAAATTCATGCTCCCTAGAGATACGTTGTATCGAGATTTCACTGTATTACCTCATTAAAGAGTTATCGAGCTCGTCTTATAGCGAAAAAAAACTGAAAATATCAGTGCTTAAAAATCAAAATAAATAATATTTCAAACAGCTATAAAAAGGTTACGAAAAAAAAACAATACGCGCATTTCGGCCACTGGGTACCCATCATCAGCGATTAGTATCAGATTATAACGCACACCACACCTTCGCCATGAAGCGTTCCACAGGTTATCTTCCACCCTTTGTCGCCAAGCAGCGTAAAATGAATAGGCCGAGTCGCACACACATCTGATATATTAGAGAGATAAAGGACGACGACTCCCGATCCAAAATTCTCTTTCGCTATATGAGACGTCGGCACGCGTGAGAAGATAAAAGGGACGGCGAACCCTCTCCACCTCAAAAACGGTCAAATAAACGCTTCCTTTACCGGGTGGGGTAATGAAAGGGAATGCCGGTAGGGGGAGGGGGGGGGGGGAAGCTCATTAGCGGGTCGCGAAGTGAAGCAGTCGAAAAAAGAAAGAGTGGCCCAAACCTTTCCCACCTCGCTCCCCTTCGTCCGGGTTGGGTAACTTCCTGTCGAAGAGCCTAAGAACCTCCCACGATCCCTTTCATCTTCTCGCGTTCCGCGATGCCGATGAGCGTATGAGGGGAGGGAAAAGAAAGAAAGAAAGGAGGGGGGTTGAGGTAGAACGAGGTGATTGGAGAGGGGGAACGTCAATTTTTTTTTCTCCTCGAGGGAGGTGCATGAATGCCTGAGATGTCGGTTAGCGGGTTGTTACTAAGTGGAGGAGGCCGTGGAGACCGCGGGAACCGAAACTATATAGCCTCTCAATGGTTGTGTTAGTTTAGAGAGGAAAAAAGGATGGGCTTGAGGAGGAGGATGGGAGATACACACATGCGCGTTTGTTTTTTCGTCCAAATGGTCGATATATCATCGAAGTTTCCATGGTGTTTGTTCGAAAGGAGTTGGGATTGGGTGATTAAGAGTAACTGCTTCGGATAGTGTGGTCGCTAGTTCGAGCCTCGCCTAAGGGATGGATTTTAGTGGAGATTGAAGGAAGACTTATTTGATGGTGTGGACGTCCACGGCGACAGAGGAAGGCTTGTTGAAGCTTTAGGGCATTGTCTCTTCCTTGAAAAAAAAAAGAAACTACATATAGATGTGTTTGTGCCAAATATCGCAGGAAGTCTTTCGGAGTGAGCTTTCCTGACCAAAAACATTCAAAGTTAAAGACGTTTTTAACCCAGATCCTTCACAACAGATTGTAAAATTATTTTGAATTTTATTTGCGCTAAAAACATGTTATAAATTCATTTTATAACTAAAGACATTCTTCATGTTGTATGAAATGATTTATTTTGGCACGATTAATTAACGAGAATTGAAATCGAGATAAAATTTGACATAGCGACGACGGTAATCTCTTATGGTTTTGAACTGGCTACATTCCAATGTTAAGATGAGGGACTTTAATCCAGCCGTGGATATGGGCATCTATGCTTGTCTCCGCAACGGTAAGCTTTTACTAAATTGCCTTGAAGTGCTGTTTAATAATACTTAATATTAGCGAAAAATAAATAAATACATACTTTAAACGTAAATTCAAGAAAAGGATATTTGCAACATTCCACCCATCAAGCTGATGGCTCACATGCCCAAACCAATAGTATACGTATTATTATGATTAGGATTAAAGTTTTTGAAAATATTTAGCATCCAAGAACACTTATTCGATGAATTCTTAATAGCATTTATTATTATTTTCGAATTATAGCTGTTCTACAATGTTTCTTTTCATAAATCCACAAGCATCGTATTTTTTTAACTCATCGAACCCAATATTCAAATACATGACTAAGCATGCAGAAAGGAGAATGTACTAAGCGCTTTTTTTATTGCTTCTTTTCCGTGATATAAAAGTCGTTAAATTTTCTGTCCGGAGCAAAACTTTACGATCTCTTAATATAGTGTTATTATTGCATTCACATCGCAAATGGCGCATTCGATACAGCACTTTGTTCTCTCGATTATTTATTTATTTTATTTTTTGCTTTTACTTAGAGGCACTAAAAAGAATCTTCCTCTCGAGATTACTCTCCCATCTCTCAAACACTTTTAAGGCCTACTTAGCCGGCTATATATATACTATTTAGAGAGGAGAAAAAAAATTCAATTTATTTCACTTGTAAAACGATCGGATTTTCAATGATTTAAATTTAAACAGTCCTGATACCTTTTCTCCCTAAACCACGAAAAAGCATTAAACCGAGGCTCATTACCTGGCTTTATACGTATTTATCATATAGAAAAAACAGAATGGTTTCTTCCCCACCTTTAAGCCCGTCGAACTACCGTTCGCCTCTTCGCCGTGCTCCGTCGTATCCTCCTTGGTCGACAGCGGCCATACCAAGAGCGGAATACTTATCGCCGCATTATAGGATCTTCTGTTCCCCGACCCACTCCACTAACCATTACCACTCCTTGTCCCTTTCTTCCAATCTTTTGCCCAACCCTTGACACCTTTCGATTACGACGCCACCTCCATTAAAAACGTCCGTTCCCTTCCGAGAGACAAAAGTGAAGAAAAACAAAGAAGAGGATCGTGCGCGTCTTTCAATCGGTCGCCAAGGCGTGCCCGAGTTATTTTTCGGAGATTTTATTTTCGCTCGTACGTTCGGATAATGCGTTTGAAAAATGGGGCATCTCCGGATATGATGCGCTTTTTTTTAAAACTTCAGTTGCGTTTTCTCGCCTCGCAAATTCGACGTCTTTTCTGTATTGAAATCTCGATAAATGTTTTTAAAGAGATTTTCGCGTTAACGTTTTCACATATATATTTTTATTGAAATGAATAAAATACTTGGCTTGAGAAAAAAAACGAACTGCACGATTAGTAAACTCCGAAATTCAGTCGGCGTTGAAGGATTATTTACGCTAGTCTAAAGACACATTTCAGCGTGTCTGAAATAATGCAAAATATCATTTAAACGACGCCTGCGAAAATAGCATTAATAATTGAGACTATTGCTTGAAGTTCTATAGATGAAATTTTTTGCGAGGATGGATCTAAAAGTACTCAAGTTTTTCGGACAATTGGCTAAAAATTTTACTAAAACGGATTAGTCTTATCGTGGCGTATTATCATGCAAAGTCTTCCTATACCATTTTTTCCTTCCCATGTTTTGAAACTACTTTTTCCGAATAAAGGCGCTTTTATTTCGACGAACACAAAAAACAACCTTTGACAACAGAAAATAAGAAGTCCGTAGTTCTCCCGATGAAACACCTTCCGATATTTCCGAACTCGCGCGCGTCTGGTAAATTCCTCTTGGAAGAAGGAAGTGAACCTGAAATCTGTTTGCTCGTTTCCGCGACATCGTGCTTCTTTAACCCGAGAGGGGGGGGGGGGGGGGGGGGGGGGGGATATTCGGCTTCCTTTCAACTTGTTCCTCTCTGAAGAACCGCTCTCTTCGTTTGCGTTGGAAATTTGTATAGGGGTGCGGTTTCCCATTTTGCGAGGAATTTATCGGATTCCACGCGCATCATTTGGAAATCACATAGTTTTGGCGCGGAAATTTTTAACAGTTAGTTCTTCGATGGTGAATATAGCCAATGATGGGAGTTAAAACAATCCTTATTGGCAAACACGTGGTGAAAAAGACAAGGTTAGTCCAAGTTTCTTTTATCGTTCTAAAAGTTTATCTAAGGGTAGCGATAAATCATTCTTTTTGATCAAACTTTCGCGAAAGAAAATCCTGCGAAATTTATGGAATACTACGCTTTTTTTTATTTCTCTGCCATTTTTATTTTTCTAATTTTTGTTCTATTCGAGAACGAATTTTAGAAAAGGAAAAAGAACGTTCCGGCATTTCTTTTCACGCGACGCCTTAACGCATGGATGTGGAACCTCCGGCCCGCGGGCCGCATGCGGCCCCCGTGAGCGTTTTGTGCGACCCGCGAAGAAGTGATGAAAATGAGATCCGTAATATTTAACACATAAACTCGCATTTTTAAATCCGAATAACGATAATAAAGCATTTCATACTGAAATGTTAATCCTAAATACTCGAATTTATAATTTATTTCCACTTATATGATACCTTATAATATCTAAGTAACTTCAATTTAAACTAATCAGGACCGCCGAAGCATTGGAAACTTCCAATACGGCCCCCAGAAGGATTCGACACCACTTATGCGGCCCACCATATGGAAAAGGTTCCCTATCTTTGCCGTAAAGTGAATCATGACTGGAACGGGTTTCTTCTATATTTTGCCATTTTTTGATGTGCGTTTAAATCAAGCCTTACTTTGGAAAACATCGTCGTCTTTCTGTTTCATATCGTTTTTCTGAAAATGTATTTCGAAACCATCATCCGAAAAAAAATAGTAACTGCCTTATTTTTATTAACGCACGCTGTGGACAACTACATCATGTTTCTAGTGAAATGTATCTCAATCGCGTGGACGTTATTTCCTCTGTGCTCTATTATTATAAGCTGCTTTCCTTTACTGATATATCTCTATGGCACGGAATGCTGAAACTTACGGAAAGCTACGAAAAGCATTAATTATAGCGGAGCACTCAAGGGTTATCGAAATTTCTTACGTTTGTCGACAGGGTTTTATTATTTTTTATTAGTCGCCCACGTATCTTGGAAAGAAACGCCGAAACAAAGGAAAAACACGTTTTCCTCAATGGGATCGTCTCCCAGCATCCGCTCGATTGTAAACGTTGAAAAATAAAACGGAAAAAAACTTTCATTCATACCTGCTTATCTTTGGGTCTCGTTATGGCCCTTCAAGGTTCCGTGGGAAAGGAACGCGCGCAAGAAAAATGACTCGAAAGAAAACCCCTAATGGCCAACTAGTGATAAGGGATAAGGTAAAAAAAGTAACATTCGGTTGCCCGACTAGCACCAAAAAATACGAAAGGTCCCATAGTTGAACTGTGAGTGCCGTCAGAGTACGTCACGCGGCTTATCACCTTTGCCGGAGCGAACTGAAGATAAAAGGAACCCATCGTTCGCGGGATCCATTAGCTCCAATCTATACCGTCGGAGGCCTCGTCTCCCTTGGAATCGCTTACAAGACTACGAAGTCAACCTTCCATTTCTCTCATGGCCTATCAACCGAAAAAAAAAGAAAAAATAATGTTCCCAGGTTATACCGAAAAAGAATTTCCCCTCTATTCTCGCACTTTGAAGGAGAGTTCTCAATTATCGTCTAGGGTACCAATACCGAAAGCGGTACAAGCAAATTTTTCAGATAAATAATTTAAATAATTTATCCTAATATTTCACACTTATAACAGCGAAAGAATATTTGCTCAATATTTTATAAATCGGTACTGACTTTATACGCGCGATAGCAATTTTATGCGTTTTTTCATTGCCTGGACGAAATTATTACGCCGATAATTCCAGGAAAATAATTCTCAATATTAATACAGACGTCAACGGTGTATGCTTTCATAGGGAAAACCTCTCGAAGCGGCCTTAAAAAAATACCTCCGTCCCCTTTCCTGTAGTCCCTTTAAAAGACGTATGAAATATATTTTCTGCCATGCTTTCTTAAGAGCGGTCCCTTAGCTTAGTAAGCGGCGCCCTCTTGGCTGTTAGGGGTCCCCTGGATGCATCACCCGGTCCACTTATATCTCTCCAGCTTCCTTCCCTCTCTCTTTATGCCATTCCTGTCTCTCTCTCTCTCTTTCTCCTCCACTTTAAAAGCAGCTAGAGATCTCAAGACGTCTCTTGAAAATTCCATCGAGCTGACGCCCAATAAAACTCACTCGAGTTGATAAAGAGGCGTATGGTTTTCACTCACGCGTGCTGGAGCTTAGGCCACCGGGAATGCGTGTATTTGCATTAGAAGAGTTCGCTTTTTCCTGTTTTTACTTTCTTTACTACTTATTCTCTCTCTTTTTCTCTCTCTTCCCTCTCTTTTCCACGAGCGCTCGGCCGCGACTGGTGGTGTGACGAGCGGTGTTGTAAACAAGGGTATACATACTTGTCACGCAGCGCCGACCTTAGGAAAGAATTTCTTTCCGGTTTTGCAGACCGCTTAATTAACGATCCGTGGAATGATTTGTCGTTAGGGTTCGAACTTATTAGTTGCGCGTTTATTCCGGGAATGTGTGTTTATAATTTGAAGGAAGAAGTTTTTCAGCGTGCAGGTAGCGGTTTGGTTGATATACACGTTCTATAAAATGATAGATTCTGTGTGAATTTTTTAAAACGTTTATCTCGCGCGTATGGCGGTGAAAATGCTATTCTCATCTTATGCTGGGTATGAAGAAGTGTTGGTTCGCACGGAAACTTGAAAAGTCGATTTTTTTGTCGCCTGGATGGCTCAAAAGTTCAGCTGCGAATCAAACGGCGAACTTTTTGTGGACACGAAGAAAAGGACTGAAGTTTAATTAATCTAATCAAGATTTTTAAATTAATACTTTCTGAATGCATCATTTATGAGGACAGTATCGTATGAAAGAATTAAATACTGCATTATTAAAATGTTTTGAAAATTTGAATGAGGAGTGAACACATTCAGTTGTTTTCGTCCGCTTGATTTGAGGAGAAATTCTTTTAGAAAAAATCGTCAGGTTTATTGATAAAGTTCGAAAATTTTTGGAAATAGAATATCGTAACAAATCTCGAGTACGTTTAATGCGTTAAGGGAGAAGTAACATCAAGGATAACTCCTTTTAAGTGGTATGCGAATTATTCCTTCTGATCTTGGCTCACATCATTAAAAGGAAAACCAAACGTATTAATTCTCGGAGGCATTTCAGGTCTCCACGGGAGCGTCGAATTCCCCAAACTCCTCGGATACCAGCGATGCAATTCCTCCATATCATCCTTAATAGATTCTTCTCCCTTTCCTTCCGGGGAGGAAGATGGAGGGGGTGAAAAATATTGGATTCCATGCACCCAAAGATGCTTATTTACCAGTCTCCCCTCGTCTTATAGGTGGATGACCCTCGCTGCACGTAGCATTATTGCGGTAATAATAAATTCTACTTGCTCGGTGAATAGCGTGGGTTGGGGTAGTTAGGACGTATCCCACGAGAGGGCACTGATCCCCCCCCCGCGTTCCAACTCTAATTATTTCGCGTGGGATTTTTTTTAAGGCCCCCCCAGCTCCTCGGCGATGCGGAAGTTAGCGAAATGACCGCTTGGGTGGGGTTAGCGCCACCGTCTATAGGGCCCCGTTGGACGAGCGCCACCACGCGGAATGGGGGTTCAAAGCTGTCAAATGGTATCTTATATGGACGCGTAATCTTCGCATCCGAGCTGCAGCGGTCTTATTCAGGGGGTGAGAAAACCGTTCGTTTCACAGTGTGCCTACAACGCTTTGAACGCTCCGGAGAGATAGGGAGAACAAGTTATCCGTTGTTCCATCCGTTTTGGGCCGACAAGGGTATAAAATGCTAGCGCTGAAATTGGCGTCCGTTTATATATCTCGCCTCCCTGGCGTCGTAGCACAGTAGTGCGAGAATTTTATTTTTTTTAAGTGTTGTTGCAATCTTGTGTCTTCCGCATAACGGCTGGTCTTATTTTCATGACACCGCACAGTCAGGCTAACATATCTTGTAGTCTGAATGATATTTTTGTCCATATTGTTGCATTACAAGTTTCTGTCTCCGCTCTAATTAGGAAAACAAAGAATGAAACAAACGTTCCACTGTCATGTGTAAAGAAGCATATTTTAAAAAGTTAACCATAAACGAAGCATGTCTTATCTTCTACATTATAATAAAGATAACTTTGGGGTTCTACTCATAATTGTTGACAATATCAGTAAGTTAAAATTTTAACGTGAAAGCCTATGGAATCAGTAAAGTTGCTAAGTAATTCATTGTTAATAAATATTTGACCATATTTTAAATTAGAAATTCATTTGGAATATTTTTAAATACATTAACGCACATATTTCCTATTTGTTTCCCCATTAAACGAAATCGATGCGTGCTCGAAATTTTCTTCGTATATCGAAAATACCTTTAGCGTAGCGTATTTCCCGATAGTGCAGATACATTCACAGAAGAATCACGGTAGAAATGTACGGAAAACCTACCAGTCGTTCCAACGAATCTTATTCTCTTTTTGTACTGGTAAAAATTATTCAAAAGATAATGCGAGGAAGTGAAACCGATGATTTTTATAATGCATGCAATTGCGTTCGCATCAAAAATATAAAAAAACAATTTCCACGCGAAATTAATGATAACGAAACTGTTTTTATGAGCGGCATAAAGTATTTACTGCTTGAAGTATTTTTGCTACGACCCTATGTCAACGCATAACGACCAAGTAAACTCCGGAACACCAGCGAGCTGAGGTCATTTCCTCTCAAAGTGTTTTGACGCTAACAGATGGATTGCTCACACCAGATCGTCGCCACAGAACTTGCAGATATTTGGCCAACGAATACAACGCCATCTTTCATCTCCTATGCATCGATCGACATCACCGAAACAGTCATTTTCGAGTTCGTCACCGAGATGTCACGCGTCTAAATATATAATCCACGCATTTATATACAAGCGAGGCGATTTCCGCGTTATTAATTTCGGGAGTCGACAAATTCTCAACGGCAGAGGCTATGGCGAGGTTAGAGTGGTCAAACAGGAAACGCATTTATTGTCCGACTGAAATTTATTTTGATAAAGTAATTTGCACGCTGGCTTCAGGGTGTAATTTCCATTCGGTTTTGACGTATTTCATTCTTTGGTGGCAGGATACGTTATAACCCTATGGGCGATTGAAAATTCAGAACTTGGTCCCCGAGTTCTCTCACTTTTCACACCTTGCTATTCGTGCTTCGCGCACGAATTGCCTAGATTTCCGTCCCAAGTTGCTGCGTGCCCATACATAGTTGAACAACTACACGGTTACTTTGATTTAGGGAGCTGTCCCTTCCTGTGTTGCAAGCGTCAAAGGATGACAATGGATTTGATTGAGCTTAGAACGTTTATAGGATCCTACTTTTTACGGTATGGGTCGACACCAAGTTTCTTCCGAAAAACTAATTTTTCGGGTTAATGGAGATTGGTAATTTACGCTGAGAATTTCAAAAATATACATAAAAAGTCATAGCCATTATTTTATTTTTTAAATGACATTAATGCAGATATGCAGAGTACCGAACAGAAGGTTTTAGACTTCTTGTTTCGCGATCCAGTCGAAGACTATGTAGCGTAAAGAAAAGAATCTTTTGGTCGTTTTATTCTTAAACTCATATTTAGAAGTGTTATAAGATAAAATAAAACCATTTATCTGGCTGAAGCATTTCGTCATCTGTCATTTTTTCAGATTCTTGTGAGTTGAGCTCTTATATATATATATATATATATATATATATATATATTTCTCATGAGCCTTGCAATGTAGCATTAGGTCGCGACCCGTACTTTGCAAAACTCTGGTCTATATGACCCTCACATGGCTTTCAATCTTTGAGGAACGGTCCATTCAGTGGTCTTAATCTGGCTATATATCCTGCAATTGGTGTGTGGCAGGGGGAGAATATCTCCGACCTATCATCCTGTTATACTCTCTTACCGTATCTTGTCATTGTGGTAGTGGCGCCCTGCGTAAGATGGGCTCTTAATTACATCGGGTAATTCATCTTTAAATTTTCGATGTAATTATTCGCATTATTGGTTTTTAATCGACGCTTTGATAATATTTTCTTCTGAGCATCTGGTACGCGATCCATATACAGTAATACCCCGCTATACGTCGGCGATGCGATCCTGAAAAATGCGACTTATAACGAAACAACGTATAGCGAAACAAAGATTACCATAAGAACTATGATAAAATTTAGGGCTTACGTTCCTGGCGGATATTTTGTGACACATTTGTTTCCCAAATAATACATATCAATACAGTACATTGGACATACTATGTTACCACTATGTGTTTACCACTCATTGCTACTAAGGTGTAATATACATTTAATCGTAAGAACGAGTAACCAATTGCAATAATAAATTCAGAAATCACCGAAAATAATTGTCTATAGTGTGATGGAGGTCAAAAATTGTTTCTTTACTTACACTTTAGAGTACTTTTCAAGCAGATTTCGCAATCCAAAGTATATCCAATATCTCATGAGATATCAACGCAAACGTAAACACAAAATGTTATAGACACAACTGTTCACAAAGCTCAGAATTAGGTTTTTACACATCGTCATTAAAATTGGGACAGTCCCTTTTATCCCCTGTGTATCTTGTGAACCACCTAACCCATCGTGATCTCTCAAACACATGGCCAGCAAATGTTTATTCTATGATTTTACACCAATTGATAAACATGAAATTAAATTAATTCATATAAATAATAATAAACATGAAATTAAAAGCCGAATAGAGGGTTTTCATTGTTATTGTTATAATTTATGCACCGCAATTGGAATTTCTGAAATTTTGCTGTTAGTATTTCACAGACGACGTATATGCGAAGCGACACAACTTATAACCAAACACGTTCCTTAATTGATTGGCGACGTATATGCGAAACAAGGTATAGCGGGGCAACGTAGAGCGGGGTTTTACTGTAATTGGTTTGAGTTCTCAAACCATCTAGCGCGCCATCTAAAGCTTTATAGCAATTCATAATAATTCGCTCCCATTTTACGAAAATTATTGGTGGATGTTGTCTCCATAGAGGATCGCTAAACAAAAAATGTGTTAATGACGTTTTGTTACATTTTAGCATTGACTTACTGAAATTGAAAATTTAACATGGCTTATTATTAGGAGGGAATAAGAGAAACCAATACAAGCCTGGGGCCTCCCCGCATAACGTGCTGTCACGTGACGAAAGGACCAAAGGGAAATAAGCCAGAGAATTCAACGAGGAAGTGCGTCCAACCAAGAATACCTCTCGTAGTAAGACTGGCTTCCGAAGGGGAGTAAAAAAGTTATACTATATATAAAACCGTCCATGTACCAATAATGACGTGTGGAGCTGGGAAGTGAGCATTGAGTAATAGGGACGGAAATAGAACAAAACTAGTGGAAACGAAGTTTCCATAAAATCAGAAGCGTGAGTTACGGGCGATTCCGGAGTATGCGCAATTTTCGGGTTGCGTAAATCAGGCGCGCTGTAAGTTCTGCAATCGTATAACACTTGGTCTTTGGAAATCATTTTCTCTAAAATAACAAATTCTGCCGGAAGACTTAAATTTAAAAAGGATTATTTTATTTTACCATTATTTGTAACATGAAACATTATATGTACTTAACGAGTTAAACGAAAAGTTGGTTTTGTTGATAGTAAATTGTTCATAATGACGTGAGCAAAATATATGATTTTCTTAATGCGCTCGAATAAATGTATCATGGACAAGATTCTTTTAAAAAGTATGCAAATATATGATGAAATTAAAATGGGATGATTCAACGTCAAATGAGTAGATATAAATAATGAAGTTAGATATTTATATTGTCATAAGGAAGTAGAAGAGAAAATCAGTTAGACTAATAGAAAAACGGATTCAGGAAGTTTTGAATATAGTAGAGGAAGAAAGGAAAGTTTTCATTCTTGGACAAAACATTAACCATGCCAACTCATTGTTATTTCCAGGATGGGGATGAATTGTTGACAAAACTGTATTTGCCAATATTGTTACAGCTTTGTTGTGTAAAAATATAATTCAAATGCACAAGCGTTTGGTTTCCTCTGAACGCTAGTTACGCTTCTGAAAGCAAGAATGTTCCAAAAATGTTACGCACATGTTGTGCGCTCATTAATATGGCACTATTACTTCTATATCAAAATAT
Source organism: Uropetala carovei (assembly GCA_036926305.1). Lineage (NCBI taxonomy): Eukaryota > Metazoa > Arthropoda > Insecta > Odonata > Petaluridae > Uropetala > Uropetala carovei. The sequence continues at coordinate 1,727,371 of JAXCHB010000259.1, read as the reverse complement.
AATTTTATTGTAAGATGGAGGTCTGACATATATATTTCTGTTATCGAGGATGATGAGGGAACATAGCAAATTCTCTTCTTTTCGGGGGCCCCTATGCACAGCATACTCTGCATACCCCATTACGCCAGCCATGTCCGTAAATATACGTACTACTATAATATTTATTGTCCTATTTTGTCATATGTGAAAAAATCATCTGCAGTATCTATTAGTTTTAGCGATTATCAACAAATCATTACCACCAATGGGTACTACAATACCATCTTCAATTGATTAGACGCTATTAAACTTTTCGAGGAGTATGATCTCAGTTTATTTGACAATAAATTTCAAAGCGGGTGACTGAAAATGGCATCCCATTTTCTAATTTTGCAGAGTAGCTGCGCGCGTGCGTCACACCGGTGTGTGAGTGGTAGATACGGAATAGGTGAGATTCTGAAACTTGGCAGGTATATAGATATAAACGTCGAAACAAAGGAAGAAAATCCGAAAACCTTGAAATGTGGAGTAGTTGTGACGTAATTGACTTTTCAGAAATAATCTCCATAGGAAACATCGCATCGTCACACACACACACACACACACATATATATATCCATAGCATTGCCTCGTTAAATTAGAATTAAGACGTGATCTTGAGGCTAGGGCAGTTACACAGCCGAAATATTGTAGTATGTTTTTCTCGAAGATATAATCCGAATCCATGCCGAATCAGCTTAAAGACTCGGTAGATGCCCGGAACAAAAACGACATTTTTCAAGATTGTAACAAGAAAAAATCTGATGCCTTGGAAATGGCATCCACTTCTCATTTCACGACGAGGTTACAGCTACGCGAAGCGCATAAATCACCCCAGCACGAGCTTTTCTTTAATCCGATGTTTTCGTTCGCTTGAAAAACGCAAATATTTTGAGGTTGGCCTCATCCCATCATTTCCTCCGATGCAGCCGAGAGAGGAGATTAAAAAACTCCCCTACTCTTCCTCCTCTTAGTCCGGCTACCGCCTTTTCAACGGAGTTCATTGTCACGAGTGGCATTCCCCCCCCTCCCCCCCCTTGCCTCACTGGTCGTGTCATCGAAGACACTTGAGAGAAAGGGAGAATGAGAGAGGGAGGAAGAGAGAGAGAGAGTGGATAAAAGAGGTCGGTAGAGAGAAAGAGATGTAGAGGGAGAGAGGTAGAGGTAGGGAGGTGGGGCTAGGGAGGTAAGGAGAGGGGAGTAGAGAGAGAGAGGGAGGGATGTAGAGAGAGGGAGGGAGGTAGAGAGATGGAGGGAGGTAGAGAGCAGGGCCGGCGTGAGGCGTGTGCAATCTGTTCCTCCGAACAGGGCCCCGCGCTTTTTTTTAGGGTCCCCGCACAAGGCTCTATTTTCATGAGATTTAGTTTTTATTACGTAATAATAATTAAAAAATTAATTTCAATAATAATTTTTTATTTAAAAAATTTACATAGTTTTTAAGAAGTCATTTTTTGCGCCACTCACTATCGAACTAGGCCCCGCAAATAATCACGCCGGCCCTGGTAGAGAGAGGGAGGGAGGTAGAGGGAGGGAGGGAGTTAGAGAGAGGGAGGGAGGTAGAGAGAGAGAGGGATGTAGAGGGAGGGAGGTAGAAAGAGAGGGAGAGAACGGAGGGAGGGATGGAGGGGGAGGGAGAGAGGAGAATGGGGAGAGTGAGAGAGAGAGAATAGGAGAGTTCAAGAGACAGAGAAAGGGGAGTGATATTGTGGAGGAGAGTTGATAGGAGAGGAAGAGAGAGTCAAAGAGGGAGGGAGGTAAAGAGATAGAGAGAGAAAAGGGAACAAACAGAAAGAGTGGATTGAGAAAGGGAAGGAAGGGATAGAGTGGGGAAGGCAGAGAGAGAGAAGGAGAATGGCAAAGTGGGAGAAAGAATGGGAGAGGGGGAGAGACAGAGAAGGAGGTGTGAGAAAGGGATGGAGAAAGTGGAAAAGGTGGGAGAGTATGGAAAAGGGAGGGAGAGAGTTGGAAAGAGAGAGTAGAGAGATGGAGGAAGATAAGAGTTGGAGAGAGAGGGTGAGGGAGGGGGAGAGAGAGGGAGGGAGGGAGGGAGAGAGAGGGAGGATGGGAGAGGGAAGATGAGAGAGGGAGGGAGAGAGGGTAGAGATAGAGGGAGAGCGAGAGAGGGTGGGTGGGGGAAGGGTTTCATCTCATCTGCCAGCTCTCGCGACCTTTCTCCTATAATGTATGCTTGGGGAGGGGGAGCGAGTCTTAGGAGAGAGAGGACTGCTTCCGTCATTCGCAGCTTTATGCCTTCGCTCGTAAAATAGTTCGCGCCCGGTTGAAAGGAACCACGAAGGACCTTGGAGAGGTGTTCGCATCGTCCTTCAAGAAACGCGGCGAATGAAAAACGAGAGACGAGAGCGTGAAGGGCCGAGTGTTTGGCTAAAGCCTTTCTTTGTATCAAGAAAATGACGGGAGGAGTACATTTCCGCAATTTTTTTCGGTGCACCGTACAACGTACACTTAAAAAAGTCTCCCTTGAGTTCGTTTCCTCGCCATTTCAGGCAATCCGAAGAACCACTAACGATTGAATTGAAAAAAGTTAACGGATGCTTTCTGCCATGTAGGTTGAAGACGTTTAAAGGAGTTCGGGGTGGGAATAGATTAAAGACATTAATACGCTCAATTTTAAGCGGTGAAAATTTTTATTTGGCGCCTCCCGCGACTACCTCCAATGGTAATTTCCTTTTTTTATAAAAAAGAATTGTATGAAAATTGCTCAAAATATCTCATATCCCTACGCTTGTTGTAGTCCTTGCAATAATGTCACTACAGTAGGTCCTTGAAACCATGCGAATGTCAAATCCTAGTTACAACTCCACTTCTTACGTTATTGTTATAAAAAAACGTATGCGCGATTCCGCGGGTTAAATCCGCGAATTGTCAAGTTTGTACGCCGGGAATGGGAAATCGGTGTACTCAAAATCCCCGCGAACAATCAAAACCGCAGATGTAGAGGGATTATTGTACGTAGTTACCTTATTGCTTTACGGTGGCTGGATGTAGAAGCCAGTATATCATGTCACTAGATGCTGATTAATGATTTTGAGCAATATGTAATATAAGTACATATAAGTGCGTGATTTATTCCGATTATTTTAAACTGTTAAGCTCATAGAGCCGAGCTCAAGCGGCAGGCGACAGACGGAATTGCAAAAAATCTTTTTTCGGATGCGTGAAAATTCATAAAAATCTCGGAGAAGGATTTTACTTTTTCTGTGCGCTTGGTATGCGAGAAAGTAAAAAATGAAACAATCATTGATTGATCATTAACTTTAATTTGAAAGGTTTTGAGGAGGAGTAATTGAGTATACGACCAATTAAGCGCGAAGCTATGTTCAAGAGGACTGTTACCATGCCCTTCTCTACCGATCTGCATACTCCTATGTCACGATTCCACCTTTTTCCTTCTCCTTCCCCTACTTTCCTTCCTTTTAGTTTTGAAGCGACTCGTTATCGAGCGAATTTCGCTCTACGTCTCTCTCTCTCTGTCTCTAGAAAACAGGTTTCGCACGATTTCTTTTCTCTCTTATTTTTCCTCTGCAGGAGATGCAAATCACCCTTCATCAACGGGCTTCTGAATTCTCTTTTTTTTATTCGGTCAGTTTTACTCCGAAATTCGAAATGCTTCACGCAACGCGCGGAATATATGAACGTGACGTCAGGTTTGTCTCGTTCACGTGATATCCTCAGAGCGATCGTTTAATCTTAATCGTTTAAGATTTTCTTGTAGTTGGAAAATGCAATGTGAAAAGATTTATTGGTTTGTCTCTTAGATCGTAATTTTGAATTTCGATGCAGTTTTATTTTTTAACAATTTAAGATATAAAAATTTATTTACAATACTTCGATGCACTTTTTAAATTTCATTCATATTAAAATTCAATGGTTGAAGTGGCATTTTTCTCAAGCAGATATTTTCTTAAATAAAATATTGTTAACAAACAAACATTTCGCAGCTCCACTTTGAAAATTTACTAGGACAGATTTTTATTTTCGTGTGTGACGCACTTCATTTAACCTCTCAATTAGTATGTCATAGATCGTTAATAAGCACATCAGTCACTCCCAAGCTTTCGTAACTATTTTACTCTTATTTATGTACAAGTTTAACTTGAATTACATTCGCTGTCAATACTTTGAATGCTGTCAGGAAAACGAGTACAAAATAGACTGTGTGAACGGAACCTAATCTCTCGTCCATACTGGACTCCAGAATGCCTCTGCGTTCTATTTTAGTTCCGTCGACGTTTGGAATATTCTTAAATGACCTTCCTCCTTGTTTTGGCTCAACTTAGTGTCTTTAAGCATGCAGGCGATGTTGAAGCTTCCATGACTGTTAGATCCTACGCAGATTGCGTGCGTCCTCCAAATTCTCATCTCGAGCTGTCCCGTGCCGTGTAAGTATTGGAAGCTTAAGTTCAATATACCAAAGTATCTAGAAAAATCATTTTGAAAATGCGAGGCGATGGAAAATTTGAACTAGCGTAAAATTATTCCTTAACGCAATCGTCCAGGTCAGGGATGGGCAAACATTTCTTTTTACAGCACTAATGGTGGCAAATGCTTTGGCGGGCCGGATTACAGTTAAAATCGGAAGTTACCTAAAGATTCCGAGGTATTAGATACGCTAAACCAAATCTAAATAAATATTTTAAGGCTAAAGTTTAAACAATAAAGGTTTTACGTATACCTTCATTAAAATATGAATTTTTTGTTAAATTTTACCGATCGTTTTTCCTTCACAGCTTCGCGGGTCGTAGGCTGGCCACCCTTTATCTAGTTGTTTGAAGTTGGTAGAATAAATATTTCTTTATAACCACGGATAGAGCTCTTCCCTGCGATCGACGGAAGCAGGAATAAATTTTCGAGCAATCGAATAAATGAGTTATGGACGTTCGATCGTAATTCCTTGCGATAAAATTCAACCAGAAACACGACCGAGAAAAATCTCTAACGTGGTATGGTCGTAAACTACATGCGTTCCGAGAGCCGGACGAACTGTGAACTATCCTGTCAAATAACTCCTCCTCCTGATTCCGATCACGTCAATTTATTTTCTCTCGTCTCCCTCCGAATCGATTATGCATTCCCTACCCGTTTATCGCTTGTCAAACAATATTTACACGAAATCTCGCTTCTTATCTCTCGTCATTATCCGGTAACATCGGATCGTCTCTGGCGTCAAGATTCGCCGCGACGGGGGAAAAAAAGGCCAGTTTTAAAAACATTCGACCTTCCCCCGAATAACCGCGACCCCCGAGCGCGGCGAATAATTCCCCTTTCGCTCGAAGTAGCTCGGCCATAAAAAATGTTTCGACTCTGGACGACGTGCGGAATTCCTCATTAACGCCGCAAACGGCAGAACCATCAAAATCCACTCATCCGTCCAAACGTCGTAAGTCTTTTATATAAAGTTCACGCCGAGAGAGAGAGAGAGAGAACCGGTCGGTAATTTTTTTAAGAGCCGCGAAATTCCCACGTCCAGCGGAAAAAATAAAATAACGATGGCTTAGCTGGTTTAAAAGCTCTAAAGCGCCGTCTTCCTCGCTTCATTTGTTTTTTATTTTGTTTTTTCGCGTTTCTCGTTTCTTCTTTTTTTTCCACCCCGTCTTGCCTTCTTATTCGAATTCATCGCCGCCCACGCCCATGCATCGAGTTCACAACTCCTCGCTATATGCTTTACCACTCTCGAAAAGAAAGCTCGTAAAACTTGTGGAGGAATAAAATGAAGGAGGGACGATATGTATTTATTTTTTTCTTTTGGCGTTCGATTCCGTCGAGGGTGACTCATGTCGTTGCCGTTTGCTAACAGCGGCACCACTGTCTCTCTCTCTCTTTTCCTCTTGGTCATGGAGGACTGTGCGTCATTCCGTATGTGGATGTTTTGTAGGGATGAGGGCGTGATGAAGGGACGTTCACGCGGGATGAACGTAGTATGTAATTTGTTATTCCCGCCGCGATCGACCGCTTGGTTTTTGTCACGTTGGACCGTCTCCCGCGAGTTGGCGCGGCTGTAATGGTATATTGTTAGACTCTGGGGAATATAATTAGACAACCGACGACGTTTATTTAACGGCGGTTTAATTATAGCACCAGGATGCATTAGTGTTGACAACGAAGGATTTGAGAATCTCTTTGTCCGCGGTGGGATGCAAAGTCGACGTTTGAATTTCTTTAGAGATGAAATCAAAATTCAGCTGGATTAATTCCTCTGAAATTCGGGCGTCCAATTGCCTATAAATGATTATAAATACATACAAGATGATCTATTTTTAAAATATATATGTATTTTGTTGATGAAAATGACGTAACGTAACCAGCGACAACAGGATTATTTTCTAAAACCGCTATTGGCTAATCAGGGGCGCACTGCCCATATGTGCAATGTGTGCGACGCACACGGGGGGCCAAACAACGGGGGCGGCCGATTTATCATCGGACACGTACGGTGTTTTTTAACAGTAATTCGGAATGTATTATAATATGCAGTATATTCTTTCATATTTATTGGCTACGGAAATTTATCAAACCATAAGGCGTTTTCTTTTATTTTTCTAAAGAACGCCTAAAAAGGGCGTCAAATTAGAGACGTGCACACGGGCGGCCGTGGCTAATCGCCCCTTATTAGTTGTATGCAAGTTATACCAATACCTACATGTTGCGTATTGCATGATTAATTATATTTATGGTAAAAAAAACAAAGGGGGAAAACCGTGTCCTATCCTTTCTGACGGCGCCCATGAACCTAAATTTAAAATAACCATGTATGTCTCCACGGTTTAGTAAAAATCACAGTTTTCTAATGGAAGGTGGTCCGGACCCGCTAACGGTGGTTATCATTGTTCACGCTCAATTTGAAGATATTGTTAAATTTCGACAAAATGTAATAAATGTTCTTATAAACCAGTTTGTGGGCAAACAGAATACCAGTAAATGTTTTAAATTACATTATTTGTATACTTGATTCTTTCATACTTTTTATGCTTTATACTTTGTTATGGAAAAATCAATTTCTTATTTAAAAAGGAAAAATCACGCGTTTGCCACACTCTTGCTTTGTGTTATTGTGAGGAAATCGCGTGAAATAGTGGGGCAATTACAATTAGGAGTAAATACGGCCGAGCCATATAGTACGGCGAACTCGGCAAATCTTTCACGAACGTTTCGTTTTGGGAGCCTCCGTGAAATAACCGATGCGCGCGTGCAAACGAGAAAAACGGCAAGAGAGTCCGAGCTCGGGATCACTCGAAGGAGCGGTTTATTTTCACGTCCTTTCAGGAATTACAATAGGAGAAAAGGGATTTTACGAAACACCTATATCCCACTTCACTGCGCCTCCCCCTCCGTCCACACCTCCACCCCCTCTTTCTTCTCCTCCCTACACCCCTCGTTCGGCTGGGATGCAAAAGAAAAAGCGTTTTGCAAGCGCGAATTCCAGCACCCTCGACGGGACCTCACCATTTTAAACGGTCGTCGGAAACGGCTTTGATATTCTCAACATTTGCCCGCACGCTCGTTTCGCTTACCTCCGGAGGTGCGGGGAGGAGTCGGAGGTTACGAGGGTGATCGAAGTGGGAAGACCCGCTCGAAACCTCTCGGACCCTCGAAAGCGGCGTAGGAGTGGAAGCTCCAATAAGCCAGTCTATGGCTGGGTTAAGAAAATTCTCTTGTTAAGTGCTTCCTTTCATTTTATTTTACGTGCACCGCCTCTAGAAGCGTTCGGCGCCGAAAGTTTTCCTTCCTGCGTCCGGTATTCTCCCCCCATACCACTCTTACGTTGCCCGTCATATGCGGCCTTAAGTGGTTCGCACGTTGCATGTAGTTTTACTGCCTCTTGGAGGCATAAAGGAATGTCAAACTTGTTTGTGAGCCACGACCGCATTAGGGGTTGTAGTGGTTGTTTTAGTTGCGAACGTGGATTCAAAGAGCGATATTTCGTTCATGTCGTTAAGTAATATTTTGGGCGTATGAAATGTTTACAGTGCAATATTAGTGTGCATTTGCATTTATCCGATGAGGATGAAATTCTTTGTTATAGTTTGCTAATTTGTCGTTTTTTGTTTTATCAGCGAATTTTTAACTACTCGACGGACTAAATTATAAAGATGTTCTTGTTCGTATTTTTTTGAACCCTTATGGTCAAGGGCGGGTCTAGAAAATTACCAGGGGGGGGGGGCGATATTTGTAATTTGTACACTAAATCTTTGTCAAAATTATTTTTTATTAATAAACCATGGAACATGATAGAATAGTATGATAATTATAACGGTGAAGCCTATTGGGGAAAATTTCCTTCAGCGTGACAACCCTCTCGGCTTCCCCTTTTGCTACCCCTAAAGAATATCCAAGGGGTGGGGGGCGATCGGCCTTATCACTCCCCCTCCCCCCTCCTTGGATCTGCCACTGCTTATGGCGGAATATATTCATTTTGAGAGCCAAATCGCTAAATTTTGAAATGTTATTCATTAAACTCTGAGCTTTTTACCGAGTCAAAGTACAAAGTACAAGCATTTCTTAATGTCGATAATATCAGGATCGATTTTGTTGAGTAGCTGCTTATCTATTTACCGATAAAGAAAATGAAGTCGAATAAATTAATGTACTTACAATTAGTCACAGAATAGCTTAATTATATCGCACAATCGCGGAGAATATTTCTGATAATTAATCTCAAGAAGCTGCATATGAAAATGATTTTATTTGCTCAAAATAAAAGAATGAGATCTCGGTAAACTTCACCTGATAAAGTAATAATTTGCTTATATTCTATCAATTAAAAAAAAAAGTTTAATCTAGAGAAAGCATTTACGAAAGACTGGGCGGATCTAGAGGTAGAACTGAGGAAATGAGTCAGAGAAGACGGAAGAGGGCTACGAACTCAGATCGCCTTAAAGATTAGCGCGCTTACCGGGAAACGAAGGGGGCGAAAGAGATGAGGAAATTACATAAAAGGACATGTGGCAAACGTGGGAGAATTTTTGTCTCTACGGATTAACGGATGTTACTAGCGGAGAGTTATTTACCCCGTGATGACTAATTATATTTTTCACTTCGGCCCCGTTGCAAGATGGCAGGAGGGGGTTAGCATGTAATGATTGCGGGTACGAATCATGCCCTGATCATGGTCACGTGCGAACGTCTAACTTTTAATGTTAATATGCTCTTAGCGATAGGTCGTGAAGTGTTGCTTATGAGCGAATTGATAATTTACAATTCACTGTTTCCACTTTTTTAACTACCTTGCGGTAGGCCTGTGCCAGATAAACTGTGTTGACATAATTGCTGTTGCCTCTTCTAATTACGTCGAGGAATAAATAAAAGCGTCTCTGTGTCCTGGCTCTAATCTCCATGAACTTTCTTCTATTCTGCTCGAAATGGTTCAGCGTAGAGCGGCTAGATTCGTAAAAGGAGAATATCGGTATGATGCGAGTGTATCAGAGATATTGAGGGATCTGAAATGGCAGACGTTGAAGAGTAGAAGAATTGAATACAAAAGGAAACTATTTGAAAAATTCGACAGCTCCGAATTCGTTGTAGACGTACGCGGCATAGTCGTCCCCATCGGTGTTTGTGAACGTAATGTTAGATCAGAGTGCAGGAGAAAATATGCCGAAACAATCGCTAGAACAGAGAAATACTATAGATCCTTTTTCCCAGACGCGATAAGACAGTCCAACAGAGGAATTAGTTATAGTTCACTTGGTGTTGTGACACTCCCTGCCAAACGCTTCTGGCGGCTTGCAGGGTATTGATGTAAATGTAATGTAAATTGTTATATCAGAACCTTAAATAGTTATCTCTATATTATCTACGGCACTAGACATATCCTCCTATGTAAACTTTTCAAATATTTTTAAGGACAACATTGTTTATTCATGCGCTGAAAGCTAAGGACAATTTATAGAACGCATTCGCAAGAATTAATTAGTTTATAAGATGCAGGTCTCAACGCATCCGATATCTCTTCCGCTTCCCAGAATATCTTCTAAACAAAATATAATATGCAGGTTTATTTGTGCGTATATTAAAAACTCATCGTTTTTACTTTTGAGCATATTTCTCTAAAAAAAATGCATGTCTTTCACGTATTTCATTCATTAGCTTTAGGTCGCTAAAGATAAGATTCAGCAAAAGTGGAGAGATTTCCTAATTATTTCCTCAAATGGGCTTTAATGGACAAAATGAAAATTCAGGGGAAGGGATGATTTAAATAAAATTAATCTTCAAAACACGGTCAGACTTTTCAAATTTAGGTCGATCTCAAGTTAATTTAAAATATGTAGTTAAATCCTATTGCCATAATACAATAGGTTACTCGCCGATCATCAGTTCTAATTCAACAGCCTAATGTTTAACATCAAATGTTATCTCCAACGGCCATAAAAGATTTAGGTGAATGAAATGCGCGATTCGGTTACAAAGCCATCATTTCTAATAATTCTACTAAATCTTCATCAGAATAACTGTCGCATTTCGGTTCCATAGCAGCAGTCATAAGTGGTCATTCGTCGATAGTAAATTTCCAATAAAGGTGTAATATGTATAATATTATAAGAATCTCCTCCGTTAAAATCTATTTTCTAGCCGAAATACGCATATTTGATTTTTCTAACCTTTTAATTATTATTGTATAGACCTATTGAGTCAGTCAATTCTGTTGTCTTTAGCAGCACCGAAAAAGTTCAATAAATATATTGCCTATCTTCGGTAGGCTCTAGAAATATGGAATCCACATAAGAATGGCCACATACTAGAGATGAACAGCAAGATTCGCAGAATAAAGTGTGTCAATGCATGTCGTTATTCTATTATTAATAATATTTATATGTTAGTATATGCATCAACGGCGACTGTCAAACTTGAAAAAAAGCATACCGCCCCCGGGTGGGCTTGAACCACCAACCTTTCGGTTAACAGCCGAACGCGCTAGCCGATTGCGCCACGGAGGCCGATGGAGGTTATTTACTTCTCCTTTGAATTGTTACTCTAATTATGTTATATATATTCACCCGGCATTTTTAAAAAATATGTGATTGTACTCGAATTTATGTAATTGCAAGGACGCGAATTGTAAATCAATTTAGATTGTTTAACCATGGTCAATGTGGTCACCTTGGTGGATCAATAAAAATTAATCATAAATTTATTCAAAATTCGTGTCGTTGCAATTAAATAAATTCGAGTACTCACTTCGTTCTAAAATGCTGATTGTGAGTGAATATTAAGTTCATTGGGAATTGCTTAATTAGACTCAAAGTGAATAAAAAGAGAAGTCAACGTGTTCCATATGCCTCCGTGGCGCAATCGGCTAGCGCGTTCGGCTGTTAACCGAAAGGTTGGTGGTTCAAGCCCACCCGGGGGCGACGGGTTTTTTAAAAATATTATAAGATAGTTTTTCTGGGCCGCTCACGGGAAAGAAAAAAATCATTCATTCGTTAATTTTTAAAAGGTAACTTAGGTGATGTGCGAATTTGTTCATTTACTAGATTTTCTTACTTTTCCGTTAGGTGAAGCTAAAAGAGTATTGTATAAAGGGAAAAAGTTACTTCGCCCCCGGGTGGGCTCGAACCACCAACCTTTCGGTTAACAGCCGAACGCGCTAGCCCATTGCGCCACGGAGGCTTACGGTATATCCCGACTTCTTTTGGGAATCACTTAGTCTATTTAGGCAATTCCCTATATTCACCAGAAATTGCAAGAAATCTACCGATATTTTCGAAAAAGGTGGATTTACTCGAGTTTATTTCATTCAAAGCATAATCAATTATTATATGATTAATACTGTTTGATTAACCAAGGTGAACAAATATCACCCCAATTACGGATGCTGAGGCATTGACGAGCAAAACTAACTATGCGAGTAAAATGAAGATTCGATGGCTTTCAGGTTTCAATCAACAGTCAACGAAAGACTTCAAACGCGGTCAAACCCAAAACCTTCGCACGAAGTATGCGAGTAAAACTTATTAAATTGCAGGCGCGTTTTACAATTTATTTCGTATGTAGTTATACAGCGAAAACTAATCTTTATATCTTCTGGAAAAGTATCGTAGGTCAAAAATATCAGTGTAGTAAATCCTAGAAATAAATAAAGCACCTACTTATATGTGAGACCAACATGACAAAATACGTGATTTAAGATTGTAGGTCGAAGCGATACCAAGTTTTCCTAGGACTATCGTAGATTTTTAACTGGTTCATCAAACCAGAAATGTAGATGTTTTTAGTGTCTGTGACATTGCACCCCCTGCCATTCACCTTTCTGATGAATTGTATTATGCATATGTGGACATTAGTAATATTTAAATAATTATTACGTCGAATATATATGGTATATATGTGACTTATACAGATTTATACAACCCTGATTATAAAACATTAAAATCTCACCCTGGCGTCTAGATTTGAACCAGATTTGTCCAGATGCGTATAATTATATATATGAGACCCTTAGAGCTTGTTGAAATGATTTAAGAGGGTGTTTGACTCCGGAATGAAGGGTTAAATCCCATTTCACCTGTTGAGAACCGTATCCATGAAGAGGAACGGGGGAAACACTTTCGAAAAGTCACCTTCTGAAAAGAGAGAGAGGTGGGATGGGAAGAAAAGGATGTTTGTATTTCTACCGCTGGTTGGATACTGGAGGAAGAGGAGGAGGAGAACGTGGAGGGAGAGAGGGAGGATGCAGGAGAAGGGTGGGCACGGCGGGGTGCTGTCGTCTGGTAAGAGGCACGATGTTGAGCGATGGAGACCTTTTAGGAAGAGTTCCCTTCCAAAAGAAAGAGGGGGAGGGGAAAGGGAAAGATGGGTGACGGAGATAGGATCGGGGACAGGCGCCGGGGTCTCCCCTTCCTCCCCATCAGTCGGCGCCTGGCATTTCCTCATGGTATAGACGGAAGAAGAGGTAGTGGGGATGGGGGAGGAGGGAGGATGGGCGTGCTTGCGTGCGCGACTGGGAAAAATTCCTTCGTTTCCCATGTGCGGTCACTTTTGGACTGACCTATTTTGCCGTTGTACTGCTTCCTCGCAATTAAAAGGAGTTTTCGGCGCTCGTTTGTCTTTTGGACGATCGGGTCATCACGTCCACCGGGTGTACATTTTGTTGGGTAATATATGGTGTATAACACTTTTATAAATAAGTTGCAAATGGCGTATTTGGTTTAAGGAAACTTAAATTTATATGTATGAAAATATATTTCCCACGTTCGACTTCGGAATTTACTGTCGGATAATTACTGCTGACGATGAGTGCTTTGTAGACGAAATGCGCGCATGGTTTTCCTTGCCCTTTTTTTTTATTGATATTGGGCAAACAGACTTTCAATTATGTCTCACTGGGTTTATAACGATAGTTTCGCTAAAATAGAAGAACTCATGCAGTAGATTCGTTAAATCGGGTTACTCTACTATTCTGGCACTCGAGATGTTGCTCTGGTCTTAAGGGAGTGCATTTTAAAAGTACGCTTTTCAAACCGATGACTCAAGAATTGATATTTAATGTGATTTAATGTGTCTTCAAATTAAGTATTCTATTCCGCGCTCAAGGACTAACATGTTTACGAAACATATATCACAATGAAAAGTGAAATGAATTTTTTTCTACGGTTGATCTCATTTTTCAAAAGGCTAATTAGTGACGTTTAATTGTATCGTGAAATGAGGTTAGATTTTTCACTTTGAAATCATATATCTAGTTAAAACCATTTACAAATAGCCAACTTTAGTTTTGACGTAAATTTATCAACGAATATATGTCTAAAATCAAGGTAATATATAATATAAATTGGTTGGAGATAGGAGCATATTCCATGATCGTTAATTTCTAGGCTGTTTGGTGTAACATTCGATCGTGTCTATAAATCACAAAGAATGTTTCACGCTACTCTATATCGATGAGGGAAATGCTGTGATCCTAGCCATAATTCGTCGAACAATACATTAATGCGCTAATATTGGAGGAATGGTTTTTAAACATTAAAATATTAGGATACACGCGAATGTCATAACGGGGAGAATATTTCATTATTCCTTTTATCTTTTTTGGAAATACTTAGTGCGTGTCATTTTGCTTCTTAATGCAGAGCGACTGATGACGACACAGTTGTGTATGTCGTATTTCTAAATGTTAACTGATTATGCAAAGCTAGTATTTAGCGACAGGACACAGCATAATAGTTACATGTTTTAATGACCGAGTTTGGAGACAGATCGGTATGTACTTTATCAAGCTTGCAATATTGCAAATTCGTTTGTTTTCTCGCACTAGTATCAGTTAATTATGAGAGGAAAAAATATTATTTGCAATGAAAATCTTGGCAGCCTAAGATTAACTTCGCACGGCACAAAAGAGAAGCTTAGCATTTAGTGAGTGCAGACGTCATTCTTGTTATCCATTATATTCGACTATAAGTCAAAATACGAGATCGCTCTTAGTTTTTAAAATAGTTTGACTAATTTACGCCATTACGTTAGTCACATCAGACGCATGTTGTTGGGTTTTAGATTGTAATAAAGAGATGCTGGCGGCTTGCAGAATTAAACTCATCGCACTAAAATATGCACATAATAAAAAATTCTGATGTGACCAACACATGACTTTCTCCATACAGAGCAATGAGTATGATTACTCTCGACATCAGCGGTCTCAGAAATAATTACCAGCGATAACACTCCTGATAAATTTTAAAACATTTTCAATAGTCTCTATAAAAACAATAAGTAAAAAAATTGCTAACTTTTTCTATGGATAGCAGAATGTCTATGCGCTATTAAAATCACACTTGGCCGCGTATGCAACGCTATCATTTTATCATAGCAACGGAAGCAGCGGTATCACAGCGACGTATTTAACAGAAATGTAGAAGAAAAATCAATATATCTGTTAAACTATCGGTTTTATTAAAACGATTTTCATACAAAACTTACATTACATTATCTACAACTTTTATTATGAGAACTATTTATGAAAATAGGGTTTTGAAGGAGATATTTGGAAAAAACTACTAGAGTAAACATTCATTTCCGACTGAGCAGTTTCAGCCAAAACCTTTCCAAATTTTCATTTGCTAATAAAAGTCTTAAGTATTGAGCTTTGTGCTGATTTGATAATTGGTTTTTGACTTGGGGCGCCAACAACATTTCTATCACGTCCAGGCATCATCGAGAAAATGGTCAACACGTGTTCTAGGGAACTCAGAACGTGTATTTCGGTTGAAATCTCGAAATCTTTTTTTTTTCATTAAAACAATATTTTACCTGTACTACGTATGGAGAAAGTAAAAACGGAACTACTCGGTAATATGAGCGCTACTGATAGCATTTAAGTCAGTGGTATCATACGCGCATCATGTATAGGTTGACGGACTACGCGCATGAATTTTGACAGTTTTGTACAGTAATAAGGTAAACCAACCGTTATAGCAGCAGACGTTTTAAAGCTTTCCGCTCATAAATCCTCAAGTAATCCTTTTGGACCCCTCGACACCTCTGCCCATAGGTGTTTTTTTTTAATTTTAGAATACTCTCCCATCCACGTGGTTCACGGAAAGACCACCCAGCAACAGCGACAGGTGGGCGTCACGGAGTCGGCCATCCCTCCGCCAGAGGCTCTGCCATCTAGCCTCGTCCGTTAGCAAGGGGAGGAGACATTTGGGTGGGTGGGAAAGGAAGAAGTCCTCTTTCCGAGTAAATGGGATTCTCGTGTAGCGTGAATTCCTGCTGGCCTCTCACCTCGGCTGTTTCCTATCGCTGTCCACACACCCTCTCCCATCCCACGGTCCCCTCTAATGCCACCCTCTTCCACCTTGTACACCTCTCTCCCCTTCTCTCTCTCTCTTAGGTTATAGTCTAAGATTCCGGATATTTATTCCTGTCGCAATCACCTTCTGAGAAAGGACTCCTTATGCCGAAATTAAATTCCAGTTAAAAGTTTCCGGCGGTCCCACGAAATGGTTCCAAGTATTTATTTACGGCCCAGTTCTAAATTAACATGTTTTATGGTCGCAGTTTCCGTAAATCAGTGATATTCAAAGTGCGGTACCAATACCCAAAGTGGCACCAGAAGGATCTGAAAGTGGTGCCACCGTAACCTTGGTATTATCTTTGCTATCGCATACCACAGTACCTCATCCACTTCACCTTACGCTTTCATTAAATTGCGTAAATACATTATATGGTAACTTTAGAGAGTAAGAATACGTTTTTCGACTTCGGCGCGATGATTTTGATGTAAAATTTTCAGAGCAATTTGTTTTTTTACGAAAAAATGGAGGTGCCAGGTAATTGACATTTTTTTCCAAAGGGGCCGTGCAAACAATTTTTCGAATAGCACCGCTGCGAAGGATTTTAATTATTGGTTGGAACATTGTCGGCGAGGAAAATTTTGTTTATTTTTATCCTATATTTTGTGGAGTTGCAAATTAAATTCTTGTATAAATTTTGCTTCAATCCTAACCATGGGTTGTAGATGAACATGAGCATGGAAAATCAACCTTGTTTTTTTCCTCATCATTCCAAGCTCTCTCTCTCCATTAAAAATTTACATATCCTTCATTAATTCAAAGTTATTTCCTGCATGATAACGCCAAACCGCTCGCCATCATTTATACCATGTGTGTTCCAATTTACTCTTCACCCGTCACACGTCCGTGGCTTAAAATATTGCTTTCACTTAGCATTACAGCTTTCTTATAGGATAAAAGTGGGAGTTAAATGCACCGATAACTCTCGAAGGCCGGTGAAAACCCTCAATCTATCTCGAATCTATCGTTTTTTTAAAAATAATTTTTCTCGCCCATTTTCCAAGTCTCATTTCGATTATTTATGCGCTTCCATAATCAGACGGACAAAAAAAAACACGCATGTCTAGAGGTCTGAACTTGAGATACACTTTCCCTCCTTTTTCTCGCGATTCGCGTCAGAGTTTTCTCCCCTTCGACTAACAAGATCAAACGCCGTTCCGCTGTAGGGCGCCGCCTAACTGAAACATTTGTTTAACACTTTGGTAAATAAAATCGGCGCAGTAATTTCTTATGCTAAAAGATAAATACTGCAGCCACGAAAAATGTGGTTGATTCATATGTGATTTTTTTGTCGTACGTTGAAATAGTTTGACTTTTATCCCTTCATAGCAGTTACTATTTATACTGTCGTACCAAATACGTCTGCCTTCAAGATAAGTTTCGAATGTTTCTGTACACATGCTCACATTAAAGTATATTTGGGCGTACATTTCAGGCCATCAAAATCCTCCGAGGTGTTTACTCTGTCAGGCAGCTTGCGTGCATGTATCATTCCTGTGAAGAAATACTGGATTTAAAAAAATCAAAAAATTTGTTTGTCATTAAACTATACTTTGTTCCTTTTTCGTTAAGCTGCCCTGAAAATACGAGAAAAAAATTAGCATCGCCCCCGGGTGGGCCCGAACCACCAACTTTTCGATTAACCGCCAGAACGCGCTAGCCGATTGCGCCACGAAGGCATATTAATTCAATTTTGTGAACACACGTATTCTAATTAGGCAATACCCAGTTCACGTTACATACTCATTCGATTTTTTTTAAAGAGGTGAAATTATTGGAATTTATTTAAACACAAGGATGCAAGTAATTAATAAATTTATGGTCAATACCGATGATTAACCAAGGTGAACACATATCGTCCCAGTTACGGGCGTAATGGCACTGACGAACAAAAATAACTAAGCAAGTAAAATTGTAAAATGGTTGACACGTTTTCTAATTCATTTCGATTGCATTTCTACAGCCCGAATTATTTTATGTCTGAGAAAGTAATATGAATAGTTGAAGTACGTTTCTAGTGCATGGGATGCTATTGAGAAAGGCCACGTATTCGAGTAGGGAAAAGTTCAGCGCGTGGCAGCAAGATTCGTAAAAAAATGACACGTGTTACTTCATTATCAAGGGAAATTCAGTGATTTGTGGGTAGAGGAATGTCTGCTGCCAAATATTGGGACGAGAAAAAAGTCGCACCGCCCCCGGGTGGGATCGAACCACCAACCTTTCGGTTAACAGCCGAACGCGCTATCCGATTGCGCCACGGAGGCCGGTTGAATATGTTAATTTGTTTTGAGGAATCCATAGTCTAACGAGGCAACTCCCAATTTACTTATACCTATATCCACCCGAAATTGCGAGAAATCCGCCGGTATTTTCGAAAGTGGTGTGTGTACTCCAATTTATATTAACTCGTGTAAGCAAATATTTAAATAATTTTAGATTAAAGTAAACAAATATCATCCCAGTTTAGAGATGTAATGACATTGGCGATCAAAAATAGCCACGCGAGAAAAATTTGTTAAATGGTTGACATGTTTTCCAATTAATTTATAACTCAATTTCTCAGCCAGAACTATTTTATTCGTGACAAACTTCAATCCATTGATATATACGTAAATGCAATCTCTCGTCCCTATCTCTCTCACACCGGAAAATAATTCTTACGGCCTTATTAGGTTTAGAAGGATACTCATGTCTCCAAGAGAGAGAGAGAGAGAGAGGAAGTGAGATTGTGATAGAAGGATATGCTTGTCTCTCCTCTCTCATTCCATACTCTCGTCCATTCTATCACTTTACTCCGAACAACTAGCACTTATTCTAAACTTCAGTTGGACATCCTTACCCATTTACCGGACCAGCGTCTATTATATATCTTATCTAATTTCACTCTTTCTCTCCTACGATAACAATTTATAGGGAAATTAATATTCTAATCTACTAGTTGTACAAGTTTTATTTGAAAACTATTTTTATATGGTCAATATTTTACGAGATATGACGGAAAGTTCATTTTTTGTCACCAGTGAAGTGGTACCCCTGATTGGCTTACGTGATTCTTTTACGTGACTTTTGTTAAGACCTTTCTCAAATTTCATGAAAATCCGTTCAGTAGAAACGGAGAACGAACATGCGGACGGACGGACAGTCGGGTGCTAATAGGCGCTCATATGCTGGAAGCGAAACTTGCATAGAAGAAGGTTCTATTTCTAGCCATCTCGTTTGAGCCGATGCAGAGTGAATTATACCGCTTTTTGGTGTGAAAACGTTGATGTTCTTCTCCTCGATGGATGGAAAGAGGGTTGGGTGGTCGCCCTTGTCGTAACTGTATCTTATCTCTCCGAGAAAGCTAACACTAGATGTTTAAATACATAAATATTCTATCCTAAGATGTATGTTTTTACATTTTTTAAAATTTTATTTTGCGTGTTCTGGGTCCCTTCTCCTTAACAAGATGAGTAAGTTATGTAGTGCCGCTAAGGAGAAAGTGATTTATGTCACCGATGTCTGAATCGGGACTCGAGCTCGTGGTCTCTTGTAGTTGGTGACGCCCTGGCAACGTGGAAGACATGGGCATCAATTATTGTCCCACTGAAAGACAAACGTCTTTCAACGTGCGTGGAAACTATAACTTTTATCTTTGAATTGGTTTATGTATAATATTTATTTCATTAATAGTTTTCGGTTTTTTAAGAGACGAAATTTCTTCAGTACATACATACATTTAATTTTTCGGAAAATAGATAAATTTTTACAGCCGCCATTTTTGTCTATGAAGAAAGTTAAGACTTTTCCTTGGCTGTTTTACGGTTTTCCTATTACTACATGAACATTTTATGATAGGTTTTGCGGTGTTATTCTGCCATCAAGAATAATTGTTTATGATGATAATATGTCAATTTTAAGATGCATTTCTTAAAAGACAAAGCCTCTGTTTTATTTTCTTCATCCTTCTGCCTGCCTTTCCGTTTGTCTGTTCATCTGTCCGATTGTCTGTCCATGTGTCTATTTGTTCTTTTTACTTGGATATCAAGCGCTTAACCGTTGAACGTATTTCAATGCATTCTATTGTGCTTTACTTATGCCTATTTTTAAAAATTTCTTTCGTTTGTCATAAAACTATGAATTACATCGTGGAAGATTTTTAGCATCTCCAAGTATACGTTCTCGTAGACACCTTTTTATCCTGGGAAAGAGGAGTAGCTAAGATTATGGGGCCACTATGCAAGTAAAATGTTTTGGTCTCACACCTTTGTCAAAAATCATCATAAAATTATTTTTACATGATTTTAATATTAGATATTTTTTTCGACATTTCAACCCTCAAAATGTCACTGTCAACTCTTCATCAGTCTTCATAGAGCATGCTTCTGAGTTTCTATTTTAAGGAAATTTTGAGCTGCACAAAAATCATTTCTTATGGCTTCCTCTTGGTGACCAGAGAGAGTCGGCTTAAAAAATGCACCCCGATTTTTTTCTTGAAAAATGGGTGTGGCCTCTTAGAGTACATTTTAGGTGCATATACAATCATTTTCGAAAGGTTTTGTTTTCTTCTAAAATTGTAAAATTTTAGTTAATATTTTTAGGTTTACGCATAACTAAAAAATGACGGAGACAATGTACTCAAACGCAATTAAAAGTTAGTTAAAAGTAAATAATTTTTTGTAGCTGTCACTTGTAATGTAAGTAATAATGTTTAAATTAACAACTGCACGAATTTTTTTTATTACTGCACATTGGAATTTCATAACTGCACAAACTTGTTAGAGCTCACGTTAAAATAGGTCCTGGTTTCTAATGACATAATTGATAACTGCCTTAATCTACTTCTGGGCATACAAGTGCCTAGGTAGCTTTTTATTAACTTTTATTTTGAAAGAGAGCTTTCATTTGATAACGCATTTACTGGTAATGTAAAATATATCATCAAAGCTTTACGCTCCTTGCTACAGATTGATGCCAGTATGTAATTAATCATCATTAAATTCAATAGTTCCTTGGTGTTCATAGAGTTTTTAATCTCATCTTTCATCTTTGTTGATAGCGAGAGAAGTTCGTCACATAGGCCTAGGCCAATTAATTTCGTGCCTATAAAGTTTTGTGAATATTCATTCAGTTTAGTTGGTCTTCGAATCATTTTTTTCGAGGTCCCCAAAAAGCTTGGGTCCCCGCACACTACGTGGACCTGCACCTCCCAAGTCACGTCCCTGTCCTGAACATATAGCGTAATAATTGCTCTTGGGGTTAGTTTTAACTCCTTGCAATTTCTAATCAGGAATATGACGATCAATGTGGGCAGTAGATGAAATATATTAAAGGAGAATGTACCCCTCTCCGCAGTAATAACGAAAGCATAGACGAGACCATTCTTCAAGACACGCGATTTAACGGACGGTTTATTTTGAACGGATTGCGCGCACGTGATAAATCCTCATTAACGACCGCCTAAGAAAAGAGCCTTAAAATCGCACGCGCACTCGGGGACTTCGTAATCCTGACTTGGAGTGCACACATTTCGATGAATCACCACCCACGTGATTTCATAGCATCTCTCCCGCGATTAGAGACGTCATCTCATTGTTTATCTCTCCGGTTCACGATGACATTATATATGCTAGCCCTTATCCCCTTTATGATTCCGATCATTAAGATGCGTCGTCTCCACCCGAATCCGTCTGGTGGGGAGAATTTGTCCGATACGTACTTGACGGCAGGAGAAAAATTAAGATTTTTTTTCACAATTATAGATGCGTCGGTAAAAATGATATTCTGAGAAAAGAAGTTTAGTTTCGGTCCAATCAACGAATTAAATCCGCGTTAAAAATTACAAAGATTACGAGTGAAAAGTCGTTTTTCTTGCCGGTACAGTTACATGTGTAATTTTTCCAAAAGAATAATGGCCTTGGTTTCCAATAAAATTATTTTTGTTTACAGTTTATAAAGCGGATGTAGTAAGGTCTAATTAGTATTTTGTTGATGACATAATGAATTTTATTTAAGCCGTATATTTGATTTTAATAATATGGTTGTCGCCCATCGATGTCGGAATTGTTCAGATCAGATCAGATTAATGGCAGGCCGAGGCCGAATAAGGTGGTTGAACTGCACATAATTCACATCGTGAACGATTTCGAATAATAAAGTGCTAAAACTCATACATCACCACATTCTTTGGAAGAGAGTAAAGATAGTATATATACGCATTATATGACCAAGCAACGTGAAATATTTTTTCAGTGCTTAAACAATGTTTATAAATATCTTCGCACGTAACCTAAGTCGACACGCAATTACACGTACCTCGCGGCGTGCATTTTTTTTTCAAACGCGATGCCTTTCACGTCGACTTTCGAATCCGAAGGACTCGACATTCGCGATCGGAAGAATAAATCGCCGTCATTTCACCGCCGCGTTTTCACCCTCTCCGACTCCCCCTCTTCCTCCCCCCACTTACCCCGTCGACCCTCACTTTCAGCAAGCCATATTTTCCTATTTATTCTCCGGTAGCCCATAATGCCTCGCGAGAGAGAAAGAGTCGTGCCGCCATACCCTCCCATAACGCTGACATTTCCCAGATCACCTTCCATCCATCTCTTTCTCTCTCTCTCTCATATCCCTCTTTCTCTCTATCTCTCATATCTCTCTTTCTCTCTCTCGTATCTCCTTCTCTCTCTCCATCTTTCCCCACCCGAATAGAATACGAGCTCGCATGAGGTCAGAGAAGTGCCCCTCTCTCTCTCTCTCTCAGACATTAGTCACTCCATCGCATGTTTCCGGGAACGTCGCTCAGACGCAATGAAGTCAAGTCAGGACGTCGAGATGGATTCTGAAAATGGTGGCGCCTATAAGCTTCGGGGCCGCGCGAGCCGCTGCGCATTTGTCCTTTCGAAAGAAAAAAAATATTATTTTTCTTCTTCTTCTTCTCGTCAGTGCGCCTCTCTCTCTCTGCTGGCGCCGTCCGGTGACGTAAATCGTTCGTGACGAATGATACGCTCACCTCCGCCCGTGCTGCGTTATTCTCCCAACGCCCGTGACAAATCGAAACCGTTACACCGGTGCAATTGATAATTAAGAGCGTTTCTGGACCGAACGGACAGAATGAGAAGTTGCTTCTCCTCTCTCTCTCTCTCTCTGTCTTTTACGACTGAGGCGCTATCTATAGTGGGAGGGTGGGGTAGGAGATGGAAGGTGGGTGAGGGGTAGGGGTGAGGGGTAGGGGAGGGGTTTGGGCGGGGGATGATGAGGGGAGGGAGGGGGGAGGGGTGGGAGATGAGAAAAATATGTCTCCGAGAATTTATGTATAGCTCGTTTTTTTTTCCTTTGGAAAGACGTCTATTTGTGTTTTGTGAATATTGTGGCAGTGACGTCTTTAGGGATGGGCAAATGGGGCGACCGCCCAAGGTCTCACACATTAGGGGGCAAAAATAAACACAGTGGAACTTTTATATGTCGAATCTCAAGGGAAACACAAAAATATTCGACTTATAGAAAATTATAGAAGAGAAATAACATGAAAAGTATTTTGTCCGGTAAAATAAACTTCGAGTTATGTACAATTCGAGTTATAGACATTCGACTTATGGAAGCTCGACTGTACGAACTTAGTATTAGCAAGAAAGTGGCTCAAATGAAAGGTGATTTTTTTATAGTAAACAAACGTGTTTCATCGCAGCTTGATGGGAAGAACAAAGTTAAATCAAAATCAGAAATGCTCGACTTGCTTATACGTAGTCTAAGGGGCTCCAAATGACTTCTTTGTCCAGGGCCCAAGAACTCTGTGGCCACCGCTGATTGTAGTTAGGGTCCACCAAGCGGATGCACGTTCGGAATAACAACGCAGTCTGTATGAGGGATAGGCTCTTTTGGCAAGGTGCAACAGGTCGAGAGAGTTCGAGGGATAAGCTATAAGAATAATCGAGCGGTAGATGTTCAGAAAAATGAGATCACGGAAAACAGGGGCGAAAGAAAGGTATCGGGATGGAGAGTTTTTTTATCGAAGGACCAAAACGAAGCATCCATTTCGGACATATTTCGCTTTTTATTAATACCAGTATACAGCGCCAGCACCACGTAGCGGTGAATTCTGTAAACATATTCAAAATATACGTAATTTACTGCAATAAGGACGACTGTGTTCTTTTACGATACGAAATAATAATTTTGCCTAATAATGCTATTCATAATAATTGAAATATCTATACACCAAATATGGAGAAAGTCATGTGTTGGCAACATCAGATTTTTTCGATTTAATGTCATGTTGCCCTCTCGCTATAACGGAAATTAATAGGGATGTAGCCGATTTTAATTGTTCTTTATCCTTATTTTAATTTTTGAAAAAGACCTTTCCAAAAACCGTTGATGAATTTATACAGTAGTTGCGAGTGGAATTGAATATCGAAATTATGAATTATTCAGAAACCAATTTCAAGTTTCACTTAAATAAAACGGACCAATTTTGATTTTTTTGTTAACGCGGTTCACCCTGTTCGTCATAATACACGAATAAGTATGTTGAAAAAATATTATTATTTTTTAAATTGTTAAAACCATTGACCATTCAATCACAGTACCGCTTATAATAATACTGGACAAAAAATATCAACCACAATTTTTATGAAAGAATCTGGAATTTAAAAAAATAATTTCAAACTATTTAATAAGACGCTTGGGGAGACCTAATATATACCAGTTTCTTCATCGAACCAGTTTCCTCGCTTGCATTTTTTTTGCATCACTCGTCGTTAAAATAGTTTGTAAATAAACTCAAATTGCAATCGGATCGATAAACTCGTTAAGCGTCGATTGAATTAATCAATCAGACCAACAACAAAATTACCTCCCACGTTTAATCCCTGCTTAAATCGGCGAAAAGGATCGTTCTTTGCGTCGGATAACACGCCGCAAAAACCTAAAAAAAAAAAACTGAAACTTCGAAGCGATATTTCGTCTCGTTCATCTTATTTCATTTATTTTTTCCCTTTTTGCCGGTCGTTCCACGGTCAATTGCGGTCTTAACATATGTGGCACTTAATGATACAGCGACCGGGTATTTGGTTTGAGCGCGTTCGCACGAGATGGCTCTCCGAAGAGAGGAGAGATGGATGCATAAAGGTTGGAGAGAAGAAGAAGAGTGGCTTTTGGTCGTGGAGAGAGCGTCTGCGCGGCGGAGGGTTTAAGTGGATTTGTAAGAGTCTGGCGTCGTTGAGTCTTTTCTTACTCGGTCCAAATGGATGAGAAGTGAAGTGTGGCACCGGAGCGGTTTAGAGAGAGAGAGAGAGAGAAAAAAAATAAAAGATGGAGGAGGGAGCGTGGGCGTTTAAAAAAAAAGGGTACTGGATACCACAGGAGAGGTTGAGGAAAAAGGGGGGATATTCACCTTCTTTGGACCTCCTTTTTCTTCTTCCTCTTTGGCGTAATCGAGGAGGAGCTCTATCTGCATCGCTAAGAGCTAATCGCGGCCTTACCTCGTGGCTTTCCGAGTCTTGCGTGGGTTTAATTACGTCGCCACGAACGCGATAGGGCGTTGTGGCTCGTTGGTTTTTGAGTAACTTGCAATAATTTAACACTTGGGGTATAATTTTGAGGAGCTTAACCGTACTATGAAAATTATAAAAAATAATAACTGTATAATCACTATATAATCACTATATTTATTAAATTTTTACAAACTCTTTTGCGCAACAGCATCGTCAATCGGTTGGTAAATTCAGTTGTAGGATACATATACAAACATATGAAATGTAGTTAATGTGAAAAATGAGGAAAGATATTTTTTTAAATTTATAGTACCTTATATGACCCTATAGGTGGGGAAATACAATGTTCTGGACCGTTTCTTTTTCAGTTTTATATTAACCGCAGAATTTCCAAACGTAAAATCTGCTGTCTACAAACTCTTTTCCTTGCGTCTATCTGAAATGTAGGAAAACTACGTAGGTACAAGCATTTTATGTAAAGATTAAAACAACTGTATCTTCTTGGTGGAACTTTAGCGATTAAATTAGGTACCTTAGATCATTGAACCATTTATTATTCTATGGAGGAAAATAAGAACTACTAGTCTGGTTACTTCTTCGATGGACCCATAGAATATTTTCAAATGATTTTCTATATGATATATCTGAGTCATTACTCTCTTATGAAAACGAATTTTAAGGCGGTTAAAATGCATTCTTTAGAATTATTTTTGCCACTTTTTAGGAAAATTCCATTCGCACTCGATCTACAATTTCGCCGAATTAAAAAAGTATTATAATTCGTGTTTTCAAATGTTTCAACGCCACTGTGAAGACCGTTACCGTAAAACTTTATACAATCTAAAATTTATCACCGTATACCTTTGCTCCGTTTATTATCACGGATCTAGAATTCCACACGCGATATTACATGGAGTGAAACCTTAAGCTCTAAAGTGCATGATACACTTTCAACTGCCATGTTCTCGCTTCAAGCCCAAAGCCAATTTACATGTACTGGGACGTGACTTCGTTTTAAAGATAACTCCCTCTCGCCTTTGGAACATGGACCGTCTCTAAGCGAGAGAGAAGGGGTTTCATTTGCATTCTTCGTACACTCTTATCCGTCGCTTCTCATCAATTAAACATTTTTTTTGAGGAGGGCGCGGATATCTAAGAGGGCGTGCCACTCGAGCGATGAGAAAGTGCAGATCGGCTCTCTACGGCTCACGCAAGAGAGGGCAACTGGACAGGACGGCCGTATAAAAATGTTATTAATAATTTGAAAAATTTAGCATAAAACAAAATGCTATCGTTTATAAATACGGAGATACGTCATCGTTGTTATATTTTGTTTGACGGTATTTTTGTAACCACACCATTCCCCTATGAATGGGCATTTGTTACTCGGCGGTAATTTGTCGGATTGTTCACAAAATCCTCCTATTTTATTCATAGGTTTATACCATTTTGAAGTTGCCGAAAGGTGCAGGCTTTAACTGATAGTTCGTTACAGAAACCTACCACTTTCCGTTAAACGATAGCACGACCGATGATACCTACTTTCTTGGCTCGTCTTTACGAAAAATAATTACTTCGGCGGAAGTGACGTAAAATTTTTCCAAAAGTTCGTCACATAATGCTTACATCTACAATATGTAGAATCTGGTCCACTTTTTCGACATTTCAGATTGTCAATTGGGGGACATTGTGACTTTAAACAAGTATTTCTCAAACTATGGGCCGCGGCCCCCCGTGGTGCCGTAAAATTATTTTAGATGTTAAGCGAAATGCCAAAATATATTATATTCACGAATAATAAATTTCATCAGGAAATTTTAAGAAATACGATGTTGTAGAAATTATTAAATGTTATATAAAATAAAGGAATTTGTATCAAAGTTTATTATTTTTACTATTTTCGATCCAAAGGGGACCGCGCGACAGTTGAAATTTTGAGAAAAACTGCTTTAAACGACTCCAGCTTTAGTGGGATTTTCAGTTTCAGATTTTTTCTGGTTCATAACTTGAGAATATTTAAAAATATTAATTTCCTCTGGAAGTGCCGGAACAAAGCGTATTGAACGCTCGCTGTAAAATCATAATACACGTTATCTATTCAGTGCGTGACGCAGGCATCTCAAGATAACCCCAAACGACACCACATCCCCTGCAGCGTTACCCCGCAGCCATCTCTCCTCTCCCACGGCGACCCCATACGTCCGTCGTTCCATTCAACGGACGCCGCCATTCGGAGGCGCCTGACAACACTCCAAGAATGCATTTATATTTCATCGCGAGGGTTTTTTTTTCCAAGCCTCCGAAGGGCCCACTCCATCCAACGTATTTGTTTAAAAGCTTCCAACTACCGCCACCCATATTCCACCCCTTCTTCCTATAATCCCACACTCCTCATCTCCGCCTTTTTTCCTCCACCTCACATTTCGCAGTCAACGCGTCTCGCTCAAGTGCCATCAATTCGGAGCGCCCTCTAACGCAATCCCCTTCTCTCTTTCCTGATCCTCCCCATATGCGAAATGGTGCTTGGCAACGGGATCGTTTTTTTTTTCTAATCCGTGGAAATGTTTCCTAACGCTGCGTAATTTGTCCGAAACAACGCACTCGGGCAAATAATGTTTTCTATTTTCGGGAAGGAGAAAAAGCATCTTGTAAATGGGTGGTCCAAAGAGGGATGTAGTACAGTCAGCCCCCGAATACGACGGTCCGCTTTACGACAGCCCGCTTTACGACGATCCGCTTTTACGTCGGTTTCCCCACAGAATCGGTGATCCAATTTCAATTCGCAGAATCGAGTTTTACGAAGGTCGCGAATGCGCACGTCTTATGTTAGAGGGAACACTGCTTACTACATGACGCCACTCACAATCACCTCCTAGTTTCGTATGTCATAATGCGCCGGCCAGTCTTTTTACGTCGGCGTCGTTGCTGTATCTCCTAAAACTGTCCAGCGATTTTCTTTCTTTTTTGCGATATTAAAAATATTTGGACTAGAAATATTGGCTGATATGTTATAACGGATAATGGCAGTGCTGTTTCTGATAAGAAAAATTCCACAGACAAGAGATGGGCGATCTAAGATCGATCTTTTACAGGATCGATCTTTTTACAAGGCCGATTCGATTTTTTGGATCGATATTTTGTTCTACGATTTTTATGTGGATCGATTCTTTTAGCCCAAAATCGAGATCGTTCGAACCCACGTGGTGGGGTGCCTGTGAAGGAGAGAGGCAGTGGTGATTGCTGAAAGTGGTGAACTCTAGTGGTGGCCATCAAACCTAGTAGGCAACTTAACCTTAATAGCTGTACCTGCGCAATGTTTGCACGGTTTTTTCAATTAATTAATGATAAATTAAGAAGTGTGTGAAATAAATTGATCTCAATAATTCACATTTTACTCTAATAATGTATTTCCCCGGTATAGGATTTTAATGTATTTGGTTTCCAGTGTAAGGTTCACGGATTCGAATCTCGCTGAGGGCATGGCTGTGTGTGCGTATTGGCAATTTATTATGCGAATAATAGAAATCTGTAAAATTAAAAATCATATTAGAGAGGAAATTAATGCTACACAGTAGTCGATCGCGAACTTTTATGTTACTTATGTTCTTTGTTTCTTTTTATTACTTTATTATGATTATAAAATGTTGGTTCTTATGGCTTGAATCGAAGATTAGATATATTTAAAAAATTGTAACACGAAAATTATTCTTTTAGTTTATAACCTTCATTGTTGCTAGGATCAAAGATCGATCTTTCTTGAATCGATCTTTTTGGTTCGATCTTATCGGTAAATCGATCTTTTTTAATACGATCTAGATCGATTCACAGAATCGATCTTTCAGTGTAAGATCGCCCATCCCTACCACAGACCCCAAAAATATTAGGTACCGCTTTAAGTCGGAATCCGCTTTACGACGCGACGGTGACATGAAACCTAACCTGTCGTAAAACCGTATTAAGACGAAGAAAGCATTCCTTATTGTTTATCACATTAATCCGTCACGTCGATCAACAAATAAGAAAAAAACCGTGCCGTAGTAGTCGAAAGGAAGTTAAATTACCAAGGTTAGTAAAGAAACTGATTGCAATGGTGAATTTATTTTTTTTATTTAATCTGAAGCTTTTTCACGTGATATATATATATTTTTACCGAGCACGTTAAACGTCCTACTTATTGGTTGCTAATTCATTTCCCGACCTAATTGATCAGTGATTGCTAATCCTCTCTCGACGTTTTATGCTAATTCGGTTGAAACTTTTGGCCAGCTCTCAATTCCGCATGTTTTTCGCTCTCTCGAGCCGTCCAACTAGTTTATCTTGGCGACTCGTAAAAACTTCAGAAGTCCTGATTGAGTACGCTTTTTTGTTAGCGGAAATTATGGAGGGAAAGGATAACTTTTCGCTGGCGTAAAATGATATCTCACGAAATCTTGTATTTATAATTGATGATTAAATGCGCGAACTTGTCCAAAAAATCCGGAAATCATTTCTCTCATACGTGTACATCCACTGGGTTCGATACGGAAAGCGGTTAGTTAACTTCGTGTACGGCGCGGAATATGATTTTGTCGCATGACCCTTTTTCCCAAGAGATGGCAGCGAGAAGTCATTTGTACTAACTCAATGACCGTTGAATTAAGAATCGAAACGCCAAAGAAATATGCATCCAATTGGTTTTAAGCATTGAGGTTCTTGAATTATAAGTTTAAATTGTCTCAAAGCGTTGCTAAATCAATGTGAGGATATATCGGTACCAGTTTGATCATTTAAACGTAAAAGTCATCTTGTTTGTCTTAAACGAGTTTACAGTGCAACTATATAATTTCCTTAAATATTAAAGTTTACAACTGGTTAATAAAAGAAAATAAACAGGGGATTAATCTGCAGACGATTTAATCGCATAGGAATTTGTAAAAAAAATTAATTGCACCACAGATGAGATTTTATGCATTTATTTTCATTCATTTAACGTCGAATTAATACGTTATGACTAAAGTTCTTCGTTTAAATGCCGACACGAAATGAAATAGATTGCTCGAGTGATCTTGATTGTAGTCTGCGTAATCGGGCTTGATTTTCCGTTCGGAAAATCCGTTTGTTTTCACGAGGGGCCATCAAAACGAATCGGACTCTTTTATCAACGGTCGAATTAACGCTAACGAGAGGAGGAACGCGAAACGTTAACCTGCTCGCGCCGAGGTTCGATTCTTAGACAGTTTTTTTTATCGAGAGACAGATAACCGCTCAACCTGAACAGCAGAGCCGAGCGAGCACAATCAGAGAGAATCGCCTTAACGAACCGTCTCTAATTAATCTCAATTGAAATTTCACCCCTCTCTCTCTCTCGAGAGAGAGAGTGAGAGAGAGAGAGAAAGAGAGACAGAGAGATCCTTTCCATTGTTGCGTGGCCATTGATCCGCACCGCCAACCTACGGCAAAAGGTTTCACGTGGCGGGGAATGAGTTCGAACTAAGACGTAAAAAAAAATCCTGTAAAAAAAACAAAACACTTCTTGCTCTCTCGAGAGATGCAGCGAGAGGGAGAATGAGAGGACATCCACTTTCTCTTCCTCTCATACTCTGCTGTACAAGTAAGAGGGAGGGGAAAAGCCTTTTATATATTCCATACTCTCTCTCTCTCTCCACTTCTCCCTCTTTGCGTTAATGGAGTCGAAGCTTGACGCACTTCCAAGCATCCCGCTAATGAAGATGAATAACCCTCAACTTGTCTTTTCCCGCAATATCTCCGTAAAAGAGTGCCGGGGAGAGAGTCAGGGGAAATCCTCTTTCAAAAACTCGGGAGACGAGACCTGTGGGAAGAGTGGAAGGGAGAGGGAACCGTGTTTAAACCCCCCTTAAAACGCTGTTGCTCTTCCGCTTCTGGGTTTGAGAAGGGCTCCCGTATGTTTTACGTGGGGATTTTTTTCTTCGTCTTACCCTTTTGACTCTACATGATATTATTAATTTTTCTCTGTGTCTCTCACTTGATACCCCTTTAGTTTTTTTTACATCTTCTCTTCCCTATTGTTTTCACATTTTCTTACCGTCCTCTTTATTATCTACTACGACTTAACTTAGCTCATCTTTCTACTGTTTTACTCCTTTTCTCCCTCTCCCATTTCTTCACCGTCTACCTCCCTCTCTTTCATCTTCACCTCCTTCCCATATAATTTCTCCCTCATATTCTTTCTGCCTCCTCTCTTTTCCCCCTTCTTCCTCATTCCCTCCCTTCTTTCTTCTCCTTTCCTCTTCCCCGTATTTCCCTCTCCTCCACCTTCTCTCCCCCCTCTCTCCTCCCTCTCCATCCTCTTCCTTCCCTATCTCTTCCTCCCTCTCTCCTCTCCCTCTTTTCCTCCCATCTCTTCCTCTCTTCCTCCCTCTCTCCTCTCCCTCTTTTCCTCCCATCTCTTCCTCTCTTCCTCCCTCTCTCCTACCTCTCTCCTCTCTCCTACTCCATCTCTCCTCCTCTCTCTCCTCCTCCTCTCCTCTCTCTTTCTCTCCTCCCTCTCCTCTCCCTCCCATTTTCCTCCCATCTCCTCCTCTCTTCCTCCCTCTCTCCTCTCCCTCCCATTTTCCTCCCATCTCCTCTCTTCCTCCCTCTCTCTCCTCTCCCTCCCATTTCCTCCCATCTCCTCCTCTCTTCCTCCCTCACTCCTACCTCTCTCCACCCTCTCTCCTACTCCATCTCTCCTCCTCTCTCTGCTCCTCCTCCTCCTCTCTCTTTCTCCCCTCCTCCCTCTCTCTCCTCTCCCTCCCATTTTCCTCCCATCTCCTCCTCTCTTCCTCCCTCTCTCCTCTTCCTCTTTTCCTTCCATCTCCTCCTCTCCTCCTCCCTCTCACTCCTCTCCCTCCCATTTCCTCCTCTCTTCCTCCCTCTCTCCTCCTCTCCTCTCTCTCTCTCCTCCTCTCCTCTCTCTTTCTCTCCTCTTCTCCACCTCGCCCTCTTATCACTCCTCACTACACTTTCCCTGCTCCCTATTCTCCCTTCCCTTCACTTTATTTTTTCTCCCCACCTCTCCTTTCCTTCTCCATTTTTTCCTTTCGCTATCTCTCTCTCCTCCTCTTTTTCCTTCTCTCTTCCCCTCCCCCCTCCCTCTCTCGGCTTTCTTTGCGGCGTCGCTCGCTAAACTCTTTGGTGCTTGAGTTTGCGCGAATGTGTTTTTCGACCGTGGGAAATCTGACGGGTGGCAATTTCAAATACTAACGGATTCGAGCGTACGTTCTAATAAGAGGTTATGCTTTTAGTAGATGGCAGTCGGGGTGGGTAGGGTGGGGAGGGGGAAGAGGAGGAGTAAGAGGGAGGGGGCTGGGAGAAATTCCGTCAGAAATTATTTTATGGCTGAGAGAGCGCAAAAAAATCAAAGTCGGATTGTTTGCGGATGAATCAGAGGGTGTTTGATATTTTTTGTGCGTAAATCTTGGAAAAAATACACACAGATTCCAGATAGAGGGGAAAAGCTGCCTTTTAGCTCGTTTTATCCCTTTGTCTGAAATAAATTTGGATAGTATTATTATAAATGCTTTAGAGCATTGTATGGTAATTATTTTATTCAATTGTAACATATGAACATAATTAGAATATTGTCAAATGGGTATAGATTATTTATTATCTTCAAGACGAGTTGATGTCACTCACCTGCATTATATTTTAATCTTCTTCCAAAGTATAGAGCACCAATTGAAGTTCTTTAATTGAAAATGCATGTTTTGTAAATACGATTTAAAGAATATGAAATAATTATGGCAGTTTTTATTAACTGTTTGGTCCTTGGAAAATCAATTACACTATCAATTTGTATAACAAAACTATGAAATAAATTTTACGTAGATTTAAGTTATTCAGCACTCCGATACACTACAAAACAATCCAAGGTATCTTTGGCCTTTATCTTTTGAATGAATGTTGCAATTTCTTTAGCTTAAAATATTCCAGATTATTCGTGTTCGGTGTATCAAGGCGTTGAGAAGGAACGAAACACTATAAAATACTCTAAATTGACGTTTCAAAACGAGTCACGTGACGTACTGCGGTATTCCCCGTCGTTCCCGTCATATATTATGCGGCACGGTAATTGCTTTCGGAGAACCTTCTGCTAATTGCCCTCGGATTCTTCGTCATTTTGCATTAACAACAAGCTCGCTCATTAACATTGAATGGGGGTGTAGACTAAAAAAAAACAGCCCTTCTGCGCCATGTCTTTCGGACGTTAACGCCAGCGGGATACCTTGGTCACAAGCGACGAAATGCGAAACGGTGATGAATTTTTCGCACTTTTGCAAACGCTTGTCGCGTGAATGCGGGATGCAGTGAGAGAAAAAGCGTCGCTTTTAGAACTAAATGTGGCGATAACGGCTTCCGTTGGGATAAATTGGCGGGCATTTATAACAGACGAAAGGTATCTCTTTGCGAAATTTAAAGCTGAAAAAAAAAATTGCGAGGTAGCCAGACGAGTTGACTCTCTCTCTCTTTATGTATATGCGAGTATAAATGAGTCGGCAAAGACACTGAATGATAAATGATAGGAAGAAACTACAGTTGCCAAGAGTAGGGAATCACAGGTCAGTGTCGGGAAGGAAGGCGACTGGAACAGGTTGGATGTTTTTCTTACTTAGGTGTTATTCTGACTCAGGACGAAAACAGTACGAAAGAGATCAGTACAAGAGAAGCAAGAACAAAGGAGGCATCTATGAAACGAAGCGAGTTGTTGACAGGTAGTTTTAATAAATATGTTAAAAATCGGTTAGTGAAAACTTCGATGCGTAGAAGATCTCGATGTGGGTGTAAGACATGGACTTTTGAGAAAATATGCGAATAGATTAAAAGGCTTTTGAGACGTGGCCATGGCGTTGACCGAAGAAAATTAGTTGGAATTAGAAAAAATAAATGAGTAACACTAAAATACAGTAGCGGAAGATAGGAGCTTAATTTGAGTAATGATGGATAGTCGGATGATATGGATGTAACGTCCATAGGAAGGAGGATGCTAGGAAAGAGGGTAAGCGTTAGGAAGAAAAAAAAGGAGATAGGTAGATATTAGAATATTAAGAAAGGGGCATTGGATGGGACGGATTGGGCTGAGCTACCGAATGGTAGAATACTTACGATTATAAATATATACGTGTGTGTGCGAGAATGACCGTAATTAATACCGCGAGAGAAAAAACCGTAAAAAAAAGCGAAAGAATAAAAATGATTCGTCAACAGGACAGAATATTTACCTATTGCGACCGCGAGAGGAGCGGAGAGATGAGAGAGAGAAAAAAAGACATTTCAATCCGAAGCCTTTCTTATTCAGTTCCTTCTGCGTTCCTCGAACGGATTCCCGTGACGTTGAGCCTGAAAAATGACCCTCCTTTTGTCCCTTTCCTCCGAAATGGCGTTCGGACTAACAGTGGCGGACGTGGGCAGCAGAAGAAAACCCTCTCCGCAGCAAATCCGTCGCCCGCGATTAATCTCCTTGAGCTTGAAGAAAGAGTGAGAGGGGTGGGGATAGGAGGGGGAGGGGAGGGGTATAAGGAGAAGGAGAGATGGGAGAGAAAGGTAATGGAAAGGGTGCTGCTATCAGTCCCAGCGGCGTCTCAAGGGACAGGTGTCTTAGGAAAAGGGACAGTGCGGCCAATAAAGTTTAACTAGAAAGACCCTTTCTTTAGTTGGTTTAAAAAAAACACCGCTAATGTAATCGTTTTGTCCGTCCGTCCGTCACATTTCCATGTCCGGTAAACTAATTCTACGCCATTCAAGTTAGAGCAAACAAATTTTGAGGGATTATTCATAGCCATAATTTCTTCCAGTGGCTGAAATTTGGAGACTCCAGGGGTGTAGTAGGGGTAATAAAAAAATCCGCCCTTAATATCTCATTCATCGGTTCTTTCCTTACTTCTCTTAACCTTTTATTCCTTCACTTTCCTTTCTTCGGTTTATGATCCGAAGGAATTTGTTATTTACTCCATCCTACGTTTGCGAAAGACAATGGACTAGCGAAACGCGGCCCGATAGATTCTACGACCTTTAGGATTTCCTATGAATAAAGCAAAGCTCGGAGAAGGTGCTTATGTTTACGATACGCTAGCCAAGTTCTAGGAGAAAAATAGGCAGGAATTGGAGAGAGAGAGAGGATGACTTAAATAGCTTGACCTTAGTTTTTTCTGGCAGGTTGTTTATCTCGGTTGCGCTAATTTAGTTATTTATAAAGTTATACACGGTGTTTTCTTTATTCGGCGCAAAGTGTTTCTAAGTAGTACATTTGTCGCTCTCAGGGACAACAAAGGGTTGAACGTTCACAATCGTTTGTCTTTATGCAGTCGCTATGGTGTATCGTTGGCATGGTTACAAATTAAATGTAATCCAGTTATAATGCGCCTCGTTACAACACTTTCATTTATAACGCGTTTCAAATCCTATCGCCACTGCAAAAGAGGTAATAGGTAATGCCGAGATTGAAGAATATTTTGATGTAGACCTACCGTCGTAAGTATATATATGAGAGATAGTGTGGAGGATTAATAGAGATTAATACCATACACAATACTGCATAGTCAAGCATCTCAAAAATAAGTACTTCGTTCAGGGACATAATTACTTCCAGCTACCCCAAAGATATCCTATATATAAGGTCATTGACAGGTATTTTTTAAACAGATTAGAAACGTACTGATATGAGAAAGTTTATGCTATCCTTTCGCAAGCTGCTGCACGTTCTCGTAAACACTTGCGTACATAATTGTTGTGTTTAGGGACCACTGTAATTGTTTAATGTGTTGACCAAAATAAAATTAACTTCTAGTTTAGATGTCTCATGCCAAATCTCATAAAAATATTTCAAGTGGTTTATTAAGGGGAAATTACTGCGTGCAAAAGGCCCACAAAAAACATCACTTTCATAACTTAGTTGCAAACTACATCGTGATTGCATAATTCGTATCGACGTGTTATTTAATCGATTTTGACGGTATTCCCGTGTATGCCTATCGTGCCATTATCAATAGAGAGCTATACAGTATGTAATATTATTGCATAACTTCCCATTTACTTCTAGTAACTTTATTATTTTTTTCCTATGCATAAAACGAAAAGGAATAAATGCTAATGTACGCGATATCGGCGTGGATGTTCGTGTGTATGTCGACATAACGAATGAAGTTGAAAAATGTGTTTTCTTGAGAGAGCGATGGGTGGATTTCGAAGCGACGACCGCAAAATTAACATTTTCCCACGGATGAATTTTGCGCAATGAATGCCCATCGAGTCGTGGCCGATGGAAGGCGGAGGGGACGAACTCACGGTCCGTAAACGCATTCACTAATTACACGTTGTGAAGGCGCTGGAATGTGCACGCCTTAAAAAAAAGGCCTTTGATGTCTCCTCGCATAATCGCTTCTTTTTGTTCTCTCTCTCTCTCTCTCCCTCCCTCCCTCTCTCTCCCTCTCTCTCTTTAAAAGTGCGCCTTAAACTGACGCGTGAACGAATCGCATCGTCGCGGACAATTGAGGATATGAATTACGTATTTGGACAAGTGGCAATAAAATAAGTGATTTTGTTTTTTTTTCTTCTTTTGGAATTCTCATCAATTAAAAAAAATCTTAAATACCAAGGTAATGGAAATGCCAAATGGGGTGAAAAGGCTTTGAGTTCAGCGCCAGATTATTCAAAGACTTTCTAGTCATCAACTATATTCCGAGCCGGATTTATTTGACGGGTAAATATGTTTCAAGGAAAGTAATATTTTATGTTTGGCGGTTTTAAAAGAAAATAGAATTAATAAAATAAAATATGTATAATCATAGCTGTTGTCGCTTCAAAAGTTCACATGCCTGTACATGTTTAATGAGCTAATTTATTTAATTGCGAAAAGGTAAGGCTAAAATATTGGAATGTGAACATATTTACTACATCCTAGAAAAAGTAAGAGGTGCATTTTCTTAGGGTACGATTGAGTACTTCAGTTTAAAATAAAATAGTTTAGTTGGTCAAATTAGAACTATTATCTTTTCACAATTAGATATAAATTACACCCTTAGAAATCATTCTCATCGTAATTTATTGCAGTTCAAGTACATTTTTACTTGTCATCTGCGTCAGCATCTTTACGGCGGTCAAACCTGAAGAATTTATTATCTTTTTTTAGTTTTAGATAGTTTCCTTAAGAAGATTTTCCCCTTATCTCTCTCGGTCCCAGTCTATCTTTCTACACCTCTGAAATACCTCGCGTTCTTCCGACGGCATTCCGAGAGGAGGCAGAGAGAGGGGAAGCGCACAATCGCTCCCACTTGGGCGCCCTCCATTAGTGACCCAATCCCTTGTTCTTTCGGCCGGTAATAACCCACCCACCACGTAAAAACACGCACGCACAAAACCCTCGAAGACCAACAACCTTTGGTTTTTCGTTTCTGAACAATCGGTCATTTTTACTTTTTGCTCCGCTAAGGGAAGATATCCTAAGAAGAGGAATAAATGTTTTATTTGTCATTTCGTCGTTCGAAGGGACCTAAGAACCCCTTAGCGGGCGCCTCTTTTTACGTCGTCCTCCCTTCCTTCCTCTAGGTTTTCAAAGGAATGGGAGGTGAGTAAGCGATGACCTATCTCTCTCTCTACAACCTTCCTTTTTTGTCCTTCTTTCATGAGGGGCGCCCTAATCATTTGTCGCAAAGTGGTGGTCGCTGTTCTTCCCGGAGGGAAGAAGAAAAAAGAAGAGCTTTCGTCCTCTGTCCTATTCTTTCTCGGAAATCGGATGAGGCTGGAAGGAGAGGGAGGAGGATTGGGGGGGGGGGAGAGAGGGGGAGGGAGCGTAGGAAGAATAAATGTTTCCTCGTCGGTTTCCTTTGCGCGGTCCACGCAATTATCTCGCCCTCAGGATCTGCTCAATCGGGAGAAAGTTTTCACCGTTTCCCCCGCTCTTTCTGGTGACCGATAGTTTCGTTATAAACAGAAACCTGTACGTCGAAGAGAGAAGAGACCGTTCAGGAAATCGCTTTCGGATGACGTTTCGGTTTTGTTTTTTCGGGAGGTTCGAATCGTCGTTTCTAAAAGGGGTTGCGTTTGTTTTATTTTATTTTTTTTTGCGGGATGATCGCTCCGTTTGCTTCCGACGATCGGTGGGATTGTCTTTTTTTTTTACCCTCGACTAGGACGAGGGCATGCGTCTAAAGGTTAAACGGTTAACCGTTGGTCAAAATTACGGAAGCGGAAACGTAAATCGTTACGATTTCGGTCCGACCGTTCTCATACGTGCCCCGTGAGAACAGAAGTTCAGTGGAGCGAGATTTGCTGGTAGTCGTCGGAATGGGGGAATTTGGCGGTAAATTGCATCCCGGCTTAGAATATCGTGATGCCGTAATGGACGGAGGCACCGGGATCGAATGGAGTAGGTTGGATCGCCCTCGATGAGGAAATGGGAGGCACGTTTTCTAAGAGCTATCGAGAAAGTGCCAATGAACGAAATATTTATAATTTTGAGAGGCTCTTGGGTAAACGGAAAAGTAATCTTGAGAGAATGCTTAAAAATGAATTTTAGGCCTCAGACCATCCACCAATTCGCTGTAATCCTGTTACGATTAACCATTAACTTTATATTTTGCCTCTTTTTTATTAAAAAAGACTTCAATCGACCACATAAAATTTGCTTTTTTTCCTAAAAGCAATTACTATAATAATATTGTCATTAAACATATAATAGGCAAAAACTATTTTCCAAGTCCCATCACACAGAAAATGAATTTTATTAACGTGGCATGATATATATTTAAAATAATCTGACACAGATGAAGAGGTAGCTAGACAGACAGAGGAGAACATACCAGCAAATAGACTGAATAATAACATAATTGAGTAATTAATTACGAAAGCGGTGCTGAAAATTACAAGAATCACATATGAAAGGACGACTGCTATAAATTGTTTAAGTGCCATGTAATTGCTAAATTATGGGATTTTTGTCATTATAAGAGTTCCGAAACAGAGGAATGGCTCCTTTTCGTTATTAAAATCTTCGGTCATCGCCCCTGTTCCTAAAGATCCGTCCGACGTGAGTTTCTTCGAGAGAACGTTTCTAAATTCCACCCATTATTCCAAACTGGAAACACGGATTTCGTCTTTCTTTCTCTTTAGAGAGGGACCGAAATAAAAACCTTTGAAATGAGCATTATTTGACCCTCCCGGTCAAACATTTCGGCTGCCCGTGGGACAGATGGCATAGCTAGGATTTCCTACTACAGCTATAGTAGAAGACTTGACTGTTGTTACACGTGCGAATTCGTCATGGGCGCGACGTCGAATAATTTTATGGACGTAAACAGGAAGGTAGACGGAGTCTCTAGCTTACTCTATCGTTGGACGGCGAAATACTATTTGAAAAAATTAAAAAATTGCGGGTTAAGGTGAAAATTCTCCATGTAAATGCAGTGGAATATGGACTTCGGCGACAACGGGAGTTGTCATATTAGATTATAGTTGATATTGTCGTAAACTGATAAAATCACGTATTTTACTGATTCCAATCGCATTTTTACGATAATTCGACCAGGATATGGATTCTGTCTTTAAAAAAATACCTTCGTTCTCTCACGCATAGAACCATCCAAATGTCAGTTTCGTAGTTACCGTGTTTCTAAGTAATTTTAAAATTCAAATGAACAATATGCTGCACTCATCCCGAAGTTATTCAATTTGAGAGAATCGAAAAAGGAAATATTTTTACTTTCTCCATATACGTAGTATAGGAAAAGTATTATCTTCATGACAAAAAATCGATAAATAAATTTAAAGGGTAATAAACTTGTAAACCACATCAAAATCTAACAAATAAAACACTCAAAAATTCGTAGAAATCCACCGCAATTCGATTACGTGGTAAGGAGGCACGATAGGGAACGACCGAAAAGATAGCAAAAGTACCGCTTACACACAAACACGTGCGAATTCGTCATCGGCGCTACGTCGAATAATTTTATGGACGTAAACAGGAAAGTAGACGGAGTCTCTAGCTTTACCGCCGGACGGCGAAATATTTGATTTGATTCCCCGTAGGCGTGTGCTCTCACGGGTTAAAAATGTGTTGCAGAAAATAAATTAATCCAGTTGCGCTTCATTTCCAAGGAGGCTTAGAGAGAAGGTTTAGTTAGATGAGGGTTAGGCAACATGGTCTGCCCGTTCTTCTGTGCGGCTCATTAAAACGATTTATTCTCTCACATAAAGTACCTAGGACGTCCTATTCGTCTGTCGTTACAATTACCGAGTTGCCTCCCACGAATGTGGAACTTACCCATAAAATTTATTCGTGCCAGAGACACTGCTCGCATTGCTCGCTCGACCTCAGAGGCTGAATTTCTGCTGATTTCACCCCTTTCTGTCGTCGCGTTCGGTTGAATGGTTGACAGTCTCACCTCTCTTGAAATACGGGCATCTCTAGTAAATAATTAGATCTAAAAATTCGTTTAGAATAAGTTATTCATATTTAATACCGATTCATCTATTCACTGGTGAAAGCGCGAATGGTTACCTACTAAAATTTCAAATTATTTTCATTTCCTTCATACGAAATGAAAATTTTGGCTCTCTCTCCGGTTTCAAATTTTGTCGGTGTGACAGGAAAAAAGAATTGATTTGTTCTTCAGAGCTAAGAAATTGTTCTCATTAACATCTCACCATAAATAAACGAGCTTACGAATTAGACTAAAATAATGGAGATGCCGGGGATCGAACCCGGGGCCTTTCACATGCAAAGCGAACGCTCTACCACTGAGCTACATCCCCTTGTTTATTTAATTGCAATTGAAAATACCATACACACAGTTTTGGTGATTTAACACTCAAAAAAGTCCAGTAGTTCCATAAAGTTCTCAAACTGCGTTTTCAAATGTAATGATACTTTTATCGTAGCAGCGTAATTTTATATTTGGTATTCAATGAGTCACCGATTCTTACAGAACTCGTGGTTCAGTTTCACCTTTAGCCAGTGTTATGGGAAACAAATTTGATTTTCCTTTTACAGCAAAAAATTATTCCTCGTTCATAGTTCACCAAAAGTTTGTGTAAAAATAGTGCATGGAAGTGCTGTATATCGAAAAATCGTTGCAGTTACGGCTCCAATAAATTATATTTTGTGTGAAGGCACACAAACCACAAATCTTGAAATGCGCGGATGCATGAAGCTTGGGAACCGCAGGGGATTAGTGAACGGTATGAAGAAAAAAAAATTAAGTCAATACAGCAATGGACAGTGAAGGGTTTATAATAGATCAAGGCAGTTCATGAGTAAATACAGTTTTCCTGAGTCCAGCAAATTGTATCATGTTTCCGTAGTGTAGCGGTTATCACGTGCGTCTCACACGCGCAAGGTCCCCGGTTCGATCCCGGGCGGAAACATTTTTTTCTTTATCGTTACTGCGTCCTATTATTATAGTTAGTGGCAGGGTTGGCCCGAAGTGTTTTGGCACCCCGAACGTGAATTCATTCTAGGGCTACATTAAGATAATTTTCGTTAAGGCATTTGAAATAAACGTGTAAATTCAGTCATTCTTCCGTTAAACAAAGGATAGAAAGTCGTTTACGTGTAAAATTCCGTATAAATCCGTTAATCAGTATATATTTCAACCCAAATTTTTATATAATTAATACAGCGGTTCCCAAACTTTCTTTATCTGCCACCCTTTCTTAGGACCTCGTCCATTCACCAGTGAACATAAAGCAAAATAAATTTTATAATATTACATTTATTTTACTTACGCAAATGTTAATCTTATTCAATATACATATCCGTAGATAAGATTATAAACAGCTAAATATTAGCATCTTCGCGAACCCTGATAAACCTTTGGCAACTCCAAATTAAGGAACTAATGTAAACTAGTATTTCGAGAACAAGCTCTTAAAAAATACTTGCCTCAGGTATCTTCAATAGCCAGAACAAAGCTATAAATTAAAAAAAAAACTGTTCCTTTAGAATCTTATTTTGGTTGATTACCACTAAATACGCCTGCTTTGTAGCTGAAATGCGCATCTGGTTTTTATAGCCACATTATGGCTATAGTAGATACCTGAGGCAAGTATTTTAAAGTGCTTGTTATTGTATTTTTTCAGCCATTAGACGAGCTCGGTAATTCTTTGTTCAAATAAATTATTAGGTAGATAGGGGATATCGCTCTCAAGATTTTGTTGTTCAGCAATTTCACCGTTTAAATTAGTTCAACTAAATAACAAGCAGAGGTATGAAGATACCGAGTGGAAAATGTGACCTGGTTCAATTTGAGTTTTATCGACTCATGTCTCTATTTGATAGGGGGAATACTAAGGAGGCGGAAAAACTTAAATTATTACCCGCAACGAAAACACCCATAAGAGATTCAAACAAAGTGCAGCACTGCATGTGAGGAAAGAAGCGTAATCTTAAACCTCGATTAGAGTTAAAATACTGCGAGAGGAAAGTAGTATCTTCGTTCTGAAGATCTCTCGCGTGGGCAAATCGCAGCGTGCAGTTCGGTATCGAAGCTCTTCATTTTAACGGCCTCTTTTGATTGCGGCCGTATTTTCCTCTCAAGACTCTTTCCCTCTGATTCACGATTCGCATCAAAAGGGAAGAGAAACGCGCGCGTGTTTTCTGTTTGTTGGACTATTTTCAATCCTCGTTGCACTCCCTCCCACGCTTCCCCCTTGGCGTTCGGCAACACACAATACTCTTTAAGCACCGTGCCGGAATAAGACCTGCGCTATAAACTTTGGGGTATAAAGCAGGGGTCGGCAACCAGTGGCCCAAGGGGCTGTGATGAAAACGTGATCGGCAAAATTTCACAGGGGCGTTTTTTTTCTCGATAAAATGATGGTCTCAAAATCTTTTCTGTTCGCGTGTGTTCGTTCGGATTTTAGATATTGCCTTGCCATCCGTCGGACTCAATGTATACCATAAAACACGTTTTAAAATTTGGGTGTAGTAATTTTGAGCAGCGAATGCATCCTTTCTTTATTACGTATTTTTTTAGGTGAAATTGTTTACCGCTTGCCGTGTTTTTTTTAGTAATGAGTCATTTGTCAGGAACAGTGCTGCAGAGGTAAAACGATAGTGTCTCATTAGCTCTTCTTCTTAACTCTAGTAAATTAGCTATTTAGACTCGATTTTCACATAAATTCTAGATAATTTCTGAGTTAACCCTTTAACAGCTAAATTTAGGAAATGAGAGAATTGGGGGTATGTTAAGACTTTAAAATAGAAAATTCACGTTTAATCACATTTTTACAATATATTGAACTTTTTTAATCATCTTTTAAAATGCTTTTTTCGTTGTGGTATAACGCGTGATTAGCACCGAAGGAACGAAAACATTTAATGCGTAAACTCTCTGTTAAAATAGTTAATCACTCTCGCAGAAGCTATCTTCACTTCTTCCTAAGCATCCGCAACTGCGAATATGACCCGATATGCAAAAAAGGTTGCCGAATACCGGTATAAAGTAAGCCTGTCGAGCAGTTTAATTCCACCTTTTTGATATATATAAACGAGTATGTATCGTCCCACGCATTTTCTTTGTCCTGTTTCTTCATTCTGTCTCTCTCCCTTCCTATCTTCACTCTTTCTCACTCCCTCTCTTTTATGTATTACTAGAATAATAACCTGTCATATTACGGGTAACATTAAAAATTATAACACACTGAAAACACTAAAATTGGTTTTTAAAGCTTTATTCGAGAACTTCATAATAAGTGATATGTGGTGTAAAAAAGCGGTCATTTTGAAGCAACTGGCCTTTCAAATTTGAATGTTGCAAAAATATTTTAATTTTTTCGGGCACTTTTTCTCTCGAAAGTGCCACATAGAGTTGACCGTGTGATCATGTCCCACATGGTCAACTGTTTGTCCCTGTGCCTTGTTTTCATATAATATTTATGTTAATATCGTAATAATAGATAACACTTTGTGCACTTTAACTTTCGTTAAATGCTTTAATTAGGTTATTCTAATTGATAACACTGGATACACTTCTTCTTGCTTGCTTCTTTGAGGAAAAATAAGCTTTGGAAGATTGTAGCGACTTGATTAATTAACAACAAAACACTACAGGTTGCATAGCAACTCCTGCTAGATTAAGCGTTAAAATCACAAAAAATACGCACTTTTACGTATGTTTTAAATTTTAAAGGGCAAGATACAGTAAAAGACCGC
This sequence comes from Uropetala carovei, assembly GCA_036926305.1. Lineage (NCBI taxonomy): Eukaryota > Metazoa > Arthropoda > Insecta > Odonata > Petaluridae > Uropetala > Uropetala carovei. The sequence goes on along the minus strand of JAXCHB010000259.1, from coordinate 1,682,930 downwards.
TACAATAAAATAATTTAGAATTTCGTTCGTCTTTTAGTTTTTGTTTGAAGTTTCTAAGTTAATATTTAGGTATTTTAATGAGCAAACGAAAAAATATCTGCACAGTCAAAATCGTTTTTATAATAGTAAATGTGGTCATCTAAGAACACCCAAATTTCATATCTCTAGCTGCTTCCAGTGCTGAGATATTGAAGGATTCTAAGAGCGTTATACATAGAAAGAAAGACAGAATTGGAAAACTATATGAGAGATTGTAATTCCACTATTGTTCTTTTATCTATCTAGGGTTTTCACAGGTTCTTTCCACCCTCCTTCTCATCGTGAGTGTTTTCCTGCATGGTTTTTTAACAGGTTGGCCAAGTCAGGTCTTTCCTAGGTTTTTACCACAAATACCTACTTCATCTTTTTTTTAGAAAGTTTCCGAATTTGTAATTGGATATTTTGCACGTGTTTTAAAAAATTTATTTACCTTCGGGTTCTTTTTTGCGAAATTGTATGTAGGTGTACATATGTAATCATTATTATTATTTTTTCTATTCTCCTTTGTAACTGTTGACGTAGGGTTAAATGTATGAAGGGTCTATATAGTCTCAATTTCGCCCTCAATAAAGTCGTTTGTCTGTCTGTCTCTCCCCCTCTCTCTCTTTTACCCTCTTTACCATTTCGACCCTTGAACTCGTGGGGCGTCACCTTGACCCCACCCAACGCTGACGCCAAACGCGCATGCCGCCGCTCAATTGTTTCCCCATTCTCGACTCTTCCGTGGGTGGCGAACGAATCGGAAAATTGTTTCTGCACGCTTGCACCGGCGTCGTTTCAATATTTTGTTTTACAGATCTTGGAGCCGAGTCAAGTGCCTCGGAGGAAAGGGGAATGTCACTCCGTCTCTATCAGGTGCGCGAGTGTTAGTACACGCACACGTCCACACGAACAAGGCCGGCGTGATTATTTGCGGGGCCTAGTTCGATAGAGAGCTGGGCCTATTTATGTATGTATGCATGCCAGGAGGCGCAAAAAATGACGCTTGTAGAGCCTCCCTCCCTCCTCTCTTGTGATGGACTCTTTTCGCTGTGAAATTTTTGTTTGAAGATAGCCCTCTAGTCGGCCTCTCCGTCCGGAACGTATTAATATGTTTTAAGAAATTGTCTAAATCTCAATACATGAGAACTGAGCCTTGTGCGGGGCCCCTAATAAAGCGCGGGGCCCTGTTCGAGGGAACCGATTGCACATGCCTCACGCCGGCCCTGCGCACGAACTACAAGGAGAGTGTTGAGGAGTCCTATACGAAGAACGCCGTTAAAAAAGTTTGAGAGACGTCATAAAATAATTCTTTTCTCAACTACATCGAGGGTATTTTATCCAAAGAATGACGGTTCGCTACCGTGTTCAGTCGATAAAAGTGCCCGTTTCGGTCTATTCCGTTGCTTTGATGTTTAAAATGTAACGCGCGCACGTCTCCATCTGCTTTCTTCTCTTCCTTTTAGGCGTATTTGTGGTATTCCTCTGTTTTGTTCCCTTCTTCCAAGAATAATAATTATCTCTCTCTCTCTCTGTCTTTTTCCACATTCGTTTCTTTACATTAATTTTATACTCCGATCCAATCGTTTGCCCACTTATGCAAAAAAAAAATCTATCGTTAAAATTAAGTGGCTTCTTATCCAGTTTTTGTATGATCTTCTTCCCCCTGCCGATGGAAGTCGTGGAAGTTTTGACCTCGCAATTGTACGACTTGTGATATGATTCAGGATGAATAGTTTTTCTTCATATTGTCCCTGTGTCCCGAAGACGTTTGTCGAGAAGATCCAGCGCTATTTATGGTCATAGTTAATAGTGAAATTTATTTTTCCTTGTTTACGTGTCCACTTTCATATGGAAGGAATATAAACAGTTAAAGGTCTTTATAGTACGAGTACAAATGATATGAGTTTATCATTTTTAATTACTACTTGTAATTTGTATGGTTTCCTTATATGTACTGAGCAGACTGTAAACATCGTCATACGTCGTACGCAATCGTCTATCAGCCGAAATTGTATCTTTTTCCAATCAGCAGAATTTTTCATGCGTGGGAAAAAAGTCCATCTTTCAAAAAAAAAGCTATAGTAAAATGTATATGATTGCCTTGACCCGTTTTTGTTTTATGGGTTATAGGAACTGTCCTGTCCTTGTCTTCTGGGGAAGAGGAAATGTCCTGTATTTATCTTGTTAATTAATGTCGTATTTATGGAATTGCTCTGAAATTATCATCAGCCTACCAGATAGATGTCATAATTATTCTCCCAAAAGTGTCGAATTAAAATCGTCAATTTCGCCAATATTTAGTTGGATAGGTTCGATAGATTGCTTCCTTATCCGTATCGTAATATAAATTAATACAGTTTTATTTAAATCGGTATTATTCCGATAGCTCTTTAAAGAATATAGTATCTGATTCCGCATTTTGTGTATGATAATTCCTATTTTTACAAAATTATAGTGGTGCTCGCTTTTTCTCCTGGTCTACGTTCATTACGGGTCAATCCGAAAAAAAATTACAACGATTTCCTGATATTTTCGGAGTTTTTCCATGAGAAAACATAGGAATAAGCAAGAGCATCAATACCGCGGATTTCCTGTTGGTTAATTATTACCCAAAGCTCCCCATTTTTAAAATTTGCGGTCGTCAATCCAAGGTGAACCGCCGTTATAAAAGCACCGGATGTTTACTCCCCAAATCGACGCGGATTCTCTCGAAAGAAAGAAATATCTTCCCATCGACGCGGAACCGGGTTTACATACGCGAAAACGCTTTAAAGTAGGTATCGAATTGCAAAAGGAAGAGGTCTCGGCCATTTATTTATCTCGTTTCCTGTTTGCTTCGTCGTGGAGATCTCGTTAAAAAAAAGATGAAGATCGGGAACGGTATCCCCTTCCCCCCCCCCCCCCCTCCCCTCTTACGCAACCGTGGATTATACACACTCGAAAATATTTTTGTCTCTCGCCTCTAACTTCCGTTTAGCGCGTCTCCCATTTATAGGAGATGAAGGAAAAAAAAATCACCCGACGCCTTAATTCCGCCTTATTTTTTTTATTTCGTTCTAACCGACTACCTAAACCGCCGCGGCAAATAAAGTAGAACGGCAAACTAAATGAAAAAAAATAAGGGGAACAGACGTCCCGCGTGTGTGTGTGTGTGTGTGTACACGCAACAACTCGCGGGGTTGTTTGATAAGCCTCCACTTTTTTTAACTCCCTCGTAGGGAGACGAACAGGCACACAAACACACAAGACTTTTAAAGGCATTACCAAGTCCAGACTTCTTCAAAAACTGCGTCTGTTTGCCTTTCCACTTGTCCTAATCTAAAGTCTCTTCGGGACCTCCTTTCTCTCTCTCTCTCTCTCTCTCTACCCGGAGAAGAATTCCCACCTATTTAAACGTTTCTATGAAGGAGGAAAAAAAACAAAGGAAACCGAGACCATACCGACTAAAAAGAAAGAAAAACCGCGCCGGAAAACAAGGAAGAGAGAGAGAGAGAAAAATATGCTTCCAAAGACTTTTAAGCTTCTGTTTACTCTCAAGTTGAAGAGTGAGAGAGAGAGAGTAAAAGGGGAGTTTTGTGGACTTTTCGACTTTAGGGAGAAGGGAATGTGAAGTGGTTAAATGAGGGAGGACCTTCTTCTTCTTCTCAGTCAAAGAGTTGTGAAACGGGAGGTGGGGAAAATGGGAAGGAAGTCTGATTAGTGAAAAACGAAGCTGGTCTGACGCTGTACGACTTCCCCTATTCAAGTCGGTAGCCTATTCGTGACGTAAGAAAAACAGTGTCCGTTTTTAGCGCGTTTAAAAAAAGAAATGAGCTTAGTTTCACTTTGCTGTCTGTCTGTGCGCTTGCTTAAATTGAAGTTGTGACACAACCGTAAACGATGGTGAGCTGAAACTTGTAGAGTTGATTTCTATACTCGTACTGTTTGTTTTACTTTTAGATTTGAGTTTTGAAAAATATATGTGAAGGTACAAAAGATGGAAAGCGGAAATTTTAAGGGTACATTTCCACATGGATTCCACTTACAAACAAGACTCTAGTTACCGAATATATGGCGGTATAACTACATAGAAAATGAATTAAGATAATTTACCAAGTGAGGTGACATTATGACCACACCGTTACTGAGGGGCGGCTTCCGAGACCCTTATATTTTTTATAATTATTTATTCACTGTCTATATATAAATTGGATTTTAGGTATTCAAAAAATCTTTCATGAGGATTGAGAGATTATTAAAGTGAAAAACTTAATATTCACTTTGTTTCTTTATAAAATTTGAACTAGCGGAAAGTAAAGTAGAGGGGTAAGTTGACAGTATAACATGGATGGTGTCTCGTGGACCGTACCTCTGTAGTTTAAGGTTAAATTCAGTATTTGTACCGTCCATCCCTTCCAGAAAATCCTTATGGCCCCTGGGGTGATAGGAGGTCGCGAGCGCCGACATTAGGGCTTTTTCACACGGGGCCACCATGGCTGCGGCCACTATGGTGGCGCGGCCACACGGAACATTGCTCTACTGTCGGCGCCAAAAGATTGTAGACTCGAAATTGAGGCTAACTATCTCTAAAACGGCTTCATGTATTCTAATAAGAGTCATATCAGTGTGCAGCCTGTATAATTGTGCGTTGAATGATGATAATTTTTAATTTTTTGGTTTTCTTAAAGTTGACGTTTTCGGGGTGAGAATGAAAAATGATTCCATTTTTGGAGCTCTGAGATGGAAGGCGTCACTTTTACGGTTCATAATTTCAAAACGGTTCTTCCGATTGCAGTCAAATTTTAATAGTGCGTCAATCATACTCTTATTATTACGCATGCAAGATTTAAAATCTCTATCTTAATCCTTTTAGACCTTTTATTCAATTTATGAGACCATCGTGTCTCCGCAAGTATTAGGATTTAAGACATGGTACGCACACCGTTGGTTTCGTCTTGTTCTCTGTATTACGAATCAGTTGATTTCATAAACCTTAAATAAACAGAATATTTTATAGTGATTTTTATAATATTGAAAGCGAATGAGGGCGGGCGAGATGATTGAGCGAGGGTTTTCCGGCACCTTTTCACACGGCGGGCGGTGGCCCGACCACTTTGGCCGCGCGGCCAGTAGGATCAGTCGAGACAACCTTTGTGGTGGCCCACTTCAACTTGGTGGCGGGACCAGTCGAGATACATGTAAAGGCATTGTACAAAATTTCTCATATACTAATGCGTCGTTTAGTTATTTTTTTGAATAATATGTACTATGTAGAATTATTATAAAGGTCAACTTAAATAACTATAGGAAATTTGATGAAAATCATATTATCCGTTTTTTAAATCTAATTGTTATTAGTTTCCCAAGAATAAAATAGCCTTAAATTGTTTTATGAGAAATATGAACTATGTAGTATTATTGTATATGTAAACTCAAGTAACTTTACGAAATTTGATTACAATTGTTGGAGCCGATTTTGAGAAAATAAAATTGTTGTTAAAATTGCCTAGAATAAACTGCCCTTAATTATTGTGCAATGCCAACCATTTCTTCATATCTTCTATTCTGTATGATAAAATGCCTAAGTACGAGATTTCATTCATTTTTGCTCGATCGTTTAGGCTCTAGAGCTCTAGATGAGTCACTGCTTTTTCCAAAACACAGCAGCTGCCTCTTCAACGTCCATTTCAGAACTGACGAATTTGGTGGCTTTCACTATATTGGTGGCGCGAACATGGTGGCCCCGTGTGAAAAGGCCCTAACGCTGTTTAGGTTATCCGCTTGCAAAGAACCGGTAAATGAAATGGGACCAATGTTTCTGCGATCGGAGTACAATAAGCTCTCTTTCATACTCTCTCCCGTCGGCAACCTTCTTCCTTACCCCAACCAGTGGCGCAGAAGGACTCGCGGCAAAATATTGAACCTCCCCCCAATATCATCAACCAACAAATACATATGTATCGAGTTGTTCTCATTAATAATTATCAGGAATATGCTGAAAGGTTTAGACCTTTTAAATTACTCTGTCTGAAAATAATGTTTAACTGGAAAGTCCATGAATTAGGATAAAAAACGAGAAATCGTTAAAAATCTTAATTTTTTTCTATATTCGAAAAACTCAGATGGCATCTGGGGCCGTGGCATTTGCCCACTCACACCGCCCTATTGTTACGCCACTGCCACCAACCCGCTCCTTCATCCTAGCCACAACGACCGGAAGGGAGTTCTGCTCCACCAGACTGTGGCGAAAAATTAAAATCGGAAAGCGCAGCAAATTTCCAACGGACGGTGTTTTGGTTTCATGGTCCGCTCGTCGGCGTGCATCGACGCACGACAGCAGAGCGTGTTAATCCCTATCTTTAAAGGCCGCATATCAGCTCATAACCCCCACTCTCTACCTCCCTCCCTTAATCTCATTGTTGCCAAAATAAATTTGAAAATGTCACTAAATCCACCCTAAAAAGTCGCTAAACCCAAAGAAAATGTCGCGAAAAAGTCGTTAAAAATAAAATAGTGCATAAATGCTTCAAATAATTCTTATTAATCTAATTAGTATGCTTATTATCTATTTCATAAATGAATATCAATTAAGATAATATTTAATTATTAGTATTTATTAAGTAACGAGAATTTTTGCAAGCTTTTTACTAATAAAAAATAGAATAGGGATTAACATTTATAAGTCAAGCTTATTTTATAAGTAGAAAAATAAAATACGGTAAATACCCGCGTATAAGATGCAGGGAGGTTTTCCTTCTCATATTTAATGATTTTTTATATACCCGCGCACAGGGTCGGCCCGAATAATTTTGGCGCTCCTGGCGAAATAGCACTCCAGCGTCCTCCTCCGTAAATGTTTGTTGAGACAATTACGAAGTAAATGTTAATTTATTCATCGCCCTGTAAAGATTATAGATAAATGAAAAAAGAATTAATGTCATAAAGATTGCAGCCTGTTCGGCGATATAAATCGGTATCCAATATTTATTCACTTGCAATTAATGCATAGATAGATGGTCGAAATAGCGCCCCCAAGAGTTTGGCGCCCCGGGCAGCCGCCCGGTTCGCCGGTGCCTTGGGCCGGCCCTGCCCGCGCATGGTAAGCATTCGTAACTAGAATTTGGTATCAGTCACGTATTTATCATTTAACTTCGGAAATGTTGCGTTTACCTTGTCAATATCATTGCGATATGATAAATCAATCTGTAGAAACTTACATACGTCCTCATTTTTAATAAGGGAAATAAAACTTTTGGATTTTCGGAACAAAGTAAGCTTCATTTAAGAGGCGGACGTCCAATAATAATCATTAAAATCCCCATCGCCTTAGTATTTAAGGTGTTAATAAAAATCGGTCTAATTTCTACATCGAGAAGAATACCTTCTTTAATTCTTAATAGAAATCATTTTTCTGTAATTTAACTGCGTTTTATGATGTATTGTCAACGTAATTTATAATGAGATCTTTCAATATTAGTTTAAAATGTCTTTCAAGTATCATAACTGGGGAAGTAACTGTAGAAATATTTCAAGGTTTATTAAAACTTGTATTGGTTTTATTAAAGGTATCATAAAATAAATTTGTTTGGCTTATTTTGTATATTGCATGTATTTCTGCTTACATAAAACAACATTTAAATTTGTCGCTAGATTAATAGAAAATCGCAAAGTTAATGACATGTCGATAAACACTAAAAAAAAGTGGCTAAAGGAAGTAAAAAGTCGCTACATTGGCAACTATGCTTACCCTCTCTCTCTCTCTTCCTCCCAACTTCCCTTTTCACTTATATAATCGTCGAGGAGAACGGACGCGAAAAAGGGAAACATCCGTTCGTAATAATAAAAGGACCAATGGAAGTAACGACCACGCGTAAGGGATAAAATCAGCTCGCTCTTCGTAGTTAGATATCCCGTCTATAAATGTAACCGACCGCACAGTTTCCGCGAAAAAATAAGGACGATTGACGTCGAGCGCGGTTTCGTGATCTCCGGCGATTTTCGAGTTCGTCGACAAAAGAGAATCGTTTTGCTAGCGAACGATTCGACTCTCGACAAAAGGGAATGTTTCCTCGAGTTTTCTCCGTAGTGAGTTCGGGTCGTTTCCGTTGAGATGTTATTTTACCGTATCGCAGCAACCGAATTGCGAACCTCAGCATCCCTACTGCGGCGTTTATGAAATTTGTAATTGGGAAAAACCGTCGCAAACGAGTGCATAAAATAAATATATAATAAACTTAAATCCGTAATGCATATATACATATATTGTTAAAGTTGATTTTGTACATTATATTTTCAAACGTTATCTGCGTATTTAAATGAAGTGAAATGAATGAAGTTTTTTTTTGGTAAGAGACCAACCAATTGATTATTACAGGTATCCTTTTACATTTGCAAAGAAATTCGGACTTATATCGCTTGGATTATTTTTTGTCGATCCAAAATATAAATAAGAATTACCGTCTATTTTAAAGGATTCAAAATAAACGGAAAAATGAATAATTATATTATGGCTTATTTAAGGGCATAAAATCACATTTCGTATATAATTAGGCCGTCGTTGATGATAGAAAAATAAAAAAACTCAACTCCTATTCAATGTTTTCAAAAAGGGAATTTATACTAATGCCATTAGTTCTGCCTCTTTCAAGACCATTTTAATCTAATGACGACACGATCAGTTTCGCCAAATGACCCTTCACCAGCAAGGCATTCTCCGTATTGTAATGTAGATTGTTTTTTTTTTTTTAACCGTTCCGATTGTATCCTGAAGGTTATTGCAGAAAATGGGCATTAAGAGAATGAATGGTTCGTAATTTCACGTGAATTAAGCGTCAATAAAACACGAAACAACGGTCGAGATGATTTGCAGTTATAAAAAAATAATCGAGCATTAAAAATTTCACTCAATCACCATTAAATCCCTGAAAGCGTAATTGCCGTGTTTTAGTACGGAAAAAACATTTCCTGTCTACGATGGAATTCCTTTAAGTGACCGAAAAATAAAAAAGATCCTTCATAAAGAAAATTAAAACGACTGTCATAATTCCCCTCCCTGAAGTTGAGCATTGAATTAAAAATTTCTCCGATGTTAATAAAAAGGGAGATATGCTTAGGTCATTTTTCGGATTTTTAATAAATCAACCAGCAGAATCTGAACTCCATCTTCGAAGTTCGTTTTTTCGCTGCCTTATCTCCGCTTTCCTCAAAAATCATCCGAAATTAATTCAAAGGAACTGCAGGAAATGCTTCATTAATTGTTACCTCATAGGGATTATGTTTTTCTTTGTTGCCATGTAGCCCGTTTGTCAAATAAACAGAGAGAGAGAGAGTCAATTGATGTATATATCTTACTGACATTCTAAATGAGAGGCAGGGCCTGCTCGAGGTACGGGCGAGTAGAGCGGCTGCCCTGGGCGCCAAAGTCTTGGGTGCGCTACACTCATCATATACCTATGCATTACTTGCAAGCGAATAAATAATGAAAGAATTTTATATCCCGAGACAGACTATAATCTTGGTGTTATCCATTTTATTTGTTCGTTATCATTGATTTTTACAGACCGATGAATAAATTAACATGTACTTCGAAAATATGTCAACGAGCATTTACGGAGTCCTGTCTCGCCCGGGGCGCCAAATTACTCGGGTCGCTCCTGATGAGAGGCATCAAACTCAAATTGCATGAGGCCCTAACGTTAGGTAATTTCGAAATAGGTGTCGGACCGCAGGTGATAATAATAAGCCTAAAAATGTTTTAACTTAAAAGCGCACGTCTAAGAATGGCGTATATTTAATTTAAAAGATTATAAATTCCTTAATATTAAACGGTTATATTTTGTCTCATCTCTCATTCTTACTTCATCATCCTCTCGTAACAAAGGGATAACTAATAACTTTTGGACGTTTTGTATCCAAGAGTAAAAGAAGGGTAGATATATATTTTCTCACCACGACTTCAACACCAAACTCAAACCACTCTCTTTAACACATGAATGGACCGAATCTCTTTATCTCCCACCTTTTAAGACACGAGGGTTTGAATGGACGTAATGTCACTGTCACGAGATCCTCTTTGTATCATGACAGCTGGAACAAATGCCAAAAAATAGCACTCCGTCGATGTTCACAATTTTTAATACTCATGCAGAGGCATAACATACACATTAACGCGTCTTTAGAACTCGTTTAGAAAAACTTAGGTGAAAGCCACTATCAAAGTTGCTATACAATATAATTAAGTGCATCTGATAAAAATATCGTTACAGTCCGGTGTTCCTGACATTGTTTATTTTATCGGATTTTCGTTGAATTTCCCCTAAAATTTTTAATATTGTTGCTCTAAGCAAGGAAACGTCGCATTGACATTTTGGACGTTGATTCGAGAAAGGTTAAAAATCGCGAAATGTTTTACATAAATATTTCTTACTACGTTCCATGCAACTGCACTTGAATTTAGGCAATTTCCGAATTTCAACAGAAGTCGACCCCGAATAAAATCGGGCTAATAAAGCAGATGAAGATGAACAAATGTGTTAAAAACCCCGATATCAAAATTCCATGCATCGCGTACAAAGGGAGCATGTTATTAATTTAATAACCTGACTCGGAAAGCGAAATAATAATAATAATATTTTATAATATATAATAGAACATTTCTTCTCCCATGATATCTCCCTAGTTTCGTAAGCGAGGTAGAGAAAAGGAAGAGTTCTTCTTCCTTGGTGGCTCCTTCGGTCCCGGAGGGGATGAAAGGCGTCGGTAAGGGGAAAAAATAGAGGAGGGGGGGGGGGGGGGGATGCTGCTGGCTAGCATTTCGAGTTTTTGTGTTTGTACGCGCGTGAAGCTGGTTGAATATTAATGGACACGTTGAAAAGGAAGTGAGAAGCGTGAATGACAGGGGCGGGGTCGTTACCTCGTAGGCGTTCGCTCTATCCTTCTCAAAAAGCATTCAGGAAGTGTATTTTATTTTCATTTTTTTCCCCTCTCTATAGCTCAGATGTTGTGACTAACTGAGGCAGATGTAAACTGGCTCCTTGTTCTTAGGGTTTCCTTAAGGGATTCCGACGCTTTGGAAGTGGCGATGAACATTTTAAATGCTTCCTTTAAAACGAAGGCCCTCTCGTGGCGTCTGTTTGAAGCGCAAAGGTACCATTAGTTACGAATGTCTGGAGAGGAAGAAATGACTAATATTTTTCTATCTGTCAACCTCTTTGCCGACTTATAGACTTGGCGAGAGAAATTGATTGCTTCCTATTTGTATAAAAGAAGAACTTAGGGAACAGTTAACATTTTCATCGAGGAGACTGTTCATTCTTAAAAAAAATATTCTCTATAGAAACAGACTTTTTGTTGGGTACATCGAAGTCCATTTGAAATAGGGTAATCGGAATGCTTACGATGCTCTTTCCAATGACATAGAAGCGGTAGCGAATTAAATTGAACGCATGCATTTTTGCTATAACGTTAATATAGCGGTAATTAGCTAATAATTCATTTATATCCAAATAGAGCATCTACATCTTTCATCTTTAGAGCAGGGGTCCCCAAACTTTTTGTTGAAAGGGCCACATTAGGCTTCATGTACGACAGCGCGGGCCACTTAAGACTTTTTCAAATGACCGATCGGGTCGCGTGAAAACTTCAAAGAGCAAGTTTCGAGGGGGAGGGTGGGGTTATCGAGAAATTTCACCGGTACAAATTATTTCGAGGGGGGGTGGTGGTGGTTGGGTTGGGTATGGCTGGCGGGCCGGATTAAATCACTGCGCGGGCCGTAGTTTGAGGACCCCTGCTTTAGAGGAAGGTAAATAAAACATCTTTAAAAATCGATCAATGCATAGGAGATAAAATAATTTCATCGGCTATTACGCGCGTTTTGTTACCAACATGGGCGCCTATTAGCTTTGATCTCTCCGACACTACGCATGTTCGTTCTCGGTTTCTAACGAGCGAATTTTCGTGACATTTGGTATTAATGACTTCTGCGCAAACGCAATAAAAAAAATGACCTTAATGGTTCGGGCAATGCAATGAGAGGTGCCAATTTACTGGGAAGAAAAAAACTAACTTTTCCTCATATCCTGTAAAATATTTGTCATATTGAAAAAGTCTATAAAGTAAATTTGTGGAACTAACGGAACAAACTATTTCTTTTCAAATACACACGTTGTTATTGTAAGAGTAACCGTTTTCAGCAAAATCAACCGAAAAAAATTCGTAATTCGCTTTGAACTTAGAAAAATTCGTACATAGTCACGTAAGCAATAATTTTTGTATCAGAAGTAAATAGGATGTGCTATAATTACTGAAATACGTTTAATTTCCTTAGGTGTGCATGAAGCATATTGTAAGCGGAAGGAAATGTACTATCTACGACAAAGAAAAGAATGGAGAAGAAAAGATAATGCTAATTAACTCAATGCTAATTTTTCATTTTCCTGAAATAATTTCTTACTTTCGTCTTTCAGTATTTAGTCTTCCTACTAAAATTACGTAAATACTTTTATTAATACAGCAACGTAGGGGAGGGAAGAAATAGTTTTTACACGGACAAAATCGGATCGTGGTGTTTCGATGTTTTTGTGTGTGCCTTCGTTCAGACGTTCAGTTTCAAATATTCTGTAGCACCAAACGCATTTGAGATACACTGTAAACTTTCCAAACTAGTTTTAATGGGTGTCAGAGATGGAAGGTTATGATACAATTAATATTTTATATTATTACTATGATTTCATGATCGCTCTCTAACTGACTTTAAAATTGAGAGACCTCGGCAATAAATCAATGGTTTAAATTATTTATTAAATTTTAATTTCAGATTAGATGCTTCTTTTGCACATACTTTGTGCGTTTTCATAAATAATCATTTCGATATCGCAGCTTTCTCCACGAAACATAACATATAGCATTGGTTGCTTATCAAGCGCTATTTATCGGATGCGCGATTTAATGGTAGCGGACGCAGGCAAATATCCTCCTGTGAATGTTATATTACTCAACGTCCATTCTTCTTAGTCTACCTCCTTCTCCCTTGTTTGAATGCGCAGTAGCTTGGACGCCTGACAAAAAATACTCCCGCGATTGACTTGTCATTTATTCACGCCTCATAAAACCTCGACAACCTAAGTTCACGAAACCTCAAGAACCTTAAAAGAACCCGCATCTCTTATGTGCGAGTGTACGCAACCACAACGCCTTTTCCATGTCCAAACTCGACAGACTATATGGCGGCTTTGATCTTTCGGTGGAAGTATCCTTCAAAAACAAAAACGAAACGATGGGAGTTTTATTTTTTTGCTTTCGGAAAAATGGGCTTGGGTATCTCTCTTCCATCCCCCGCAAAACTTCCTCACCCCACTCTCCTCCGCCCTCTTCCGCCCACTCCAATCTCTCGCCCCCTCCCTCTGCCCTTCTTCCGTACCAAAACATCCCACTGCATTGCGGAGGACCTCCTCATCCCCCCTTCTATCCTTCCAGCCACGGCAGCGTGCATTTGTGGCACCCGCCTATGAGTCGCCGCGCTCCCAGACCGAACCCCAACCTCGCACCCCTCTCTCCCATTCCTCTTCCACCCCCCCCCCCCACTCCTAAAGGGTATGGGGGAGGAGAAAAAATACATAAAAGCCAGCCATCGTTTGACCTTTCTCCTCTTCCTCCCCCCCCCTCCCCTTTGTCACTCTCCTACCCCTTCCTCGAGCCCTCCCAATCCTCCCCCCCCCCTCTCTGCTCCCATGCCGCACCTCTCCGCCTCCTTTCTAACAGCCCGCACGTTCCCGTCGCGCAAACAACCCTCCATATATATATGGAACGAAAAATGGGGTGAGGAAAGTGGGGGTGAATGTGAGGAAGGAGGTGGGAGATAAGCTGCCTTTTTTGTCATTCGACTACGGTCGAATTGTACCGCGGTAAATGTTGATCGGGAAGAGAGAATTCGCGATCTGTTTTTCCTTCGCGGATAAGATTTTAAACGGGACGCGGTGATACTTGCGTTAGGTAGGTGAAGAACTGGAATGTTTCGTTCGCAACGCCTCTTTTTGCGGTCCTCCGTGTGGGTAGATAGGCGGAAGATGCTTTCGTAATCCGCGGTGGGCAGGAGGCCATTTATCTGCCTCTCGGCATGTAGGAGCAAGTAACTGGTTGTACGGTGCGTGAAGTTGGTCAATGGAGGAGGTGGGAGGGAGGATGGATGGATGCCATTTTTCACGGTTTAAAATATCTGTGTATTTATAAATAGTAGGTAATTGACAAGCACAAATTAGTGTTAGGTCGAATATATTCTTATAAAAATTTATATATATCTACTATACAAAACGGTACATATTTTTAATTTTTTACATTTCTTCCAAACATAACCAAAGAAATGAAATGTTTGTTTACGTAACATGTCAGCACCGCATATTCTTGCTAAGAATGGTTTAGATAAAGTCAGGCAATAATAACCTAACCTAATAACAATTTGAGATCATAATCTGTTGTCGCCATACCGAAATTTCTCTCTTGAAAACCCGCAGTTTTTGTCATTTACTTGTACTATGTATATGCCCAATCATTAAGCGCGACAAAGGATTTAATGTTCTCAAGATTATTTTTGATATATCGCTGCGACTTTCATGGTTAGTGATTGATACGAATCCAATAGACATTAAATGAGTTCAAAAACTGGGTGAAGCATATTGGGTACCAACCATAATTATAGGGAATATACTCTTCTTTATAATCGGCGATCATTGGATTGCACTAACAAAACATTGATAGGCCGCGGATCGAATACAGGACCTTTGACGTGCAAACTGCACGTATTACCACCGAGCTAAATATCCTTGCACATTTACCGAAATCTTGTTATCATTTTGGTTTCGACGAGATTTATTTATCAGAATCGACCGTTTTATGCCTTCATCAAGTCCCTTAATTTATTAATTACATTCTCGAAGCGTCGTCCTCAACTGACTTTTGGTTATCCTCGATAAAAATTTCCGAAATTCCCATCCTATCACTTAAGGAATACTGATCAATGTCTCTTTTACAGGAGTGAAGATAATTATAACAATCTTCCATTTATAACACTTTAGCTGCGTAGGAAAACGTTTCGCTGATACGCCGGTCTACTATTATTTCGCGGCAGCTAAAGAGGGCATTTTTATAACCTTCTGCTATTAAGTTCGGTCCAATCGGGCGTGAGTTTAGTGTGTGCGTGTGGACGACTCCCATTGTTCAATGAGACCGTAAATCTTTCCCGCGGTCTTCGAAGCCAGCGCTGTTATGATTAACATGAAGACAATGGGCCGACGTGCCCGCTCTCTTTCAACAGCAGGCGGGCGAAATGAATTATCTGCGTTCCTCCCTTCGCGCATGCGTCACGCTGACGTTTTCGCCGATGGACTGCTAAGAAAAAAATTAGGTGGCAATTATTCAGCATCCGGGAAATATGGGCAGCGTTTTATTTTTAGCGAGGCGTAATTGCATTTCTTTCGGCGCTAAAAACAGATATTTTCGAACGCACCGGTTCTGGTCACCGGGAATTCAATGGTTTTCCGAGGCATCTCGGTTTGATTTTCTGTTTCTATTGCGGAAAAACTTGGGCCCCTATGCATTTTGTAATTGAATGATTTTTCTCGAGTTTTATGAAGAGCTATTTTAAATAAAACCTTCTTCGAGTGTGCTTATTATTAAATTCTTTTGCACGAAAGCGTTTTAAAAACTGAACGGAATTATTAATCTAGTGATGGAAGAATTGCAGAGACAATGACGTAGATAAGGCGCTTTTTTTTACACCGACTGCTATCTTTCCATTGGAGTAAATGCGATTTGGTTGCCTAAATTTGTAGCAGCATGTACTTTTTTAGCGATTTTTTTCTATTAATCTACAGCAGCTTATCCTTGCTCTACCAAATTTACACCATTTATAGCTCTAGTGTAGATATATCCTGGCATTTTGGCGTTTGTAACTTACGTCATGTTTGAGTTATTTTGTACACGGACAGGCAGACAGACGGACGGGCGAAACGAATACATAAGCGATTTTTTTAGAGAATAAAGCTATAAAAAAATTGGTCTTTTCCAGAAAATTTCAGGCTAGAAAAAGCTATCATATGTAATTTTTCTTGTAATTTATAAAATTAAATATCTGTTGTATTTTTCATGACGTTTAATGCGGAAGATACTGTTAAGACGCTGACTAAACGTACACATGAATGTTGTACATGTTGATCTTCTACGACAGAGGATATATATATATATAACTATTATTCGTAACACGTAATTCATCTTGGAAATGTACATATGTTAAACTTAGTATGCTTATCTTACGAGATCTGTATTACAAGAAAATGCTTCTTTTAAATCGCTGATGCCGCCACGAATTCATGGAGGGAATCTGTTCGGCAGTAGTACTTATCTAGCCCTAAATTACAAGCGTGGAATCAGTATGATTCCAAGTGATGTCTTTCAGTCTACAAAGATTACTGGCAACACTGTTTTTGATTAATTTTGCAGTAACCTACCCATGCTGGGTATGTGGCTTTGTTCTTCCTTTACTTGGAGCGGGTAGATTTCGCTATTTTTTTAGTAGGCCGAATCTAGTTGGCTACTCTCGTTAAGTTTGGTGCAAGTTGAGTCACTTTTCATCAAACTATTCAGGGTCTGTGCGAGTTATTGGCAATCTGGACGATTTCTTTGGTCACTGCGATTTTTCATTTTCAACATTTTCCAAACTAAAACGGGTAAATCAAGCTAAAATTCCAATCAGAAGGATCAAAAATATAAAATTTCGCTTCAGGACATATTCCTAATTATTTTTAAGAAAACGAATGACTTTAATTAGACTAAGATATTAATAAATTATTATTTCTTCGCTTCCATTCAAAAGAGAGATTGGGGGTTGTTCATACTGCGATTCCACGCGAGTATTTACGCAACTTTTTTCATCCCGCGAACGAGTATAAGGCCCTGATGGAAGAGGGATGATGCAATGAAAAAAATTCATTTCTTTTACGTCACGCGATGAATATGATGCGATATATGTTCAATATCTGGAAATTACGGCGAGATTATCGCCACGTTTCGGTCGAGCGTAAAAAAGTCTTATTGTGCCCAAAGGATTTAAGAGCTTAAAAAAGTTCAATAGGTCGGACAGAAAGCCGCCGTGACGACGGCGAAAACAAATTTGAAAAACTTCCCATCGCCCTAAAGACTGCTTTGGCATAGAACCTTTTTTTCCCGGACGCGGCGACGGATTGACGCCGGATTGAGACGTGATGTCGAAACGATTTTCGGAAAGACCGAAAAACGCCCGCGACCTCGGCGTATTCCGCTTTTGCGGATTAAAACGAAACGGGTCGTGATCGAGAAACACCTGTTCCTTAAAAAAAAAAAGAACAACAGTGTATAGGCTTTCGATTCTTCGCCCTCACGTCGGAAAAACGCAAACGACTCCCGAGGAGACGGAAAAAATTGACGAACGCCGAGCGACTGCGAAACTTGGCTCCGAGATTCGAAGTCTTGGGGGGGGGAGGGTGTGTTGCGGGCAAAAGAGGACGAGAGGGGAAGAGGGAGAGAGAGAATGACGTAAGAGGGAGATGGAGACAAGAGAGGGGAGTACGGAGGAGAGAGGAAGAGGAATTGGGGGGAAGGGGGGGGGGGGGGGAGCCGATGGAGAATGGCTAGACAGCCACGGCGGCAGATTAATCATGAATCATCGCATCGTCCGAGGCCTGACGACGCCACACGACGCCTTCCGACGCCTTGGCTCCAAGTCGTCCCGACGCCACACGGAGAGAGAGTACCGTCCCATTCGACTGGGGGAGATTTCGGGCGTGTGTGATGCGGGGGAGGGTGGGGTGGGGGAGAGGAAGAGAGGATGAGGGATAGATAGGGGGAGGGTTGGGGGGGTGAAAGATTTGGTAGGGGAAAATGAAGATAGGAAGTGATAGGGAGAGAGAGGAAGAGAGAGAGAGAGGGAGGAGAAAAGGGGAGTATTGAGAGGGAAGAGGGATTGAAGGACAGAAATGTGAGGGTGGGTTGGGGGACAAGGGGGTAGATATGGTGGTGTTTTGTACGGAAAAGGGGTTGTTTGTTAGAAGTGAGGACGTGGTATGGGGTGCGATAGGAGGGGGGAGGGGAGGGTGCTTTGTTCCGAGGGGGTGGAAAGAGGGAGGAGGAGGAGGAAGGGGAGACTTCCATCCGCCTTGATATTTAGTCGTACTAAAGGGATTCCCTTTTTATGCGGCTTCTCCGAGGAAGGATTGAGTGGTATTGGTCGGAGTGGATTAAAAAAATATAATAAACGCTCTTCGCGCGTGGTTTGGTCTCGGAATATTCGTCTTCTTTTTCGATCATTAACGAGAGGGAGAGACTGGGGTTGGGAATAGAGGATTCGTAAAGCACTGATTATTTGATAGAGAAGGCGTGATGGTACTGTATAGTCTCTATTGGGAAAGAGTTGTATTTGAGACTTTTGTTTTGGACTTACGTACGTGGTACGTAGTACGATACATTTGACTGCTCTTTCAAATGGTGGTTTATTGATGTACTCTTTATGTTTTAACTTTTATACGTAAATACGAGACTTGCGTAAATGATACAAATAAAAGTAAAGTTGTTACAAGGTACATATGGTATTTGCACAATTTAGACCAGGGGTCGGCAACGTTTTTCTTTTGGGTACCACTCTTTATCAATATCTATAATCCGAGACCCTCCGCGCTTGCCACTCTTACATTCGATTTGTCCGTAACTATAACAAAAAGCGGTTCTTGCATTATAAGGATTCCTGAATAATATAATGCGGTATCATTAAAATACAAAAATTGAAAGAAAACTGAAATTATTTTTAAAATACATACTGTTAGTAATTATTCTCTGAAGTATCGTGCCATTTTAAATCTATAGGTATATATCCAGATTGTCGACCCATGATTTAGACTTTGTCCAGCTATACACGAACGTATTTTCTACGCGCGTTTGTTCGTTCATTAGTTTAAAACTCGCGTAAATATCCTGAGCCAAGGGCGGATACAGGGGAAAGGGGGTAAAGGAGGTAATTACCCCTAAATTAACCCATAAACCCCGCCCTACGTGCTGAGCACGTCAGGGGAGAATTATACCGTTTTACTGCATTCATTTTGCCGTACAAAAAGTTATATATTTCTTTTTTTTAATAAACGTGAATTACGATATTTTCAAATAGTTTATTTTTTCATTTCCGATTACCCCTCCCCGTGGATGAAGCCTAGATCCGCCCTTGTCCCGAGCTCCCTCCCTTATCCAGCGTAGAGCTTGGAAGCAAGCTCTCTCCTTTACAAAAAAAACCTTTATACACCTTTCTAGCAAAAGTTATAACTTTTGTTGAATCAGTTGTATCAGCAGTGTAATCAACTTGTTGAGAACATTTCTGTCAGGTTAGACTTCTTTGACTGTAACTGTCGTTAAAATTTCCCATAAATTACATAAAAAGTTGAAATACGAATTAGTTTATACTGTATCACTTTTGAAAACTATTTGAAATGGATAGATAGTATCGTAGTGTTTACAATTGGAATTTACTCTGGCCAAATGCGAGGACTCGCAAAATTAAGAAATAAAAATCCATCCATTATTGCATTCTCGTTGCAGCTTCATGAAAAGAGAGAGAGAGAGAGAGAGAGAGAGAGAGAGAGAGAGAGAGAGAGAGAGAGAGAGAGAGAGAGAGAGAGGTGATGACTGCAGGAGATATTGAGCTATAACACGCGTCGGAGGCTGGTAAGAATTTTCGCGAATTCCCTCGCGTAGTTTTTTATCACCTGCAGTTCTTCACAAAGAGCTCCTCAGTGATGAAAATCCAGTGGCATAACTGGGAGTGGGAGGGCAAAATATTATCTATGATCTTCTTCCCACCTTCCCCGACAAATACATACGTTCAATTAGAGCTGGTCCTACAATATAGGCAACATAGGCAATTGCCTAGAGCGCCATATGGTTAGGGGCGTCTCTCCCTCATTGCAATTTTTTGTTTTCTTTATTATCTGATATGACATAAAAATATATATTTATTTTTATTGTTACACTAGGAATCTCTGAATATAAAATTTTCTGTGAATTTTGCAAGGTTTTTTTTTTTAAGAGCATCTCCTGCATAGGATGACAAAATACCTTGATCCGGAAATGTGTTCAGTTCACGCTGAAACCCATTGTACAACCTATCAAGTTTAACTTATTTTTCTATTATCAGGAATAGGCTGAAGAGGTTAGACCTTTTAAATTACTCTCTCATGAAATAGTCATTAACTGGAAAGTACATAGTTCAGAAATTAGGATTAAAAAGAGAGATCGCAAAAACTTAATTTTTATACATTCGGAAAAATTCGAGTCCCTTTCGGGTCCGAGGGATGTGGCCACCTACGCCACCCTTCTGTCACGCCACTGTGAAAAACATTGATGGAGGAGTAAAGGATATACATTAAAGGAGAAAAATTGAGAGCGTAAAGGAGGCGGAGAGGAGCACGAAGGATAAAGGACGATGAATTGAAAGAAAGAACGAGATAAACGACGTCATTAAAGGGGAGGGGAAAGACAGAATGGCGACTAGCGTAAAGAGAAAGAGAATCGGTTAAAAGATGCAATTTGAGGAAACGATACACACATGTAAACACGTATACACCTCTCTCTTTCTCATATACCATATTGACAGACTCTAAGGCGACCTCTAATATATAATGACAGAAAATAATTTTGAGGAAAAAATATTTTGTAAGACATTCTGAAACAAGTAAAAATTAAACGTGGCTGTTAGAGTTATTTTTATTTAAATCTCTGAAAATTGTCATCACAATTTGCAGTGAAAATGCAGCCGTGATTTAAATTATGCTAGGCTTACCGTAATCAGTTACCATTTTTTATTTCTTTGTTCCGAATAAGCTAGACTTATATTCGGGAAAATTCGGCACACACATATATATATATATATATGAAGTAAAAGTATGTGAGAAAGGGGAGATTGCAAATAAGAGAAGCGAGGAGAATTGAAGGAAAATAGAAAGCAGAAAGAGAGGAAGAGAAATTGATGAAATTAAGAGAAATTAGTGAGAAAGAGTAAAAGAAAGTGAGGAAGGGCAAGATAGAAAGTGAAAGAAGACGAGAAGGTGAAAAGAGGTCCTAATTTGCATTGTTGCGCGCTTTTACGACGATGGAGGCTAGAAGAGGGCTGTTTGCACGGTGTGTCGAGGCGTAAATCAGAGGAAAGAAATTCTATTTTCTGAATCACGTCCACGGAGCGTCTGTCACCTTTTCCATTATTCAGATAGAGGGAGTGGCTTCGTGCAGCGTTCGTTTCACACGCACGGTAGGAGAGGAGAGGAGAGAGAGAGAGAGGGAGAGAAAAGAGAGGGAGGAATATAGTAAACTCCATCGTGGAATCAATCTTGCCTTTATTGGTCTCGCGTTTCTCCTCTCTCTCTCTCTATCTATCCATCACATGCTCACTCCGCTCACTTTCACCACCGTCGCCTTATGCGCTCCTTGATGCTCCTTTTTTTCTCGTCTCGCTCCCATCTTTTCGCCCTTATAAAGCCAACTTCTTTCACGCGTATCGTCGATGTGGTTCCTTTTATGTTTCTTTTCTCGCGACCGTCTTTTATTTTTATCCCCCCTTCCCTCCGCGGCGTCCCGAGATCCTTTCAACGGTTCGGCGGAACGAGGTGTTGAGGATAAATGCGCTGTTTCGTCCTTCTTTTCCTTTTTTCTCCCCCTCCGTGCCGTCGCGTCTCCGCTCACCGCTGATTGGCGTGTCTCCCTCTCTCTTTTTTTTGATGTCGTGACAGATTGGTGTTCGAGGAATAGGATGGCTGAAAGAACGAGGGAATATCTTACGCTCTTTTTTTTTATCCCTTTTGTAACGCTTGGTCCCGTCGATGTTAGCGAAAGCTTGCTGTCGGAGATTGAAATATTGCCTTTTTTTCGTGGATCCGCGGAGGATTTTCGCGCCTAATCGACTGCGCGATATATTTACCAGAATAATCGAGGGGACACCTTATTGCGCCGACATGTGCCAAAGTAAATCACCACGGAGTGCGTATTTCGTGTTTTATTTTGTTTTCTCCAAAGTTAAAAAAGAAATACGGAATTAAATATATATATATGTATATCTATTCCTTCGGTTTGATGATATGCGATTCTTACCTTAAATGCATTTGTATTAATTATGTTCTTATGAATTCTCTGGTGATTGATTCAGTTAAAAGTCACCAGAATTAGTTTTACAGACTTTCTAATTGATGAAATTACATATTAGAGATTTGTGGTTTTTAAGATGCTTACTGTCACGAACCTCTCTGAATACTTCTAATGATAATGGAAATTATTGTTCTATATTTATAATGTACTAGTAGACGGTGCTTACATCCTGCAAGCATTTCAGCCTACTTTCAATTATAAAAAAAACAACACCTAATAAATATAATTATAACGATGTTTAATTTTAATTTAAGTTCCGAGTTCGAAACTTGACGAAATAATTTAAAAAAAATCAAATATATAAATCTCTACACCGATTTTCTTGCTTTTCTTATGGGGCAATAATCGGGTAAAAATAGCCCCTAAAAATTGTTATTTCAACAATATCGGATTTTTTTCCTTAGGTTGTGACTAATCTATAATCGCGCCAAATTTAAAGTCTCTAACTCATCTAAAACTGCCTAATAATTTTTATCCTAGTATGGGGCAAAAATGGGGCAAAACAGCCCCTAAAATATCGAATTCTTACAATATCTGATTTCTTCCATTGGTTTAATATTAATGGCATTATGATCTATCCCTCGATTTCCATTAAATGCTTACCCATATGAAAGCATTGAGTTCGTTGCCATGGCAGTCGATTGTTGGGAACCAGAAAAATTCCCACTTTTTCCCCATGCAAACGAAAATTTTACACTAATTCTACACGGATATGAATTCCGTCTTCAAAAATAAGGTATTACAGTGTCTAAACTTTCCGATAGTTTAAGTTTTGAATTCGAATCTTGCAGAAATAATTTATAAAAGCAAATATATAGTGGCAAACCTATAATCGTGGCAAATTTCAAGTTTCTATCACATCTGGAAATGCCCCATAATTGATATCCTCCTCCTCCATATGTATGTCAGAAGGGTCAATATATTATAGAGATACCGCATTAACACAGAGCGCCCAAAATTGCATTTTTGCCATAATTTTCACAAAAAAAAATATTTTTAGAACTATTTACAAATTATTCTAAGTTTTGCATCACATTTTAGGAGCTTCAACTTTTCAATTTATAAAGCTTCGTTATGCTCTCTCTATATATGTACGTTTATTTCATAGGATCAAATGTGGGGATGTCGGATATTTTATGGACGGGAGAGTGTTAATTGATAATGAAATTTGCGTTAAAATGAAGACATTTTCTGCCAAAAGTGATGGGGGTGCCGGGGATGGAGACTAATCGAGTGAAAAGCAAAAGCACTTCCAATGAGATTCATCGCCTTGTAATGAAATTTGGGAACAGAGCCACAGACGCCAAAGTGCATTTCCCACGCTTACAACTTCGCAACCAGCGACGGTGTTAATATTATAAAACCATTCTATTTTTTAAAATTTCCTGTAACTTCAAAAATGGTTGCGTTGTTCGGAATAGGAATTTCACCGTGTCGTTTCTCTCTCTCTACCCTAGTTTTCTCCGAGCCATCGAGGGCGGTGAATCGTTCCAGGACAGTATCGAAACACCCTAGACTCCCAGCATCTCCGCACCATCATAACAAGGACCTGAGATGCGCGTGCACCACTCATCATTGCGTCGTCGCCATGGGGAAAGACTTTTGCCTCACCCAGTACAAATGCTTCACTCAGTTCCTGGACCGAGGCGATGGCAGCGACCCAATCACCAGAGGTTGCATATCGTAAGTGGCGTATAGGAAGGAATCCCATGTGTATTGCTAAATCCCTCTTTGCCTAGACACAACTTTCACCCTTACTTCGATTTGTTTCATTTTCCAGCAGATAAGATAAGGAATTTTTCTCCATATAAATGCAGAGGATTAGAAACGTATGAAGAGAAATTGATCTAAAATTCAAATTATGGACATTTTATCTCCCATTTAATAAAAATGCCACTCCTGGGTGCTACATCTGGTGAGGTGAGACTAGTCACGTGATCAATTTGTCAGTTTGCATTTATCGTCACGCAGTCGAATGCGAGACTGCTCGTGAGAATTTGTCAAAGAAAAAAACATACTGGTTCACGATTTAATTTTTGCGTTTTAATTAATTTTAAACAGAGTCTTCGCAGTAGAATGATGTTAGTTATTGTCAGTGTTACTTTTTGTTATGTTGCTATGGTAATTAATGTGACGATTCACTTTTATGTGGGAACCGGTAAAGGATGTGAGTAGGGGAAGAAAGTGAGCCTTAATTGGATGGATATTGAGGATTGGCCCTGAGTCACTTTGTGTCGGAGGCATAACCAGAGTTTAATTGGCTAAATACTTTGTAATAAGACAATTTTAATGGCCTCAAAACGCAGTATGCGTATTTGCATACGAAGTGGCCGTCATCGATAGTAATTCACCGACCATTTATGTAAAAAATCTGTTGTGGCCAACACATGCCTTTCTCCATATTTGGGGTATAGATATTAAAATTATTATGAATAATATTACGAGGCAAAATTATTATTTCGTATCGTAAAAGAAGACACGTCCTTGTTGCCGTAAATTACGTAATTTTGAATGTTTACAGAATTCACCGCTACATGGTGTTGGCGCTGTATACGGGTATTAAGATAAAGCGAAATATATCCGAAATGGATGGTTCTACGAAAATTAATTTCAAACAAAACTTGGAAGAAATATTATTCTCTACAACTTTGGTCCTTACGAAGATTACCAGTAACGATGTTTTTAAGGAGATATTTAACGGAAACCGAAAAACCGGTTATTTATAAATAACTCCTAAACAATAACTCCTATAGAAAATTGTTTCAAATGAAAACTGTAGGAAATTACATTCTCTATAAGTTTTGTATAGAATTGTATATATAATAATGATGTTTTAACGAAGAAATATCGCAAAAACCGAATCGGGTTTCGAATAAACCTCGACTTTCGTTTATCCGTTATTGTCCAAAAACTAATCAGTTCTTTGTGCTCATGTTAAAGTGTTATATATGAAGTCTGGTGACGATATGGCACGTACTTTTTGAGCCCACAATAACATACACACACAGACATTCCGAAAATAGTCTAAACGTGTTCTAGGGACCTCAAAACATGTATTTCCGTTGAAATCTCGAAGTCGATTTTTTTCATGAATACAATACTTTCCCATTACTACGTATGGAGAAAGTAAAAATCGGCACGATACGAAATAAATGGAAACGTCACAGGTGGTTAGGTCGAAGGGATATAAGTACAATGGTAGGGCAACGGGAAATTTCTTCCCGAGAGAACTTGAGGTCTCCAATAATGAGTCGGGAATTTTGTAAGCAGTCCCGCCCCTGAAATTTGTAACTCCTTAAATACGAATATAATACGCTCAGTGATAGAGCGTTCGATTTGCATGTGAAATGTCATGGGTTCGCTTCTCGGCATCTCCATGGCTTTCAGTCCAAGTAGCATTACTGATAAAGTACATTAATTATATAAGAAATTTTCGTCAGATTATAAAAAAATTCGATATTGCCATAGGACGTATTAAGTGCATTTTGTAAATTAATGGGCCATTAACATCTCATTAAAATTCAATATCTCAACAACATCACGTTTATTTGCGCTTGCAATATGCGTTACGCTAGGCATTGAATTATTTAGCAATCGCTTTTGCCTTCCAAATGGATTATACCGAAGTTTGCATACATCACGCGGTGATGTAGCTCAAATGAATTTAACGCTACACATTGATTTAGTTATCTATCGTTTTGGGAACGCGAAATTGTTTTGAATTCCAAATAAACAATGAAGGGGATATAGCTCAGTGGTAGAGCGTTCGCTTTGCATGTGAAAGGTCCCGGGTTCGATCAAATTTGTATGTTATTTTATTCATATAATTCACATGTTGCTGAAGAAAGACTTCGTTGCACTGAAATAATAACTATATTTTTTCCCATAACGTCGGTTGAAAATAAATCTTCATCAAGTGAAAAACTTTGTAGGATTTTGCCGAGTCCTTTTATATCATTGTTATCGGAATGTAAATGATGCTTTCAACGTTTGGATATCACTTCGGTTAGCGCAAGAAATTCTAAAAAGAAAAATGACATACATTGCAACTGTTAACGCCCTACGTGTTTTGTTATTCCGTTTCGCCCGTCGTTGAAAGAATAAGAAAAGTTTTCTATCCGTATATTATCCCAGAAGCCATTAGCTTTGTGAAAGAGATAATAATATGGACATTTAGGCTGCAGAGTAGTCGTCCTCATTAGTGATTCGCCGGCCGGTGATTCTAATTAGGAGAAGTCGTAATGAAATGAATCTATGGTAAGAGAAGTTTTGTTTAACCCTGTGAGGGGATGTAGCTCAGTGGCAGAGCGTTCGCTTTGCATGTGAAAAGTTAACAGCTTTCCTCGCATAGATCTTTTCCAGTTCGCAGTTTCTTGAGGCTTTACAAGTGGTTGGATCCTCGTTTTGCACATGAGATTCCGGGTTATATCCTGTACCTACATCTTCATGTCTTGCCATTCGGATTGGCTGATTGTTGTTTATAAGGAGGAAATTAAGCCAAATTCTAAAAACGCTCATATATAATCACAATGCATAATGTACAATGCAATCACAAACGTTCTGTAGCTGCAGTTGTCTTGTTTATCACCATAAGATGTGATTGACAATTCAATTTTGGAAATCTCGTTCATTGAGTTTCGATCATATTTACGCAGATAACAAGAAATCCAACGTAGACTCCTGAATATTGTCAAGATTAGCACTCATTAACTTTTCTTATAGTCTGCTATAAACCGTTCATTAATGGGCCAAATAACCTACACCAATTTTGAAGAAACCTTCATGGATACCTTTGTTTTTATTCCTCGATTAAAAAAAATGTTTTCGATATGTTGATAAATTTTATTTGACCGTCAATTTAACTCTTCGTACGCCGCATTTCCAAATACCTTCAAAGAGAAAATTTCGACTTGATGTTATTTTATGCACGTGAAACATTAGCAGACGCATAATAACAGGGGGCCGACGTCCATTAAAGAGGCAAATGAGGTTTTTCGTGGTATCTCTGAGCATCTCAATGAAGCGACTCTTTAACTTCCTGGATTCGTCTCAAAGTCTCAAAAACCTCACCGATTTCCGAAAGCGGCGAATATTTCCTACCACGGAGAGAGAGCCATATCTTCAATCCCTTGATGCCGAATGGCGAATCGCATTCTTTTATTGGAACCGGAAATTAGTCGCGTTGTCATCCCCGCGCCGCTGAAGAATTCAATTCAGGAGTTCTGTAAAACCTTTTCATCCTCGCCGCAGACAACTTCCGGCTCTCCGATATCCCATTTCAAATCTTTAAGTCGTCTCAGTAGAAGTGAATGGTTTAATAACCGGCGGCGTGGTTAAGTGGCGCCACTCAATGGAGACGCAAGGACCTATAGAATGCTTTGAGCCATTCCCAGTATTCCCATTGTGTGGAGAGAATACCGAAGTTTCCAACCGAATCTCCTCTAGGTATTGGTGCGCAAAAAGAAGGTTCACGTGCCTTGGGATTCACACTTGAGGAACAACTTAGTCTATGATGCGTACTGTAAAGGCTTTAATATTTTCGGAGCGAATTTGAACAATATTTCGGGAGACTTTTCGTTTGAAAAATTAATAAAACGAGGTCTGTCATACATATTTAACGGGCAGATTTTATATAACGATTAAATATTAACAAATGCTGCGCAAGTTGAACGGTCTAAGCGAGGATCGAGGGGCTCGCCTGCTCTGATAAAGGGTGAGATTCAGTAGAGAGAATATTTCATAGAAATTCAAAGTCTCGCAACTAAAGTTCACGATGTAAAACCTGAGAGGTGTCAAACAAGCTATCTGACGTCATGCATAGTGATCGTTAGGAAATTCCCGCGAATTTCCTGATAGTCATGTCAGGAGGATATTAATTAGATTCTTATTTACGTGTTTAAAATCAATACTCTGACCACGCAGGGCCAAGATTTTGTCTGAAAAATATTTAACGAACAATGTTGGTCAAGCGAAAGAGGTGATTCCGCTTATACGGAGATTTTTATGCCTAAATATGGATTTTCAATTGGAAAATTCCTTGTCAACTCATACGCTACGATATTCGGTAGGGATGTTTAAACTTTCAAGTCTTTTTATGAACTAATGTTAAAGTATTAGTGAATTGTTCTCGGGTTTCACACCGGGTGATGTCTTGGCAGACATCACCCGGTGTGAAACCCGAAAACAATT
Source organism: Uropetala carovei (assembly GCA_036926305.1). Classification (NCBI taxonomy): domain Eukaryota; kingdom Metazoa; phylum Arthropoda; class Insecta; order Odonata; family Petaluridae; genus Uropetala; species Uropetala carovei. The sequence goes on along the minus strand of JAXCHB010000259.1, from coordinate 1,654,538 downwards.
CGCTAATAATATTCGCCGGGAAAGTTTTAAATCCTTTTTTAATGTTAAAGTAGTTATAAAAATCATCATGATCAGAAGAATTATAAGTGTATTTAGAAAGCAGTAAAACGTTTTTTAGCTTTTTTAAATTTTGACGGTGACGAAATGAAAATGTTTTTACTAGGGGATGAAACAATTATTTGACTTGACTGTCATTCGAAAGTGCATGACTGAGAATAAATATAACTTTAAATTGAATCGATCATGGTGGTAAGTGTGCTTTATTCTCCAGTGGATCTTTCACAACTTCATTATAAAAGTATAGAATTGTCTTTTGGATAATGTTTTGGTCATTTGAATGAAATTATCCACACAAAATTACGAAAATGTAACACATCGCATTGAGGAAGAAAGGATCGTAAATTATAATTTCTCATAGAGGTTTTACTGTATTGCGTCGATAATTCCGTAATATTTGAACTGCTTTTATCATTATTTTTATAGAGCAATGCCAATTTAAATTGAACTTTTGGCAAAATAAATCCAAAATTTATTCGACTTTCAACGGATTAATAAAAAATAAAAGTGACGGAAATAAGTCGATAGCGGTTGATTTCGAATGATGACGCACAACAAATATTATGAAAGCGCAAACTTTATGAAAGAATCATCGCACGAACTCAGAAGATGCACGTTTTGCACGAAGATTAAATCCATATTTCCTTTGACTGTTCACCACGTGAACCCGACGATTAACAGACAAATCAAAATTTTCTCAGCGACGCATCAATTATTAAGACAAATATATGCTTAACGGAAATAAAACACGAACGCATCTCAAAATCCCCGACTCCTCAAAATGTGACGCTCTGGTGTTGATTCAGTTCGGTTTGCGCTCAGAAAATTGCGCGAATTCCTAAGTAAACGCAATCATAATATTTATGACTGGACATAACTTCGCGGTTGACTGTGCTACAAGTTTTCTCACTCACAGAGACAGAAAGACAAGCGGAGGCTGTTTACTTATTACGCTCTATGCTCTTTTTGGTAAGAGATTCGCATTCAGTCCCGTTTGTGAGACCGCCATTTCGTAAACGTTAGAACAAATACGGATAGTTTTACGCCTCAATGTGGCGCCAATCAACGCCAGATTGTTAATTTCCGAGTAAACTCGAAACAAAAACATAGAAAAGTGCTGATGGAGTGGTCTGCTAATCGCGTTTCCATGCTCGGTCTTTTGAATGCATTCCTATTGCAGTTTTCAACCCTTCCACAGTTTGGCTTTCATAAACGTGCCTTAGGATCGTTAAGCCAAGCCATCTCGAAGCGAGAAAAATTACCTCCTTCCCTTTTTGATGTTGGCTAAGATAGCTCCAATAGACATAAATGAGGTAACAGGATAAGGATTTAGTCAGCTAAATAGCCGTCCTCAGCGGTAATTCTTACAGAAACATGTCATGGTAACCAAAGTGAAACTGAGGTAATAGGAAATTTTTTCTGGGTGTACAGGAGTGTAGCTCAGTTAATGGACACACAATTAAGACTCATATTAATTTCTATGTACGTGACGAGGATGTCTCCCAGTGGTAGAGCATTCGATTTACATGTGTAAGGCAACGGTTTCGATTCCCGGCATTTCCACAACAGTTTTGTAACGTTGAAAGCTTCATCAGCTGCCGGTTTTCATGGTTTTGCGCCACATTTCTCCTATCATTTTTACCGTTTTAAATAAAGTTTTCATTGCAATCACCCAGTAATTTGTAAGGTGAAGCTTTCAACGTTTGGATATAAACAAGTAAGAATTAAAAAAAAATTCAAAAATAAAATCTTTTTGCTTTATAAAATAGGCGGCCTTAAAAGAATAAAACGAAAATTTTCAGATTATTTGTTCGTTATAAAAGATTTTGGTGTATATATTCTTTCATTACTGTTGCTTTACGTAATAATTTCGCTTTGATCGGAGGTTTTCAAGGTTGAGCTTCATTAAAAAAACTGTGTTTTGCTATTAACTTGCTATTCAAAATCCTTTTACTCCAGTTTATGGAATTTTAGAATATACACGTAAATTTTCGGTATCTTATTGTTAGACCTCATCATCAAAATATTTCAATTCCTCTTGCAGTTAATAAACACACACGTAGTACTATAAATAAATATATATGAATGAAATTATTATTAATCCTTTCGGAATACAAAAATGATAACGCATATGCAAGATTCAACAAACTTCAGATTCAGCAAAAAAGGGAAACATAAGCGATTCTAAACTGCGATAAAAATATAAACTATTTCAAAAAAATATTCCATTGGTAAATTACCCCAGAGTCTGGCTGTATTGTGAAACGTCTGAGATAGCCAGATGACCATTTAAGCAGCGATGCAGCCGTCATCAGTGGTGATTCACCCATCGGTGATTCTGATTAAGGAACCGAAATGAAACATACTTTTTTGGAAAGGTTATTATGGAAATGCGTGCGGGGATGTAGCTCAGCGGTAGAGCGTTCGCTTTGCATGTGAAAGGTCCCGGGTTCGATCCCCGGCATTTCCAGCTTTTGCTATTTTGCTGGTTTTGCGTCATTTTTTCTGCCGAACCAAGTCTCAAGACACTTATAGACCAGGGTCGTGCAACCTTTTTACGTGGCGGGCCGCATTAATACATTTCAGTGGTTAGGCGAGCCGTATTATAAGTCACGAGTGCCTCGGCGTGCCGGAGCAGAGTTTACATTGGAACTTACTCAAGGGATTATATGCGATTTTAAATGTACAACATTATCTGTAATATCGCAGACCATATTTTCACCCAAACTTCGCGGGCCGCATAAAATGCTCCCGCGGGCCGGATAACGTACTCGTATCTTTTGTCGTAGATTACTCCTGAAACCTCGTTTGTTTTCCTCCTTGCCCTAGAATTATTCAATACACGCAACGGTGGCGTGCTGTCTCTCGACTCCATCATTTCCTCTTTTTTCTCCCTCTCTTTCGCCCCAATCAAAAGGGCCACCCTCCGCATCGTAGGGTTTCGTCCAAAATATCCTCCTCCCTCTCTCCCCCCCCCCTCCCCCCCCTTCAAAAAGCCCTCTATTTAGATTCATTTTTTCCACTTCGTTTGACGCACGTCGCCGGACCTCTTGTTTCTCCCCCCTCCCCCCACTTCCTTACACCTCCTCCCCCCTCCTTTGGGATGTATATGTGTGTTCTCCCCTCTTTTCCCCTCACTCCTCACTGTTAATACAAACCCCAGTCACGGCCAACTCATAAAAATCCAAATGGATATCCGCTTACGTGATTAATATCCCTACGTCTATTGACCGCGCCGACAAACGCCGTATCTGCGACATTGGTGGCTCTGGCGTCGATTCTTATCGCTCGAAAAAAAAAAAGAAATGTCCCGCGGTTTCTTTTTGAGTCGCTTTTATCATTTGTCTGATGCGGCTGTGGAAGAGGCGGAGGAGGGTTTAGATGGAGGGGGGGGGGGGGGGGGGGAAGAGAGCGATTTGCAAGACCGCCATCGAAGATATATCCTCAGTAACCAGGGCGCCGCCGCCGCTCCCGTGGTTTTGCAGACACGCGGCGGCTCGGCTTTTGAAAACGACTTTTTCCTCCCCTTTCGGAGAAGCAAAACAAAAGACGTTAGGGACTCGACCGCGAAGACCTCGGTCGAGGATATGTCTAAAGGATTTTTATTTGCGTTACGTCTGCGAATTATCGGATCGTCGTATATGACATGTGCCGTCGAGTTTGATAGTCGCGATAATTAAAAATAACCAAAAAGGAATTTTGAATAAAGGGTCGCCGAATTATCACCGTGAATATATTTGAAATCTATCTGATTTTCCTGGCCGTTTAATGGCATTTAAGAGTTTATCAATCAACCTGATTCCTACCGTCGATGATTCATCTTTGAGGCACTCGGCCCACCTGTACATAATTGCATACGTAACGAAAATTATCAACGTTAAAATTTGTCCTGTAAATTTATTTGAGGAAGATTTTTGACTTAAACGTTATGATTTGGCGGAAACTTTTACATAAAATCTAACTTGTTAGAATTTTGATTTTTCACCACAAATTGCGGTTACTATAAAATGGAATATCCGTATATTTTTCTTGCCATCGTCATGTCTTTTTCGAAAGAGAATCGCCGAAATTCTTGAATTTTGTCTCGAAATTACCACGGTTCGCTGTGGTATCTTTCTTGGCAGGAATAGGCAACGTTCTGACATCGGCCTCCAGTTAGATCGAATGATCTGGAAGAGCGCCAGAGTAATTTGTAATCGCCCAGACTGAAAGTTTATCTAAACCATGGACAAGCCATGGGCCACGGTATCACTTCTCTGGGATCTAAACAAGGTGTCCAGGAATATAGCGACTCGGCATATAGAGAAGCGACGCCTAGTCTAACACTTGAAAAGCGTGGTTCACTCATTCTCCTCATCCTTTTTAAACGCCCCACGAATCACGAGTTTTACAGGCGTGAGTTTCATTTGAGCGTCGCATAACATGATAGGTTAGTGCGATTCACTATACTCCACCATTATTACAATATAAAATGATTTCTGTTTAATTAACATTGTTTTTGTTTAGGCTTCTTAGGGACCTCAAAGCTTTCGTTTGCGTAATGCACTTTTCGGGGTATGGTCTGGTTTATCAGCATGTCTGCTATCAATGTTTCTATCCTGGCTTAAAACATCTTTTTCATAATAGTAGAGAACTTCGTTTTCCTTTGGATTATAAGGTATCACGTTGGAGCAGTGCCATTCAAACTTTTTTCCATGTATCTTTAGTACAATTATACAAGTCTTTTGCGTTTATTGACTTCTTAGTACCCACACTTCTTTTTGCCTTCTCATGAACTTGCAAGTACTCAGTTCCGTTGGTACTCCTTTGTGGATAGTTTGGAACCCTTTGTGATATTTGCACGACGATTGAGCATTTTCAGGGGAGGTTTGATGCTTTGAACAACTTTTTCAGCCATCAATATGGTGAATTGCAGGCTAAAGTGTTACTGAAGATGACAGGTAAATGGCGAAGTTGAGCTTCTATATGCACCAATTTTTTTTATTAATTAAAAAGAAATACTTAGGTTGTTTATAAAAAATATTTTTATTTCATCTTATTTTAATGTTAAAAAGTAATTTACCTCTGTATATGTACCATATGGATTTATAATATTATTCTTGGGCATATTCCCATCATCTTGTTAGATTTGGCATATAGCAATTATAATAAATTTGGGACAAAATTGATATATTTGAGAACAAGAATTTATTTAAGAAAGCTATGTAGTTTTTGGGAAGGTTCAGAAATGTCAAATACAAATGGTACCGAAAACGTTTGTCGAGTCTACATGTACCTATATGATACGAATATCAAGTTTGATTAAGAAACTCAAAATTATATTTTAAAACTACAAACGAAAATAAATAAATAAACCATTAATTTCGTCTGTTTTGGTTCAGCCGGAATGGAAAATTTTTTAGTGAAAGACCTTCTGTATTCTAGTAAAAATGCGGTGATTTTTTGAGTTACCCTATTTTCAATTGGCCACCATTTTTATTATTATTATATTAATAAAAGCCTTAGCAAACGTTGTTGATTTTTTAAGGTTAATATCTCCCAAACGACTTAACCGAATTTGATGAAATTTTCAGGATAGCATTATGATATAATAAAAAAACGTTTTAATGTATCGGTAATATATAAAAGCCTTATTCTGCCCCTTTGTCCTTTTGTCACTCCCTCTGTCACGCCTTTAAAAACTTAAATGGTCCTGCCAGAGAGAGGACTAAGTCAGTTTTTGAAGCACAACAGATACTTGCGGCGAGAGTTTCGAACCTTCGCTCGGATCGAAGGCAACCCTCTTAGCAAGAGGTGTGATTTCAGGTCAAAGAAGACTGCCTCAATTTTATTTCAGAATAAACGATCATCCCCGTCATTTTTGACGGGAACTTATACTAGTTAAAATATTTCGCTAAAATTTTCTTTTCTTATTTTCTGAGAAATTGTAAGTATTTCAATTTGAAATGTTTTTTTTACATAAAAGGCCTTGTGGTTACATCACCGTTTTCTATTTCCTCTAGAGGTGATACACCCCTCCTTTGTGAAAATCGTCTTCCAGCGTCAATAGCACCGCACCGCTGGCCGAGGCTCATATGTTGCGATGAAATGGACTTTTGCAACGCCGAAGAGCAACAACTCATGGTCACGGACGAGATAGATGTCCACCCATCCCATGGAACTCTGAAGAAGTATTCCAACTTTTCTCGTGTCGCCATCAAAGTAAATCAACCCGAAACGATTGGTCAAGACTCTCTGAGAGAAAGGATGTTTTCTCTCTCACTTTTGTTGAAAAGGATGAACGGTACGCTCGGCCATTATCCCTGTAGCATTTACCTGTTTGACTGAAACTGACATTACAGCCCTTTGCTCAGCGGAGCTCTGATTAGTTATCAAAGAATTCCTGAACTATTCCAATCCCTATATAGTTGTCTTTGTTATTATACCGGCGTATGTTAGGATTTTAATATTAAAATTGGAATTATATATTTGAATAGTTGCTATTGTTGTCATGACCAGCAAGTTAATTAGGTCGAAGAATAGATGGAAAATTTGGTTGTAAAGACTTGCTGATATTTTGTGTTTTACTATCCCGAAATACACTGTATGTTAAAAAAAACATGTGGAAAAATAGTCATTCTAATACCAGGTTTAATACAATACATAGAATACTGTATTTCAATGTAATCTATTTATTCATCTTAAAAATTCCATCTGCTGAAAGGGAATATAAAGGTGTTATCGAAATCACCGTATTGCTTGAGTCCATCGAAACCTCATATGATTCATGTAGCATAGTTTTGTAAAGATTTAAAGTAATTTGTTCCTGTTCTTGGTGACTTTCTGATTGGGATTTTACGAGATAAATATTGTAAGGTTTTTTTGGCTTATGTCTCCAAAACTGACCGCGCCACAGACGCCTCGACCCCCATTAAATCGGATTAAGAGCCCGAACCTCGTGGCCCAGGTCCATATCCGAGCTAAGGTACCTCTACCCTCGCAGCAGGGGGTACCAGCCGACCACATCTTTTGCAGTAAAATTTAAATTAATTTATATTGTTAATTTAGTGAGATATTTTTGTCAACTTTTGATTATCATATCCTCTTCTTTATCGCAGCTTAATGTTTGTGATTTTTTGTCTTAAAAATGAGAGAAAGTTTGGCAGGAGTATAAATTATCGTTGACGATTTCGTATTGAATTAATTGTATTATGATTTTTCCGTCCTTGCAATTTAGCATGAGTTTTATTTTGGTCTTAATCTGAATTCAAAGAATTTATTCCAACTCTACATCCTAAGTAATTCATTCCTTTAAACAGTGAAATCTTCAACGCCATCTGCGGATTCTGATAGCTCGGAATCCAAAGCTACCGCAAGAACGAGTCCCAACAAAGCATTCTCCCGCTCTCCTGTCGTCATTTGTTTTGTGATCGGTGGATTGATCTGCCTCGCCGCGGTCTTCTCTTTGGGATTTCGCGCCTTAAGGACGGATGGCTTGACAGACGTGAATGGGTAAGGAAATATATGCGAGGGATCGCTTTTCCCCTACCTAAGTAGCTTGACATATATATATATATGTGTGTGTGTGTATGTGCAGGTAATACTCAAGGCTGCGAGTATTTGAGGGAAAATTACGTGTTTTTTAGCACTACTTATGTATTCGACTTTATCCAACTCAGTTGGATTTTTCTAAAGATGTGCTGTAGTATTCTACTACCAATAAGATTATTAAATTATTACTAACTTTACGGTACAAATTGTTTAGGAACAGGGCTATGTTTACTTTGCCAATGTATGAGTAGGATTTGACATAAATTGGCTACAAATTAATTCTTCTTTCACATTCAACGAGTCATTGTTAATATGATACTCATTGTCAGTACTTTGTCTGTCTTCATTTAAACATCCTCCCCAACTGACCTTATGAACTTAAACATTAATATTTGTGCAAATACAACAGAATATCTATTATCCGAAGCTAATATGCCCTTTCGGTGGAAGCGAAAAGCGCCTAAAACTCTGATAATATCGATTTTGCCATTTCTTTGTAAAAAAAAATTATTGGTTGATGTGTTGCGTACGGCTAAAGACATCCAATGTCCGAAAATATCTATTATCTTAAATGGTTCAGGTCTCGACCATTTCGGATAAACGATCTTCTACCGTATAATAAATATTTGTAATATTTTTAAATTAATGTTACATATTTATTGGTAGATAGACAGTGATAAGGAGGTCGCGATATTGTCGGCCGCCTTAAAAAGGGGGGCCGTGGATACATTTAAAAGGTTGGGAACTTGGCTTGCATCATTTTGCAAGACATCCTGCCGAGGCGATGCGAAAGTTTGGTTGCCATACTTTTTACCGTAAAATGTACTTGGCGATTTCAATGTCAGCGTTGTTAAAATCATGATACAGTTCGGCAAAAGAGGATGAGTGGCAAAATATGGAGATTCCCAGGATCGGGAATTTCTTTCATTATTAAAAACACAAAAATTAAAGGACACAAGACTCCTATAAATTTTATTAGATGTGAAAGGGATAATTATTAATTGAGATTCGAGAATTTTTTTTGGGTTTTTGCGAGGGGATGTAGATCAGTGGTAGAGCGTTTGCTTTGTGCTTTGTGTGTGTGTGTGTTTGTGTGTGTGTGAAAGGTCCGGAGTTCGATCCCCGGCATTTCCATATTTTAATTTTACCGGAGCGTTTCATGTCTGTAATAATATTTTCATTGTAATTCCGATGCACATTGCAAGATTTGTGGTTTGTGCGCGTTTTGCCTTTACACAAAATTAAATTTATTTATTAAATTTCTTTTCAATATTGCAACAATTTTTTCGATTGTAATTACTATTAAGCATTTCCATGCACTATTTTTCATAGAAACGTGGTGAATTATGAACGAGAATTATTTTCTTTTACTGTAAAGGTACAATCAAATTTTTCCCCATGACACTGGTTAAGGTTGAACCTCTAGTTTCATAAGAAACGATGACCCATTCAGTACTATATAGAAAATTATGCGGCTACGATAAAAGTATCATTACATTTTTATACGCAATTGGAGAAAATTACAGAACTGGAGGACTTTTTTTAGTGTTAAATCACCAAAAAATGTGGAGATGCCGGGGATTGAACCCGGGGCCTTTCACATGCAAAGCGAACGCTCTACCACTGAGCTACATCCCCTTGTGTTACACTATAAAAATATCTCGAAGAGCCTCGTATGTATTTATTTCGGTTACCATGTCGTTTCCTTATTGATTATGTCAAATTTCGCGGTTACGACGTCAAGGTATCATTGACTGATTCAGCTCTTACGACGCACCTAACCCGCGGTTATCAAATTAGATCTAGTCTTATAACCTTGAGGCTATTGGAGATACCTCAGACAAGTACTCTTTCAAGTGCCAAATACGATATATAGTTCATAAGTATTAGCTTGAAAATTTCTCTAAGGGAAATAAGATTATCTTAGTTTCATTTTGGTTACAACGACGTTTGCTAATTAGAGCCACCTCAACCCTTTATATAAATTACTGGCTTCCGGATTAATTTCCCGATCGAAAATCTTCTTAGTAATGCAATTGGTATCCTTCAGCGGCGGGCGAAGCGGAATAGAAAAACGTAGTGGCAGTGTATATATTTTTTTGGAATTTCCTGCGCTAACGAATATGGTACGACAGCTGATAGCCAAAAGTTGAAAGCATCACACTACAATCGATGTTGCGATTACAATGAACACGTTATTAATGATATAAAATGTTCCGGCAAAAGTGGTGGCAAAATTTGGAGATGCTGGGGATCTAACCCGGGATCTTTCACAAAAGCGAACGCTCTACCACTGGTCTACATCCCCCCCGTTTGGATTCCCGCCGCAAGCCAAAGTTCGGGCGCATGGTGACTGATTAAAAGAAATACGAACTTCTCTGAGAAAAGTCGAGTTTTCTCTGGAAGAAATTTTTTCGTTGAAGCTAAAAATATTTTAAAAGTACGGAGAGTGTTGCTTAATTTCAATGGCTAACTTCCTAACTGGAAGGAATTTACGTCACCTCTCTTATAAGCTATAAATCACTTGACACGATATTCTCGAATCTAATCAGCCGTGACATTTGATAGACTCTCTCCAAATGCCACAAAAACGTTGGTCGAGGTACAGGTCATCCCTCACGTAGCAATGCTTCGCTCTACGAGGTTTCGCAGTTTTTACGCCATCGTATCGTTGTCTGTTTTCTTACGTCGTACATAATTCGCTGTTACCACACGGGGTCCAGCCTTGTTGTGGCTATTGAAGATACCTGAGACGTACTTTTTTTAAGTGCCCAATATGATGTATGATATATAAATATGAGTATGAATTACCACCGAATACGGCTGCTTTTGTAGCCGGAATATGCGTCTGGTTTTTCATAAACTTGTGTCTATTGGAGATATCTGAGACGTGAACTTTTTTTAAGTGCTTGTTCTGAAATCATGTTCTGTGTTGGTAAACGTACCTAGTGCCTGAGTTGTATACTAAGACCATCGCAAAAGATTATTTGTTCACGCAAGGTGGGACGGCAATTGGTTTTAGTACTAACAATATATAATTTGTGACATTTTGTTCATTGCTATCGTAACTCACCTCTTGCATATGGTGAATCTGAATACTTCCTCTTCATTATTTTATTTCGAAAATAGTATAACCTAAATATTTCAGACGGAAAATATTTCTGTATGAAATATAATACGAAGCACACATTCATTTTACCCTTATATAATTTAAAGCACTTTGGTTAACATAATAGGAAGTACCTGAAACTTTTTATATGGAAAATTATGCCACTCGGACAAAATTATCACTACCTAAGCTTAAAAGAAATGCCGAGCAAATCGGTTGTATATATCTAGAATTGACGTAACATTTACTCGGGAGTACTAATTGTACCCAAATCACTAGATGTAGTATCAAAACTTTGAGATGCCGGGGATCGAACCCGGGGCCTTCCACATGCAGAGCGAACGCTCTACCACTGAGCTACATCCCAACATAAGTGAGTTGTTGCCGAAGGTGTCATCTAATTTTGTCCCACTTTCATTTTGATTACCGTAGCAAATCTTTGTTAGAATTATCAGGAGTTTTAACCGAAATACGAATCTTATTTTTCAACTCTTTTATAGCAGTGAAATTTATATTTTAGTAACGATCGTAACATGAGCTCGATAATACCTTTTTGAAACTTGACAAACTTATTCACTTCAATCAGACACTGTATCAAAGAGAAGGAGACAGATTGAGATTTGTTGCATGGGAATGTTTAAACACTACTGAGAATATTTTCTTACATTCTTAAAAACACTAAATTTAAAGGAAAATATTTCAAGGGCCTGTAGCTCAGTGGTAGAGAGTTCGATTTGCGATTTGCACGTGAAAGGTCCCGGGTTCGATCACAGGCACCTTCATTGTTAACTTTAGTTCGTTTTTTTATAGAACTGGCATGTTGGTGGGATATTAATGAGAACGATGTCTTTGCACTGAAAGGATAAGCAATTTTTCCATAACTCCGGTAAAAGTTGAAACTGACAATGAGTCATCATCTACAAGCGTAAAGTTTCATTTCGTATATAAAATAATTTGTAGCCTTTGTTGGTAAACATTCGCGCTCTCGCCAGGTAATCAATAAATTGGTATAAAATAGGAATATTTATTCTATACGAATTTTTACAAATTTGTTCATTTCCTTTCCACCACCCGTATTTTAAGAGCCACACTGAGGAAGACGGTCAAAAATTCAACCGAATGCGACAGAAAGGAGGAGAAATCAGCGGAAATTCAACCTCTGAAAGTGAGCGACCAATGCGTCTGCCACGGCTAGATTTTACAGGTGAGTTCCACACCTTTGCAAGCTAATAAAACTTGCGTTTCATTGGTTTAATTCAGGGGTCGGCAACCGAATTTTCAAGAAGAGCCATTTTTTCCAATTCATCATAAAATTCTACATGGGAAGAGCCGCAGTGCTGGAAAATACGACGGTTCTTCTTTAAAAAAAATCAGTCCATATTTCAGAAATTTCGGTAATTGGAATCACAAAAGAACTTGATGTTCTTGGCACTTAATATGAAAGAAGAAATTGTTTTAGTGAGCTGCACCTAATTCCTTGCAGAGCACGCAGCTCATGAGCTCCGGGCTACTGACCCCTGTTATAACTAAACTTTTCCTAAGCTTCATTAAATTAAAAATGAAGCGCAACTTGATTAATTTATTTCTGCATCACATTGTTAGTGGAATTACAGTGTCTGTTTCACGGACGCTATGGAAACGTACTGTAGAATTCCTATTATCCGAACTAGATGGGACCAAAAGTGATTCGGTTAATCGAAAATTCCGGTAATTGGGAAAATATAGCACTTGTGAGTTAATATTTGGTTGATCGGCGTTCGGATTATCGGAGTTCTACTGTAATTTTTTATTTTAGAATTTTAGAAGAAATTTCACGTTGTAAACTTTGTATTTTGATATTTGATTCGTTCAGAAAATATAAAATTACATTTCTCGTAGCGGAGGCCTTGTTTTACGAACAGAAATATGCAACTTGAAGTCTACTTCCTAAGGTTTTTCTTTTTTTCTCTGTTGAATTTTCAGATTCTGGCTTGCAACAAAAGCTATAGACTGACGCAGGACTGAATAAATGCTAGTTTGGAGTGCACTTCATGGCATCTTTATTCGGTGTATTTTAGAAACATTTTCTGTGTATCTGTATCCAATGCCAAAAGTAATTGCATTTCGCCTTGTGGGCATTTTATTTATTGAATTGTGTAAAGAATAAAATCTTCTGAATGTATCTACAAAGATTTTTGCCTAATAAATGCATTGTAATAATGCAATTAATATCAGCAGAAGACATTCACTTCAGCAGTTTTAACTCTTCGTGGATTTATTGGCTTGTCTATCTCACGCAGTCCCACGCATGGCTTTTCTCTTATCTTCTCAATGTCATACTCTTTTTTTAATCTGCCCAGAATCCCTACTGTCTTTCTGTTGCTTTGTCATTACCCTAGCTTCTTCCTTTCTGACTTCCTTTGATAGCCTTGTATATTCCATATGTCTACGAGAACGTTTCTTCTAAATTACTCTTCTTCTAATTTATTTAATACCTTGTCATTAATTTTAACATTAAGTTCCGCTAACTTTCATTTGCCTACGCTCAAATCCAATCCCCTGAACCCTCTATCTGCTCACATTTTTCCTCATAGTTCATTCCTCCACCACCATATGGTGATACAGTACATATAGTGGTTTTTCAAAGTCTCTGTTTAAAATTTCTATCAAAAATCTTTTTCTGATAATATTATTTTGTTCTTCCTCTTCTCATCCTGATCTCTTTGTTACTCCTACCAGATAGATGTCGGATTAATAGTGCAGTTCTTAATGTCGATTTTTATTCCGATTATGTCAGTAAGTAAATGTTACGGTCGATTCAAAATTCATATGATTTGCATTCAACGGAATTTATAATCAAAACAAGCATTTGATTTTTGGTATTATTCGATTTTTTTTATTTCTTCAATTTTTTTATTTCTGGAATTTTCTGATTTTTTTAATATTTCGATTTATGGAATTCCTCTGATTTTGAAAATGTTTGCATTTTTTTAATTCTCCGAATTGTTGTAATGTTTTGGAAATTTTGAAAATTATAGGAAATTTTAAAAAATTTCTGTTCTTCGGAATTTTTCAAAATTTGGTATTTTTTAAAACAATGATTCCATATTTGCTACATAAGTTGTGTCAATATCATTGCGGAATTTAATTTACGGCGCTACTGAGTTTCAGGAGAAGTCAATAGTTCTAGTCTGTTTACGCTATGGACATTGTTCAAGCAAAGCAGAGTGCTGCCACCTTCGAGCATCGCTTGTGTTTTTCTCATTGAGACAAAGAATAATATATCATGTAGATTTTGCGTGTATAATTCGTATGCTTTTCATGAAAACTAAAAGATTTTGATAGCAGCGTTAATGATGTAATTTATTGAATGCATCGAGCCATCGTCAGCAAGTTATTTTTTCAATCCTGCTCTCGAAGAACTTCTGCCATCCGAACAAACACATTTCGTAAGTTACATCAATAATACAGTGATTAATCATCTGACAATGAGTCAAGGCTTTAATCGACGTCAAATATTATTGATAGGATACCCTGCCATCGTAACTCAATTGAAATCGCGCACCACTCCAAGTATCGATAAAAATGTAGTATTTTCAAGCAAAAATAAAAAAATATATTGGGAAAGCTGTTTCAATTTTGGCTTACAATATTTTATTATGAATATATCATGCAGAAAATGCATAAAATTTAAACTTACGTTAGAATGAAAGAAGTGTTGTGACGTCATAATTGTTGACTGCTCCATGGAAATAATATTTTTTTATTTCTTGTCCGGATAGTTTTAATGTGATTCGTTAAATCCAAATAGTCTTATAGAACAAAAAACTACTAATTCTCCAAACTTAAATTAGGAGATTTATTTACCACAGTACCACTGATGTAACTTTAAATTTTATCTTCGAGATTTATGTCGCTGTCATAATTTATCATCTCAAACTTTTGAAACATATTTAAGAGAACATAGGCTTATTGAATTATTAGCAACAAGCCTTTTTATGATACTGACTTCCCTTTCTCGTTCTTCTTTTAGTGTATTTTCGAAGTTTCACTAAGTTACACTCAAAACCAAATACCTCGAATTTTCGATGACCTAAAAATATTTTTTCCACATTCGTAAAGGCAGATGTGAAGTTCTATAACTCGAATGCGATTCTATGCATCCGCATATGAATTTTTTGCACCAATACGCGTGAAGAGCACCTTTACCTGGAGATTTCTACCCGTCAAAGGGATCGAGTTCCTCCGAATATCATACAACTAATATAAAAGAATGTCACTTTGTCCCTTTGTCATGTAATGCTTTTTGAAGCTTAATACGTAACCGAATTTGATGAAATTTTCAGGATAGCATTATGGTATAATAAAAAAAAACGTTTTAATGTATCGGTAATATATAAAAGCCTTATTCTGTCCCTTTGTCCTTTTGTCACTCCCTCTCTCACGCTCTGTAAAACAGAAATATACCTGGCAAAAGGGGATTAAGGTCAGCTTTTGAAGCGCAATAGATACTCGCGGGGAGGGTTTTGTAACCTTCGCTCGGATCGAAGGCAACCCTCTCAGCAGGAGGTATGATTTCAGGTCAAAGAAGGCTGCCTCAATTTTATTTCAGAATAATCGATCATCCCCATCATTTTTGACGGGCACGTATACTAGTCTACCAATATTGCACGTTGAAGGATGGAGGAAGGAAGTATGCATCGGAGACATGGATTAAGGGAGGGAGGAAGACAACGAAACGAAATGATTATCGATGACATTTATCCTATTCTATTTCTGTAGAAAGAGACAGTGAGGGAAAGGATAAGAAAAAGAGGGGTAGATGGCTATGCTAGATTAGACTAGATATGGTCCTTATTTGGGACGATATTGAGACTAGGAAGTCTTCCACCTAACCCCTCGTCATAATACAAATATAATATTATATACTAGAATTAATAATAATATAGTGATAATACAGTACTGTAAAAAGATATATTTGTGTGGGAAAAAAAGGACTACCTATTGCAACCATCTAAAAAAAACCCACTTCAGAAAAACACCCACATAGAAGTGGGGGTGTAAAAAAACCTGCGAAACCTACCAAGATTCACTAAACAAATCATCATATATTGCACTATAATGTACCTATAGGATAAACTTACATAGGAGGAAGAATTAGAAAAGAGAACAAATAATACACTACAGGATAGCACCCGCACAACAAGGGGTAGAGATTATACTGAGAGAGGAGAGAGTAAGAGCGGAAGAGAGAGAGAGGTAAGAAAAATGGTGAGATAGATCGATAGATATTTTCCTTTACAGGCATACCTCGGTTAACGAAGTCTCTGACAACGAAGCTCTTTTTAGCGAAGTCCGTTCTATCCTTATTTTTATTTTGACTTTTTAGAATTCCTGGTAAATTAGCTTCGCTTCTATCACAGGAATTCGTGCGTATAATTTTTTGAACGTACTTGTGCCACTGTTTGTGACAGACCAGCGACGGAGTGTTTGCGATTCCGAACCAGTCCTACATCACCGCATATGTGCGCACGTGCGTAGGGATGTTCCATTTTCAGAAATATTATCAGTACCTTTTCTGCGTCACTATTTGGTGTAATTAAATGCCTGATTATTATCATATGTATACATATTATACATCTTGTATATAAGGAAGTATTTACATACTGGAACTTAGTACCGTTCACTCTTGTTAAAAATTTTTTAATGATTTCGACAGATGTTTTATTTGTTTGTTTGTTTCAAATTTCTTTTTAGGGTTTATACATTAAAAACTATATGGTGATTATGTTTAGCCAAGGTGGTGGTGTAGTGGGATAAGCGGTGTCTTCGTAACGTTACAGTCTCGTGTTCGATTCCGATTATAGCAATTTTTTTCAATTTCTATCATTTTTTAAGCTGGTTAGACGATCCTCATTACATAAAATTAAATTTTTTTTCTTTCAAAGTACTTTTAAAAATATTTTTTCTTGTCTGTCTGGAAATGATGTTTCCGACATCGAATTAGATTCATTAAGGGAGGTATGCCTTTATTTTGGCGTTTGAGACGCCTCTCTTACGCCTAAAGGAAGAGATGGGAGAGTAATATAGAGTAAGTACGAGATAGAGAGAGAGAGAGACCTAATCTCGTTTGTTTTTCATTCATATCTTTCATTGGAAGGAAGCAAGTGGCTCTCAAAACTATTCTCTTTCCTCTCTTAACTCAAATACGCTCTGTTCGCGTTATCTCCATTTTCTTCTTTCCTCAACTTCCCTCCTGCTTCATCGAACACCGGGGGTCAAGATGTTAGGTTCGACATGCAGTCAATTTTTCTCCATTGATGTCCGTGAAGAGGACTCAGAAGGAGAACTAATCAAACGCCGCATACAAATCCTTCTGGAAAAAAATACTTCCACCTGTTGAATCGAGTGTTTGCGGCTTATTAGCTCGGTAGGCGAAGACGTTTCGGAGGTCATATTCTTCGATCAAGCATTTTTTCGCGTAAGAAATCAAAATCGTCTCATCTGCAACGCAATACGGCGGTCTACTACGTTGTTTTCTGAACATATGTATAAATCAACACTAGAGATAAATAACAATATGCTTCAATCTCTACTTTGACTTTATTTGGACCACTCGTTCGCACGAAACTGGACATACTTTTGCGGCGGTGCCTCTCTGACAGTGAAATTTTACGCGTTAAACCACTGATGAATACGTTAAATGGCATGTTAAAGCAAAAATCGGATCCCATTTTGCGAAAACAAAATACTGAATTATTGCTATAATTAACAAAGACGAAATCAACGACAACGAACGCTCAATTTCTTTACCTAAAACATTTTTTCTCTCAGTTTACTTGTTAACGCTTCTTGAGTCATACGTTGGATCGGTAGCATAAAGACCATCCAATAACGCCGAACACTGTCAATGTAATGGCTGTACATTGAGTTTAATGGGAATTCATACACATATCTTACATGTTTATATTATGATTTTTTTTTTACCTTTTGCTTGTTTTCTGAATTCTTTCAGTTTTGTAACATACTATGTACAACAAGAAATATACTTTTAATATTACTTTATATAGCTAGCTCGTGTCTCCGGGGGATCTAAAGGAGGGAGAGGGGCGATGGATTCCTCCGTATTCTCTCCACTCTATGCATACTTAAGCCCATTCTACGAAACATTCATTGATACTCCGCCACAGGTTAGGTCCGTAAGGCGAGGAATATAAACATTATGACAAGAGTAGCGAGTTTCTGAATAATTTAAAGAGGGAGGAGGGTCGACCCACGCCCCCGCCCCTGGGAAGATTCTGGATCCGCCCTTTGCTTGCGTAACACGCAAATTTCAGCTGCACGTTACGCCTTCGTTTCGTGGATTTTTGGCAAGGAAGTAGCTAAAAACAATTAAAGATTTACGATCGCATTAGTGTATCTCAAAACTAATTTTTTTATCGGGCCCAAACTGACAATCGATTGATTCGGGAGTTTTTATAGAAATATTCAAACAAAGGTTAAATGTTACGCGCCATACGTCTATTTTTTTCGGAACGAAATTTTTAGCCGCGGATTTTAATTGCAAAACATAAATTTCCCTGCATAAAAGTGACACGCGGGGACAAATAATAAAAAAAACTTCGAATAAAAAAAAATACTAAACGACCAAGAAAGTCTTTCTCTCGAGAACAACAGAGGGCTTTGAAAATTGGTCTGAGTGAAGTTTGAGAGCGTGTGAAGCGGAGAGAGAGAGGAGATTAGGGGGATGAGGGTGAGAGGGCAAACGAGAGAGGATGGGGGAGAGTAGGGATTAAGGAGGGGGGGGGGAGAGAGAAAGAGAGGAGTGATATGGGAGAGAACTTGAGAGAGGAGGATGGGTAGAGCAGGCAGCTGCTTCCCCTTCTTGTGTCAGGAGGAGGGAGAGAGGGAGGGAATAGCGAAAGAGAGAGAGAGAGAGGGGAAAAAGACTCTTGTCTTAATGAACTGGTAACGAGCACGCGCGTCACTGTGAGATGGACCGAAATGTTCTCAGCGGGAAATGGATAAAATGCTGTAAAGGGGAAGATTAAGAAAAATTATTATTTGGACGCGTGGGATTATTCAGGAGATCATGCGGCCGTGCTTAAGATGGAAACGCTTAGGGTTGGTGACGATTGTTAGGCCTTATAGGAGGCTCGCGTTAACTTAAATAGTTTTAAAAACATACGTTCGCGGCGACTTGGTTGCTATGGCTACAAGTGAAAGTTCAACCATGTATGGAGTTGGTTCTTCTTTTCCTCGGTGATATTATGATTGTGTTGCTTTGTAGTGCTCATTGTAACAGTTAATTTATTAATAAATGGCTAAATTAGATCGCTGTTAAGAGTATTTGATGTGAAATAATAAATTATTCCATATAAATAGTAATTTATTGATATCGACCTATGTATATATTATGTAGTTTTTTCGATTTGTATAATGATGATTCACTAGTCAAACGCTATTCTTCAGTTTTTCAAACATTTAATTTTCCTAAATGCATGGACTTTCCGTTTCATTTTTTTCTCTTTCTTTCTGCCCCGTCTATGCTTGTTTCAGCACTTCTTTCCTCATGAATTTTGATCTATCCAAATTTCTTTTCGGTTCCTGATTACATTAAATTAACATCCTCCCCTATTGTTATCACATTTAATTAATTCTTCCTCTTGCTTAATGTACCTTTATCTTGTACCTCATGTATCTGGAAAGTTTTTATAAGTACTGTGATATTATCCCTGGCACCAGGAAAAGCTTCGAGACTATAATTGGGTAAACATCAAGTTAATTAATTCTTGAGGTTTTCAGCGTAACATTTTTGTGTTTTAGATGTATCCTGTAGCCATAAAGAGACAGAGTAGGTAATTCTTTTGAGAATCATAGATCGAAGAAGGCTACCTCGATGCCGATTTTTAAAAATTGAAAATGGGAGTTACCTTGGCCATTGACGTAATATAAGTTATGTTTAAACTATGAATTATTCCATTTGGAATCTTCCAGGATGTGTAATCCAATTTGAACACTCGGACTTACACTTGGCCGAGATCTTAATGGATAAAACTTTTTTAATCGCAAAATGTTGACACTCAGTATATAATGTGATGATCAAAATTTGCTTGATCTAATACTCGAAGAAGTAAATCAAATTAGTGTCTAGATAGATCTCCTTATAGTATGGCTAGTGTAATTTCAAAGCTAGGTAGAGTATCTTCTTGAGTGTATATGTACATGGATTTCGTGTGTTGGCTGAATTCGCAAACTCAAACGACTTTCGTAATGGAAAAATAAATTGCTGAAATATTTCGAAACTAGATTGGTTATTAATTTCAGCTTGACTATTCTTAACGCAAACCCCTACTCACTTTCTGTAAACCTTTACGTCTAGTCTTGGTAGTATGTGACATAACTCATTCCAGTAAAATGGTCTCGATAAAAAAATGCAAACATTCACAGTCACATCGTAAATTTAAAAAACTTGGGTTCGTACATTTGAAATGGAAGTAATCTTCTATCAAGATGGAATGATTTTGCAAATATTCGTTCATTCCGACGCCTCCCCTCATTATTCGTCAGTCTTTAGGGCCCTATATTGGCAAAGTTGTCATAATATGCCTCGGAAATGCGACTGCTTGTAGGTTGACGAAGGATTAAAATGTCGCAGAAACAAAAAAAAAACGCTCGAAAGGAGATTGCGAACTCTTTTAATTCCGCCATTGATTTTATGCACTTAGCTTTCCTCCGCAACTTTCCACCTCTCCTCCTAAACGCCCTCCCCTCTCTCCCTCCCTCTCCCTCTCCCCCCACCCTTTCCACTCCCGCCTCTGACCGCTCCATCGTCCTTGATGGCTCAATAAGCGGAACACGGACTCGAAGCCAAAACAATCAATCAAAAATATTTCATTTGCAAATGAATGCGAAGTCGAACGAATTTCATTTTTTTTCCGTCCGTCCACTCTTCCATATTCGACACCCTTCTCACGTAGCCTTCGCAAAGAGAGTAAAAGAAACAAAAGGCGAGAGAGATTTCGAAACAAATGAGAATCCATCTTGAAAATAACCCGCGTACTCCTTTCCCGTCTGCATGACAACCGTAAGAGGGTATGACGGCGCGAAAACGTACGAAAATTTTTTTTTTCGAAGCGAAACAAAGCGGGAACGAGTGGCGCCAAATGGCGACGCGCGTGATTGTTAGCGGTTGTCGTAGAGTTGGTTCACGCCTCGCGGCAACCGTGCATGACGCGCTGTGCTACTGCCTAAGAACAAAGGAGGTTTTGTCACCCATGAAACGCCAACGGTCTGTGTGGCCTCCAATCCAAATCAAGCCCATGCAATCATCCCATTCTTCATCCCTTCTCTTCCTCCCTCTCTCTCTTCCCCTCTCTTCCCTTCTCTCTCTCTCTCTCTCTCCAGACCCTTCTTCAATACTCAACACAGCGTCCTCTGTTTAAAAAGTCTTTTTCACTCGTTTCTCTCACTCCACCCATCTCTCACTTTATATCCTCTCTCTCTCCCTCTCCTCTCTCTCTCTCTCTCCCTCTCTCTCTCCCTCTCCTCTCTCTCACACTCCTCTCCACTTTAATCTCTCTCGCCCTCTTCGCCTCGCCGTTGTCGCGCGCATAAATTAATTCACGTATTTCTAATAGGATACGCGAAGAAATAAATTATTTCGCGATTCGAAATTCGACGGATTTATAATTATTGAGTTAGCTAGAGACTGGTGACAGAGGATCGGCAAAATGCGAAAGTCTTCTTTTTTTATTCACATTTAATTGCTTTAAGCGGCGTAACGTTCGTAATTTAAAACTGTAGATTCAAATGAAAAATTTAAATAGTTTAAGAATTAGCGCCACGGGATGACATTAGTTGGTTGGTGATAAATCTTCCTTATACAAACAAATATTCCCTTACTGAAAATTATGAGCGACGTTTTGCATAATTAAATTGAGCAAAAATAACATCTTCGTAAAGATGAAAGAACACCGTCTCAATGCCTTGTCACATATGGAATCTTTGCAGCTGAATCCAGCATTCAGGGATTAAGTGGTTCAAAAACCACAGAAAAAATCGGTACAAAAAACATTGTACAAACTTTCTCATATATTAATGCGTCGTTTAGTTATCTTTAGAAAATGAAGATCGTATGAGCCTGTTTTTAGAAAATTCAATTTTTGTTAAAATTGCCCAAGAATAAACTAGCCTTATATTCATTCATTGAGAAAAATGAAATAGGTAGTATTATTGTAGATGTATACTCTAGTTACTGTACGAAATTTGATCAAAATCGTTAGAGCCGTTTTTGAGAAAATCGAATTGTTGTTAAAGTTGCCCAGAATAAACTAGCCTTATATTCATTTATTGAAAATATGAACTATACAGTATTATTGAAGACGTAAACTCAAGTAACTTTACGAAATTTGATCAAAATCGTTAGCCGTTTTCGAGAAAATCGAATTATTGTTAAAGTTGCCCAAGAATAAACTAGGCTTATACTCATTAATTGAGAAAAATGAAATAGGTAGTAATATTGAAGACCTATACTCAAGTAACTGTACGAAATTTTATCGAAATCGTTTGAGCCGTTTTTGTGAAAATCGAATTGTTGTTAAAAATGCAAAGAATAAACTACCCTTAGTTATTCAGCAATGTCAACCATTTTTACAAATACTCTGCTTAGTATGATAAAATGCCAAAGTACGAGATTTCACTCATTTTTGCTCTACCGTTTAGGCTCCAGAGCCAGTACCTTCACCTTCACGATGTGACACTATTTTAATAAGGGTTGGTTGTCAATTTTTTTTATGGTCCAGAGCAATACGGGAAGGCTATCACCAAGCTGAGTAATGGGACTTACATGTGCGTATCTTGGCGAGAGAGTCGCAACCACGAATTAGACAGATCGTATTGTGAGGTGCGATCGCAATGTTATTTCGGCGTAACCGTGAAATTTCTAGGTGCGGAAAGTCATTATCCGAAGGATTTATGTATTTTTTCTATTCTTAGGCGTCCCAAAAATACGTAATAATCTCGAAATCCATTAAGCATTTAATTCATTGATTGATTTTTATAACAACTCCGCCGTTTCATTTTCGATTTTACGTCATATTTCTTCGTCATTTTGTGTTTATCGTCCATTCGCATCCGACAGGGCATCATTCAACGCGATAATTTTTTTAAAATTCGGTTCTACGAATTTGAAAGGTCGTATTTTGAACAAGGTTTCGATTCAGTGTAATTTCGTCGCTAGATATTTATTTTTTGTAAAATTGCATCATCGTTGGTTTTCAAATCGTGATCGCAAAGCTATTTTCGTTCACATCATGCTCGAAAAATAATTCATGCCATTTAAATTATCTGCTTACTTTGGAATTAAACACTTAAGAGCGACACATGATCTAAATAGCATTCAAGGAAATAATTACGGTTTCATATGTGTTATAGCCTGAATAACAGAAGTTCATGTGTCACCAAAAAAATAAATTTCCTATAAAAACGAAAATCCAGCGCGCTTTCCTTTTTCGGCCATCTAATAGATTTTTCAGCAACCTATAAAATTTAATGGTCTGAAATCATCAAAATATGAAGTTCGTTAGCTTTTGTCTGTTTCGCAAAATATAATTTCACCGCTAACGTTTTAAATTTTCTGAGGTCTCCATAAAAAGTGAATTATTTAGAATTAGATAAAATGCGAAGACATCCACCAAAAGTGTCTCTTCACAAACTGGCCGAAATTTTAAATTTCGACAAACACGGTCTCAGGAGAAAACGAATGCAAACTTAAAAACCCCTACACGGATTTACGGGCTTTCCTTATGGGGCAATGCGCGACGAATTGACGCGCGTCGAGTTTGTCCTGCGACGAATTGACGCGCGACGAGTTTGTCATGCGACGAATTGTCGTGCGGCGAATTGACGTGCGACGGGTTGTCTTGCGACGAATTGACGCGCGACGAATTGACTGCGACGAGTTGTCATAGAACCTGTAAAAACAAGTCTTAATAAATATACAGATAGGAGAAGTATAGATATGGCTCAAGTGATATAGTATTAAAGGTGGAGATAAACCACGTAGCCCTCAAGAAAAACTTTATTTATCAATCATAAAAATTGTTACCGCCCGGAGTCGAACCGGAGACCTAACGCGTGTGAGGCGCACGTGATAACCGCTACACTACGGAAACGTTATAACGTTTTGTGAATTACGCGAAATTCAACAGCTTAAATAAGCTACATGGAGGAGAATACCCTAAATAATGTGGCTACCGAAACGTTTTATTTACATTTTTAATTATAAATAAAATAGAGTATTCCTTTCTTTATATACAGATTTTCCAGCTCTAATTTCGGCTGGTGGTCCTCAATTCTCATTCTTCTCTGTTCTTCCTTCCATAATCTTTCAGCCCTCTCTCCTTCACCCTACCTCAGTTCTCAATAACTTTTAGGGTATTCTTCTTGTCATCCTCCCTGTTGGAGACTACTCTTTTTTGCCCACCTTTCTTCTTTCATCTTCTTCGCGTGTCCATACTATTGTAATATTACACTCTCTACTATTGGTGCTGCAGAGCCTTTTATTGTTAACATTTCTTTTACTTCATCATTCCTTATTCGCTCTAGTCTTGACACTCTTGAACTCCTCCAGAAATACATTTCTGTAGCATTTATCATCATCCTTTTTCTCTCTGAGTTTACGTCCAACTAAAAGAAAAAATCGGTGCAACATACATTGTACAAACTTTCTCATATATTAATGCGTCGTTTAGTTATCTTTAGAAAATGAAAATCGTATCAGCCGGTTTTTAGAAAATCCAATTTTTGTTAAAGTTGCCCAAGAATAAACTAGCCTTATATTCATTCATTGAGAAAAATCAAATATGTAGTATTATTGCAGACGTATACTCAAGTAACTGTACGAAATTTGATATAAATCGTTATAGCCGTTTTTGAGAAAATCGAATTGTTGTTAAAGTTGCCCAGAATAAGCTAGCCCTATATTCATTTTTTGAGAAATATGAACTATGCAGTATTATTGAAGACGTACACTCAAGTAACTACGAAATTTGATCAAAATCGTTGAAGCCGTTTTTGAGGAAATCAAATTGTTGTTAAAAATGTGTAGAATAAACTTTCCTTAATTATTGAGCAATGTCAACCATTTCTTCATCGCTTCTATTCTGTATGATAAAATGGCTAAGTACGGGATTTCATTCATTTTCATTCTACCGTTTAGGCTCTAGAGCCGAAAACAGTCAGGCATTGCGAAAACCACTTTTTCGGACTCGGGTACACCTAAAACGTATATTTCCATGAAAATCTCGAGGTCGAATTTTTTCACGAAAATAATACTTTCTCTATACGACGTATATGGAGAAAATATAAAGGAGAAATTGTCAGTCTAACAAATTTTAATAGTTAAATTTTCAACGCAATATATTTTGATGAGTGATTGGAAATATCTTATGAATAGTAATAGATATTCATTAAGTATTGAATAATTATACAATTAACTGACGTATCCGCACCCTATCCTTCGATCGAGCTCAGCTGCCACGGAAGCGCTTAAAAGTCTTAGAAACATCTTACCATTTAACTCTAGATTTCATTGCATTTGTTTGAAGTCGATGTGATGTTTATAAGCACGTCCACAGCGTTGCCTTTTTCGCCTGACACGGGTAAAAATTAAATTTCTAATAACAATGGAAAACATGGATGAATAAAATATTCTAGGGCGAAAAAATAGCACAAAGATTGATGTTGCCCAAAACTACTAAAATGTTCCAAAAACTTAAATAAACAAGCAATATGGTCAGGCACATCCGAAGCAAGGTTCAAGGTAAATTAAAAAGTCAAAAGTGATAAAATGCCACGAGTTATTCAAGTACCATAAAATAGATCTCAAACCATATAATCTGCCTCTGTAGTTCAATGGCAGTCGTAATACCCGACTTCGATTCACGGTCAAGGTAAAACTTTTCTTTTGTTTTTCAGAGACTCTTATATGAGAGAAGAGATAAAATTGTTAAAATAATCGTTTTTTATTACAACTCGTTTCGTATAGTTATTTTGACGACTATAGTATGCATTTTACAACTGCTCCAGCATGAGAATCATAACATAGTTTTCCGTCTAAACGTATACGAACCAAATCCCTGTCCCAGAAGAAGAAATGATTTATCGCCGCATAATTTCAGCCGAGATTAATACGGTCGTCCCAATTTCAAGATCCGATTTCTCGGAAGCGTCAATCCATCCTATTCGGGACCTCAAACGGTATCTCCGGGGCCAAGAGGGGAGGGAAAAAAAAACATCGCGGAAACATTCCCCATAAATATTTGTCGCCGCGGCCACCCCTTTGATTGCTCAATAAACCAATCGCTCGCTCCAATAAAAAAAGGGGGAAAACTCGATCTTGGAAGGACTTCGAGAGATAATGTATTAATATGCATGCGCAAGAGGCAACATGGCGACAAAAAAGAAAGGGTTTTTGTAAAGCTCTTCGTCTCTGCGGCGCCTGTCCCTCCTGTCGTCCCCCTTAACAAGAGATGTGGGCCAAGCGTCTCTCGAAAGCATGTCGAATGCATTCAGCATGCGTGTGCGCCGGTGATTGATGCTGCATTCAAATTGCTACCGTCCCGGGGGCTGAGACGGAAGGGGGCGAGTTTCTCTAAACCAATGCCAAGGCATTTCCTCCTTGTCGCAACCGGCGTTTTTTTTTTCTGAACTAAACAGAGGGGGGCAAAGCGTTGCAGTCTCCGTTGTCACGAGTATAATTTTTATCGCTGGCGAATGCCTGCAAAAAAACAACTGGTATCATTAAAAATAGCTTTATTTGCGTCCTACCCACGCGAGTACATTGTGCGCTCGCGTATTAACCGATTTGTTTATACACGTGAGGAAAAAAAACTTCACCGGGGGTCGAACCCAGGTCTCCTACTTTCTGTGTAGGATGCTTTAACTAGTGAACCAGGCGTTATCTTAATTTATTGAGATTTCTACTTTCCTCACCGAAAATAGCCCAATTCGAGAATGGAGAATTGATTGGGTTGGTAGCTTGTTAGTTGGTAAAAGCACATTCAGAATTGTCGAGCTTGTCTATTGGCTACAGTTAAACTGACAGAATTGATATCTACAATAGCCATAAGAAGGTTATTAAAATCAGATGCACGTGGCATCTACAAAGCAGCCGTCATCAGCGTTGATAGCAGACTTATGCGCATCTGGTTTTAGTAACATTTATATGCCTATTTGAGATCTTTGCTGTGTCCATATTTGAATTAGGTATCATTACAGCAACTACAACCTTAAGCTAGATTGAACCTTCTATTCCATTTATAGTTTCCGCTATCTGTTTGTTGGTTCGTTTGTTGGTTGGTTCATCTGATGTAACGCTACACACGCTCGGTAAAAAAATTAGAATAATAATATTAATTTTTACACGACTTCCACAGGATTCGAACCCGCGATCCATATGATTGGTAGATAGACACGCGAACCACCTCTCTACCGATAACTCGAGAAAGAATTGAAAAACAAACTGTAAATTTGGCAGGAATGCTCGACACACCTATTTTAAGGCGATAGCGAAAAAAAATCTCGAAAAAATTCCTGGGTTCGACTCCAAGGAAGAAATTTCCATTTCCCATAAGATAACACGTAAAAATCGACTTTCCGACGTGCAGGCTTTCATTCTCTTTTTAGATAAAAGGTAGAAAGAATTAATCTACGATCTTCGGATCTGAACAGTTTTGAAGAAAAAATTATAGTTTCTTATGCTGTTCATCTTTCTCCGCCTACATTTCGAAATCAATCATGTTAAACGTTTATAATTCACATATTTTGGGGAAATCGTGCCATTTTAATGGGATGTTGTCTTTCCTACCAGTTACATTCTTATACCTCAAAATCCTATTGATATTTCAATCCTTATGTGTGTAAGCGTGCATTTAATGCTATCATTACAAAAGAGAGAGAGAGAGAAGGAAGGAGAGGGAAATGATTTTCATATCAACCAAAGTAAACGACATTCTTAAATTATTATATTGAGTATACATTCATTCTCTTTCGTCGAAGAATATACGCAAATATTTTAAGTTTAACTAAAGAAATCCTGTCGTATACAACTCGATAAAGGCTGCACAGATATTGCATCTCACTTCAGTCATTAAATTCAGAAACGAAAGACAACCGAAAACGCATTATTGAACAGATTAAAAATTATCTTTTGAAATTACTATATTTGATATATTATTTCGACCCGTCATATCTACGGTCTATTACTTAGTAGAAGAATAAATTTGGATGGTTTAGCTGAAAGACTTACAGAAACAAAACACCTACCTCGGAAAATGAGACCACTACCATATCAGAATATAAAAGAACGATTGTAGAAAAGAGCGATGTCAATGTTAGTTTTTGTAGGATTATAAAAGAAGGTTCAGCCCTACAAGTAAGAGCTGTCACTGAAAATTTGTTGCATTTATTTCACGAAACTCAACCAACCTGTCGAATCGCAGGGTTACTGGTAAACGTAGACTATTTCCGCCGTGTGGCTGAAAACCTGCTTTTGCTTTACTCACAGGCGTCGAATGCATCTCACAACAAGATCCTAAGGAAAAGTGAAGTTCTGCGTCCTCCTTCCTCTTCGCAGAGATTGGAGGGTCTCTTTGCTCCCTATTTTAACCCTTCAACCCAAGGTCTCCCAGAACCGCTCGTTGGGTGCGCATTTTCTACGTGCTTTTCGTTTCTCCCGCCCTGCAAGCTTCTTCTCGCCTGTGATCTTAAAAGTGAAGCATGAAGATGTCGGGCAGTGCGTCTCTTCGCTAGAGAAGACTACCATCGCTGGAATCCATGCAGCGGAAAGGTAAGGATACGCCTGTTTTCACTTCTCCCGTTTTCCAATGTCAGATGTCGTCACATTAGGTCCCATTCTAGGTAATATTCTTTAAATTTGAATGAACTCCGTTATTCTGCAATGGCGTATGACAAGGACGCCAATTAATTTCGTTTGTATAAGTTTCATGTGTAAGATTTTTATGCACTTAACAAAAGGTCTCTCGGCCATTTAATGTTGCGTTATTCAATGATATTAATTAAAACAATAAGAGTGTATGCCTTGAATAGACTTTAATTTCGCGATTCACGCTTTCCACAGCTTTTTAAAGTCTCCGTCGCCATGTTCTAAACATGATTCAATAATAAAAGAAACGATCAGATTTTTTAGACGGATATGGCGCACGAGTTAACCTCTAACGGATGGGTGGTCTCTAAAGGGACTGCAGAACGCATACGCTTCTGAACAAGCGTTCCTTTTGAAACAACAGCAATTCCCACATAACCCGAATGACATCTTTGCTTATACGAAAATATTTCTTTTGCTTCTCCGTAAATAATTTGCTAAACAAATTAATATTAAGTTAGAAAAAGAATCCTTTTATCCTTAAAATACCCTTTGGTTTGGGATGTGGAGTGCAGTTACATTAATAAACACGATTTATTATAGGCTTCTTGCTTAATGGAATCATCACCCACATAAGCATTTTATTCCCACTGGTAGGACCATAAGGGATGGGTAGAGAATCGTTGGCGACATTGGGTTACACTTATGAGAGGCACAAAAGAGATCCGAACATCCTAGTTATGATTTGCATTCTCTCCTGACAACATTCATGAAATGGATGGATTGAAAATCGGCATCTTTCGGGATTCAAACTCCATAGCAAAAATTTGTCATTCTTTAGTAGCCAGACTCGTCCTGTTTATTTCACCGCTGTCAACCCCTATTCCAAATATTTTATATCCTACACGCCGTATGATGAAAAATAATAGCGATGTTTCCGTTCCTTATACCCGTATCATTTAGGATAAATCTAAGACATGACTGAAATTGGATTGGAAAGCATAAAATGTATAGGTAATGAATATAATTCCGAAACTACATAAACGGATAAATTAATGAAAAATATCTACATTTGGTAAAGGGTCATATTGAGGAACTTGTGTGCTACTTTGTAAACTATGACATGAATCCTTTAAGGATCATTTTATTACTAGATAAAGGAGTAGAAACATTTTTTAACAACACAGGGAACTGAACCCGCATCTTTAACTAGCCGGGAAGATGTTTTGCCAGCTATTCTATCTAACATGTGCGATTCTCCTTCTTCAAATTAAGGTATTTCGGAAGAGGTAACTTACCGCACTAAACATCTTCACTGAGGCAAATCAGTGATATAACTGAACTGAGGTAATGATTATCATGTTTTATTCGATGAATTTCTGAAATTGCTTGCGTCTGGAAAGCGCAGCTCTGGTAAAGGATCTACTCAAAGAATCGTTTTAATGTGGATCAGAGATTTCATATATAGTCAAAGATTTTCAAGTTGACATCAATTTGACTATTTATTTTCCTGATTATCTCAATTCTGAAAATGGTACGTATTCCTTATTTGTGCAGATATTATTTAAACTTTCCGAGATTGAAAACTTATAGAACATCAAGCAGTTAAGAATTCTTCATTAATTATGCGTATGGAATTTAATTGTAATAAATTAATATATATAATACTTGTAGATGAAGAGAAAACTTAATTTGAGGTATTTTACAATCCCAAAATCTCTTCAAACATTTACTTTCCAGATGAAAATTAAGTTTCTCATTTTTTGTTTCTAAGATAACGAGTGAATAATTTGTTCTTTGTTGAGGAAATTCGGAATATGAATTTTATTTTTGGTGGTAATGATTTAACTTTTTATATATCAGCCTCAATTTCTGAGTGGAGTATTTTTAACAGTGTTTTTCATATTGCCCGTCGCTTTGAAGATGATAATCAGCCCTGACCATTAAAACTAAGTATTTAAATGTTATTGAACAGTGAATGGAAATGAGGATTTGGATAATTAAGGACATCACGAGAGAGGCAGTTAGAGAGAGAGAGAGAGACGTTGAAAACAACGAGACCGATTCATGAAACGTTTCTTAGACGACAAAATAAAATCACGTGATTAATTCTTGCACTGGGATTTGAAACCGGCAACCTCGACGTCCGAGGTCACCTCACGCTAATCTAATCGAATGCGAACAAACAGTTGAGCCGCCATCTTTGGTGCCAAGCAGTTGGCCGAGCGAATGCCATTGGCCATTGGAGAATGTCTGCGTCGATTGAATTTGATTTTTAATTTTCTCCGGCATGCCTAAGAGGGTTAGCGTTTTTTAGTTTGTTTTCTGACTTATGACGTATAACCCTTTCCCCTTCTTTTTTTTTGCTTCGATCCCCACTTTACTTCCAATCTCTCCTTTCCTATCTCTTCCCCTTTCTCCATCTAACTATTCCGCTCTTTCCCATACTTTTCCCCTTTCTCCTCTCTCTCTTTCTCTCCACTTTCTCTCTCTCTATTCTCTTCTCTATCTTCCTTCTATAAGTCTCCTCCCCCTCTATAATTCATCCCCCTCTAACTCTCTCCCTCTATCCTTCCCTTTCCACCACTCTCCCTCTCCTCCCTCTCGCTATCCCCTCCCCTCTTCTCTCCCTTCCTCTCTCATTTTGATTTTATTGTATGTAATGTATCATCGACGAAAGATTAAATGTAAGAGTGGACTGTATTGTCTGAATTTCGCCCGAATAAAGAGGATTATCTCTCTGTATCCCCTCCTCTCTCTCCCCCTCTCTCTCCCCACTCTCTCTACCCCCTCTATCTTACCTTCGCCTTCTCTTTTCTCTCTCTCTCCCTTTATCTCTCACTCTCACCCTACGCCATTCTCTCTCCACAGTCTCTCTCTCTAATCTTTCCCCCTCTCTCGATCTCTCTCTCTCTCTCTCGTCTTCCTCCTTTCTATCTGTGCTGGCAATGAGCTCATGCGAATCAATCTGCGCGCAATACTTTTTTATTTTCTCTCGATTCCCGCCTGCCTCCGTCGCAAGGATTAAAAAAAGATCCATTCCGTCCTTTGATCCAACGGATATTTTATTTATTTTTTTAAAAAGTCGATCCGATTAAAAAAATTAAACGCCGTCTGCCATTAGTAGAAAGAGGGGAAAAGGAAGGACAATGGCGGAAGGCAAGGGATTCGTTTTTTTTTAGGTTTATAATCGATTTTATTTTCCTATTATTTATATGCCGTGTATATTTGACGATCACTCTCATTCGAGACTTTGAAATATTAATAAATAATTAACCGAAGAAGATTAAAAGAAGGGAGAAAAAATATACGGGCAATTTTGCTTTGACGAACTGAATGTTATTGATTCGGTACTCGAAAAAAGCTGGGAATATTTTTATTCTGCTTGTTTTTCAAGGAGAAATCGATTTTAAAATCAGCTCTCTTTACTCTATTTTCATATAAAACTCTAAAAGTATCACATCAGTCGAAGAAAAATCGAAGTTGCTAGTGAATTGAGCGAATCGATATTAACTATTTACATTGTAAAAATACCGACTCATGAACGGCGAACAAAAGCCACAGCGAATGTCTCTCGATCGAACAAAGGTTGACAACGTGTTCTTAAGTGCTAACTCTCATTCGTGTTTATTTAACGAGTTCCGTCGAAAGTGTGGGTGAAATGCATTAAAAAGGATTGCCCAACATAATTTCATCTGTTGCATTTCCCAGAATCCAAGATCACCGTGAATTCAAGCAGGACCTCCATAAAAATTGGGCGAATTATACGTCTGCTTTTGGGTGACTTGATTGCCGAGTTTCCTCTCTATCTCGAATGCCGTCATTATGGATGACGACGCGTTTTTTCTCACCACAGGTTATAATTCAAAAAGGTATACCTTCCAAATGCATTTGAGCACTTCACTCTGATACGCCTTTATAAGGGAAACTCTCATGGAGCACTCAACAATTTCCGTTGCCACGAAGATGACCTCCACCTTGCTAGTGATCATTAATGGGCGATTCATTTTATTATATTCTGACCACATACAACCTTGGTTTCAAATCTTACAGGCTCACCAAAATTAACAAGTGCAATAAAAGTTCATTAAATCGTTAGCGGTTAAGTAAATGCATGAGCTTTCAACTGAAGATTTGCCTACATGGATCAGGCACAATGGTATCCTTTTTTGACTGAATGAAAACATGACGGATTAACTCTTGTTAAAGTACCCTAACTAGTTTATAATGTTGCCGTACATGCGATCTGGTAATCTCTCATTGTAACCGTAGAGATTTCCCAAGTATATCGAGTTGAGGCAAAGGGAATCTAAACAGTTTTTGGCGTAATACAGCAGTCCCATGCGTAACGCTGGGGTTAAATTCGTGGAAAAGACGGTGTTGGGCAAAAATTTAATGCCTCATGAGTAGGGTTGCCAACCTCCGGCTTTCGGACCGGAGATCTCCGGGTCATCGCCGTAATCTCCGGTTCAATTTCGATTGCAGCGGAAAGCCCTTTTTATTACTTTTCGCGTTTTTTATAAATGATTCGAATTAAGATGATTTGCGTTTTTATTTCCATTGTATTTTGTTTTATACAAAAACAAATTGACGATGCTCTTACAGTTTCGTTAATTAGCGATTTAAAAAAAATAAACAATAATTTTTAATCACGTCCTAAAATCATGAGTGTCTTTAAGAATATTCAATATATTTATCATTACATTTAATTCCTCTTGCGTTTCTTCTAAAGTATCCAGGTTTCAAGCAAACTTCGGTTTATGAATATCTTAAAGTAGGCAACCCGCAATAACTCTCCGGTTCATGAAGATCTAAAAGTTGGCAACCCTACTCATGAGAGAGATTGTCACGTCCTGCACGTGCGTAAAATAAGATGCGCGCTCAATTCAGTACTGCGTGCTATTAAATTATTTGCCTGCTTTGTAAATGTGTTTCACACTTATTTAGCCTTTTACAAATAAATTCTAGTTGTGCAGGAGTTTGTTGTACAAGCTTCCGAAAGCTCATTTTTCTTAGAGCAACATATGAGGGAAAGTCCAAATTAGTTTGCTCAATATTAAATGTTTTATTGTTATGATTTTAATTTAAAAAGTATGCATTTGTGTGTTAATATTATTACATCGTAGCTTCCTAGGACACGTAAAATTCTCTCACGGGCTGGGGCTTAATCATGCCATAAATATTAAAAATCGTGATGGAATTCAATCTTAGAAATACATTTGAGAAAATATCAAAAACAACATTAAATAGAAATTTGAATTGAGAAATATTTACTAAGGAGTCCAAATTCAACATTAGATATTTTAACAGATTTTTCTTGATAAGAATAATATTTGTTATGTGAGCCGAATAAAATTGTTTATTTAGTGCTCCGCAGGTTGGGTACTCCTGTTCTACATGATCAAAGAAAATATTTTCATTTTCTCGTATCCGTCCTTTTACGCTATCATACATGCGTGAGTTTCAGAATAAATATTTTACCTGGCATAATTCTCATATTTCTAAAGGCTGCAGTTAAATTACTCTTTTGACTTTCCTTTCGCGTTGACCTTCTATTATATGGCGTAAAAGGCAAGGGGTAACCGTACTTTAATATTAACGTAAACGTTTGTGGGCCAATGTTAAGTACCCCCACGCGAATTGAACATAGCAATTTTCAGCGAAAAAAAAAAACATATCTCGCGTAGGATATCCAAAGGCTTACATCTCCCAAACGCACACACACACACACCCGTCGTGACGCGCCCCAAACACCGACCAATCAGGCACAAGGGATCCAAACAACAAAATAAAGAAAAACAAAATCCCACCGTGCGACGGGGTGTAAGGAGATGGGATAGATCGAAATATATCACGACTCGGGACGGTTTGAAAAGGGTTAT
Organism: Uropetala carovei; assembly: GCA_036926305.1. Taxonomy (NCBI): domain Eukaryota; kingdom Metazoa; phylum Arthropoda; class Insecta; order Odonata; family Petaluridae; genus Uropetala; species Uropetala carovei. Next base: position 1,620,094 of record JAXCHB010000259.1, on the reverse strand, counting down.
ACGCGGTGAGGGAGGCGGGGGTGGAAAAGGGAGAAGAGAGGGAGGGAGGGGGGAGAGGGTGCGGTCTCAGTGGTCCTTTTCGGTGCGCGGGCGAAGAGATGGGATAAAAAATGGACTGTGAGATGAGAGTAGGAGAAAAAAAAAAGAAGTTGGATGCGAAGAGGGAATGAGGGAGGAGGAGGAGGAGGCAGAAGATGTAGAGGCGGTGTGGCAAATCACCTCCTTTCTCTCTCCGGCCCCACTCCGTCTACGGCGTCCTCTGCCCCACTCCCGCTCCTTCGAACACGAATTCCATCCTCTCCCTTCATTCCTTTTGGGGGAGCCACCAGTCCATCCCTCCTTTTCTCTCTCTCTCGCACTCTCCTTTCGTCCCGCAAACATCCCCCCCCCCCTCTCTCTCCCTCTCCTTTCCGTCCTCTTCGGTGTAAAAAAAGGGCTTGCTCACGCTCTTTCGAGCGTCCCGAATAACCCATTCGGCCATCCTCCAGTTCCTCATTTGGAAGTCCCGCACATCTCTCTCTCTCTACTTCCCTCAGCTCCTATCTCCCTCCCTCATCTGTCCCTCTCAGTATCTCCTCCCAACTCCCCCTCCTCACTCCCACAACCTCCGTAGCCCTTTATGTTCTCTCTTCCTTTTTCCTACCTCCTTTTTAACCTTTGTTCGTTCTCCTTTCTCATTCCATCCTTAAAGTCTCCAATTCTCACCCGGTTTTCCGTTTCTAATCTTCTATATCCGTGTGTGTTTTTTATTGCTTCTTCTGTCTCTTTTATCGCGAGACGCTGTTTGGGTTGCTTTCTTAAAAAATTGCCGTTTCTTTTCCTGCGTCCTGTTCTAGTGTGGAGGAAGTTGCGTATTTTTCGCTAATCCGTTCTATCGTAGAATATAGTTGCGCATTCTGGGATCGTACCTCGGGATCTCGAAAATTTTCTGCTTAGAGCGGCTCGATTTGTTATGGATGAGTTTAGACGCGATGCTAGCGTATCAGGACGTTTGAGTGACTTTGATATGGCAGACCACGAAGTGCGGAAGAATGGGTTACAAGCGGAAATTCTCCGAAAAGCCGAATGTCCGGAATTCGTTGAAGATATCCTTGACATAGCTGTATCCATTGGTATTATGGAGCATGTGTTTAGATAACATTGTAGGAGAAAATTTGTTGAAATAATCGCCAAGTTACTGCAGGTAATTGTTACCAGACACGATAAGTAGATAAGAGTTTGTACCTGTTGAGTTACCATTGACGGTTTGCGGGGTAATAATTTAAATATAAGCGAATTGCCTGAAATCCAGAAGAAAATACGCATTTGTATCGTTTGCGTATAATATTAACGATTTCCTTCGTATATACATACGTACATATTATGAGATATATTATGAATTCTTTACGGTTTCTATTCCTCTTGAATGGAATCGATTTTATTATCCTTCTTCATAACTCGCGGAACCGTTTTATTTTCACTCCAAGATGCAGAACTACGTGCCTGAGAGAGGTGGTTGGAAGCGAGGATCTCCTGTCCACCTGGTCATAACTCGTCGTCCTCTCTCCCCCCCCCCCCCCTTCTCTTTCTCCCTGGTATTCGTGATGTGCTTATCACATAGACCTATCTATAGTCCATAACTGTCAAATATACCGAGAAAAAGGACGCGAAGGAGAAATAACCGATCAATCTTCCGAGTGACTCTCTCTCTCTCTTTTACTGGGATGGCCAAGTCAGGTCTTTCCTAGGTTTTTACCGCAATTACTTTGTCTTTTTATAGAAAATTTCCGAATTTGTAATTTGGAATTTTGCTAGTATGTTTTTCAATTTATTTTATTTTCTGTGAAATTATTATTACTATTTTATTCTCAATTGTAATTGTTGACGCAGGGTTCAATGTAAGGAGGGACTATATAGTCTCAGTTTCGCCCTAATAAAGTCGTTTGTCCGTCTGTCTGTCTCTCTCTTTCTATCCTCGCCGTCTTTCCACTATTTTTTAAGCTACTCTTTTTCTCTCCTCTCTGTTTTTCTCCTATCCTCCTCTCTCTCTCTCTTTACAAATAAACCCTCATTTTCGCTTTTTTTACTATTGATAATCATATCGTTTATTTTTCCTATGATTAAGATATTTCTTGAGCAAAAATGGTCAAAGCGAGTATTTCAGATCCAAAGCAGTCATTTTCTGAGAAATATTAGTTAATTTGGTCCGATAATAATTTATGTTCGTGGGATTAAATTATTTCATTGCATCCCTATCCATGCTAAAAAATTGTTGGTTTTCATTTATCGCTAGAGCGTGAGAATGAAATAAATTCATTAACTCATTTCCAAATTTCAACTATCATAATTTTTAGACTTCATGGAATTACATTTTCAATGCACTTATATTTGCATTCGATGGTAATTTGTTCATGAGGCCACTATTTATGCATTTCTGTATTTCAATTTATTTTACCTGTTGCATACATTTTTTTCCATTCGTAAGTTGTAAAATTTTTGTAGATTGAGTACCCCCCTTCCCGGTCAGTTGGGGGTCTCCAGAATTTTTTGCGCCTGAGGCCTTCAGATACATTAATCCGCCACTGAGCGTGGTGTTTGGCGGAGGGTGGCAACGGTCGCTGTGCTTGTAAATGTTGAAAGAAAATTACAGTAGAGTTTTACATTTTCGATGCTAGAAGGCCGTAATCGAAAACATTAGAGGTAATTTTCCTTTGCTATAACCACGTATAGGGATATCATAAATAATGCGTCTCCGAACGCACATAGAAATGTACACTCGAATTACCTGTCCCACGATAAGCTAACTGAATTGTATGTTACTTTCGTCATTATCATGCATGCGTCGATAAATATTTAGGGCTTATTTACGTAGATCCAATGAATTTTTAACGATGGAAATTAAGATTTCGTTTTTAAATCGTTTGGAACTTATGACCACTCTACACCACATAATTATGAGATTTTCCATTGCAGTGATTATAGTTTCCTCAGCCGTTAGTATGATGAGAAAGCAGGTATCGAAGGATAAAAATTTTCAACAGGGCTAACCATCAAGATTGAAGTATTTTATGTTTTTTCGTTGAAATCAATCACTCGCCAGTTTCAAAGCTTCGGTTATTTTGCCCAATTAGGACAATTAGCTCCTTAAGTCTACCCATGTCATTAAGTATGTGAATTTCAACTTTTTCTTTTAGGCCGTGTTTGGGGAAAACGTAAACCTATTAACGAACTCCCAGGTTCTCGAGATTTTCTAATTGCAAGTTTCCTTAAAATTCTTCGAAAATTTTCTTTCCGCGTGCTGTCTAAAACGTGAGAGGAAAATTGATTTTTTGAAGTTTGAATTCTAGGAAGAATTTGTTTTTATTTATAAAATATATTTATATTTACACATCTGTAAAGTAAATTAGGATAACGAGTTTTTAGAGACGAAAGAGCAAAACAAAAAATAACAAGTGCTAATTAAGTTTCGGAGCATCTAAAAAAACAAAGCATGTTGGCAAAACGCGCACGCGTGTATTCATTGCAATAAAACCACCTGTTAACTGGCCAATTAAAACGTATTTAAACGTGTTAGCAGGGAGGCGAAACACAACTTATCACTCGGACTGATTGTGTGGTAATTAACGGCTTTACTTAAAACTTTTACTGTCTAAATATGCGATTTTCTCCACTTATTTTCACTCAGAGTAGCTTTCTGCTATGGTAGACGAAGTCGAACTTGAGATCAACGTTGCCACGCAATGTACAACTGCTGTCCCTGACTTTCCTTTATATCCCTTCACTTGCGCGATTCGGCAACTCTGTTTCATTCCCTTGCTAACTGTGAAAGCTGAAGTTAGAATGGTCTTAATGTATTTCATAACTGAAAATTTTTAATTCAGTTATTACTGTAATGGGAATTTTAAGCCCCGCTGCGTCAAAAGCATGCAACTTTTCATCGAATGATGAGCATCTGTCACGTCTAGACACCTAGCACTTCTTATTCAAAGCTAAGCACTTTAATATTAATGTTTTTGATATTTAAGTGCTTATTCTTGAATATATTTTCACCCATAATACGATCTCGTTTCCAGTGAACCTATTTCTTATTCAAAACAATTTTTTTCTGTACTTTCATTTTTTAGTGCTCTCTATTTGAAAGCGATTCGGTATTTTGTGGTTTTAAATGTTTTTTTGCGAGTATTCACCATGCGAACATTTAAATATTTTTTATTGAATAAAATTTACATATAACATTTTTCAGGCGTTCATATGTCAGCTATGTCGGAACTTTGAAGTCCTTATATATGAATAGAAATTATTTTATATCATTGAGGAAAAATTAAATTACATACTTATCAACAATAGTGTCCTTTTTTGAGCATATAACCAAATAAACATATATTTTTAAAAAATTAGGTCATAAATAATTAAGCTAACCAACAAAGCCTCGAAAACATCCGCGTCTTCTACTCGCTCTAGGGAAGTATGTCGCTTCGCTTGACCATAGCTAAAAGCAAACAACGAAACTAATAGACCAAAATCGTAGGAAAGCATTCCATTCAAAGTCCGTTCGAATGCTTTTAGTGTTTGAAGTAGGCCGTGAATTCCTTAGTGCCGCGCTGCGATTCTACGCCTAAACAAATCTTTGTTTTATTTTCTCTTGGAAACGGTGGTGAGTGTGTCATTAAATTCTTTTTTCCTCTTCTCTATCTCTCTCCCTCTCTCCCCATCCCTTCTCCTCCCTCTCCGTTCTCAAATTTCCCATCTCATCTCCCTCCTCTCCTCTCTCCTCTCTCTCACCTCCGACCATCTTCTCGACATCCTCCTCCAACCCGTAACTCTCCATGCCCGCATTCTAGACCCCCACTAATTTCATCTTTGGAATGTTTCCTCCCACTCTCCCTTCCAACTCTCTCCTCTCCCTCTTCTCCATCTCCATCCCCCTTCGTTCCTTTACACCTTACCTCCTCCAATCCAACCTCTTCCTTCCACTCCGCACATCGCTTTTCTTTTTTTTCCCTCTTTCGCTTCGCATATTTTCTTCTTCTTACCCTTCGTCGCGTCCGCAGGTCTTTTGCGCTTGTCGCATTTTCCGTGTGCGTTAATATGTATTTGAAAGTTCGCGAGAAAATAGGAACGGGATTTGTTCATGGTGTTAATGTACATATACGCGCATATATATATTTACTAGTAGACGGCGTTTGCATATAACGAGGTAAAAAAAACCGCGGCTTGGCGCCGAGTGCGGAATGGACTGCCTTGTGTAGCTTCCTCTCGGAGCCGCATTGGTCCACCCTTGCCGCAGATTTGTTTAAATTTTGAGTTTTTTTTAAAGGCCAAAAATAAACGTTTTTGACAGTTTCGATTTTTTCCGTCGGTTTTGCCAGTAGGCCTACTTACATGTAAAATTTCAAGTCTCTAGCACATCGGGAAATGCCTCAAAATTTGTATCCTCCTATATCCTATGTTAGGAGCGTCTATATATTACAGATATACCTGTTTGCATATATGCAAACCTTGTCCCTTACTTCTAAACTTGCCGTTTTTGGAGTCTAGTTCTTAAAAATCATTTGAAGAGAGGACAGAAATATATGCAGGCGAAATCGTTCTTAGGTAGGAGGGATATATCGAGTTCATTATTATAACGATGGCTTGAACGGCAAGAATTCTTTGTAAAGTTTCGCGGCTATGATTATATACGTAGTCCAGTTGAATACTCGAAGTATAAATTAGTTATTTCCGCAGAAATCTTACTATGTAGACTTGTTTTTCTCCTGAAGTGTGAAATTCAGAAACCAAGTAATACAGATCGTTCGCTTTGTGGTAATTAAAGATAAACCTTTTCGTTTCATTGCAAGTATACCTATTACTATGATAAGTGGTAAAATTATATATTTAAAATACCATACTGAAAGCAATTAAAAAATTTTCTCATAAAATCGACGGTAAACTTATTACGAATTTTCAAGTTTTTCCTCTAGTTAGAGTACCATTTAGAATTTGCTGTTATTTAGCCTTATATATATATATTTTTTTTTTTTCGTTTTCGGCGAAGGATGGATACGAAACCAAAATTATCTTCCCATAATGCTCGTTGTTAACCAAGTAGGACTGTAAATTTACACGGAATCGAAAGGAAGCATTACATCGGCGGATGCTACGGCGTTACACTTAACTATATGTAAATGTTTAAAAAAAATAAGACCTTTCCCAGCCACCTTCTAATCCCTCGAAAAATAATCGTGTTTGGGAGAACAGTTTTATATTAGCTTTTAAGCATCTCTCACGATACAGTTGAACCCGCAGCTGTTGGAGCTGGGCATTTCTTTTTAGTCTCGCTTCAAATAATTTTTCAAAAAATTGAGCCCGAAATTACCTAGTAGAAAGAAACCGTAACCATGGACACGCACACTCACGAATGTACACCGAAACACCGTGAGCAACTTTCGTATCTCTCCTGTCATTTTCGCCGTCCCGCCATTTAAGGAGATAATCGTTCCATTTTTAGGCTAGTCATCGTAATTTGCATGAAGTTGGTGGCGGTGGTCCCACGTGACTCGAATGACGGGACCGAATCGTGGACCGATTTATCGCCTGATTGCACGCCAAGGGACGAACTGATATTATCTGTGCCCAATCTAGAGTTTAATTTCCCTCTCAGGAATGCATTCTTACCGTGGTGGCGTTGGCGGGTCCTGTAATTTCGGTACCTCGCGGTCGAGGTAACCGGGTTGTTCATGACGTATATCACGGCCGAACAAAGGGGCCTCATTCGCCCAAATGCGAGCGGACGTTTGTCGCGGCAGTACTCTGGCCGAACAGTGGCGCAACAAAGGAGCCAATATCGCAAATAATTTGATCCGCGTCTGCCTTTGCATTAACTTCAACTTTAACTTAAAATAAATAATATATTTATTAAATAGCCCGTATTACTTTTAATTTTATAGCGATGTTTATGAGTTATTATTTGAAATTATCAAAGAAAAGTAAGAGGGTCATCTCATTATGAGAAAATACCTTTCATTATTGGCCAGCTTCGAAGTAAATTCCTACCTGCGCCACTGCTGCCAAAGGAATCCGGAACATATTTTTTTCAAACCTTTTAATCACAAAATTGTTTATTATATTATTTCATCTAAACACTAAGAAAATTGTTTCTCAAAATGTGTATAAATACACATATTTATGAATCCGGTGCTAAAATAAAGGCTCTTCTGATTTTCCCTAATGGCATGCATAAAAAAAGGATAATTTGTGCGCCTCATGACGTTGAATAAGCATGTGTTCCGAAAACAAAATTTTAATTCACTCTTTTTTCTCTTCGACAATTTATTAAACTGGATCCTTATTTCTCAGCGTCTCTTCATCGCCCAAGGAGTGGTATTTCTGTATCATTATGGGCGTTTGGAGACCAATAATAATTTTTCTCTAAAAGTGTGAATATTTAAGGCTTTTTTAGAAAAGGTTAATTTTCATGAAATTTACGAATAGTTATATACGATCATCACCATCAGATTTATATTTTTCGGTCGGTTTTAGGCTCCCCCGAGCCAACCTGTCCCAACCAAGGCCTTTCTCTTCATCTTTTCATATGCATACTCTTCCATTAAGAAATATAATATTAATTTTCTTACCTCTTTGCCTCTCTCTTATTATTTTACCTTCTATCAGCAGTTGTTTTTCTCTCAAATTTTACCCCACCATATTAGGTCTCCAATTAAGCTCCTTTAAAAAGTTAATCATACACTTTTATCTCGGAGCAACTGATTTTATATGCCACATCTACAGTGCGATAGCCGCTAATTGTGCTCGCATCTTTAGATCCTATTCCATATGCTTGTGTAAACATCTTTTAAAGTCTGTAAGCAAACGAACCTTCGAACATTAGCATATCTCGCGAGAATACAGCACAAAAAGTTGAATTCTGTCAACTCATCAACAAAAGGAAATTAAGGAAACTTTAGATATATATTGGTAGGGGCGAAACGGTTTGGCGAAAGCTTCGTTAGGAACTCCAGTTACTGTAGTAGATAAGAGACTTAAATAGATTGCACCAATCGTGCTTGTTTATGCCGGGAGCGAAAGCGCAGTGAAATTGAAGGGGTCTTTTTTTAAAGGAGGAAGGTGAAAATAAAATCATTCGAATCTATTTATTTCGAAGGAGAATCCACTCCCTATGGGAATAAGACGTGATACAGGGCGTGGTCGAAAGAATGGGACAATAATGAGATGGTAGCCGCTAGATAGGGACCCCGAGGGTTGGACGTATGCGCTTCTGTCCATCCTCTCCACCCACCCCACTAATGCGTACACACCTCTAAAAATGCCGATGAAAGGGAATTCGGGACCGGAGAAAGATGGGAGAGGGAAGAGTGAAAGAAGAAGGTGGGAAAGAGGTAAAGGGGAATGGAACACGAGGAGGGATTGGAATGCAGAAAGGGTGGTATTCTCAGGTGGATTGGGAGAGAGAGGGTGGGAGATGGGAGAGGTGGTGACGGACTGGAGAGATTGGTGCTCGGCGTATGATAAAAGGAATTCGGACGCCGAGATGGAGGCGGGAAAAATCGCGTCTCGTTTGTTTTGTCCCTGAGGAAAAAAAATGGAGAAATATTCGGCGGCTTCCGTCCTGACTAACGGGGTTTTTCTTCGTGTCATCGTTCGGAGCGATCGAATTGCGAAGTTCTAATAACGTATCTACATAATACCCTGCAAATCACCAGATTGGTGGGTGACGGGTGCAGCGCACCAAAGCCTACATAACAACTTCTCTCGCGGGAATTACTCTCCTATTATGATCCCGTATGGTCCTTGGGAAAAACGAGCCCTGATATCGCTCGGTCTTACAGTCGATCTCTCGTATTTTATCCTCGTGATCGTGCCTGCCCATGTACGTAGGTGCCTCTAATATTCCTGAGACCTCCTCTGAGAGAACTTCCGACCTAAATTTCTCCAGAAGCCTTAACCTAGTGTTAAGTCTGCAGTCCTCTAGCGACTCCTACAAGATTGATGTGACGCTTAATTTTTGATCATATTTTTGCTTTACGAATCTGGTTGCTCTACGTTGGATTCTTTCTAACTCAAGTATCTGCCCCTTTTCGTACGGGTTCCATATGCTGGAAGCGTATCTGACCAATGATAAATAACACGTTTCACCTACCTGTTCTGTGCTACTTCTTACTATTCTACCTACGAAGCCCAATTTCTTATTGGCTGAGCTTACGACCCTTCGAATATGCATATTCCACGATAGATCACGACAAATGGTTACTCTTAAATATTTAACATATTCCGCAGATTGGATATTCGATCTATCAATTCTGTACTCCGAGTCTAATTCATTGTTCTTGCCCTTCCAGGAACTCAAAAGGGAACATTTGCCGTGATTAACTTCGATTTGCCAACTTGACACCTTGATGAAAAGGCGTTTAAGTCTTCCTGGAGCGATTTTTGGTCATCCCGGCTCTTTATCTCCTTACATAAGACGGTGTCATCTGCAAAAAGTCTGATTTTGCAGCGAACTACCGAGCAGATATCGTTTATATATATCAGGAATAGTAGTGGGACTATGACACTTCCTTGTGGAACACCTGATGCAACTTTAACTGGTTAGGAAGATTTCCCGTCGATGACTAGTAACTCTTCTCTATCGGAGAGGAAGTCTTTTATCCAACTCACGATATTCGGGTTTATGCCGTACTTTCCTAGTTTTTCTATTAATTTTTTATGGGGTACTTCATCGAACGCCTTTTTAAAGTCTATGAAAACGGCGTCAATCTGAGTTTTTTCTCCCGGTATTGCAACAACGAACAGGGCGAGCTACGTTTCACATGACCTACCTTTCCGAAACTTGTGTTGGCTTTTACTTAGCGAAGAACGACCATCTAAATAGCGCAGAATAGAGCTAGCGATTATATGCTCCAGAATCTTACACGATAATGTCGTCAAGGAAATCGGTCTATAATTTTTGGGGTTCTCTTTATCTCCGCCTTTGTGGATGGGCGTTACGTATGATAATTTCCAGTCTCTCGGTACGGTACCATGTGCAACGGAATTTTCGAATACTATTTTAAAATAATGTGCGATTTTAACACACGCGCGGGTATGCTCTGAGGCCCGGGAGACTTAATCGACTCTATTTGGTGCGCGATACCTTTTTCAGAGAATATAAAATCCTCCATCGAATTTCCCTCATCATTCAAAGCTGGTTCCTCAAATGCGTTGCCTATGCGTACAAGAAGGATTTCGGATTTTTTCCGTAGCTGAAAGTTTAAAATACAAGTTACATAGGATAAAAGCAGTGTTGTTGTTAACGATGTACTTCACCTACTGGAAATATCGTCCTTTAAAAATAACTTGCCTAAGCACAGCAAGTTATTCTGTAATTGTTCTTCAATCACAACCCATTGTTCCTTGTACACACTGCACCTAAATTTAACGAGTAATACGTAAAAAAAAACTGAAGCAGAAATATAACTAAATACAACTCGTAATGTATGGGATCCATCTGTTCACATACTTTTAGGTGAAGTCTTATTTGCCAAACTCGCCCTCTGAAAGAATCCTAAAACCGATAGTTTTTCTTCAACAAATGCGTTCTTCAGATTTCAGAAGCACGTCCATTCGTTCTTTTTATTTTGTTGATATATTTTTTTCCGCAAGGGAAAACGACCCGCGCCCATTCATGCCAAGACAAAAAAAATCGAAAGAAGTAAACTGGGTATCGAATCGGGATCTCATTGTCCCTTTTTTTATCCTTTCAAACCGCATCGTTGCTTTTTTGTCATCCCTTCCCTCGTCCACCTTTATCTCAGGTTGCTAACGACGTGCTCGTGATGCGAGTGAGGCACCTTTGCGACGTATTTACAACTTAATCGCGATTTTCGCTAGTTGCGATCGTTTCACGAGAGGGACAAATCCGTGATATTAGAAAGCTTTACGTTTTTTCAAGCGCCTACGCATATCAATAAAGCACATCTGTGTGAAAATTATTACATAATCTAGCGTATGTCAGCCAAAATCTAGGCCCCTAAAAATTGCTATTGGCTACGTCAATGGGCAACAATCCCCGTCTAAGTAAACGTTACAGGACGATCCAGAATCGAACGCCTGCAAGGGGGTAGGACAAAGGAATTCGTCAAGCATTTGAATTGCGTTTCAATAACAGTATGGTTGATTCATGATAGCACACTATTAATGTGAGAATAACTCGATCTCATTACCAATAATCTCGTTAATTCAGTGCTTAAAAAATGAAATTTGAAAGAAATGCATTTTAATTTGCAAAATAATCCCTAGTCTCAAGACACTTGCTATATATGTCTACACTTATTATGTACGTATACATGTATAATAACCATAGCATCCCATTTATGAACCAAATGATAATTGCAATTTGCTATGAATTGGTTACGGAGAAATAAGCTTTGCTCTCCTCCATTGCTCTGTCGTTTTCATTTAATCCACCATATACTAGTGATTACGGCTTTCCGACATTTAAAAATATAGTAGCATCGTTTTTCAAACCGTATTTATCCACAAAAGATTTACGGCTAGACGATTAAATAAAAAAATTGTATTAGAGAAGGTATTTCGAAGATGGTAATGGATTTAGTCTGAGAATCTTGTTAGAAGACTATGCGGATTATTAGCCGCCTTCTACCTGGGTCGAGCGTTTTTATGGATATGGTGGTATACATTGCAAATTTTTATGATAATTAAACTCCCTGGAGCAATTTAAAAAGTTAAAAATTGATAAAATTTCGATTTCCTTTTTACTGCATATACGTAGTATAGAATCGTTTTCATGAAAAAATCGAATTCGAGATTTCAACGGAAATACACGTTTTGAGGTCCCCTGAACACGTTTTGACCGTTTTCTCGATGATGCCTGTGTGACAGAAATTTTGTGTGCGCTTTAACTAAAAAACTATTCATCAGATCAGCATGAAATTCTATATTTGTAATTTCATATATATTCTTAAGATTTGAAAAGCTTTTGATAGCAATCGGTCAGCTGGAAGTAGCGGTTTACTCCTGTAAAATTTTAGTTTTTCTTAAATATTTCGCTTAAAACTGAATGTTTGTTAACATATATGTATAAAACAGTTGTAGATATTATTTTTTCTACAACTCTTGTTTGAACTAAATTTTCATATGAGGAATATTTCAAGAGATATTCAATTTTCTTCGAAATTGACGGTTAGTGGGCAGCTCGCACGCGTGGTGGCGACAACAATTGATTCGCTAGCGCTGAAGATGAACTGTTCCTATCGCCGTGTTTATTTTATTTTAGTTGACAACTTACGTATGGATAAAGTCATGTGTTGGACACATCAATTTATTTAAAGATGAGCGTGGCATTTTCGGTAACTTCTTAAACCACGAATTTGGTCAAGTAAAGCATGAGCGGGCGATAAATCGACATCACGCGTCCAAAATATCTTTAATATCTGTTTTTGGGGAATCGACATCGGCGATACCATCGCGTCGATGAATCGCATTATCGAAAACCGCCCATCAGGGCGTGCCCGGGCGATGTTTTTACGTTCCCGACCTCCGTGCCTCGTATAGACCTCGAAACGTCGAGGGGGCGGTAAATCATAAAATCGGCCAGTATGATCGATCCGCCCGCACAGTCTGTGTATTAGAGAACCTCCTTTAACACCGTCCCTTTTTGATGAATGAATCGTATCGATAAATCGACACATGGAGCGCTTCTAACGTCAACGCATCGCTCAATGATTTTCTCTCTTGGAAACCTCTTCTCCCCGTCGTCCTCCTCCTCTTCCCGAATCCTCACCTCTCTTGTTCCCTGGACTCCTCCGTGCTTTGAATTGTTTGGGAGAGTCTAGAGAGAGAGAGGGAGGCTGGAATGAGGCTGGCTGAAGGGACGGCCGAGGGAGGGGCGGAGAGTGGAAGAGTGGAAGCAATGGGGCGGAGCGTATTCGAAGCGATTGAAATTCCAAAGAGGCCGAAGGTAGAAGAGTTTGTCTGCGTCCACATGCCTCACCCCTTCCTTGCCTCCCTTCGCTTACTCCTTCCCTCTTCTCCTACCCATCCTCTCCCTCTCTTTCTATCTTCCCCCCTCTTCCTCTCTTCCTCCTCTTCTCTCTCTCTCCTCTTTTTCTCCCTCTCTCTACATCTAATTTTTTCTCTCTTCCTCTTTCTCTTTCCTATTTTTTCTCTCTATCTCTCCCTGTCTCCATTTTCCTCACTCCCTCCTTCAAACTTTCTCTGTCCATCTCTCTTATTCTCACCCTCTTCATCTCTCTCTCCCTCTTCTTCTCCCTCTCCATCCTTCTCTCTCCCTCCCTCTTCATCTCTCTCTCTCTCTCTTCCTCTCTTCCTCCCTCTTCATCTCCCTCTCCATCTCTCTCTCTTCCTCTCTCCCTCCCTCTTCTTCTCCCTCTCCATCTCTCTCTCTCTCTTCCTCTCTCCCTCCCTCCCTCCCTCTTCATCTCCCTCTCCATCTCTCTCTCTCTTCCTCTCTCCCTCCCTCTTCATCTCCCTCTTCTCCCTCTCCATCTCTCCCTCCCTCTTCATCTCCCTCTTCTCCTTCTCCATCTCTCTCTCTCTCTTCCTCTCTCTTCATCTCCCTCTTCTCCCTCTCCATCTCTCTCTCTCTCTCTCTCTCTCTTCCTCTCTCCTTCCATCTTTCCCTCTCTCTCTCAATCTTCATCTCTCTCTCACTATCTCCCTCTCGATCTTCAGCTCTCTCAGCCTCTTCAACTGTATCTCTCTCTCTCTCTCTCTCTCTCCTCTCTCTATTTCGCTCCATCTCTTCTCTGTATTCATTTTATTTTCTCTTAATTTCTCCCTTCCTCTTCCTCTCCCTTCCTCCTGCTATCTCTTCCACTTAACCTTTGCCTTCCTATCAGAATCGCATTATCTCAATTCCTTTCTACTTTTCGTCTTTATACCTCCTCTGTTCTTCCATTCTCCTTTGTCTTTCTCTACTTCTTTATCCCCTCACCCGCCTCTTCTCCTCTCTTTCCTCCCCCAGTTTACTTTCCCTCTCTTATCCGTCTCCTCTTTTCCCCTCTACCTCACCACTCCCATGTTCTCCCTTTAAGGAGGTTCGCCAAAAATCCATGCCATTCTCCACGTTTCCTCAGACGTCTACCTGACTCAACGAGTTGAGACGTGTCGCTTTCGGGTAGCTCACGCTGTGCCCATGGCATTTTTCCCGACATTTTCCCGCTCGTTGTGTACGGGTGATTTTGACACGCCTGGAGGACTGCGCACGTGTTTCGGAATATTTGGTACACAAGTTGCTTTCTTCCCGTAAAATTACCTCCAAAATTGGTCACGTGTCCTTTTTCCATTATGTTTCTTTCGCTTAAGGACAATTTTTTGGTCATGATGTTCTCATATATTATTTCATAAGTCTAAAGTTTTTTATACATGTTGCAGTTTAAGTTGAGAATACCACCATATTTCATTATGAAAATCGTTCAATCGTTTCAATTGTGTGTTGAATATTTTATTAAATATTAAATCTTATGAAATCCATCTAATATTATCTAGCCAATATTTTCTTCAGGATCATGGCACAGTTAATCATCAATAAATGTTCCTATTTATTTAAACCTATTTTACTTGTAATCGTTTATTATGCGACAATTCTATGTGACTGCCTTCTTGATCCGCGTCCCTGCTGGACTTAACCGCTTGACTAGAGAGTTGTTTTGGGAAAAAATCTTAAAAGACCAATATATTTCTGCATTGCCTTGCTTTCCCTTCATCTACATAGGTGTTTCTGTCCCGCGTCGCTTAATTTTATAATTCTTATGCGTTCTTTTCACGCTGTGATCGCATAAAGGGGAGTTCGTGCCTTTTAAGATTTTTATGTGTATCTCGTTAACGATACGATTACAACCTGCATCTGGTTTCAATGGAGGCTATTCCAATTGTCGGTGACTCATCACATATAATAATTCGCATGTGTCCGTCCGTCCGTCATGGGTTTTTTTTGGGTACTTCCAACGGGAATTAATTGTTGATATTTCGATAGAAGATCGGAAAAAAATCGAACTCTGACATACTAAGAGGGGTTGCTTTATTTATTAAAATTTACTGTTAAAATGTTAGACACATAAGGCGCGCATACTTTGCCCCCGGCCCCGCGATTTACCTCTTCATACACCGATCTATAAAAACGCTCATTTACCTTAACGTTTCGTGCGTTCGTGAACCCTTCATGAAACATTTCCGCCCCCCCTAAACGTCCGGCTGAAGAGGATAGCGCTCTTCATTTGTTGCTCACTGAGCTTTCGCGCGATATTACGAGAGAATTTCGTGTTACCTCGCGAAGAAAATTACTACGGGAGAAAAACAAGAGAAGAACAAAGGAAAGGGTTATTTTTTTCCACCGAACGAGCTGACGCGGAAAGCACGATGTTTATTTGTTTTTTGTGACGGATATTTCTCCCAAAAAATAACGATCCCTCGCGAGATTGTATTCTTGCGTGTGTGTGTGCTCTCGTAATCACGGTTTATCATCCGGTGGCATGCAGCTCCATCGCTCATGAGTCCCCTCCCCCTCTCTCTCTCCTCTTCCCTCTCCTTTAATCATCCAGTGGCCCACCAACGTCAAAAACGTTCTCTTCTCCGCCGCCGCGGTGGTCTCGAGCGTTCATTCGCAAAACATATTAATCGCCATCATGCACGAATTTCATTTCGGAGTTTCAGTTTGAGAAAGGGACGCACCTTTTTACACACACAAACACACACGTGCACGCACACATACACACACGCAAGTACATGGAACCGAATTTGTTTTTTTATGTCGTTCGCTCTTTTCGAGTGTTTGCAATCAAGTGGACAGGGTTTGAGTGATTAAAAAAAAGAGGGCGGGATGGATTGGGGGAGAAGAGGTGGTGTGGGAGGGATTTTTTTTAATTAAAAAAAAACAGCGCAATAACGGACCTAGTGAAGAATATGAAGGTCGCCATAATAAATGGTTTCCTTCGGTGGAAATTTTTTATTGCCCTCTCTTGAGGTTTCGTGATGAGTGTTGAGATTGGTCTGTGTCTTTCGCTCTCTCTTAAAATGGAGTGTTTCGGCTGAATTGAATTGGTTCGAAGATTTTTAATAGCTTTGTGGGGACACGAACACAAGACAATTTTTTTCGAGCGCGGATAAATGGAAGAATGTTATGATCGATAAATATTACAAATATATCGAGTATTAATCAGAATATGCTTAAATTAAATCTTTAAATAAATGACAAACTTGTTCCTAATAAGAGGAGGTTTTTGTTTTCAGCGCGCATTCAATGTGTTTATCAACTCAATGATATGGAAAAATGCAAACGCCTTGGAATATGTTACAATTGAAATTTCAATGTCATATCACTGTCATCAATAAATTTCTCTGAGTTAAAAAAAAAATAGTGATGGTTAAGATTAATATAAATGTTTAAAACATTTTTAAATAAATCGTATGGCAAAAGTTTTATGATGTAACTGCGATGAATTTTAAAATCGTTAAAAGTATTTTGAAAAGTTTCGTTCGGTCAGGCGATCATTAAGTTACAAGAAAACAGTTTCATATTTTACGAAATTTTAATTTATTACGTTGAAGGCGCTGAATTGATTACGGAAGCCTCATCATCAAAAAACTCTTCGCGGATAAATTATCCTGGCAAATCTTCGGTTAAAAATACCTCGGTCATTATTCATCGAGTTGATTGAGTAATGAAGTTATCTCAAGAAATATGTTTCATTATTGGCTATAAACGTTTCTATGTTCTTTGAGAATGGCTTCTTAAATCATTTGGAAATGTTGGTAATGATAAGCACTCAGTGAATTATTTGCTTGTTGATGTAACCACTGTCTAATATGTTGCACATTCATTTATTCCATCGGGTAATTTTTACCAGAGAAATACATAACCGTTTAGTGACTTCAAAATCACGATAAATTAAAATTAAGATATTCCTTATTCCGTATTTTCTAACGGTTGCAAATCTTAAAGATGAGCTATGTATTTCTACTAATGTTGGCGAATCAATCTTCCCCTAACCGCGTTAATTTTTCTTATTTCTATAATTTGATAGTCGATGAAATTCTATGGAACTGTGATCAACAGCGAAAAAATTTAAGAACAGCTATTACATTCATTCCTGGAAAAAGTACGGTTAACTTTTTTTTGACATTATTTCTACGTGTAGATTTTTATCTCAAAGCCTTAAAACATTTCATGCTACCATAACAAAACTATAAAACAAAGCAAATGGAATTATTCCTGATGTACCAAGTCTATCTACAGTTTTAATTTCCATCGTTCGTTCTCTTATACAGATTACGATTTTGAAAAAACTCCGATGACTTCTGAGAATATGTCCTAAGTCAGGGCTCCGCAACCTGGTGCTCGCGAGCACCTCGGTGCTCTTCAGCAGTATTACCGTGCATTTCTACGAGGCTAAAAATCGTCTTTCCTAGTAACACTAATTTGATTTTTTCGCCCGTTTTCTTTCTAAACGTACGAAAGGATCGCTTTGACGTTGATTTTGTTTTTTTATCTGTGATTATTCCTACTTTTACAAAAGTATGGTGGTGCTCGCTGGGTGCTCTAGAATGTAAATTGGTGCTCACCACATTGAAAAACGTTGCGGACCCTTGCTATAACGTTATCCCCATATCTCTTCCCTGCCATCTTACCGATGCTGTCGTAAAATGAACGTTAAACTACATTACATACATATTTTCTTTTTAAACGCGATAAGTTTTTTTTCCTTTTAAGAGTACATATCCATCTTTTCTTTTTTCTCCTCCCTGCCTTTAGAAGGACCCCTTTCCCTCATGCAGATTCGTCCGCTGATCGTTAAAACCGTATCATCTTGTTGGACCTTTCTGCCCAGTGCTCAAAACTAGTCATCAAACTCTCATTTCCCCCTCTGCCTTCATCTTTCCTTCTCATCCGCGTCCCTTTTCCCTCGTCCTCTCTTTCCCACCCCTCCGTCACATTCTCCTTCCCCTCTTTCCTTCTTCCTCCCTCTACCTTTCCTCTCTCTCTCTCTGTCTCTATTCCTCGCTTTCTCTCGCCCCCTCCTTTCTCCCACTCTTTCTCTCATCTTTCTCCTTCATTCTCCATCTCTTTCTTATCTCTCCCTTTCCTTCTCATCTGTCCTCGCCCCCTCTCCTCTTCTCTACTTCTCTCTCCCACTCCTATCTCCATCCCCTTTCTCCCTCTCCTCTACTCTTTCTCTCTTCTCTTATGTCCTATCTTCCTTTTCTCTCTCCCTCCCTTTCTCTCTCTCATTCTCCTCCACCTTTCTCTCGTCCGTCTCAATTCTCTATCCCTTCTTCTCCCTCCTAAACGCAAACATGTGCATTCCTTACCGCCGTATTGATGGAGCGCCTTGTGTCACTTAAAATATTAAATGAGTTCTGAAGGTCGATCCTATGTACTTAAATGTACTCTCTGGACGAAGAAGAAAGTTGAGGATTTATTTTTCCTTCGCCTCTTGCGCGCACCCTGTTGAGAGGTTTCGGTCTCTTTTTTTTATTTTTATTTTTGGAAGGTCGGCAGAGCCTAATAAAAATTCCGTTCATAATTCGTCCGCTCGTTCGACGAAATGAATCATTTTACGCTCCGGGTTGAACATGCATGCGATGATGTTTCAAATGCTTAAAAACCTCGATTTCTTTTATTCTGGCATGTTTCTGTTCAGCATGCCCATCTGCGCAGAAAAAATATATACGTAACTATTAAAATTGTTGCTTTACGGATTTTCGTATCGAGAGAAGTTCCTGTTTGAGTATTTTCGACGTTGTCTTTTAAAAGTTTCCAGTCAAAATCAATTTTTTGTATCCGAAAATTTAAGCCCGAGAAAATGAGTAAACTTACTAAATAATGATTTTCTTACAATTTCTATATTTTCGCGAGTGGTGGCAATTCGTTAAGTTGGCAGTGAAATAGTTTGGGAAACTCATTTCATTTAATTTTAAACATATTCGATCCTTATTTAACTTTTTTTTCCAATAAATCGGTTGTAATTTTTACTGTCTTTCTGTATAGTTCCATGTAGTTCAATTATGAAGTAGACTTAACTTCTCGAGTAAATATTGTGAAGTTAAATAAATTCACGTAAGAAATGGGATCAGAATATTCTAAACAAAACTTCATTGTAATTATGTGTGCGTGAATCAGGGGTGTGTGGTACGAAAAAATTCTTTTCTTACCGAAAATTTTTCATCTCGATTTATGCGCAATTGAATTCTATCTATGCCCGCATTGGTCCAGTCCATTTCCCCTTTCTCTCCGCACAAGAGTGTATATTAGGCTCGATCCAAACGAAAAACCTCCCCGGTCGGTCTTCTCCTTTCTCCCCTTATTTTTCCCTTCCAGAACAGGCGATTTGTTCGGCTTCCACAGCCGCTTCCGGAAATTAGTTCCGCCTTGTCACACCAATTTCGCGTGGCGCTCCCATCGGGAGGATAACCACGGGAAACGGGACCGATGAGCCATGAAAACGCATCCCTTCCAACGCGTTTTTTTCTCTTCCATCTCTCGCGTTTTTCCCTAATGAATACCGACCGTAGGGAGAAAATCGAGCGCGCCCGGTATTCTTCGTTAATTTTGCTTGTTAGGGGAAGAAACGGAGAGTTGAAAAAAATGTGGGTTTATCGGGGAGCGAAAGCGATCCGAAACTAGGGGCTCTTCTGACGTGGGTAAAAACGCTACGCGATTTGATGAGCATCGTATCGCGTGCCAGCGAAATTCGTCGTTGTCTGTAGAGGAAACTGATTAGCAGTCCCATTCACTCCATTTCTTCTGCGTCGTAACTAGGGTTCCGTAACATTTATTGCGTTTTTGCGAGAGGGTTTGAGGTATTGAGTCGGTCAGGTGCGCCATTTTATTGTGACGTATCTGTTAGCCTGTTTTCTACGCACGTGGACTATTAAATATGAAAGAAGATATGCGGGATTTGGAGAAATATCTAAACGAAACTCAGTAGTTCCTGGCACTACCATAGAATACAGCAACTAAGAGAGCTTCTATCCGTGAATGAAGAGTCGTAAACCCGTAGGAAAATATTATTTACGGATTATGGGGTTTCTGTAAGTTGGAGTTGCAGTCAGAGAAATATATCGATGGGAGTTCTATGTATTAAATGCTGGCGATTATGTGCCATGTTGACCCACGATGTAGCGGTGGAGTTAGTTGAGTGATAAATAATTCCATCGGTAGGGGAACACACATGTAGCGCTGGTTTCATTATGGTGTGTATCCAGTCAAATTTTGAATTACAAATACAAATTATAGCAATAGCATAGGAGAAAAGACCCAGAAGAGTGAAAGGAGGCAATTAAATTTACATTTTAAGAATAAGATCGAAGAATATCAGTTATAATCCCTCGAGAAATTTAAAGCAAGATTTTTCATTAACAACGCTATCACTTGGTGCTTTCCAGAAAAAAATCTCTGTGTATACAGATTTTCAGTAAATCTTTCCGTTAGTTAAAAATGATGAAGCTAAACCAAACAAATTTACTAATAAAACGTTGTAATTTACACATTCCAAGGATACGCGCTCCCTGAAAACTTTTTGGGACCTTGAGACAAGAAAATTGTTACATATTTACCCAAACGAGTTTCACAACCATGATCTAAAAATAACTATAATTATGTGGATCGTATGACTATGCGGAGTCATCTCTAGAGGTTTGAAGGTCTCGGGGCAAATCGGTCTGTGGGATGCCTCCATAATATTGAACACCAAATTAAACGTTCCTAGCTGAGAGTTCGAAGATCGAGGCCCAAAGCGGTTCTCATCTTACCCTAAGCGTTTTCGACCTGAATTGTATCTCAAACTGGATACTGTATTCTGTGTTTTGACAAATACTTAAATTTGCAAGCAATAAACGGTTATACTATACTCTTAGGTACACATAGAAAATGTATACAATCATGTAGAATGGGTTATAAATATTGTTCAATACAAATTTTTCATAATATAATGGAAATGATATCAGTGCATCATAAATGGAAATAATATCGAGTACATCAGATCTAAAAATGCTAAGAACAGCCCTGTGGCTATGGAAGATAAAAAAATATGAAACTGAGGGACAAAAACCATGAGAAACATGGCATATAATTCCGGACAATCTGGAGAGTAGGAACGAGACATGAGAGAAATAAGCCAAACAAAACCGAAACTGAATAAAGAATGTAAAAGGAGGTTAAATAAGGAGGTAAACTAGAAAATGAAAGCCAATTAAAGGAGAAGAGAACGGGGGGGGGGATTAATCTCGAAGGAGCATTAATAACGAAAATAATATACGAGAGGAATTTCGAGTAGAGAAGGCAATAAATTCTGTTGATCGACGACGACGGCAACGTAACCTTCCATCACCGATGACCTATTCCGTAATCATAGAATCTCGACCGCGGCCATTAACGCGAGTGGAAAAACCAACTCACCTCGAAGCATCGTCTCTTCCCGCTCGAGGGACGGTTACGAACCCACCAACGGTTCCCATAGGTCATAGAGATACGCATTTTTAAGCACCTGAAGGCTTACTTAACTAGTTGATTAGAAGGGAGAGAGGATGGAGAGGGAAAGGGAGGGAGGGAGAAAGGTCCAGGAGAGAGAAGGGGGAGTGGAGAGGAGAGAGAGGGAGGATGTCTCGGATGGCTGTTGGTTCGACTGGTCTTCCTCGGTCCAGAGGATGCTGCATGTTCGTGTGTCAGCGAGCCTTCCCTCCTCAATCCATTCTCCACCCCGCCCACTCCCTCCCGCCACCCCTCATCCACTCCCACCTCCCTCCCCTCGCCATTCCCCTCCTCTCTCTCTCTCCCCCCCCTCTCTCTCTCCCGTCCTCGCTCTCCCTCCCACAATCCTCCCTGTACACCTACGCGGACACCCTCTGCACGTTCTGTCCTTCCAAACTCATTTTTTTTAATTCTTTTTATTTTTCGTCCCTCTCTTAAAAACCTCCTTTCTCAGCGTCCCTTCTCCCTCTCTCTCTCTCTTTCTTTCAAGGACTTTTTAGCGTGGGCAACCTGCCAATTGTCTCAGGAGGGAGTTTTTTTCCTTCTATTTTTCTAGGGAGCTTATTTAGTGTGCCAGGTAAGGTTTTGGGTGCCTGCGAAACACGGCGATTCTTCCTCTTTTTTAAGGTTCTTATTTTTTTGTCGTTTCCATCCCTCCGTTTCTTGGTTTACCTCCCTCTTGCCCTGCCTCCCTCTTCCTCCTCCCCTTCCTCCCTCCTCTTCTGCCTCCATCCTCATCTGTCTACCTACCTCCTCTGACTGATTCCTCCTCTACCTCCCTCCTCCGCCCTCTTCAACCTCACTCCTCCTCGGCCTCCCTCCTAACCTCTACCTTTCTTTCTATAACTTCGGACCGGCTTGAGTGATTAGGAAGAGAGGTGATTTTTATGGCGGTTGAGTTTCGCTGGATCCCCCCATGGGAAGGAACGTGCAAATGAACGGCCTCTTTGAACAGCGCAGGTTTTTTTTTTTGTTTCGAGGACCCTTTTCGCCAAAGCTGTCAGGTGGGCGAAAATTACTTTCCCCGCGCTCACCGCGGGATGAAAGAAAAATCGTATTTTCTCGGTTGGGATATTTATCGTGAGGCGAAGAAGTTATTTAAGATTCGTGGTGTATTTATAAAATATTTTCTTCTCCGAAAGGTCGCGCGAGGGAAGATAAATTGGGTTACAGAGCATATGTAGGTTAGGGCGTGTAGAGAAATTGGTTAAATCGCTGAGATGGCGGATTTTTGGACGCGTGAATTCGGTTGCCTTTGGCGGTATGACGAAGTTTACGGAATCCTCGGCGCTTAATTATTTAGCTGGACAATTTATCGACCGGACAAAAGCCATTCAAACTACGATTTGTCTCGACCGTGAAATAAAAAAACTATCCTTCGAATTCGTCACATGCTGAATGCAAATAAACTCGAATCTTTTGGAAAAATACTTGTGAGCATAGTAACCAATGTTTAGGAAAATCAGCTGAAAAAGCATTTTTTTCGAGTTTTGGATGTCCAAGTTGTGTAATTAAATAATAAAAAATATAATGACATTTATCGTTTGCAGATCTGTTGAAAGTGAATTGATTTTATCCTTCAACCGTTAGTTACCGATCCATCTACAATTCAATCCGTTTAACGTATCTTATCTTAAAGAAAGAAGTTTTAAGTTTTTCGAAAATTGTGTGTCTCTGAACACATCATTATGTTCGCTAAAGTTCTTTATTTTCTGGTCTTTCAGCGTTCGAGTTTCGACGCAATTATGATGACAATATCAAATAATGGAATCGGGATGGAACCCTTTGAAGCGCGGTTGCCAAATAGGTGGAACGCATGCCGCACTTGGCACGGCTTGAAATTTTGTTGGCACGCTAAAATTCGGCCTTGGCGAACAAGATAAATCGAAAATTACTTGAAAGACTTTGCATCTAAATTTTCTTTTCCCATTAAAAATAAGTACAAGTCTGAAAACTCGTTAAACTGTCGAATAATTAAAAAAAAACAAATTTTTATTGATGAGTGGGTGCAACTTTCCCTCTCCCTCCCTCCCTCGCTGTCCCTTCCTCCCTCTCTCTCTCGCTCTCTCTCTCCGTTTCTCGATAATTCAAAACCTCAAGAATAGACAGAAAAGTTCGAGTTACGTAACTTTGAAGAGGTATGAAAATCTCGACATCGAATCATAGAAAATTTGATTTATAGAGCATTCAGTGCAGGATCGGCAACGTTTTCCTATTGGGTGCCACTCTTTATCAATATTCAGAATCTGTGACCCAGCCCCGTAACTATATATTTTAGCACCCGGGGCAAACTACTAAATATGCGCCCTCTCCGCCTTCAATAAATTATTTTTTCTAGTTTATTTAGTTACTATTTGGAATTTTTTGCGCCCCTTGCTTAGTTGCGCCCGGGGCAGATGCCCCGCTTGCCTCGCCCAAGTTACGGCACTGCTGTGACCCTTCGCTTGTGTCACCCTTACATTTATGTTGTCTGTAATGCTTACGAAAGTGATTATTATACTATAAACCAGAGGTGGGGGAACTACGGCCCGCGGGCCGCATCAGGCTCGCGGGAGAACTTTACACGGCTCGCGATATCTTTACGAAAACGAACCTTATTTTTTGGTTAAATAAGGGCCGGAAAACCTTTTATTGTGAAGGTTAGACTATAAAATAATATTATCAATTTTCACAGATAGAAACCTTCGCTTTCTCTCAAATAACTTCTTATGCGGACCCTAATGTGGCCCGTCGAAGCATTTTCATCTGTTAATGCGGCCCACCTAAACAGCCGCAATGGCTATTGCGGTCCCATCCAAATTTTTCCCACCGCTGCTATAAACCACCCTGTACACATTATCATTATGGTATAAAATACGATCTAAATAAAAGTAAATTTCTTTTAACAACGCATATATTTTTATAATTCCTTTCTCTGAAATGTTGTGCCATACAAAATCTCTTGGCGTTCAACCTTTTGGCTCACGTGCCCCAAGGTTGCCTATCCCTGTTCTAACGTGCGTCAATCTGCGATTCGTGGACCTCAGACGCTCGCAGGACATAATTTAGTCACAGACATACCTAGTATATAAGCGAATTAGATGCTTTCCTAGAATCCACTTCGTTGTCGGAATGAAGGGAGATAAATGGGGATAAATTCCATTACTTTGTTATAGATACTGAACAAGATGTACATTACTTACAATTATAATAATACAAAAGCATTTTTAAGTGCACCAAATAGTGAGATAGAAGAAGTCTTGGGAATATTTAGTGCGAATGGAACATTCCTACACATGCGGTGACGTAGGTCTGGTTGACAGTATTATTGAAGACGTAAACTCAAGTAACTGTACGAAATTCGATCAAAATCGTTACAGCCGTTTTTGAGAAAATCGGATTGTTTTTAAAAATGCGTAGAATAAACAACTGTTAATTATTGAGCAATGTCAACCATTTCTATGTATACTCTGCTCAGTATGATAAAATGCCTAAGTACGAGATTTCATTCATTTTCGCTCTACCGTCTAGGCTTCAGAGCCAGTAACAGACAGACGGCATTGCGGAAACCACTTTTTCGGATTCAGCGACACCTAAAACGTATATTTCCGTAAAAATCTCGAGGGCGATTTTTTTCGCGATAGCTATACTTCCTCGATACTTCGTATGAGAAAGTAAAAAAGAAAGCGGCACTCATTACCCCTGGCAATATAACTAGTTGTCGATATCGAGAGTTTGCTCAATTACCTCAGAAACGAACCCTTTTATATTCTCTCCGTTTCTATCTTTTTCGAGGTCGTGATTCTACATCTACATCATACCCTGCAAATCACCAGCCTGGTGGGTGGCATGGGGTGCAGCGCACCAAAACCTACCTAATAACGTCTATCGTGGGAATCACTCTCCTATTATGATCCCGTATGGTCTTTAGGAAAAACGAGCCCTGATATCGCTCGGTCCTACAGTCGATCTCTAGTATTTTATCTTTGTGATCGTGCCTTCCCATGTACGTAGGTGCTTCTAATATTCCTGAGACCTCCTCTAAGAGAACTTCCGACCTAAATTTCTCCAGAAGCCTTAACCTAGCGCTAATTCTGCGATCCTCTAGCAATATCCAACTCAATTCCTTCAACAGTGATGTGACGCTTAATTTTTGCTCACATTTTTGCTTAACGAATCTGGCTGCTCTGCGTGGGATTCTTTCTAACTTAAGTATCTGTCCCTTTTCTTACGGATCCCATATGCTGGAAGCGTATTCGACCTGAGATCTGACCAATGATAAATAACATGTTTCTCGTACCTGTTCTGTGCTACTTCTTACTATTCTGCCTACGAAGCCCAATTTCTTATTGGCTGCGCCTACGATCCTTCGAATATGCATATTCCACAATAGATCACGACAAATAGTGACTCCTAAATATTTAACATTGCAGATTGGATATTCAATCTATCAATTCTGTAATCCGAGTTTAATTCATTGTTCTTGCCCTTCCTGAAACTCAACAGGGAACATTTTCTGTGATTAATTTCGATTTTCCAATCTTGACACCATGCTGAAAGGGCGTTTAAATCTTCCTGGAGCGATTTTTGGTCATCCTGGCTCATTATCTATCTATCTATACATATCTATAAAGTAAGGTGTTTGTATGTATGTATGTATGTATGTATGTATGTATGTATGTTCTGCTAAGGCTCAGAAACTACAACACGCAGAAAAAAGAGGAAGGTGTCATATTAACCGTTATCATGTGTACGGTGGTGTAGTAAGGTTTTTAAACCGATTCGGTGTACTATTTAATTATAATAAAATATTTTCGTTTATATGGGATTTCCATTTAAAATTTTTTCGTAAATTTCTCGAATTTTTAACTCCTTATATATATATCACAGACATATGCTCTCGCAGACTTTTTTGTGGTAAATTATTTCCTCTTTTGGAATAATTTTTTAAAAGAGGGGCTTACAGATCAAATAAGACGAATTGAAGGGAAAATCTTATTTTTCATTATTGCTCAGCATTTGGATATACTTAGCAACCGATGTAAACAAATTACGTTTGAACTATAAACATATCGTAAACGTAGAAATAGTTGATGAAATTCTCATTTAATATCTTCTGATTTGATTGTATGTTTTTCTTTCATTATCTATGGTCTTCTATACACAGGTTAATTCTGCGAATAAACATTAGTGAACTGTTTCTTTTTCTGTAATGGTGTCATTCGCATTATAGGTATGTTTGGATATAAGTTAAATTGGTTTTAACATGCCTTTTGTCTTATTTTATTTCATATTTTGTTTAAGTGAAAATTACTGAAGATATATAATTCAATTACTACGTTAAAGTTTTTGTGTTTTGTTTTAGGTAACAGTTTATCAATAAAAACTGAATTGAGTATTTCATGCTAACACGCAAGTTTTTTCCTATGCTCATCCATTTTGCGTTTCAATAATAATTAGATACTTTTTTGTAATATATAATATCGTTTTGAATTAAAAGAGTTTTATCAATTGGAAATAAGGTTCACTCTTGAATAATTGTTATTTTAATACGAGAACTAAATTAGATTAATATTTTGAACACGTAACGCAGTGAATTTCGAAAGATTTTATTTGAATAATACTTTTGTTGAACTTTATTATGGCTTCTGAACTAAAATTAAGAATTCGTGTCTGCGGTTCCATGGGTAAAATGTAAACACTACCGATACACTCACGTAATAAATTACGTTAGAAAAGTAAAACATTTTACTACATTATTTAAAATCGATTCGTTCGAATATCTCAATCTATTATTCAATTAATTACGATGGAAAACACAATTAAGATCAATAATTTTATATCTATTTAGAGTAATAATAGGTATTCTTATTTAGTTTCTCCTGTTATTATGTTGACATACAAACTCATATTCCGCGTAATCAATATTTACTCATCACTACGACACGCTATTTTGTGATTGTTGGTTGTTTATTTAGTAACTGAATAGAAAGCGTCAGTCGCCATCATCAGATACATTGAGCTTTAGGAGATTATTCGTTGGTTGGTTTCGGATAGTTTGTTGTTTTCATTTGCTTTCGTTTCGTGTCCATTTTTTGTGTTCTTTGTTTGTTTTCGTTCTTAGTTGTTCATTTTGTATTCTTTGTTTATATTCTTTGGTTGTGCTCTTGATTTTTGTTCCTTGATTACTTATTTGTCGGTTTACACCTTTTATGTCGGCTATTAGTTAGAGTTTAATTCATTTCTTTTTTCTTCGTAGTTTTTACATTGAACTTATATTCTTTGGTTGTACTCTTAATTTATGTTCCAGGATTATTTATCTGTAGGTTTACATCCTTTTCTCCCGGCTATTGGTTAGCGTTTAATTCATTTCTTTTTTCTTGGTGGTTTTTGTAGTTTTCGTATTGGTTCGTTTCGTGTTCTTTCCACTTTATTTCAAGACTCCTAATGTAGTTTACAGAAAGGAGAGAAGTTTTAGTATGTATCATTTTCTCAAGCTTTCTTCTAAGCGGGAAAAAGTATAACTATTTGCAGTCCGAAATGCACCCGGGCGAAGCCGGGTACGAAAAGCTAGTCTTCTTATATAAAACGGTATAATCTGCGAAAAGTCTTATTTTGCAGCGAACTACCGGGCAGATATCGTTTATATATATCAGGAATAGTAGTGGGCCTTTGACACTTTCCTGTGGAACACCTGATGCGACTTTTACCGGGTATGAAGATTTCCCATCAATAACTACTATCTCTTTTCTGTTGGAGAGGAAGTCTTTTACCCAACTCACGATATTCGGGTTTATGCCGTACTTTCCTAGTTTTCCTATTAATTTATTATGAGGAAAACTGGGAAAGTACGGCATAAACCCAAATATCGTGAGTTGGGTGATTGAGCCGGTACATGCGTTCGCAAACGAAACGAAAAGAACTTGATGCTTGCCGCCGTTCCTGCAAATGGAACCACCCTGCAAAAACAATTAGCGATCACGCTACTATAAAGGCCATATAAATATATATACACACGCACGCACGCACAGACACACACACACAAGTTCGATTTCAAAGTCATCGGAGCGGAAACCTCTCAAGAAAAGAAAAACAAGGACAACGATGCGTTTTTTTTTGCGAGCGTCGCTAATTGAAACACCCTTTTTCCCTTCCCATCGTCCTCCCGACTGGAATACTCATTAGCAGAATCCCTCAAAACTCTCAATTCTCTCTCACTCGATCGAGATGAAGGCATCCGGTTAACTTCGGGCGCAATTTTAGCGTCTTCATCTGTTCGAAAAATGTTGTTTTTTTCTTTCGTTCGGTGTAATCTTCTCTCACGAAACGAAGTTTCTGTTCACTTGCTTTGTTTTATTTTTGCTTTGAGAATGATAACTTAATGGTCTCGGCATTTGTAAGGTAAATTATTATCTCCATTGCTTCGTAACACTCGTTTGACTTAATAGGTCAGTAGTTATTATAGTAACGAATAAAATGCACACATGCCAATACAGAAAATAAATAAAAAGCAAACAGAATAAGTATTTTATTATATATATACGAATTTATATAATTTATTAATAAATATTTTTCAAAAATACACATATTAAATAAAAGGAAGCTTCAACATTCCTGAAGTAAAGTTATTGTCAAAAATATTAACCATATGTAAGTAGTGTGAGTGGTCAATAGTAATTCCAGTAAATGTAATTCATTGCTTTAAAGCTTGTAAGGTAATATCTCAATAAAAATCCAGGAGTAGGGTATAATTGCAAGGTTAAATCTTACTTGTCCTTGGTTTCTTTTATGACAAATACAATTCAAGCATCCATAAGATTCAGATTTTCCTCTTTAAGGACTTTTTACTTTCTCATACGAAGTATCGAGAAAGTATTGTTTTCGCGAAAAAATTCGACCTCGAGATTTTTACGGAAATATATGTTTTAGGTGTCGCTGAATCCGAAAAAGTGGTTTTTACAATGCCGTCTATCTGTCTGTCTGTTACTGGCGCTGGAGCCTAGACGGTAGAGCGAAAATGAAATGGTTGACATTGATCAATAATTAACAGTTGTTTATTCTACGCATTTTTAACAACAATCCGATTTTCTCGAAAACGGCTCTAACGATTTTGATCAAATTTCGTACAGTTACTTGAGTTTACGTATTCAATAATACTATATAGTTCATATTTCTCAAAAAATGAATATAAGGCTAGTTTATTCTAGGCAAATTTAACAACAATTCGATTTTCTCAAAAACGGCTATAACGATTTTGATTAAATTTCGTACAATTACTACAACTACAATAATACTACGTATTTCATTTTTCTCAAAGAATGAATATAAGGCTAGTTTATTCTTGGGCAACTTTAACAAAAATTGGATTTTCTAAAAACAGACTCATACGATTTTCATTTTCTATAGATAAATAAACGACGCATTAGTACCTATATATGAGAAAGTTTGTACAATGTATGTTGTACCGATTTTTTTAATGGCACATAAGCTCCGCGAACAAAAAGGAAGCTCTCGAAGCAAAAATAAAGTCCCCATTCACCTTCATTACTGCCTATGCAGCTATTTTACCCGCGATACAAAAAATACTTCACGTAGTTCCTAGTTTTACAAATACTAATCAGAGAGAACGATCGATACGGAAATCTGGAAATGTTGTTACCGGAATCCGGAGTGATTAAGCATCGAAGCGTACTCGTTAAGGAAAGATCGAAAGGAAAAAAAATCTCCAGTGACCAGACGCTAAGAAGAGATGTCATTTATACTATAATGATCGACTCCAAACGACTCGCTCAAAAAACACTGAGGCATGTACAGCTCATGGCGCCGCGACGTTTGAATTTTTTTCATACTTCCGGTATACAGCCTATTAATAACGAGCAACCTGTCACAGGAGACTTCATTAAATCCCTCGATAGAGAGGTGGGTTTGTTTTTTGCTTTAGAGAATTTCTGCTAATCATTCGGTGTTTCCGGCCATAAGCTCTAGATCTAAGTCATAGTGATGTGGTTATTATAAGGTTAACAGCATTTTTACTTTCTCATATACGAAGTATATTGAGACCTCGAGATTTTGACGGAAATATACCGATTTGTAGAATACACTCATCGGTGAAGTTTTTTTGCTACACTCGGTAGCTGAGATGTACATATGTTTTTTCATAACCTTTTATGGTTATTGGAGATAACTTTTAAGTAGTTATTTTTTTATTTTGATTTTTAAGTGTCAAGTTTTTAGTTTGTTTTTTGTCATAAGACAAGCCGGATTTTTTTTATATTGAATTTGATGCTATTGATTAAGTGAAAGGCAGATAAAATTACGGTGGAGCGTAGAACTTTTGGTCTATATTTCTTTTGCATGGTAATCGACAGAGGGACTCACAATCAGTATAGAGTATCAGCAGAAGGAAACTGATGGTATACGTAATTAATCGCAAATAACTGAAACTGCTGATGGACAAAATTTTTGAATTATGAAACTTCATAGACATAAAAATGTTCATATTACGAATCGCACTCCCATAATTGCAACGTTTATTTTTTTAAATCCAGTCTTTGATAAAGAGCATTTTATTTTTTCATGGCATAAAGGATTTTTTTTGACGAATAATTTACGACGACTTACTTTAAATTTATTATCACAATGGTGTTTGCCCAGCATTTTCACATTTCGATAATGTGTTAACGCAATCATTTTTTTTCTCAGAAATATCCCCTTTCTATCGTTTTGTTTCACTTTCTCTCTACAATAATCTTTTTTTCGGAGACGGATTTATTTTTGTTTTTTTTTAAATTCGTCTTCTACCTCGACCTAGAAGATATGCAGAAAAAGCATCTATCGACCATTCCTCGAAGATATCGCCCTAATTGATCAGCCATAGAAGATAAAAATATAAAAACCTTTCAAAGGCTTGGGTTTGAAAAAAAGCCAGTCTCCAGCGATGTTCATCTGGGAAAAATTCAGCTTCACAGCAAGCGTAGTGGGGAGGGAGGATGCTTCTGGCGGAAGAAAGGTAATTGAGTCCCCTATCGGTCGGTTGCAATTCTTTCATTGCAAGGCATAGAGAGAGAGAGGGTGGGAGGCCTCGTTCCCCCTCCTCCTCCTGGCCACAGCAGTTGATGCTAATCGCTTTGACGGCTTAATGGTCAACAGAGTCGAAGTCTTTTGTTTTTTCCAATCCCTTTGACGGGATTGACCGGAACGCAAGAAGGAAGAAGACTTTCGCGGGACAAGAGCATCCGACGCGATTAGACTCTTCAGATAAGGTCGGATTTCAGACCGATGAAGGGAGGTTGGCGGGAAGGTGGAGAAGAATCTCCACGCGACGCTTAAAAACGCCACCGCGTGATAGGTTCGGGAACTAAGTGGCCAACCTGACGTTTGATTGTCGTTTTATTTTTCGTGTCATTCGTCCGATTCGGTCTTTTAACGACGGATTAGGGGATTAATCCGAGCGATAGCTGTTTACGACGCGTGGAATTTTTTTTCGTAGGAATTACCGCAGCCATATTTGAGTGCCAGGTTATCGTTAATGGAGGGGTTATTAGAGATGATCTCAAGAGCTACGAAGTTACCGTTTAATTATATGCGGTCAATGAGAAAGGTGTATCGTCTCTTTAGAATTGCTTGAAAATACGGAATGAAGTGAATTACTGCGGTAGAAATCTGCGGAATTAGAGTTTTTGTTTGGTGGCGGAGGATGCGCCAACGTTCAGCTCTGGAAGATGTAGGTTCCATTATTTTATTAAGTAATGTCGGCTGGTCCTTCATCGTTCGCGCCGTGATTTAAAATGAGTTATTTTAACCCTCCACTGAGGGGTGGTCTCGTTTAATTTTTATTCCTTTCGGACTTGGTGGAGGATTTTTTACGAAATAAGTTAAGTAAATATAACTTTTTGAAAAATACCTCGCATATCTTTTCGGTCTTGAAATACAGTCGAACTTCTATAAGTAGAATGTCTATAGCTCAAATTTTCCATAACTCGAAGTGAATTCATTTTACAGAACAAATTATTTTTCGTGTTATTTTTCCTCTATAACTCGAATTTTTTATTAGCCGAAAGTTTGTTTGTTTCCCTTGAGATTCGACTTATATAAGTTCCACTGTGCTTTATAAATGCAGTAAGCCTTTGCTTCACGTCCGTGAGATTATAATTTCGAACTTTGCGCAGTAAAACTACGACTTGGTTTTTAAAAAATCAAAAATATCCGCCATCACGAAAAAAACTTTAAAAATAAAACACGCGATCAATTTGATGTTGGGTCCAAACCGTCCGGTGAATCCGAAAGGAGACTAAATTACTTTTTCCCAAAGGAAGGAGGGGGAAAGGAAGGTATACTATACGTGTATGTATGTGTGTGTATATATATACATATATATATATATAAACATACGTCCGAGATATTTTTCAAACAGTTTCGAGGAACGACACATTACCGAGATTTGCATAAACAGAGAATAAAACCGTAAATAAAATATATTTAAGGGAAAAAATATGCGTACATCCATGGACGAGACGGGTCGAGAAAAAACACGAAAACGGATTTTTTTCGAAGAGAGTTTACAAAAAAATAAAACAAAGGGACGAAGCGCGGAGTCACCCCGCTTATAATATTTTGACCATTACCACCTCACTGCGTTCGAAGGAAGGAGAGAGAGAAAGAGCTCAACGCACCCTCCGTAACGAAAAAAAAATAATAAATAATCTCCCAT
This sequence comes from Uropetala carovei, assembly GCA_036926305.1. Lineage (NCBI taxonomy): Eukaryota > Metazoa > Arthropoda > Insecta > Odonata > Petaluridae > Uropetala > Uropetala carovei. The sequence goes on along the minus strand of JAXCHB010000259.1, from coordinate 1,586,939 downwards.
CCGACCCCTTTCCTCCATCTTAAAAAAAAAACATTTCCTTCCTTCCTTCGCCAATCAACGCAGGTGTACAATATTTTAAGAGTGAAGGTTATATCCGAAGGAGTAGAAAGGAGAGATGTATGTAGACTGAGGCTGAGAGAGAGAGACAAGAGGAAGGCTGAAGAAAGGAGAGAATGAGAGGAAAGAGAGAGAGAGAGGAGAGAGGTTGGGGGAGCGAGAAGACCATGCTAGAGCTCCGACTCCATCGTTCGTCCCGACAGGGTGATAAGTGAGTGTGTTGGAAAGCAGTTGGGTGACCGGTTCTACTATCTCTCCCTCGGCTCCTCCCTCCCCTCTCTCTCCTTTCTCTCTCTCTCTCTCACTCACTCTCTCTCTCTCTCTCTCTCTCTCTCTTCCTCCGTCTCTTTCTCTTCACTGTTTTGCAGCCTCCTGTTTCTTCTCGCCAACCGAGCCTTCTCACATCTTCTGCTATAACGTTCTCTACACCGCTCTCTCAGTTTTAATGTTCTACTTATACATTATACATAGATAACCTTTTATAAAGCTGAGATACTGTTTCCACCGCGCAGTTGGTTGGTTGGTTTCGCGCCCTCTACCCGCGTGGGACCAATTGCGTTCTCTTTTAAGTTTTCTGCGTCGGTTTTCCGCCTTGGCGTTGCGTCGTTTGTTCTTGCTTTTTTTTGGAACTTCGTGCGAAGGATGTTCTCGAATGAACTGTGTTATTTTTATTATTGAGTGCTAGACTTTTTGAAAATAACGCTATTTGGTATGCTCGTTCCATCGTCAGTTTTGCGTTTACGGGGAACGAAATGTCTTTTCCGGTAATTTTTATGCATGATTTAAGTTTTTCCATAATCACCAGCAATCAAGGCGCTTGCTTCTTCCTTAATTATTGACGGTGAATAATTTATAGTCGGTATGCTAATGTGTTTCATTCGGTGCATTTATGACTACGTCACTGGTTGTTGAAAACCAAAGCTAATAGTTTATATACTTAAGGTGAACATATTTGGAAACGCTTTTATCCTTATCTAAGTTATTATTTTATTAAATTATACTTTCTAAACAAAATCATCGACTATCTATTATTTTCGTAGTGTCCGTCAGTCAGCCAGACATCAAATTTAGCATTGTTTCCCGGATGTAAGTGATTTATTATAGGTACAGGATGAATGACCCTTCTGTTGAGGCATTATTATTATATAAGCAGCATACATACAGGATACTCAAAAAGCGCCTCCGCCACTAGTCACTGACCAGCAAATATTATTGGGTTTCCTTAGTGATCCCTTTCGTCTCCCTGTGGAACGAGACGCAAAGGTTTCACAAAACGTCACTGATTATTAGATAGTTTTCGCGGTTTTTTGAATGTTGCGAATTTATGCAAACCAACTTGAAAATTTGCAAGCAGCACTGCAACAAGCAGAATATTTATACTAGTAGATGTATTGTTGAATAAGTAAATTTTCCATTAATTTCAAGTTTGTGAATTTAGTAAAGCGGTTCTTTGAACTGCTAAATACAGGAAGAGAAACGCTTCCTATTAATCTTACTCCTCAGGCTAGGTACACGTCGGTCTTTATTCTGAACGTGATATTTGTGTATATTGTATCGCGGGGAAATGACCTGTTCGTAGCGTTTATGTATAATATTTTTTAAGAGAACGTCTTTATTTGGAAAATAATAAAACCGCAATTGAAGAAATCAATTTTAAGTGTTCCCTTCCCTGTGGCTTTTTCGGACAGCTTTTTTTAAAACTACAGATAAAAACATACCGGAGAAATACTTTACTCAGTGTTAAAAAGCATTAATTTGATAAACTTTGGTGTTTACCTATCCGACAGATGGTGCTAATTACTTTATGACGACGAATTTTTAATTCTTCTCAAGAGAGAAACCATGGCTTTAGCTAAAATTCCATTCTCGCGAGTTTTCTCCACTCCTTCCTTTCCACCCTCGTCTTCGCTTCAACCCTCTCTCTCTCTGTCTCTCCTCTCTGTCGATTCCAACACGTGAAGCGGAGTTTACTGCGCCAAGCGGTCGAGTTGGTTAGGTAGGTTGTCGGCGGCGGAGCTCGCGCTGGGGGTCATTGTTGTCCCGGGGTCAAGGTTACGATCGAAGCTCGGCTCCATCTTTAAAAAAAAAATCGCCATTGTAAGCCGTGCGCACGACCGTGCCTCCCTTAACAAAGCTGATCACTAGAATAAATATGGCATGCGCGGTAGCTCGCTTCATCTTTTCTTTTTTCTCTCTCTATATCACGAATTTTGTGGAGATATAGGGGAATAAGCGTGGATGGCGGGATATCCCGAGGGTAAGCGGCGGAAAGTGGGAATATACCTGTATCAAAGGAAATAATAGGGTATATATTGACCGTTAGTGCTGTTTTGATAACACGGATGCCGATGCCCTATCTTAATTCAACGAGCATTATAAATCGAGATTACTATTTTCTAAGGCAGAGGTATTCCAAGTGTGGTACCAATGATCAGTGTGGTACATACCAAGATGATGACACTTCTCTCCGCGTCATTAGCATTCGAACTATCCGGCTATTGGCTCAATGCAAAAGAGTCGGTTAATGAAAAAGAACCAACTTTCGTTGGGTCTTTTTTCGTTCATGCTAAAAGTCATGATTAATATAGGTAAAATACCAAGATCTTAAGCGAAAATCGCTTGAAGAGCTTTGCGTGGCAAGCGCCACAGTGAATACGTTTAATGATTTTACAATTTATACTCCGAAAGTCTTATTTAAAAGTGCAGAGACTCGCCGGAAAAGTACTACTGCATTATCCGAAGGAAATTCGCACTCAAGTTTCTGCATTTAACGACCTATCGTATTAAAAAGCGGAAAACATTTTTGATAATGAACACACCTAGCCGGGGATAGTTGACACCGCCTCGAGCTCTTGACCCCTGTTTGGATGGTTATCTTCACGGAAGCCGTTTTACGATGCAATCGCAGATCTCATCCATCTATCTCATACGTCTCCCAACCTACCTCTGGAGAATACGCCTTGCAGCCTACCTGGGAATTTTATTTTCCCCTAATTAAACACATCCGTCTCTCGAGGAAACATAGGCCGTGATTCCGTAAAGAGATTTTTTTTCAGCTCCACGTCGGCGTATAAGATCTGCTATTTTACGTTCCCTCTTATTAGCTATTACATTCTTATCTCGTTAGTTTTCAATGTTTAGGGTGAATTTTCTCTATTCTATTTTCCATTCAACAATTTTTCCTGTCTTATTAAATGAGTAGTGTACATATTTTTAATCTGGAGAAATATTAGCTGGCAGTAAAAAAAAACACTTTAATCTTAAGGAAATCAATTGATTTTGATGGAATGCGATGATTTAAAATCAGGCGGTAAAATGTATACTTTTAATAAGAAGATAAGTTGAACCTCATGCGTGTAATATTTGTATGAATTCGAGCCAAAATTTTTCTCTTTCAATCGTTGAAACAAAGGTAAAACAGTGTTAAAATCAGTCGTGGTAATTTAATATTTTTATAATCGATTTTTGAAAAATAAATATTATATATAATAAACAAGTTTTTGCAACGATTTGACTAGGATTAAAATTCGGGAAAATTAATAACAAATACTGTATATTCTTATCTTGTGTGCATTTTCACTCACTTATGTATACTTACATCTACATGTTACCTTGAAATTTACTAAATTAATGGGTGTCAAGGAGAGCAATGCATCAAATCCTATAGAGCAGGAGTGCCCAAACTTTTTCATATCATGGGCTACTTTCATCCTGGTAATTGTCTTGCGGGCTACTTATATTTTCAATATGTAAAAAGGGATTTTAAGAATGAATTAGACTACAAATTCACCGCAAAATACATTTTTTATACATTATACATCAAACAAAATTATACAACTGTTTAATTTAATCGTGATTTGTGCGATTATGGGCACGTTTACACTGCATATCTTCAGCTAGTGAATGGTAATTGGGCATGTAACTAGAAACAGAGAGAAGTAAACAGTCCTCGAGATGTTCATTAGTGGGAGCATTTCTGGATTTTGATTTAATTAAGTTCATATTAGAAAACAGAACTCCTTACTCAGGATAATAAGCTTAATGCCTGGATGGATGCATGGGCGATACAGACCCTCCCAAAGGGCGACCGGTCGCCCATGGGAGACGTAATGGGCACCCCTGCTATAGAGTATTTGGTAAAAAATATGTCTCCTTAACACCACCCAACCTTGGATTTTACATTCTAAAAATAAGGAAAGAATGTTCTGTACACATCGCTGAGAAGCATTCATTAGGACGATTCATGAAGTCGGATGAAGAGCACTGTTATGATTAACAAATAAAATAATCAGAATGGTTGACTTTTACCACAGCAAAACGTTTACTCAATCGTTTTAGACTAATAATGCAATTACGAGTTTTGGCGAAAATTTCAGTATTACCCTAGAGCTAAGCGTATAGAATGCTATAGTAAGGATATAATAAGATAATTACTCTATAAATGTATAATACGTATTGCGAAATCGTGAAAGAGAGGCTCAGAAAGTACAGATTTGTCGAGTCTGACGAGCCCGGGGTGAAAGACTAGGTTCCCAACCTTTTCGATGTGGCGAGCAACAAGTCGTATCCTAGAACATCAAACGAGCACCAAGTTGTATACTATAACATATCTAAATAGCACCACTACATTTCCACAAGAGTAGTAATGATAATGAATAATATCAAAGCAACATAAAAGTTATTATGGAACATTATGCACCGTAGAAGAGCACAGTCAGGCTGTCAAAGAGCACCATCAGGGCTCTAAAGGACACAGCGGTACTCACAAGCACCAGGTTGGGAACCCCTGAGTGAAAGAGAACTAATAATGGAGAACGCAGGAGGCAGCCGATGGCTCCTCGTACCTAAATGTGCTAATATCAGGACGATGAGATTTATAAAGTGTTTCAGAAGATGGATTTCAAAGGCTGTATCAACACGGATGCAAAAGCGGTCGGCCGTTAACGATCGTCGCGAAAGCCTATTTCTTATTTTCCAAGCGATAAATAATTACGCTGAAAAAGAGGTATTTTGTCGCTCATAAATAGTTTTTCTGTGCCTGCTCACCGTCGCCTTCCTTCGTTTTTCTTCGACTCATTGCCTCATATCTTAGAGAGACTTGAATGACTGAATTCCAGCAGTAGGCGAGCGCGTGGCATCCCAGGCATTAACTGAAGACGGTCGCGTTACACATTATAAATAACCAGCTGCCTGATCGTTTCGACGGAGATGAAGTAAGACTCAGGTAAAAGGAAAATTAACCCCTCCGAAAGGTGGACATTTTTGATCGGAGAACTCTTCAATTGCGTAAAAATTGTGCGTTAGATTAATATTTGAAACATTAAAAAAAAGTGATTAGTAATTCATTTTAAACGCGAATGCTTCATTGGAGTGAATATTGTTTCAGTTTATGCGTAAATTGTAAGTTTTGGCCACCGAATTAATCAATATTAGAGAGTTCCCGTGGTTGAAATTATAATGAGAACGCTTACTGTTGATTTATAGGATATTTGTGCATAAACCCTGGAAGAGAACAAATGGAAAAGGCGGTAAAAGTGTTTACTCTGGAAAATTTTTGCATTGAAAACCTTGGAAAATTTTAAATTGATATAAGAAAAATATAAACGCTGTTTGAAGAATTTTTCTTTGAGAATCTTATTCGTAGAAAGGCGAAACCCTTTTTGTATTTTTTTGGTTTAACTTTACTTGCGGATTTAATGTAAAAATCTAAAACAATAGCTGATGAAAAACTACTTATTTGTATGAAAAAATAACTTTTGGTCCATTCAATAAATCTCGAATGTATGATACAGGAATTTTTCTATTAAAACATTTCCAAATACTCTTTCCCGACGAAACTCCCTTAATTACCCATCGCAAACTCATTTCCCCTTCAATAATTGATACTTCTCTATAGAAATTAACGAAGCAATCAACCTCTCCCGATATTTCGTCCGGAGGCGGCGGCTAAGCTTTTTTAAAAAAAAAAGTCCCAAAAATTTGCTCCGGGTGGTCGAGCAATAAAAGAAGAGCCATTAGGTGTTTTCGACGGAAGAAGATAAAAGGGAGAATTGAGGCAATTTTGCTATCCCCTTCGATGAGCTGAGGTGAAAGGAAATCGTGGAGTCGCAAAAGAAAGAGGGAGAGAGAGAGCAAGAAAAAACTTAAAATGAGTTTTCTTCGTATTTTTCCTCTTCGGTCGTCTGAGAGAGAGAGAGAGAGAGAGAGAGAGAGACAGAACACAGTCGCTTGTTGCATCGTACATTACGTCGAAGATGTGGGGCGTTTAAATCCGTGCTCGGGCAGGAGCATTTGAAAGAGGGGCTCCAAATGTAACGGGTTGGTTGTGCGGAGGTCATTATTCACTCCGCATTGCAGCCAACCCCTTTTTTCCTCCCCTCCTTCAGAACCTTCATACTCTCCCCCCCAAACCCGCGTTACCAGCCTCCTCCCCCTTTCATATATACCTCCCCATGTTCGATTCAACCTTTTCCCAACCTTTTATATCCCTTACCTTCTATCTCTTTCCTCCTTTCTTTCTCTTTGTTCCTTCCTTCCGTGCCCTCTTCGTTCCCAGCCTCCCTCAATCAGCGAATCTTTTCCTCGGTTCGATTTCTCCCATTACGCCTTTCCTCCATCCATTTCGTCTCAAGTTTCCCTTCGATTATTCCTAATTCTTAGCTTGGAGCAGTTAGTCATCTGATGCTGTTATTATGTCTGATTTCGATCCCTTTACTTTCCTTCTCTCGCACGGTTCCAATATGAAATGGAGATTCAGTAAGTTTTTGTTTTCGCGTCCGTTTTATTTTGCGTATTAAGACGTTCCGCGCAATTTATGGATTCTTTTTAGTCGTATTTTCTTGTCCAATAAAAGCTGACTATTGGATATTTTTAAAGGAATTTTTCCTCATCAACTTCGGGCGTAACTTTAACTTTTGGAATATTCCCTTTCACCTACCCTCTAAGCGATATTATCGCATAATCATTATTGCACGTATAAGGAAGTGGGATAAATCGGCGATGTCTTCGCCCTATTCAAGCTATTGCATTGCCCAATCTCCTTATATTTCTATGCTCTATTAGCCAAGATAATCGGGCCCTCAGCTCTGGATGACCTATAATTGCTGCGATAATAATCTTTTGTTTTAGTTTGTGATAATTTTCCACGTTAAACCATTTCCCCGGCTTCACATAACTTCGAAATCCGCTAACAACCCGTTAATTCAATTTAAACGAAAATCATCAGATTTTTTTCTTTGTACACATATAATACCGAACTAACAGAAATATGCAAAAAAATTGGAGGCAGATGTATTAAATTAAATTTTAATACCTCTTATTCGCAAATCATTTCCATTTATTTGTCCTTATTTAGTTAAGTCTATTACCTATTATGACGCCTCTATAAAACTATCGTGACAGCTATTTTAAGAATTTTTTATTCCAGTATTTATTTAATATCATATTTTTTTAAATGATTAAAACATCGGAGGTAATTTTAAATACTCTTCGACAAAGTCTCACTTTTTTACCAAAATTCTTCTCGTTAAAAAATTCCAATCCAACCCGAGCTCGTGAATAAATTACTTCCAATTCCATCCTAAATCACTTTCAGCATAGTAATTTAGATACCCTAACAATTTTCTCTCGCCCAGGTATCATTACCTCCTACCACCCGCCCGTGTTTTTCCGATATCTATCCTATCCTCTTTTCCTATCATCAGATTCTGCCTCATTATTCTTCCTCTTAGGGTATTCTATCCCTCACCCCTTTTCCAGCCTTCCTCTCCCAGCATCGCATTCGATCTCGCATTACAACCATTACCTCCTTCTCATTTTTCCTCCTGCACCCCTCAAGCTCAATCCTTCAATCTTCTTTTCCCGACGCACGAATCTGTTTTTTTTTCTTCCACGCGCCCTATCGATCCCGTGGTCTTATGCGTATCCTACTTCCCATTGGAAATTCCACGGACTCCCAACTCCATCGCTCTCCCATGCTTTTGCACCTCACGAACTCTTATCCACTGACAGCCTCTTCCCCTCCTTCCGGCCCCTCCTCCCCTTTCCCCCTCACGCCATGCACCGCACATCCAACACATCCCATCTTTCTCTCACTTCATGTGACCGTTCCAGTCTAGACAACGTCGTCACGGACACTTGCAATAGGGACATAACCTATGCGTACACGACTCTCGGAGCCAAGTGCAATTTTGCGTCCGGAGACTTCAACGCTCGGAGAGAGAGAGAAATGAACAACGCCTTTCGTGCGCGCCGTTGCTGGTTGGTGGCTTTCTCAAGCGTAGGGGAAAAACACACTCGCGCAATATAGTGCGCGCGTGTGTGTGCGACCCTTGATTGAGAGATTGTGTTGATGACGCACTTAGGAAAGGTTGCTTCGGCTATATTTTACGTCAAGCATGTTCGCATGTTTTTTTTCCTAGCCATCGGATGATTTTCTTTCCAGGCATCTTAGTTTTGAGATAAAACTTTTAAGCTTTTGCATGGCAGACCAGTGCCTGTCTCAATGATCTTAAAATATATGAAACGGTATAGAAGAAAAATTGAATAATTAACGCTTGCTACGTTTATTTTATAAAACTGCTGTCTAACACTTAAAATAACGATGTCAATCACTGTTATTTTATAACTTATTATAATTTCTATGAAGTCGCTTTTTCTTTTAAAAGTTATTTCGAGTGAAAGGTATGAGGGATATCCGCTTAACTCCACTGGAATTAATTTTGTCATGCGTTATAAGCGAGGTGGTCATACGATAGGCAATAAAGCAATGTTAGAGAGAAAAAGAGCAGACGTGCCCCGAGGTAGTTGACGAAGGAGAGAGAGAGGAAAGGGAAGCAGAAAGAGGGATGACGAAGGATACCCGCTCTCATAAATGGACTGCATTTAGAAATAAAAGAAAGACTCGAGGCAGAGCACATCGCTTAAGGAAAATACTGCCTCGACATGTTCACGTCTACATTATCATGTACTCGCGACGGAAAATATATATCACCCGTGCGCCGTCCGGTTTCTCAAATGCTTCCCGACATAAATTCAAACACCCTGGTTTTTTCCCCCCTCTGTTTCCATCGACGTTGCCTCTTCATCCGATCGAATTCGGTATCCAGTATCTCTTGAAACCCTCGACTTAAATTACCCTCGGCGATGGACCGCCTTTCTCTGCTTTCCCAAATATCTCCCTCGTGCCTCTCCATTACTCACGCAGTCTCTACTCCCTCCCACCCCTCACCGCACCCCACTCACCCACCGAAAACACCCTACCCTTGTATCCTCTCTTTCTCTCTCTCTCTCTCTCTCTCTCTCTCTCCTTTCTCTCCCACTAAACACCACCACCCAACTCACGCCCTCCCGTCGCCCAGGCGAGCTACCTCCGCGTGCCTCTGTCTGCTCGTGCCTTCCGCGACCTTGCGAAGACGTGTGAGCCATGCCTCCAATGTCCCACCATAATACAGTATCTATCGTTCCTTATCCCTTGTCCTCGTCCTCTCTCTCTCTTTCTCTCGCTCCTTCGGTGCACGCATTCCTTTTTAAAGCTTATTGTTTTTTCCCTCCTCTTTATCTCTTCGGGCTCATACCATTGTGTTTGTGTTAATACCTAAACTTTCTTCTGTCATATTAAGTACTTCGTCACATTCTTTCCCCTCTGTTTTTTGTGGACTCTTTCTCTTTTGCTAATAGTCTAAAAATTATACTTTAAAAATACTTTATGTATTTATTAGGAATACGTTGATCTCGAGAAAAAGTATAGCATCGATGAGGCTCGCATAAAGATGATTTTGAATATGCATTGCAACCCAGTTATAAGGCCGTCGTTTATTGCCCGAATGTATCGCGGATATTACTTATTTTCCCTATATTCTACAATGAACTTGGAGAAATGTCACGGTGCTATTGATTGATGTCAGTATTATTTTTTTGTATTTTTTATGTTTTGAAGAAGATTAAAATTAAATTTAAGAGAAATAAATTGTGTTAGGTCAGAGGGATCGTCTGCTAGGTTATACAACGGGAGATCTTAACGCGGGTCGCCGCGCCTACCCCGAAATCTGCGGTATTATCGGGTAGTACCTACTCTACTCCATTTCACCAATTTTTCATTCTTCGACTCCTTAATTGTAATGCTCTCTCTCTCTCTGTCTCTCTCCAGCATTTTCCAAGCATTTATATTTGTTTTCAATATCATTCGTTTGTAATATTTATCGATTTTTCAAGTTTTCCATTACATAGGATTTATGTCACGTCAGTATTACAAGAAAAATGTTTCTTGTATGCACAAGTTTCGTTAAAAAAATAAGTATAAATATTAATTTCAAGCATTTCTAAATCACAGATAAAATCAGGAATGTATGTTATAATGAAATTATGGACAAGTAGATTTACATTTCCGCGTTAAAATCGTATCGTTAACCTTTTACTCAATGAATTGTCGCAAATGGAATACAGTTCAGGTCTGAATGATAAAGGTAAAGATTTTAAATTTTTAATTCATAGTTAATTGAACCTTTATATCCGTTCACTCGTTTATATAAATTTGTGAAATGGTCAATCCATTATTGTTCCCCGCGAATGACCTATAAATATTATGTTTTACGCCAACTTGTAACAGTATCAAAATATTTTGCGTTGAATCACAGTTAAAACTAAAGACTAACTGGGGTACGATAGGTAACCTTTCACTCAAAAAAAGCATTTTCTGTGTTTTTATAGCCATTTCATCCACCCTATAATAATTGACTATTGGAGAATGCGGCTTAACGACCACCGTGTGTCGCTAGAAAACGTTTCAGGTGTTGCTTTGGTTCGCGACGGTATTCACGCCTGACATAACACGCTGCTATTCAGCGTCGATTTCCTCGTTGCTCATGATTAAAACGCTCGGTGATGAAAATTCATAAGCTTAACGCTCAAGGACGCATCAATTGAAGATCTTGCGCGCGCATGAGAAGGGATTTATTATAAGTGCGATTGGAGTGACGCCAGGATGAATTCTTACGTTAAGGCGTCTATTTTTATATTTCCATCCGTCAATTAAAAGTTTCGACATTCCGCAATCGAGACTGTACTTTAAGACATGCACTTCACTCCCTTCAAGAATATCCAAGGTAGAATTTTTTCATCAAGCAGTCGCCTACGTATCGAAAAGGACGAACTTCGCCTTCCATAAAACGTAGATCGTCTCATTCATTAAACGTATATTATATAACGAAAAAATCTAATTTTAAATCGCGTGAAGTGAGAGGAATTGTTATTTTATATTCTTGCCAATTTCATCCTTTTACGCCTGATAAATGTGTAAAAATTATTCATTGCTACGAATAATATCCAGATATGCGTTTGTTTTTGGTTGTTCTCTTATAAGATCGATGTTTGCTGATAATATTAAACATCCGTGACTATTAAATGACGCGTGAAACGCAAACATGCTTCTTGTGACAACGTGGTTGTTTGGCTGAGCTGCTAGATCCTAAGATAAGGAAAACTCGCAAGGAAAAATGAACTGATAAAAATAGTTTTTAGTTTCACTAATGAGCCGATAACAGCCTATTCTTGTCAAGTATATTTAAACAAAATAAATTTACAACTGATTCATTTTGATAAATAGATAAAAATTATAGCAGCCTATTCTTGTCAAGTATATTTAAACAAAATAAATTTACAACTGATTCATTTTGATAAATTGATAAAAATGATACGCCGCGAAAGTCTACGGTTTTTTCCCACCTTAAAATTGGAAACATTCGAACGTATCGCAAAATCATTTAGCCATGCAACATACAATTGCGTCATAATGGTTGTCAAGTTGGTATTACTGTGAGTAGGCGAACTCGTTGATGCGGCTCGAAATTTCCCCGTTGTAAACTCGGCCAAGGTTCAAAGATTGTAACTTTCTTCGAAAATTTACATATATTTTTAATGGACGACAATATCAAATTCCTTCGCGCTTCATTAGCGAGCGTGGGAACGCAACAGGTAGATCGGATGGAAAAATCATTCTTTTTTTTTTAAACTCCTTTTTTCTTAGCCGATCGATATCCACTTATGTTTTCCAAGATCGAACACCGCCCATGGCATACACCGTATCCGCCGCTTCGTTCTACTTTCACGTACTATTCATCAGGCCGCGGCTATAAATAACTCAGAGATTCAAAATAACGCCATCACGCTAATGCGCGTGACCAAGTAGGAACTGCTCGTTTCTCGGAAAAAATCCCTCTTTTTTTTGTTCTCTCCTGTACGTATTGTATGTTGCCGCTTATTTTCAGTGCCTTTAGGTTAATTGGATAAATGGACCGCGTTGCTAATAGAGCCTATAGATCACCGAGGAAATCCGTCCCCGACAGCCTCGGCGCCGATTTGCATAAACGGTGGATGGGAGTTTTTTTTAAACAAAACTCCATCTTGCGCAAGTAGGTGGCACGATAGTCATATCGAGTGGGTAAAGAAGGAAGGATAATTGTGGAGGGAGAGAGTGAGAGGAATGGGGGGGAGGGGGTTTGGAGAGTGGGAGAGAGGGGGGCTGAAAAGAGTGGGAGGAATAGAGAGAGAGTTGAAGGGAGAAAGAGAAAAAGGGAGAGAGTGGGAGGGAAAGAAAGAGGAAGGAGAAGAGGGAGAGTAGAGGAATGTGGGAGAGGGAGGTACGGAAGTGAGGAAGAGAGGGAGGGAAAAGAGGAAGAGAGTAGGATTATACATAGAGAGAGAGAGAGAGGGTTGGAGGAAGAAAGGGAGAAAGAGAAAAAGGAAGAGGGGAGTAAAGGGATAAGGAGGAAATGAGAGAGAAAGAGAGGGAAAGAGAAGAAGATACCGGAAGAATGGAGATAGAAGGGAGGATGTGACGTAGGGATGGCTAAAGGGATGGAAGGGAGAAAGAGTTCCTTGAAATTCCATTCGGCGACGTCCCTTTTCTCTCACTCCCATGTCTGTGCAGGATGAATCCCACCTCTCCCTATCAAGATGACCCCTAATGCCTTTCCCCGGCTCATTTCGCGCCTCTCGGCGTAGTCGCACAGCGAGTGGAAATTGCGGTTATTTCCATGTCCTGCTGGAGTTAAAATGAGGGCTATTCATGAGCCGGAGGTGTCGTAAAGAGACCGAGGGCTCTTTGAGAGAGCGGAGAGAGTCTGAGCTACCGCATTATAGGTTGCGTTTTTGTATTAGGTTGCTACTAGGGTGCATATGTGAAGATGAGAGAGTAGGTAAATGCGCGGTTGTCATGACTGGCAGTTTAGTAGAGCTGTGAAATGAGCGTGTCGCCTAAGCGAGGCGGATCGTTCATCCCTTTTCAGATGTAGAATATTTTAATAACAAATTCCATAAGGAGTTGAAGATAAACGTGGGTGTCACCTATATGCTACCCAGTGGATATTGCAAGAAAATTAACGTAATATACTAGAATAATGAGATAATGATTTTAAATTGTCGCAGAATGAACATTATAACATTTTATTTTTATCATAACTCAAAACTCACTTGGCATGATCTGTATGGCTTTAGAGACAATAAATTCAAGAGTATATGATGAAAATAAATCCTTTTTAACCTTAAAATAATAATTGAATGTGGGGTTTAAAAAACCATCAAGGCTAAGAAAGAATTCTTTCAAGCAGAGCCTACGCTGTAATATTTCCAATCTTATTAAATCAGAAGTAGACGTACGTACGTAATAAAATGAAAAATATTTATAAAGGCGCGTAATTATTTCGCAAATACTTCATATATATGTACTTCAAAATGTTATCGCGCTACAATCCCATTTTTGTTAAATTCGAAAGGTCTTCATAGCCTACTTCAGCATGTTATTTTTCGAAGGTGTATAACTAAATTTTTGCTCTTATTATATTTATGTTGCATAACTTTCACCCCGACATAGTGCAATCTCGCCTACACAGCTGTCATGCATTAAGAAAAGATTAACTCGGTCTGCATTTTAAAATTGCCTCCATTGACTTTTAATCCACTTGTCCACTTCAAAAAATACACAGAATGTAACGTGCCATTCCCGCGTCTTACATCTACAGAAAATATGGACGTGAAGAATGTCTCTTGAAGTCTAATGATTCCATCGGCAGAAACCTACATTTTTAATGATTCCCTGCTTCTAACAAATAGTATTCACCTCATTGAAACATACGCTCGAAAAAAAAATGAAATATTTAACGTCATTATTTTAAGAAAAGATCATACATAAAAAACGCTACTGTCAGTTTTCTGCACGCGGGAAAAATATCGGCGAAATCTTCTGAAGAATTCTTTTTCAAGCCATCTGCGTACATCATTAAACGGTTGTATTGCTTTCACCGTAAAACTGGCACATCTGCGTTTTCACCCGGTGGATAAAATTAAGTGCGATTGAATTATTTCTGATTCAAATGATCGAATGATATTAATTTTTACGGCGACCCTTAACTGAAAACTTCGTCGCGTCGCTATGCCCCGTTTTGAATAAAATTAAATATATCATTATCTACATAATTTATTCTGAAAATACACAATATACAAAATGAATATCCGGACATATTAAAAATAAAATATTATATAAACGAAAAGCAATTATTTGGCGGTCCTCGAAACCATTTGGCGAATCCATGCTTCGCGTGCCTCCGGTTTACACCGTAATGAACCGAGCCATTGCATTGGAATGAATTTCAGTAGAAACGAATTTCATATCAATTTGTTTTTATGCTTTACCTTATTTTTTACTTTCTCCATACGTAGTAATGGGAAAGTATTGTATTCATGAAAAAAATCGACTTCGAGATTTCAACGGAAATACATGTTTTGAGGTCCCTAGAACACGTTTAGACTATTTTCGGAATGATGTCTGTGTGTGTGTGTGTGTTTGTATGTTAGTGTGGGCGCTCTAACTCAAAAAGTGCATACCATATCGTTACCAAACTTCATATATAACACTTTAACATGAGCACAAAGAACTGATTAGTTTTTGGACAATAACGGATAATCGGAAGTCGAGGTTTATTCGAAACCCGATTCGGTTTTTGCGATATTTCTTTGTTAAAACATCATTATTGTATATACAATTCTAAACAAAAGTTATAGAGAATGTAATTTCCTACAGTTTTCATTTGAAATAATTTTCTATAGGAGTTATTGTTTAGGAGTTATTTATAAATAACAGGTTTTTCGGTTTCCGTTAAATATCTCCTTAAAAACATCGTTATTGGTAATCTTCGTAAGGATCAAAGTTGTAGAGAATAATATTTCTTCCAAGTTTTGTTTGAAACTAATTTTCGTAGAACCATCCATTTCGGATATATTTCGCTTTTTCTTAATACCCGTATACAGCGCCAACACCATGTAGCGGTGAATTCTGTAAACATATTCAAAATATACGTAATTTACGGCAACGACGTGTCTTCTTTTACGATACGAAATAATAATTTTGCCTTATAATGCTACTCATAATAATTTAAATATCTATACCCCAAATATGGAGAAAGTCATGTGTTGGCCACATCAGATTTTTCGTAGTTATTATTAAAGCTTAAGTTTATTAAGTTAAGTGTTTTTCCTATGCTCGCGTTTATCGGTTCAGGGTTACTGAACAAATAAGCTGTTTTGGCATCGAGCAAATTTTGATTCTAACTACCAGGTAAACTAACAGCTTTTTAAATCGTTGCTAAATTTCTCGGGAGTTAACTTTAGGTCGCGTGAAGTTATTCGCGCCATAACCGTTGTTTCCGGCCGAACAAACTAAGGGGAACCTTCACACACGCGAGATTAAAACGGAAGTTAAAAATAATTGCATTCCGTAGCAAAAGAAATCAATTCCACTGTCATATACGTACAAACTATAAATATGTCGCCATAAAGTAATATTCCGAGATATTTTATCTCAATACAAACAATCTGGTTTTTCATGTAGTATATATAAGTCATAAGGCATTCTGAATTTTCACATTAAATACTATCGCCTCGAACTGATGCATGCTTCATATCAGCACGCAAAGGATTTTCTCTGTTATGGAAATAAACCTATAACCTTTAGACTAAGTAATGGTGTCTATCGCCCAGAATGAGGAAGGATATTTTCCTCCGTCCTCATTTACTGCTCCATACATTACCGCGACCCATTTAAATGTATTCCGCTTCGAAATTTATTGAGAAATTCATGCAAGAGTCTGCACATGTTGGCGCCACGAGCTAATAAAAGTCCCATCTTAGGTTTCCAGTATCGCAATATCCATTTCGCGGAGCAAATGGATCAAAGAATAGTTTCCAGTGAAATATTAAATGCGTCGCCTTCGCGCGGAGTCTTCTAAACAGGGATTCGCCTGTTATGGACCTCGCTGGAAGTGTTTTTTTAAAAGAAAGTTTCATCACGGAAAAAATTCGGCGATACATCATCATTCGTAGCGCTTAAATAAAAAAAAATCATGATCCACGACGAAGCAGGTCCGTCATTGATCATCCACGTCTTCGCCATCGAGAGCCGTTTGGTTGAGTTTTATCGGTTCCGTTCGACCCGCGGTTAATTTTTCTCGCTAATTCTGGGAATGATGTATGCCTGGTATCTTTAAACTCATTACCGTTTTCGATTAGTGTAATATATAACGCTCGCGAGTTCTTGTTTTTCTTCTTCTCTCTGCCTCCGTCGGAAGGCTGCGTGGAAGGACTTTTAAGAAATGTTCGTATTACTCATTTTTCGGGTCGAGTCATCTTTATTTTTTAATTTAACGGCTGTCGTACATTCGTTTTGAATTTTTTTTTTCGTTTTCGTGTTATCTCATGAATGTATTTCCATTAAAACACTGCAGGAAGCTGTTCTTCTTAGGATTTCTCAGTTATAGAAAGAAATTAATTTCATTCTGTTATATTTTTTAATAATTATATTAATTTTGGTTGCGCATTTTTGGGAACTTGTAATAGTAATAAGAATGATGTTTTTCATTCTACGCTTTAATAATATTGAAAGTACATCATACATACAGTTTTATTAGACAGTATTTTTTAGATAAAATCAAATTATTATACCAATTACATTTCAAAATTTCGCTGTTCGTTGGAAGAGTACACGAATCAAGAACTGGAGAGAATACTGTTTGTCATTAACATCCTTTTATGTGCAACAACATGATTTCAGAAAATAAATTATTTTTTAAACAGGCTGTAAATAATACTCTTTCGTATCCTGGAGACTTAATTATTAAATTAAATTTTAAATTGGGAGAGACTGCAATAAATCAAAGACATTATGAGTCGCAACAGCTTGTAATTATTAAATCAATTCTACAGCTTTATAATTTTCATACCAAATTCCATTAAATTCTATCAAGTTAATGGATTCACGTAACAAAAGGAGGAATTAGGGTTAAGGCTAATAATTATATTGGTAACTTGAAGAAACAAAGATGTCCCCAAGGTAGGGTGCAACTTGACGGCTGCACTGGACCTCGCGCATCGACATTACCTCGATAAATTTGGTGTTGAGGCGGCGCATCAAAGGCCAATTTGCCCTGGGATCCCGTACACTTTGAGAGACGACTCTCCATTTAAATATTTTTACTTAAACTTTCCACGGTCAAAATAATCTCATCCATTCAGTGGATTCAATTACTAGAAATGATTTTAACTTTGTGATCGCAAGCTCGCTATGGAACAAAAATAGGACCACGTATGTAGAGAGTTAATTCCCCTAAACAAATGAAGCCCGAACCAAAAAACACAAAAAAAGAATCTCCCACAAAAGTAATAAGCTATTCCCCGCGAAACTTGGCGGACGGCGGACATGCGCCACACGCATGTCGTTTTTTTTCTTCTTAGACTAGTGAATAGCGAAATCCTTCACGCACGTTCGCCTGAACTTTACCGAAAGGGAAGGAAGAAGAAAAAAACAAAAGCGAGCGTCGTGCGATCGGATCTCGAGATATGAGGATGAAGGATGCACTGTTGCGAGGCTGGAATAATACCATTGTTCTTAGAGCGGGCATATCTACACTTCAGGGCCGAGCTTACTTACTAGCTGTGCGAAATAGTGTTGCCACCCTCTCTGTTCACCTTTCTCTCTCTATTACCATCCATTCCCCCTCTCCCTTCCCGCCATATCCTCCCCCTCCTCCCTCCCCCCCTCTCTCTCTCCATCCCCATCTCTCTCCATCCCCCCTCTCTCCCCATACCATCCCATCCTATCCCTCTCTCTCTCACTTCCCTCTCTTTATCTTCCCCTCCCTCTTTATCTCTCTATGTATCCTTAACTCTCTCACTCCCTTTGCATATTTCCCCCCCTTAACTCTCTTACTCTATACCAGGCATGTCAAACTAGCGGCCCTTTATATTGTTTATAGCCAGTGGTTCTCAGACTTTCAACTGTCGCGGCCCCCTTGAATGTTATGCGGCCCCCTTCGAATTGAAAATAGTAAAAATAATAAACTTTAATACAAATTCCTTTATTTCATATAACTGTTAATAATTTATATCACATCTTATTCCCTAAAATTTCCTGACGAAATGTTATTATTCGTGAATATTTTGGAACTTCACCTAACATCTCGAATAATTTTGCGGCCCCCCCAGTTTGAGAAACACTGGTTTATAGCGGCCCGAATGCGAATTTTTATCTCAACTTAATCGTTCGAAGTTTTATAAAAAAATATTTCATTTTTGTGAAAAAATATTTTTTTCTTAGTTATTGAGGCACAAAAGAACGAGGTCTCCTAATTATCGTTTTTTTGTCAAAAAAAGACGTCCAAACTTTTAGAAAAAGTTTATTTTTTAAACTCTAGCCCTCATCAAATCACTTTCATCCTAATCCTTGCATAACGTACATACATCGGTTTAATGCGGCCCTGATCCTTCCTCGAGTTTGACATGCCTCTATACCCTTTCTCTTCCCCCCACCCCCTTTCCGATTCATCGCACACTTTCACCCGTTAATAATGTTGAAGTGTGGGTAATTATAAATGTTTATATGCTACATACGATGGAGAACACACTTCCTCATCATCATTTCCCTCGTTCTACCTTAAAAAAATCGCCTCCGTTCCTTTCGTCATCAATAAATGATTTATGCTTCGTCCTGACTCCAGTTTGTACTTGACGCGTCACTCGATCCTTTCATCATCCTCTCACAGCTCTCCCAATAAGACCACAATTAAAATCAACTTTTCGCGCTATAAATATAAGTGAATCAGAAAGGTTAAATAAAAATTGGACTTGGATAGGGTAGGAAGGAGATCCAGTGCTTAAGGCTGAACCGGTGTAGATAGATGCCGGAAAGTTGAGTCGAGGAAGCCTATCAGACTGGAGTCCTTCTTCTTCGATAGATTATTAAAGTTACACACACACGCACTATTTTATGTCGTGCTTTTAGCCTTGTGCGTCATGCTACCGAGGATCTCGTAACTCATACATACACGGACATATATGTCTGTCTGGACACATGAAGCGAGATAAAGTCAGCTGTTAACCGCGAAACCTTTCACTTTCGACTCGTTTTGTTCTTAAGGGGAAACCGTCGATTCAATTTCCTTGATGTTTGCCGCAGAATTATATCCAGGATTGGAATTAATCGGGACGTTTAAACGCATTATTACCACGGTTAATTTATCCTGTAAATCTACCATTCGCCGCCCCGGCAGTAACGCGAAGGAGATGCTTGAACCGAAGCCAATACCGCGTCGATGCCTTTTGTGTGAAGACGCATTATTTTCGCCTGCGATCGTCATAAATTGCGAGGTTCGTCGAAATAAACCGTACAAGTTAAAAAAAAGAAAACCAATTTTTTCCGAGAGCTGAAATTTTTCCATTGAGTAGACGTAAGCTCACCAGCATACGTGAGAAAACTGTGTTATCTATAAGTGTTAAAATTATACGCAGGAATGAAAACGCGTTAATTATTATTTTCTTATTTTAGAAAATAAAACTCTAAGCCCTCAGTATTCGCGGGGGTCCTTGAAAATCAAAAGCGAACGCTACAACTCCTCTGCTTACGTATTTTTAGCAACAACTTGCCCGTGAATGTGAGGGTTGAATGCGTGAGTGACCAAATTAATATGGGGCGAATGCCAAATTGGACTACACAGCAAAATCCACCACGAATAATCAAAACAGCGAATTTCGAAGGTTTTCAGTAACGGGTAGTCATCGTACTGATCTGTTTGATTTAAGATCATCATTTTCAATCTCGAAATCCGCGTTTTGTGTAGGTAAAATATTTGTCTCAGAACGAAAGATACGGGAATAGACTTTCAGAGAGATGACGCCACGTTCGAAAAAGCTAACGCAAAATAAGTGAGACGGATACTCATCAAGGAGACATGACTTGTATTTTGATCGTGCCATAATTATCATATTGGTGTTCTCACCCTTCATGCTGCGTTGCGAAACTGCTATCTTTAAAAAAATGCGGCGTTTTTTTTTTTTTACCGCCTCTTGCTCGGCAAGAGCAAAGGTTACCGTCGTATGCAGTATAATGCGAATAAGTCTCGCGTGATCCAACTTTTATCTCGTCTCACGAACACGAAATTCATAACCGTGGTATTGCGTGCGGGTTAGTGCATTTTGAGCACCACTTCCAATCTCCGCGCCAACTGAGAATGGAACACGAGTAATTGTCAAAGTTGATTTAAAAAAACAGGCACTCATTGCGATGGAAGTTTTAAAATTTTGAAATTATACTTATTTATTTGAAAAGTTTATTATAAACAATATCATTAGTTGTGGTTATAATTTAGTTAAATAATATTAAGTTATTTTATTATAGTAGGCAGTTCTTTTACTTACTATTTTAATGAAAAGCAGTATTTCTAAAGTTTATATCACAAAATAAATCAATTATATAGTCTATTGTAATGCTCACATTGTGAAGCAATTTTTTTAGCTATTCTATTTTCAATAGGCGACAGATATTTGGTACTTAGATTTTAAAAACAGGCACGCATTGCGATGGAAGTTTTAAAATTTTGAAATTATACTTATTTATTTGAAAAGTTTATTATAAACAATATCATTAATTGTGGTTATAATTTAGTTAAATAATATTAAGTTATTTTATTATAGTAGGCAGTTCTTTTACTTACTATTTTAATGAAAAGTAGTATTTCTAAAGTTTATATCACAAAATAAATCAATTACATAGTCTATTGTAATGCTCACATTGTGAAGCAATTTTTTTAGCTATTCTATTTTCAATAGGCGACAGATATTTGGTACTTAGATTTTAAGTAAAACTTATGAAAATGGTTATTGTTTATCGTAGAGGTAGACTTTTGCTATCGTACTTCTGAGTTAAATATTGTTTATATGTGTGTGTAGTATATCGTCATGATTAAAAACTAAGTTTTAGTGATCGAAAATAAACACGCGTCATTGCTAATATAAACACAGAACGTTTCCCTAATTTTTAACAGTCATCTGCGAATGTTTTAATCGTTGCTCAAGTATTGGGCTGAGATCAGTGGTGCAGCCAAAGGGGTTTGGGTGCAGCCGGGCATTTGCACCTCTCCCCTGCCAATTGTCGCAAGTAATTTTAAAGTGACTGCTTTCGCAATAATTTAAACTTTAACTTGAAGATAAACATATTTCTTAAATGAATGTTTTTATTTTTTAAATATTTTAAAGCGATGTTCATTAGCTATTATTGGAAATTATCAAAGAAAAATAGGAGGGTAATCTCCTTATGAGAAAACGTCTTTTATTATTTGCCACCCCCAAAAAATGAGTCCCTTGCTGCGCCACTGGATAGGATTGTTGTAGCGAGGAGTAAAGACACAAAATTGACTTCCAGGAGGTCGAGACACCTCATGACCTTCTCATTTCTCCGTAATAATGTCATTCGAGAACATATTAGGTTAGTTCAATTCTTTAGAAGTGACCAGTCATCAGACGATGCCGCAGAAAGACGTGGTTCTCTTCTCGTCTCACTTCCGCTAAAGCGCGTGTACGATGACAGGTATTCTTTCGTTCCGGCCGCTTATCGATTCGCTTCTTTAATAGGGACCTTTGATGAATATTTATTAATTTTGAAGCTATGGAGCTTAAGGTCAAATGATGAAACGCGTACTAATTAGCTCAATTTTCGCTCTTGGCATTAATTTTTCCATTTCAAAAATTAAATTTCTAAACTATTAGGAGTTATTTAGACAAAGTGAAAAAATTAACGCCTTATTGTGTCCGTTTTTACGCAAGTATCATCTCTGAAACTAGTAAGTAGATTTTCATGAAGTGTGCTACTAAGGAGTTTTTCGAGCAAAGGACAATAAGAACATGATATAAATGGCTCGCATATTAAATGCACGGGTGCCATCTTTCTACGAGGAAAATAAAAACTTCCCGTCGTATCTCGTAGAAAATATATCACTTATATCAAAATGGCTTCTAAGAAAACTTGTAGAATTACTTATTAGACATGATTAAATAAATCGTAAAGAACGCGTCTGTCTTGAATTTATAAAAGCATGATGTTTGCATCTTTCCCCTCTTGTTTCTTCTCAACATTGGCTACAGTTAGCTGCTTTTTCTTTTTTTGATTATTATGAAATTTTAGTTTTTTTGATAGTTTGCATCTTATAATAGAGTTTAAGTGTCGTCACAGAAAAGTTAAATATCTAAATCGGAACAAAAAATGCTTAGAAATAAAAGGAAATCGTATTTGGCTTTTTCGTGTCGTAATTTTTTAATATGGAAAAAAATCGCTTCATCTCTTGGAACCCACCGCACGAAAAAGTAATTTGCTGTGGTATGTTTTTTTACGCTTTCACATTGTAATAGAATTAATAGAAACATTAACCTTAGATCCTCGTATTCTTAATCATGGAGTTATGAGAAGAGACTATAATCGTTAGCAAAAATATGTTATAAGAATGTTATGGATCAAAAGTAAAGATTTGCGTGCAGGCGTGCATACGCAGAGAATTTTAATTTTAATTCTTTCACTACAGCATGCGATTAAATTTTAACCTATCCACTTATCTTTGTATTTCACGTAATACGCTTTCGCCTATCATTCTAAAGGCTGCTAATTTTATGTTCACACGCACATTCTTCTCGGAAGGTGAACTCTTCTGAACGGGACACCATGTCTATTTCGACGGCCACCACCAACTCACAAAAAAAAAACGTTTTTCTTTTACAAATCCAGTCGCCCTTACTTTCGACAGAGCGAGAGACGACATCACTCCCGGGGACGACGCGACGAGGTTCCCGTATTCACGATCCTAAACGCCCACGTTATAAGGAGTAACATCTTTCGGGAGGAGTTTCGCGGAACAAGCTTCTGGTCTTCGCGGTCACTCCCTCCCTCACTCACTCCTCGCCTTGTAACATTTGCGTAGGCGTCTTCCCAAGTAAACCTCTCATCCTCTCTCTCTGTGTAGTCCCCTCTCCCTCTCCTCTTTCTTTTCTATCTTTTAATACCCTGTCCTTCACTCTCTCTTCTCTCCCCCTCTCTCTCTCTTCATATCTCTTCTCCTGCTCTCTCTCCTCCTTTCTCTCCACTTCTCTCTCCTATCCTCCTTTCTCTCCTCCTCTTTCCCTCCCCCCATCTTTCAGCTCCTCTTCTCCCTTTCCTCCATTTTCTCCTTTCCTTTTATGCATGCTATTATATGCAGAGTTTCCTTAGCTTTCCCACAGAGGATTTGCGCAGATTCTTCATGTCCCCTTCTTTTGGGTTCTTTCTTGGAGGTGAGTTTTTATTCAATACGAAAATCTTCCTTCACATTTAGCTTTTCCCATGCAAATCAACTAAATCCTTATACCACCTAGATTTGCATTTCAATTGCACGTACTTTTGTCCGTTTTATTTACTTTTTTATTATCCCGTTTCACGTTAATGTGTAAATATTTATCAATACTTTACTACTCTATTATGGTATTCGACCTCTCTTCTTCATCTCCTCTCTTTAATTCTCCTTTCTCTCCGCCTTCTTCCTCTCTCTCTCCCTCCTCTTTTCTCTCCGTTTAACGCCCACACCCGCGCCCTCCCTCATACTTCGTGTCCGATAAGTGCCACTCCGTGAACAAGGTGCCTGTGTTTACACCTTGGCAGCCTGTAGATGTTGGCGTCTTGACGGATGTCTTGCGTCAGAAGTATCGGGCTAGAAAAGACATGTCCTCTCTCTTTCTCCTCGATGTTGAGGCGCGAGTGCTGTCGACTGGATTTCCCGTCGTTTCGCGGACCACGCCTCAAGAAATTCCACAGGTCACAGAGGCGCCGACACCTCAAGAGCGGTGCTCCTCAACCGGTGTGTCGCGGCACACCATTACCCCACGGCAAAGCGCTTGGTGTACCGCGGTACATGTGACAGGATTATAGGGAAAATAACCTGTTTTATCATTCTCGAGCAAATATTGCGTAAACGAAATTTCTCATAAATAGCGATGCTTTAAGATGGGATTTATTATCATTTATTTTGGTAACCTGTAACCGAAACGAAGTTGCTTCGTTACCTGATAAATGGCCATTTTTATCAAGTAATTAGTTTTGAATCCGGATTTAACATCGAAAATTTATAAAACTTTCAGATTTTACCAACATTTTTCTTCATCTGCCATGGAGAAGCGATTATTTTATTTCAATTTCGCCGACTACAGGTGATAAAAATGTTCGATATTTGGTTCGGTATGCTGCTAAATTTCAGTGAACACGAAAACCTTTTATATGAAAGAAAAGCGCTAATGTGTTTTTCTAAGTCTATAGAAGTATCGGCGACTTTCGTGAGTAGAAATGGTGGCAGATATCGAGGATATTTTTTGAAGTCGTCGAAAATTCGTGTTAAGATAGGGTAAAAATTTGCATTTATCGTCTGAGTTTCCTCCTTGTGAAAGCACCTACGCTCTGCGAACATGAATATTTGAATATTCATTATATTTTAGAGCGTGGGAAGTTAAAAAAAATTTAGTGACCTGCTGAATTAAGGCGCTCGTGCCCGAACAGTTCGCTAGGTACATTGTCACGGAGTTGATTGAGATTATTATTTTATATTTCAGCTGGTGCAAATCTTAACATTCAATCTAAAATAGAGTTAAAAATAATTAGCATATCGTAAAAGGCTGCATTTACATTTTTATTGCATTGATAATTTCTCTAATAAATAGAGCGACTGAATATGTGAGTCAACTACCTCAACAATATTTAAAAAATTATTTATAATCTGAATATTTGAACCATATCGGCAGTTAATGTTAAACGACTCAATGACAAAAACGAATAACAATAAGGTACGTTCTCACTTCAACAGCCGAGTAATCTATTTTTTACTTGGATAACTATTTAGTCTAACTAGTAACTCTAGCAGAGAATAAACTATATGAAAGGAATAATTTGAAGGTGGTTTGGAAATGTCTATTGTAGCTGGAGTTTTTCCTTCAGACTTGCAAAATCCATAATATCCATATCTGAAGTCCAGAAAACCAATTTTTTCAGGAGACACTAAAAACTGTGTTAAGGCTAAATTTAATAGCAATGCCAACAATATTTTTTTTAATTGTTAAGGTCCCTATTGCAGTAGTTGTCCATGGACTTTTATGTTTTATGGTTTCAACACATGCAACATGTAGGTACTCTACATGGCAGTTTCACTAGTTTCTCATTTTCACCAAAATATGGACTTAAGTTGTTTTTGATTTCCACGACTCATTTTCTTTTTCGTATTGGGCTGAATTCGAGGCAGTGCCGTACTTATTCATTCATAGCTCATCAACCGATTACAAATTTGCTCATTGATACTGAATACCACTCTTGGAGTTTCAAAGAAATTCATTCGTACCGCGTGCGTGCGAATTTAGGCGTGTTCAATCTGTACTTTACTGAGGCATTTCCTTCTTATAATTGCTCGCCACCCATGTATCTCTCTCCGAAGAGTTCACCGCCTTATAAATTAGGAATCGGAAATTTTATTCCTGCTTTGGATGAAACATCTGACTCATTTATTGCGAAATTGATAGAAGAAACGTGCTGATCTTCCCTTTCAAAAAGTATCATAAGATGCCATTATTTACGACTTTAAAACCAGCTTTAGACTTCCGAACAGATTAAGATGGCAGCGCGAAATGGGAATAAGTAAGTTGGCTATGGCTTTACAGCCTCCAGCGTAAATAAATCGACTGAAACATAATTGGAGAGGCAAACAAGAGCGTGCAAATGAGATTCAAAAGCAAAGATGCCATACAGGAAAAGAACGCGATTTAAAAAAATAAGATGAAACTCATCTAACTAAAAAATGCTCTAGTTTCTTACTCTAAAAACAGAGACCAACTCTCTAACGCATTAAGCGTTCAGAATATTCGAACAGTTCAAAATGAGAATGTTCTGATCCATTTCAATATTCGTCTGAGGAATAATGGAGTATCTCGTTAATTATATCAGGATATATCGTAAAGAAAAATTGTGTGACTAGAAGGTTGGAGAGACTTGAAATATCGTCATGTTAGCCATGTAAAAAGAAGTAGAAATCTCTGGACTGCCTCTCATCGAGTCGAGTTCGATTATAAAAATGAGTAATCGAACATAAGCCAAACGGAGTAGCGGATAATTATTCGTCAAAGCGTGCAATTGATTGATATAAGTGGAAAAGTTATTGGCAATTCATTGAACAACAAAGGTTACCCATCATTAAAATAGTCTTATGCCGCATAAAGTTATTCCTTATGGAGACAAAAGAGATTACTTCTCTGTTTTATTGATATACACATCATCATCGCAATTCCATTGCCTTTAATTTATGTAGATCTGGATGTGTCTTTTGTTTGTGGATTCCAAGTTAGATTATATAACAAGGAAAGTTTCGCAATTCAGTCGCAGTTAGAGTTTTTTTTCCATTCATTCCATACTCACGGAAACGCCTCTGAACGCTTTATGATTTCTTAATCTTGTTCGAATCGCTCGCTTAGAATTGAAATGGCGGAGGAATGAGTCATGGCGATTGTTTGGTTTCATGGCGAAAATGTTCAAGCTAAAAAAGGAAAATTCAGTATCGGCCAATCGTTGTCGGGAGGTGATATTTAGAATGCATTTCAAAAGAGACAGTGCGGATTAGAATCTTCCCTTGAAGTTCCAATGTTTCCGTTGGTCACGAGCTTTAAATCAGAAATTATAACTTTTCGTAATTCGAGATAAATTCCAGGCGCGACAAAAAATAACAGGCCGATTGGATTTTCTTGTCTCCACCAATACAGATGAAATCCGACTAGAAAATGCATTTCAATTATAGCCTGTTAAGTTTCTTATGAAGTCACCTCGGTGTTTCACTAAAAAGGATCTATGCCAAGAAGGAAATTACATTAGACCATCTTTATTCTGAAATAATTTTTTATTTTAGTTAACACCTGTGGATTTACTAAACTCCTGTTGCTATCATACAATTATCACAATTAATCATTAGAGTCAAGTCACACTTGGATCTAGAATTGTTTCACCAATTAATGTAATCGGTCATTTCTTTTAACCGAAATTAATAATTAGGAAATGGCACGTTACATGAATGAACAATATTTTATTTTAAATATCGTTGAGTAATTTATATTATCGCATAATATACCGATAGTTTATATCGGAGTATTTGGTTTTAATATTTTATTTATTGACATTCAGCAGTTACCAATGAATCCGAAGATATACTCAAATGACAGCAAATTACTTAAGAGCCACAGGATCCATCAATAACTCGGAAATTAAAAAAATCTATTAAGGTCCTCTAATACATCAGCAACCCTAAAGAATTAACTTTTCACAGACGCGCTCGTGAAATCACTATAAAACGAAAACAAAAGACGACGTCTGCGCGAGCATGAAAAAGAGACTGCCATCCTTCTTTGTGCGAGTCCTTGAACTCAGCGATACTGAAGTTTGAGGGAAGGTCACGACCCTACGGAATAGCTTCTTATATATCCCTTGTCAAACTTACGACACACTTCCTCTCCTTAAATTAATGGAAACAATATAAAGACCCCCTTTCAATAACAAGTTTCGGCCATGAATCATCCAAACGGTTATCCAATTTAGACATTTCGAATGGTTTTTTTCATTTGTTAAAAAGAAAGCAGCGTTTCTGAAAAAAAACTTAGGAGGAAATTGAAAACGCCTCTCGTTTATTCTACATGTCCATACTGCGAGATGGAACCGAAAAATCCGCTGGTTCTGACTTAACAAATCGCGGTTGAAAATTGTTGATACCGACGACAGAAACTGTTAAAGCCTGCCATGAGCCTGCGAGAATGGCCGCTTCGAGCAGTCGATACCGTCGGTTTTAAAATCAACCCTTCGAGAGTAAAAGGGATTTCACGCGACTGCATCGCAATGACCACGCAACAGCATTCGTGCGCGAGTGAGAGTGCTTAACAGGATTTCATTTCGATTTGGGTTTCGTTTCCATGAGGTCACTTGAGGGGTAATTTGGCATGCTACCGCGACACACTTTGGAAGTCGATCGATCAGCATTTCCGCAGCGTTGCTTCGGAGGTTTCCCACCACACCGCGGGATTCCTTCTGACGAGAAATTATGCATTGTCTTCGTAACGCGTTCGCTGCTGAATCTTGCTGTAGCCTTTCTCTCCATTTTTGATCGTGCCTCGCATGTAACCGACGCGTCGCGACGTTACACGGCGATTATGAAGTCGCGATACGATCGTTCTGGTCAGCCGAGAGGATACAGGATAAAGGATACAGTCAGAAGGGAATGGCATAGCAAATACAGTACAACCTCACTAATTCTGACTACTACTCCTTCCACCTATTAGTCCGAATTAGTGAAAATTCTGAATTGTGGAACACAATTTTGTATTTTCGAGTTGTAGTTTACAAAACAAGCAAATTTATTCACAATCCTGCAACGTATGTTAATAATCACATTTTATCATACAGAGTTTATTCACATAGGTGTCATATTTGATTTCTTATCAGGAAAAACTGTTACCTTAACTTATTGTTACTGTTTGCACAAACAAAATTGAATGCAAATAATTCAAATCGAATAGAACACAAAGAATACGAATTTTTAACAATAAACTTTAATTATTGTGTTAAACGTTAATAACTACAAAGTTAATCAGATGTAGATGGTCCCTACCCAATCGTATTGTCTTTTTTAAAGAAATCGGAAATTTTCTGTTGTATTGCCATCTCAGAGTGTAAAAATATTTTTCGAATTCCTCGTCAGAATTTGCAAATTTACTATAATAGTTTAGAATAGAAAATAAAGAATGTTGACATAACCAAAAATTTTATGGAATCCATAAAGGGAATGGAATAACAGAGAAATAAATTTGAAATGACTAAACCATTAGACATAGCGATTATTCGTTTACCGAAAACTGCAAATCTCTCCTTCGTTTTCCTCGTGTTGTATCTCATAAATCAGCAATCTGAAAGTATTTGTTTGTATTTAACGATGCAACACATGATAAGGGAACCAATATTTCTCATGCGTCACAAAAACTGCCAAGCAACAGGTTTCAACGAAGCAACAATCAGCGAAGGACTATTAAAAGTAAAAGTTATAGAAATATAAAAGATTAAAGGCGTTAAAATTAATTTTGATTAAGCGAAGGATATGAAATAGTTCCATGACTGGAAATCGGATTTATTCTGATCTCTCTTCTCGTCAAAATTGCATTGTGTAAATCATATGAACGGACCCAAATTATAGTTTTTTTCCTATACGACAGTGCAAATCTGGTTTAATTCTATAGAAACCCCTTTTGAATGGACCTCTAAACGTCAACATTTTTCGCACGCTCATCAGAAAAAAATCTTTCGTTACAAAGTTTTTATTATTTATTTATTCCTGTCTTATCGTCAGAAAACATGTTATTTTCCGTCTTTCATTTTCGCCTCCTAAATTCAATAATGGCATATAATCACTCGCTAATATTTGGGCTTCGATACCGTTATTTATCTTCGAGTCACGATTTCAACGCCCCCGTTACCAAACGTCGGATTAATCAATCAGCCATTCCTTCGCACTCTCACGTATTTATCGAGTCTGACCGTACAATTTTCCTGCACTGAACAACTTGTCCAGCCTGTGCTCCCACGCATCGCCATCTTCGAGAAGAAAAATAAAAGAACGGATGAAAAAAAGACCGCGTTCCAGATAAACCCGAAAGGCGTCGCGACAAAAAAATTTGTGTTATTTTGAAACCCAAAAAAATGCATACTTTTTTAAATCCTTGCTCTTGTAAAAAAGGGTTCGTGTAGTATAAAAAATAAACAAAATTCATTTACTTCCATCCTTCGCTTTCTCCCCCGCGGCGTTAATGAAGGAGTACTATACGTGGGAATAGGCGTATGCGCGCATACAAGAGGTGGCGAATTTCCCGCCATCCCACGCGAGTTTCGCGCGAAGGATTCTTTCCTTTTTTTTAAATAAAAAAAAAAGACGGTTGTTGGTGCGTCACGCGTCCACCCCAATAAGGGATGAGTTGGGCATAGGCGGTGCCGATCTCGGGACGGGACGCAAGACCAACCAACAGACACCCGTGTTATGTAGGTGGATCTCTCTGGAGAGGAAAAAGGTCGGAATGGAGATTGAAAACAAGTGAAAGCGGCGAGGAAGAATCCGTGGGTGGCCGCGATCCCGTGAATGGCGGGAGGTAGAGGAATGGATAGGGTGGAGATGCCTTCGTTGTTGCATCTATTCGTGTTGCGGAGACGAAGGGGGGGGGGTATGTCCGGGGGAGGGGTGGAGTGATGGCTATCTGTAGGAAAGGGGATGTAAGAGTGGAGAAAAACCTAGGAATGGAGTCGGGTGAGGTGTTAAATAAAACATTTGGATTCCTTAACACGTGCATTTTTTCCGGTGCTTTTTCGCGAAAATTTTCTTCGCACGTCCCGAGCGCGGCCGATTTTTCTTCACTCGGCGATTCCCGGAAGATAAATTACTTTTTTCAATAAACAACTCTGGTTGGTCTTTAGAAGATTTCCCAGGAATCCAACTTTTAAATTGATAGTAACGATATATTAGTATCAGGGGCGGATCCAGAAACTTCTCAAGTGGTGGGGGGCGATCGCCCCTCCACCTATCGAATCCGCCCCTGCCAACTGCCCTATATTTTGAAAATCCCTACCCCTATCAGAATCCTTCTTTCCCTTGCTATACAGACCTAATCTGCGGCGTATAATAGAGGATTTTTGCGCGGAATGAATTTCAGAAAGCGTCCAGTGGAGTGAAATGGGGTTATCCAAGGAGGGGGCGATTGCCCCCATCCGCCACTGATTAGTATATATATAGTAACGATATATTCAAAGTACTCGTGAAAACAATTGTCCTAAACCAACATTTCCATTAGTAACCTTACTTATTATTACCACAGATTTGTAATAGTGCAAATTTTATTCGTCTGATTCGGAAACGAAATAATATTTTTTCCCTTATCATGAAAAGCAAAGATATGATTTTCAAACAGTTGATTATTCTGCACCTTCTGTTGTTGAGTGAGGCTGATCCAAGTTATCGTAAATGTAGAGGGCGTTACAAGGGTCATGTTACAAGTCTGGTCCCATGTCTGGATTCTCCAAAATCATAAAGACTACAAAGTAGTTGAATAAATCTCAATCGTTTTAGCATGATCATGCGCTTAATGGTGGAGAAAACATTGTGAAACTACGAAAGGATCTCATTTGACTTTTATAACTAACGGTGTAAAATGGCCGATGCCTTTGGCAACATTCGCACCTTGAAATGCATCAGTTATTGGACGTAATTGGTTGAATGTAAACTGCGAGGTTACATGAACTGTAATAAAAAGATGTTTTACTGATGTTGGTGTTAAGTTTTCGCACCACACTTCAAAAACTCTAGTTTTATCACATTATATTCGCCGACTTAATATCTATCCCTTTAAAATGAAATGATTTTGGCTATGAATTTAGACTTTTATTTCTACAGAATATTATCAAAGATGGCGTTATGAATTTGGAAATATAATTTTGTTCTTCGTGACATCCAACGATGTAAAATGACGTCTCATAATTCCTCTTAGAATTTTGCCACATTAACTATTCGATAGGTGGTTTACTTTTCAGAATTTTGAATTTTTATTCTAGAGGGAAAACCTGCGGTAGACAAAGAACATCTTGTATAACAAATTATATATACAGAAATAAAATAATTATACTCGAAATTCTATCGCAACTTGGAATATTAATTTGATCAGATAAAAGAAGCCACATAAAATCGCAATTAAAAAAAGGGGTTAAAATAACAAGGGAAACGCATTAGTCTCTCGGTGACCAATCCCGCTGCCCCAATTAATGCGCAACTCACGCATACACAGAGAGGGCGGTATGTGTGAATATTCCACTCTTGCGATTGCTCCTTTCTCCTCGGAAACACCGGCGCATTTGTTTGTTTTTTTTTAAGTTTTGCTTTCCGTTTCACGTTACTTGGAGGGGGTGTACGAGGCTCCTCTCTTCGGAGATCCAGCAAAAGGAATGAGAGGCGAGACGAGAGATTCTCTCGAAATAGGGTTACTAGGCGAAAGGAGATGAAAACAAAGATAAGGGAATGAGGTTTGGAGAGGAAGAGGAAGGAGAGAAGGAGGAGGTGGTGGTTATTGAGCATTCGTATGAGCACCTTTATTTAAAGTAGGTATTTCAGTATTTGGGACGATACTGACAGTATGGATGTAATATTGATGAAAGAATTTTTAACAGAGTTAAAAATTTAAAACACCTGCGAAGTAATTTATTGCGTATCAGGGGCACTTTGAACCTCTCAACTCTAGAAGCAACTGCTAAATATTTTAATTTATTAAATCAAGGATTGGTGGGGTGAGATCGGACGCTCTGAATAAGGAATTCTCATCTAGTTTCCCAATTTTTTTTAAAAATCAGAGTCAACTTGATTATCAATTGCATCGAGGCCATAAAGTTAACCCTATGTTTCATTTTTTTGAACGGTCCGACGAGCTTTAATCGAATAAATGAAATATTCGAAAAATTACGGTGGATTAAAACAAAACAATTTTTACACAAAATTTGTATACCTACGTTTCCCCAAAATAAACTACAAGAACGCCTAAAAGAATATTATTCATCGAACTCATTAAATGCTGCCGTAAATACCGTTCACATAAATTGAATGCTAAAGATGCAAACAATGTTAACGTTGTATTTCCTCAATTGACATTGCCTCGTGGATGTGTATTAAAGTAGGACGCACTTAGGAGGCATTTTGTGAAGATGCCGTCAATCTGAGAGCAATGGTTGGAATGGGTGCTTCGTTTACTGACGCAATATGAAAAAGCACGTTTTATTTATTGAGGTTTATTTAGAATAATAATAATTTATTTAACACAAACAGGTTTCTCCAATTACATGTGTTGTAATACATATTTTATGACAAGCCCTCGGCAGAGATTCGAACCCGCGAGCCTTGCAGTAGGAGCTAGACACGCTAACCACCCCTCTACCAAGGCCAAGAATTGTAAACTAAAAATTCTTTTAAAACTCAGAAACATAATTATATAACGTAAACTGATTTATTCAATTGTTAATTAAAAAGTATATTCATACCCTTGCACACGTTAGGTTTCTAATCTTAATGGCTATCGGTTTATGGAATGAACATATTACATTAATGAAAAGGGCTCTCTCTTGACGCTTTGTGATTATTCTTTATAAAAAAAACAATTCTTCTGCAGTTTTATATACGGCATTAAATGTCACACAAATTGTGAAAATTTTCAACTTTCTATCTATAATTCTAATCTTAATTTGAAATTTTTGAAGCCCCCCCACCTCCCCCCACTGCCCTAGTCTGCAGTTTACTTGCTGTTTTAATTTTATTGATTGCAGAGAGGGACGGACAGAACGAAAACATAAGCGCGTTTATGAAATAAAATGCACTAAAAAGGTGGGGCTGGTTTTGTACTCCCTTTTCCCATTTAGCCCCCACGCGTGTCTCCCCTCTCCTCCCACTCTCTCTCTTTCTCTCTCTCTCTCTTTCACTCTCTCTCTCTCTCATTCCCTTCAAAAACGTAGGCGAGGCAAAAAAAACCCCTCTCATGGCCTCACTCACTCGGCGGCACTCCAAATCGCGCGCAACATTGCGTGGCGAATGAGAGAGGAAGGCGAAAAAAAAAGAGACGCTTGATTTTTTTCTGAGCAAATCGGGGAGTCATTTCGTCCTTAAATCGTGCGTGGAGAGAGCGTTCCCGTGCGTTTGTGTACGCCTTTTCGGTTATTTAATCCGGAGGAGTTTTTAAACGTTTCTTTCGCACAAGGGATTTCCATTTGATGATTTAAAAGGACGCAGTTTTGGTATCGAGGCGGACCATTACTGTTTCTCAGAATTTTTTGCCGTAAGATTTGGCATCAATCCCTTTGAGCTACAAATCAGTTTTGGGGAGTAATTTTATTTCTATTTCGTATTCCGCGAATTTTTACGACAGAATAACTCGAGATCGAGCGAATTCCAAGAACTACTCTACTATCAGAAAAAAAACGGGAGATGGTTACTCCATATAACACGTGTTTCAGTTGTCAATAACAACCATGTTTTTGTGATCTCGCTTTGAAACCCTCCTGGCTCAAGAAAGTTAAAGAATTGGCCGGTTTTTTGTGGAAGTTCGTTTATATTTTGAGAATATATTTGTTTAAAATTAAAACCATATCTTTTTATGGTAATTTAAAAAATAATCAAAATAATAGGTAAATAGATGTATAGGTGAGAATTGTATTATCACACACCTTTACGAATGCTGGAAAAACAATGTCTTTAGTACCTTTGTAAATTATTAATATTATAATCCGATTTATAAGGATTAATTTACATTAAATGAAAAGCGCTGTAAAACATTTAGCGATAATTAACTCCGACGAAACTTGTGAATGCTTGCAACACATACAATTCACCTTTATTAGTTTTAGACGCCGGGCCCCGGATCAAAAGCATTGTGCATCGCGACGGTTTATTAAATCCTGCGTCACTCCAGCAACGAGATTGTATCTTCCATAAACGCGGCAGGCCTCCGTTGACATTCCTCGATCTTCCATTGTTTCCGTCTTGCCCTTGAGCCCCTTCAACTCTCCTATAAATTTGAATTCGGACGGAAGTCATGAATAGCGTTTTATTTATGCCATCCCTTTAGCGTGAATGCAACATTAAACCCCGCCGGAGTAATTCCCATACGAGGCGAGGCGAATAATATAACGTCGGGAGGATTAATTTAAATTTTACGACTCCCGTGCGCGTTTCATCCGAGTGGGTTAACAATGCTAATGAACAACAAGACCATTTTGTTTTGCGGAAGTGTGGGATGTTATGGAGGGTGCAGCGGCGTTTCCGTAGCTGCCTTAAATCCTCGCGTGTGAGGCAAAAAAAGTACGCGGTAGGCGAACGAACTCTTTTGTTTTTTTTTCTCTCTCTCTTAGCGGCTGAAAAAATAACGTTTGAACAGTCCGCCTCCAAAATGTTTTATTATTGGAGCGGCGCGTGGGGGTAAAAAGCGTTATGGCCTAGATTTTAAGAGGCGTTTGTTTTTATCGCTCGTGTAACATGTCGGTCTGTTCTATGAGTTGATAAACGTACGAAACGCACATAAAATCATTTTTTTTTTCGTTCTTGGCTCTGATTCTGACTTAGGAATCTTTAAAAAAAAAAAAAAAAAAAAACAGTACCGTCGTCCATTAAAGTAGTGTTTAAGAACAAGCACTTGAATTTTTTGTAATCTATTTTCGGTGAATAACCACCGAAGACCGTTGAGTTGGAGCAGAGATGCGCATTTGATTTTTATTAACCTTATTGCGTCTATTGGAGGTACTCGAGATGAGTATGTTTTGAGCGCTCGTTCTTGAATTTCATTCAGCCGTGAGACGAGCTCGGTAACTGAATTTAAGCAGTGCATCACGCACCTAAAGTTAATGTTTATGCTCGTGTATGATTATAGCCAGTTTATAACTGTTTTATAAAACAAATCGCAGTGCTAACCTGATGTATTTCACCCAATATATCAGATTTCGGGAAACTTCGGCTCACAAAAAAATTCATTTTCCGGACAAATATTTAAATTATTTTATAAATGTAACGCTTAAGAAATATAGTTAAGGAGAAAGTTAAACACGCACGATAAACCCGTCTTAAACATGTTAATTTATAATCCTTTTTGGAAAATGTATGAACTGCAACGGGTTCTCAAGTTGCCTAGAGTGATGGGCGTTGTTAAGTGGACTCACTTCCTACTTCGTTGTTGCAGATCAACGCCGACATGAAAAATGTTTCCCACCCATGCAATAAATTACGTACTCTAGAAACCGTAAAACCGCCTGGTAAACGAAATAGTACTCGTTTCTAATAAAAAGTCTATTCCGACGAGAACTTAAAATCAGCGATCGGTGATTACACC
Source organism: Uropetala carovei (assembly GCA_036926305.1). Taxonomy (NCBI): domain Eukaryota; kingdom Metazoa; phylum Arthropoda; class Insecta; order Odonata; family Petaluridae; genus Uropetala; species Uropetala carovei. The sequence goes on along the minus strand of JAXCHB010000259.1, from coordinate 1,550,588 downwards.
ACTGACGAAAGGAAATTTGTAACTGTAACGCGCGGTACATTTTGTAGGCACTGCACCCTTTCAAAGATAAGAACTTCGCCGAACCACCATCTCTAAACGCTGTTTTACATTTACGCCTACGGGAATAAAATCCTTTGGATGCACCCTTTGTTGGTTGGTTCTACGTCATAATCGATTAATTAGAACAAATTTCAAATCGCTGATTTGTTTCCCCAGAGTTTTTTTTTTTATGGTGTCCAGTTTGGGAAACGCTTCTTTAATGGTTGCCTATTCTATTTAAACCCGTCATAAGACAGTTCGAAATGGTTGAAAAAGAAACCCTTTTCCCAAAAATTTTTAAATGCGTCACAAAGCCTTTCCGAAAAAAACTTCAAAAGTTTAACTGCTCAAAAAAATTTGAGACAGCCGACAAACGGAAATTGCTTTCCTTTTCTAAATGTTTCCTGGGCCAGCAATGTATCAATTTCGTTTTCTTTATTGGTAAGTTAATCGAATATACTTTTATTTATGTTTTACTTTTCAATTTGTGTTTAAATATGATTCACATTTTAAATATTTTGTATGATAAATAGGAGGAAGTGCAATATGCTTCCCCCCTCAAAATGGCGCCATAATTGGACATATATTTCTTGCAAATACTATGGCATCCATAAACTAACAGACATTGGAAACAAAACGGGAACAACTTGCATATTAGACCAACTACCGCAATCTATGAAATGCTATCTATATAAAAAGTTTTTCGTCGAGAACATACGATTGCAGACATGTTTCATACTTCTCTTCAATAATGTGAATTTCAAGTTATGTATTGACTAAAACTCATCCGTTTTACCATTAAAGCTAATTCACACTAGAGCGTCGCTTCGCTGCGCTGCACGGTGCGTCAAAATATAGATCAGTAGAAATCATATGAGGCAATTCACACTAAACAGCGCGGCAACTGCACTGAGCGTCGCGTCGCGACAACTTTGGTTCTCCGAGAATTCTTTGACGCGAGTGACGCGCAGTCGGCTGCAGTTCCGTGAAGCGCCGCAGTAGTGTGTGCACAATAACGTCATCGCAACTTCAGAAAATTGGCTAGTTTGCCTAAGGAAATCAGATTGAGAGCACGTACCTTGTTGGTTGTAATTTTATGAGATCGGAAAATAAAGTTGGGAAGAGTTAACATTGCGATTTCCTTCCAATTTTCTGCACTTAAAATTACAATAGAAACAAAGCAAAAAATCAGTGTAGTAGTAACTGTAAAAGTACTAAGAAATGTATCACTGTAAATGCCTACATAACTCAAACAGTCTGCAAGCCGTTCTTCTGGAGACACAGTTGTTCGAAATCTCGTGTTTTGCCTCACAATATCGGATTCAATAATGGCTAAAAGTTCAAAGAATTTTTCATGCTACGTCCTAAAATAACTTTTAAAATTTTCATCATGTTGTCTTAAATGGCCAATCAAAGTATGAAATTCACCTTCACGGTTACAAAACATCCACAATTTGTGAACCCACAGCTTTCTTTTCTTTTTCTTCTCCAACCTTTCCTCTTCTTCACAAAGCAACGAAAAGCAAAACAAATCTTGGTCAGAACGGTCAGAACTATCCATTACAAATGTTCGAACTAGTTCCAATCATCCAGCTCTCTGAAGCTGTATCGCAGTGGAACGCAGCTCTAATGTGTATTGAGTGTGAAGCGACGCGCAACTGCGCTGCGGCGACGCGACGCTCTTGCGTGAATCAGCCTTTATGCGCGAATAATCAACTCCATTAGATTCCAACTTCTAAACCCTACTTTCTCGGTTTTGTCCGCTCCATTTATCTCTCCGCACCCATTCGTAACTTAGACCGCCACCATTTCGAATCCTCAACATCAGAACTAGACTTCCATCTCACAAATCTATACTCCCGCTTCTCACACAAACAAACAAACAAACCAAGAGACGAATGCATGAATTTATATCCGTTGCCTCTTCAAGAGCGACGCCATTTTAATAACCTTTCTGATACACATATTACTCTTCGTTCGGTAGACGCCCAAGGAAAGCTAATAAGTGTTGTATGACGGATGATGTATGTCTATGTAATCTTGCTGTGTGCTCAACATACTCCCGGATGTCTCAGTTACTCTACGCAACCTAATTCTCCAATTACTCTCAAATTCTCTTCGTTGTTATAGTATTATTTAAAATACTGCGATACACGTGCCTCTTCGTAAGCTTTATATTTAACAGCCACATCTATGTGAACGACATAGTCCACAAGTTAAAATATCAAATCAAGACATGCGAGAATTATATTTAAATTATTAACGAAGAAAAATAACGCATTTAAATTCCACAAAAAAATGTGAAATTAAACTGATTGTAAGTTATTTTTCTCCGTTAATATGATTATCAATCACCAAAATGTTCAGCCAAATTCCTTGGATTTTATATTTAAATTCTTTCGGAGCATGGAAAAGATATTGGAAAACCAGAGAAGAGAAACAATAATAATTCAGCAAATTTCCCTCTTGCGCGAATGCGTTAGCAAGTCATAACTTCTCATGCGTTCTCACTTCTCACTTTATTTTATTCCACTTGCAGAAGATTATATGTTCCCAGTATGACAGGCTTTTCTGCGAACATTTAATATCCCATTGTATTCGTACGCGTAGCCAGTGACAACCGCGGACGAATAGCAATTAATATGCTAACGAGACCGAAGAGACAAACATAAACCGAGCAAAAACATATACGACTCTCTTATAGAGAGAGAGAGAGAAAAAGAAATTACAACAAATTCAATCAGAAAGTTTTCCTCAGCAACGAAGCCGAAGGGCGGATCGAGGATAAACTTATTAAAATATCGCGTCCAAACACCGGATGCGGTTCAACCTTCGGCCGGATTTATAGACGGAGAAAAAACTGCGAGAGGGAGTGAAGTAACCGCCTCTTTCCGTTCAAGAAAGAAAAAAGGTCGCGGGCTTTTTTTTTATAAGCAATCTCCCTTACACTCACATGGAAGGCGTACTCGGCAGAGGGAGTGTTGTTTTCTTACACCCTCAACCTACGATGCATGAAAATGAAATTGCTAGACTCGATGATAAGCTATAATAGTCGCATAAGAATGGTAGATGCATAACCGACCTCGTGTGTACTCACACACTAACATACAAAAATATATAAATAAATATATATATGTACAGACACACGTACACGCACATAGTGATTACCCACTATGCGCCGGAGATGCGTTCCTGGAAACAGCGACTAATAACGAAATGACGTATAGCGAAACCTATTTTTCCATTGACATAATGATCGAAGTAGGGGTCATATTCCTGGAGGACATTTTGTGACACATTTATGCCATTTGTACTCCAAATAATCCATGATGATGCAGCATAGATATCATACTATGCCTAAAATTACTCAACAAAATGAAATAAACAAAAAAAACTAATATAAAAACACGATGCTGAATCTTAAATCACTGCATAATACTGCGACCACCTATGGCAGGGGGCTCCAACCTTTTCGATGTGCCGAGCACCAAGTTGTATGCCAGAATATAAAGCGAGCACCATTATACTTACGCAGAAATAGGAGTGCTCGCGGATAAAAACAAACCAACATCAAAGTTATTCTCAAGGTTTCTAGTTAAGTTTAGAAATAAAGCATTCAAGAAAACGAAATTTTTGCTCGTCTGCGGTGCTTAAATGCCCGTTTCGGTGCCCACGAGCGCCAGGTTGCGAACCTCTGACCTACGGGATTATTCGACTGTGAATGGGTACATTTTACGACCACATAACAGTTTGAAATTAAACACCAAATTATATTAAATTAAATGAATTTTCATGGTCATGAAATTAAAAACAATGCATAAAAATTATCTATAATTATGGTTAAAGATTTCTGTGTCAAAATTGGAATTTTCCGAATCCCGCCTTCGGGTCACAAACGTACACGAAGCGACGCAAGTTATGACGAAACATGCTCTTTGATTCGTTGACGACGTACATGCGTATAAAGAGACGACGTATAGCGGGGAATTACTGTATATTTTCAAACCGCGGTACACTAACTCGCGAGTCCCGCCGTACTATTTCGAAACGCGTATTATCTTCTCTGTTATTCATCCGCGTTATCTTTTTATTAACTGTATCTCTCTAACCTCCTTTCACATACTACTTCCCACTCTCCAAAAACCATTCCATTCCTCCTCCTTGAATCTCTTTTTCCCTTCCACGCTCGCTAATCCAACCGGGTTGGGAGGGGGGGGGTAGGGACCCTCTCACTCCCTTGTCTTCTCTCCCTCTCTCTTTCCCCACCCCTTTCACCGACTTCCCGACGCCTCCGAAGCAGTTTCATAGGCGCCGGCGGCATGCGCCATGGTTATTGTTTCGTGGGAGACGTAAGACGGCGGCGGCGGTGGTGGTGGTTTCTCCGAGGCGTGGGAAAGAAATGGGGACGGAAGGGGTCGGAGGGGCGAGAGATGTGCGCGTGTGTAGGGGGGAGGGCGGCGGAGATGGAGCGGGGCGCTTGGAAAACTAGAAACGCCGCGACGCTTGGGGAAAACTCGAGGTTGTGTCCAGTCGGTTGACGGGAGAGGGCGCACGACCTATCTGGCCGTGACTTCTCCCCCCCTCTCTCTTTCTCTACCCACTTTTTACTCTTTCTACTTATCATCTCCTCTATTACTCTTCGTTTGTCTCTTTTCCCATCCTCCCGCTCTCTCTCTCTCTTCCCCTATCTCTTTCCTCAATCTCCTCATTTATTTCGCTTCTTCATCCTCCACTTCCTTTTCCCATTAATTTATGTTTTTTGGCGTTCTACTCGGTGAGCTCTCTTTCCCACTATCCTTTTTACTTTCTCCATACGTAGTAATGGGAAAGTATTGTATTCACGAAAAAAATCGACTTCGAGATCCCTAGAACACGTTTAGACTATTTTCGGAATGATGTGTGTGTGTGTGTTATTGTGGGCGCTCTAACTCAAAAGGTACGTGCCATATCGTTGCCAAACTTCATATATAACACTTTAACATGAGCACAAAGAACCGATTAGTTTTTGGACAATAACGGGTAACCGGAAGTCGAGGTTTATTCGAAACCCGATTCGGTTTTTGCGATATTTCTTCGTTAAAATATCATTATTGTATTTACAATTCTATACAAAAGTTATAGAGAATGTAATTTCCTACAACTTTCATTTGAAACAATTTTCTATAGGAGTTATTGTTTAGGAGTTATTTATAAATAACCGGTTTTTCGGTTTTCTCCTTAAAAACATCGTTATTGGTAATCTTCGTGAGGACCAAAGTTGTAGAGAATAATATTTCTTCGAAGTTTTGTTTATAACAAATGTTCGTAAAACCATCCATTTCGGAGATATTTAGCTTTTTCGTAATTTCCAGTATACAGCGCCACCACCATGGAACGGTTAATTCTGTAAACGTAGCTATTTCAAATATACCTATACGAGTGTATTCTTTTACAATATGAAATAATAATTTTGCCTTATACTGATATTCAGAATAATTTAAATATCTATACCGCAAGTATGGAGAAAGTCATGTGTTGGCCACATCAGATTTTTTACTTTTTCTTTACGTTTTCTGCTTTCTTCTGTTCCTTCTCTTCCTCTCTCCGCTTTTCATTTTATCCTTCTTTTTACTCCCTATCTGTACGCTTGCGTAGTTTTGTACTATGATGGTTCTTGCTGTCACCAAAAAAAAAATTCAGTTTTTTCCTTCCTTTTCTTTTTGTTTTGTAACGCTGGTTTTTTCGTGTGCTTTTTCTGTGCATATAGCTATATGAAGAATTTCCTTATTTCTTCTGTTGTGGGTTTGCGCATAATTTTCACACCCCTTTTTCGTGCGTGTAGGTTTTTTTTTGCTAAATATGTACGATAAGCTATTTTCATAATTAGATTTTCCAACTTAAATTTCGATACGTCGTTTTATCTCTTTTAAACATTATACATTCCATTTGCACTTATTCCTTTACTTTATTTTAATTCTCTTTCGAAGTTTCACTGCCATCTTTAAATATGCATTTACATTTTATATCGAAAATTGTAAAATGCTGGGTGAGGGTGTAAGAGGGGCTAACTAACTTCAACCATTCCCAAATAAAGGCATTTATCTAACTGTCTCGCCTCCCTTATTCTCGCGATGTCTTTCACTTCTATCCTCAGTCTCATTTTCTCACCCCGCTTCTTTTTCCCCAATTCCCTCTCTTCCTCTTTCTCCTTCGTTCATTTTCAGTCTTCCTTGTCTCTCCTTCTCCCTTGAGCTTTTGAGAATTCACGTCTAATTTTTCTCTGTCCGTTTTCCCCCCCTGACGCGTGAGCACGGATGGCCGATTCCGGATCGATTGAATTCTTTTGCGATTAATGGGAAAAGTTTAATCGATTCACTTGTAACCATTCGTCGTATAATTCGCTCATGATGGTGCTATTTGTAGGTTTTTCTAAATAACAGTCAAGAAAACATTTATGAAACATTGTAGAATGACATTTGCATATGATTTGCTGCGATTCCATCAACCTGTCGAGATATTCACATTCTGTGATTTTATTTTAATCGCTGCTATTCATCGTCACCATTACTCAAACGACGCCACTTATGCTTTCCAGGACTACATTTTATTTTATTTTAAAGGTTTATACAGCATGTAGTCCATCCATTGCATTGATAGCTTCTTTAAATTTATTTTATTTTGTGTGTGTGATCTTTATAAAAATTGACTAATTTTAAGCGCAATTCTTCATTTAAAAATGTTATAGGAATCGAATCGGATAAATCGATTCCAATTATTTGATTAACAATAATAATCGAAACGTCCAATCCGAATCGATTGACTTGAATCAAATGAATGACCGAATTTGGCCATCCCTACGTGTATATCGGATTTTTTTTATCTTAACTATTCTGCATTACATGCCCTGGGTTCTATCACTGCTGTTTTACTTTCTCATATACGTAGTATAAATAGAAAGTACATATTGTAATGGCGAAAATATTCTACCTCAAAATTTTGATGCAAGTACACGTTTTAGGTGTACCTGAGTCCGAAAATGTTGTTTTCGCCATGCCGTCTGTCTGTGTCCGTGAGGAACCGTAATTTAACATCTAATAGAAAACAAACGTGTCGAAAATGTAATATCTCAAAGTGGATGTTGTTTACGTGGTTAACGATTATAAATCACCATCAACAGCAAATGAATTATTTGAAGAAACAATAAGAGAACTAATGAAATCTATATGAATCAGCTGTAATAGAAAAATTATAATTTTGGGAGACTTTATCTTTAACATATTTAACAAAAATCGATCTTTTTTGAGTTAACTCATGCAGAAACAGAATTTAAATTTAGCTCTGCCCTCGGATTAATCTATAACCAATCACGACACTCAGATGTTTTATTTACAAATATTAATGATTTAATCGTAGGCGTATATGAAAATTTTCAGTTCATAAACCAATATATTGTTATCTGCCAGAGGATAAAACTGATACTATATAATAATATTTCGATTTTCGCAAAATAGCTCAAACGACGCATTAGTATATGAGAAAGTTTGTAAAATGTATATTGTACCGATTTTTTCGATATACTTTAAGCGTCAAGTATTGTATGCTAGATCTTCATTTTCCTTTGAGGAGAAAAGAAAGGAAATCTTTGGTCATAAATTTTTCCTTATAACCATATGTTATTTTAGCAGCTTGCAGAAACTATTGCAAGGAATATATTTGCTATCCATCCGCGTTTCTATCATTTGCGATTTATGGTAAACGTGTTTAAGTAAACACTTTTCTTTCCCTAACTCGGTCCCGGTTAGTCAACGATTGCTTTCTAAGGGGGTTTTATTTGCATTTAATCGTTTTTATACATGATAGAGATATAAATAAAACTGTTAGTGCAAGCAGATATGTTACATGGACTAGAGTAAATGTTTTTAATAAAGGTTTCATTTTATTTCCAAATTGGTATTAACTATTTCACAGGTGCAGGAAATTGGGTGAGGGAACATAGATAAAATATGCACGAGAATCATTATCAGATATTTCTTCTGCACTCCGGTCGTAAACTACGCAGATATATATGCTAATTTAGCCTGAAGCTGAATTAAAGCATTCAAAAGTTTTCTCTTTTCCTTTCAATTTACCCCAACGTCAACCAATGCCAACCTAATTCCCTAAATAGATTCTGTCCTCTGGTTCCGCGTGGACTTCCTTGACCAAACCAATATTGGACAACTTCCAAGTCCAGCAGGGCGACCTCTTCAAACGGATCCAGAAACATAAGATAGGAAAAACCAAAGAAAGTTGCTTATTTAAATATCAGCTTGGATTATCAGCAAAGAAAATAGCGAATTACACGTACGTTTAAACTGCTAAAGATTACATAATAATACATTTGCTAATTATATTACGATTCATTATATCATTAATATATATAAGTACAATATTGATTCATATTTAAATTCCGTACGTATATATTCATCAATGCTCTTCGATAATTTCTACTTTTTTATTCGGGAATTTTTTCTTTGTTCAAATAATTTTAAACTTTATTTAATTTAATAATATAATTAATAAAAATCGAATGATGTTCTAACTTGTTGGTAACTGATTTTCAGAATTATAAATACAGGAGAATTTCACGTTTTATGTGAAGTATGACATATTTTTTTCCATAAATTCCTTTTTCGATATTTCTCGTCCTCTGAAATACCACACGCGACGTCGTGCATTATATTAGCCCTATATCCCCTAATGAAGTCGACAATCTTTCGTTCTTCCATCGCTCAATGCACCGGAGAGAGTGATGCAGCGGAAAAATAAAACGGATCGCCATATTTCCAGCTGGAAAAGAATGCGATTCCGCGAACCCCTCCGTTGCATTTTACGTATTTTATGGAGCTGTCTGATTAAGTCATCCACTCCACCTGTCCCCTTGTGGTTCTTCAACCAGTTCCTGACTTGCGAACCGCGACTCCGGAACCGGTCCTGGCGTCTACAAACATTGTACCAGGTTATTTTTAATTTTTCGATTCGATTTACATTCCGTTCTTCTGTAATCGCGCTCTCTCTCTCTCACTCCCATTCTCTCTTTTTCTCACTCTCTTTCTCCTTTCGCTCTCTCCGTCTCTCGACATTTCCTCGCTGCGTAGCAACAGCGCTGTCTCCGGAATTAATTCCGTTCCTTCCTCTGATAAAATGGCATTCCTGAATAAAACGAAGATATGAATGTTTATATTTCCTACGTTAGATTTAATTGATGCCTCATGCCTTTCAGTCAATGTAATTGATGTCTTCTTCTCTTACGGTAAATGCAAGTTGCACAATAATTCACCCACGAGAATAAAGGGAAACGTAAATGAATGGAATCCTTTCCGAATAAACGCAAAATTTCAGCAAGATAGAAACCTCAGCCCGCTTTAAATTATATCAGGACTAATTGAACTATTACGCGGGATTATTTAATAGCCTAATTCAGTTCTTCATGGCATTTTTTATAGATGCCTTTCCGAAGATAAACAATTTTGCGACACCCCCACCTCGAAACAAGTTTCTATATTTACACATACGAGTATCATAACGATTGGACGTATTAATTTGTTTAAACTAAATCATCGACAGCTTATTAGTGGAAAGATTATTGCCATAGTGACATGTTAGCATTTCGAATTCGTTCATTTTGTTAGTTTTATAAAGTTTTTTTTTCGCAGCATCGCTGACCTAATTGAACGCTCATCTAAACGTTAACGCCTATTATGTTGTCCGGCGTCATTTTTAATGACTAATAAAGATGGCAATATTTCTAATTCGTTAATGTTAAATTGCAGTTATGAAAAATTGCTTTATTTGTTTTCATTTCTTTATAACGCAATAAACTTGAAGCCAGCTCCTTTCTAGTGCATTTTAACGTAAATTTTAATGAAGCATAATAAAAAACCTGTCTTCTGTCAATCAAATATTTTTGAGACGATGTACGGAAACAAAAATTTGAAAATTCAGGATTAAGTGAAATTATCGTCGCCGTTATTGGGGATCGAAATTCACAATTAATTAAATAAATATTTCAGCTATGTTTATTTGACGGCATCAAAAAAATTCTGAATTTATGCGCAGAATCGTTAACTCTCCTTTGGTGCTGCATTTATAGCAAGTATTCAATCGGTCATTAAAAAGACGGATAACTGTTATTCTACTCTTGTAATATTATATGTTGTATCGAGATGTTATTGTTCACAGTTTTTATCTTTAAGTGGCCGCACTATGACGGTTAAATTTTTAATACTATTTTTGTTAAACCTTTTTAACCGATTCCAATATGCTGTGGTTTATTTTGAGGCTGACTGTGTGACTCCCTAAATTCCTTCGCCTTCAGCTACTAGAAAATTCTTTTAAAAATATTTAATTTGAACTCGCAGAAAAAATAAGTTGATGCCCAGTTAGAAGTACCATTAATACCACCCTTGATGAGAGGACCAATGCCCGATTATCTAGCCATCATTTAATTAGGTGCATAAATGCCCTAATATTATTTCATGTGGATTTTGAGCAGTATTTGTTGAAGATAAATAACAGATTTTTTTTAAAGTGAGCGAATTCCGATTTTAGTCTTTAGAATCACGTAGATTTTCTCCTTGAAACATCGCCGTTCTCTATACCAGTACATATAACATCGGAACATCGATTAACACACGTACGTATCCATCATGTAGCATCAGCAGGATAGCTGCGTAATCCCATCATCCGATCTCCGTTTCCTTTCCTCTGAAATGTAAATCCGTCGCGTTCATAACGCATATCTGCATATTTTCTCCGAGACGTACACATCGCGTTTGCCAAAAGTTTCAAGTTGTCCGTCCGGCCTCTCCGTTTCAGTCCTCACGTTATCAATACATGCATGTATCAGTAAGTCGCGTGGTTTTATCCACGATAGCATCTCGCATGTTTTCCGTAATAAAAAAAGAGACGGAAACTTCCACGCACCTCTGCCTATATGTATACACACGTATGTATGTACTACTTCACCTTAGGCTCTTCTTCGCCGACCGTCGGCGTCTCCATAGATTTTCCTTTCCGACCACCATTTCCCCCATACCGCGCAATCTAGCACGCATCAAAACGTCTCTTTGATTCTCCGAACACGCACGCGTCCCAAGCGTCACCTAAGAGGAATCAAACTCGTTTTTTCGCTTGTCTCCGCGACTCTTCCGAGAACTCGACTCTTTCTTCACCCTCCTCCCCCTTACCGCCCCTATTTTCCCTTCCCACCCCCCCCCCATTCACTCTCTCTCTCTCTCTCTTATTGGTCGTCCTTCTCAACGGAATGTATGAATAAATCGATTGTTTTCATTCAATCGACGGCGAACGCGCACTTCTCCCCCCCCTCTCTCTCTCCTCGGTAAAGAGAGAGGGAGAGAGAGAGGATGACTCCTTTCTACGGACGCCAACAACGTCCGTCCTTCGTATGTATAAAGAGAGTGAGTAACTGGGAGAGATTGTGTGAAGGGGGCAAAGCGATAAGAGGGGAGGGGGTGTGGTGGAGGAGGAGGGGAGGGGGGGAGGAGGGGGGAGCGACTTAGTGCGAATGTAAATGACTCTCAAACATCGAGGTTGTGGCAAATGGAGTGGAGAGAAAAGGAAGGATACAAGAGGAGGAGAAGATAGATAGAGAAATAGGGTGGTAGGACTTTGGGAGAGTCAGAAGGAGGAGGTGAAGACGTAGTGTCATTGGAAGGATAGAGAAAAGGGAAGAGGGGAGGAGGAACAAGATAGTAGGGGGGAGGGAAAGGGGCGAAAGAGGGACGGATAGAAAAGATATAAGGGAAGAAGGAAAAGTACGAAGAGACAGAAAGATAACGGAGAGGAAGACAGACAGACGAACGACTTTCTTAAGGGCGAAATTGAAACTATATAGTGGACCATCTGGAGAGATATGGTAGGGAGAGACGGAGAGAAAGGGGGGAGAGGGAAAAAGGGGGAATAGAGGAAGATTGAGATTGTAGAAGGGAGAGAGGGAGTGGGAGAGTGGAAAAGACAGAGAAAGTCAGACAGACAGACAAGCGACTTTACAGTCTGTTAAGTTAAGCCTTGGGTCATGTATGACTACGGTGGCCATTCGTCCTTTATTTTAAAGGACAGTCCTTTATTTTAAAGGACAGTCCTTTATTTTAGGACGTTGTCCTTTAGATTAAAAAAATTCAAAAACACGTTTTGGTCCTTTATTTTTTTTTAGGTGAATGCCGGACTGTCCGGCAGAGTACTGGGCAGGAGGTACTATGATTTTCAGTGTGTCCTTTATTCCCCTCCAGAAAAAATGGTCACCGCATGTATGACATAAGGTATTAATTACATATTTGGTTAGACGAGCATAGAGAAATGGTATGGAATAATGATATCTTTACGGGTTGAAAAAATTGCGCATCGGCTTTTTCTAACACGGAAAAAATGAGCGTTGGAGGGGGAGAAAGGGAGAACAGTGGGATATTGCGGGGAAAGAGGTGAAGAGAGAGGAGAATCAAGGGTTAGCAGCAGGGATAGAGAAGGAAAAGAAAAGCGAGCGTGAAAGAGAGAGTAGAGGAAGAATGTGACAGAAAGGAAGAAAGGAGAAGTGATTGGGTGGAGTGTAAATAGAGGAAGAGGGAGTGAGAAGGAACTCCGCCATTGAAAAGGGCGTGCGTACTTCGCAACCGGGATGCAAATTCTCCCGTAGCGCAGGGTTGTGAAGTATAGATGAGTCTGGCGCAATGCACGTCGGGTAGGAGGTGGAGGACGTCGGTTAGAGCCAATGTTCGTTCTGTTCGGATGTGTTGCGATGGAACTGAACGTTCGCGGGGGAGAACTGGTTTCCTTGTGGAGTGCGTGAAGGAGAATGCAGACGGTGAGAGACGTAGGCATTTGCACTCGTAGAGTTGAATTCAAGCGTGGCAGCGCGAGACGGGATTTTGCGTGATATTTTTTGAACGCGATTTCCTACCGGTTATGAAGTAGGTATGCCGATATAAAATGAAATCGAATGCATTTTTTTTTTGCGATTTCTGCTCCGTTGGTTTATGGGATTGTGTGTGTGTGTGGAAGGAGGGAGGGAAGAGGGAGGGAAGAGGGGGCGAGAGGTTCCCTCCTCCCTCCCCGTCACGGAGTGCAGTCGAGTTCATGGGCTCCGTTCCGCGAACGGGCATTTTATGAAAATTTATCGCGAGACCGATCCAATCTTCGCGAACGGCGTCCGGCTTATGTAATCGATTGTAATACAAGTTCGGCTCAATTGGATTGACTCCGGAGAGCGCACGGACGGAATCATTATTTTAAATTTGCTCGAAGGGGGGAAATCACTCGATGACGATTTATTCCGAGAAATTGAGAAAAGTTAATACATTAGTATGCTTGATGCGAGGCATTGGAGTTGCGTGCTTAGCTTTGCGCGCCTATGGCTATGACGAATGTAAGAAGAGAAAGATTAGGGGTTTTCATTCGGGTATAGGAATGATGCGATGGCACCTATTACTATAAACTTTCGGGAGATTGTTGGAAATAACATAATAGATGCACTTATTCGAAGTAATAGAAGAACGTGACTACTTTTACATATCGCCAACAAGTTGAGACGATATCGAATCAAAGTATTTCATAAATAAATCCGGAGGAGGTTATCAGAATTTCATTTCTGACTTATTTTTTGTGGTTTGGTGTTAATGCCCGCGATGGATTTCATCTTATCAGTGGCCAATTTGGATAGTTAATAAGTTCGACGAAGCCGAAAAAAGAAAAAATATATCTCCTTTATAACAACTTTATATTCACGTTTAATATCATGAGCACGGTTTGACCGAAACTAGTTCAGAAAAAATTCTATCTTTAATAACTTCTAATTCAATTCAACGTGTTGAGACTGTCAAGTAGGTTTAATCTCATGGGAAATTTTGAATAAAATAAATATAATATTAATAGCTTCTAATTTACTATCGCCGGAACCTGTTGAGACAGGAAAGTACGTTTAATCTCACGGGAGAATTCGAATTAAATCTTGGAATTCGGTAAGATTAAACAGAAATGCTATTTAATAATTGTGGAAGTTTTTCAATATCTTTGGCTCTTAGTAATAGATTCGGTTATCGAGGCAGACTAAAGAATTCATTCAGTCAGTTTTTTTAGAATGGGAATTCCTTTTGTACGATCTATCGATCGGTCGAATTTTTTATCCTCGACCTCGAATTACGCGCGCCCCTTTGAACGGAACGTCTCAAACGGGTCACTTCACGGGGTCAACAGTCTCCGGACTTCATTGAGCGTCGCGTTGCGGACGTGTTGCTAATTCCGTCGAATTATATAGTCCGACGAACAAAAAACGTGAATATCGCTCATTTAACGTCCCAATAGATAATATGGAATGCTATTTGAAATAGGTACGAAGTGTTCTGACATCTTTATGAGGTAGACCGGAACCTTTACAATAAATTTCCTGTTGCGTTACTATTTTAATTGCCTTTCAATTTTATCACGTGCAATAACGTTTTTATAGGAGCTGTTTTATGAAGTGCTGTTTACAGATGCCTCTATCTCTTATATCAGAGGTAGGCAACCTTTTCTGTACGATGTGCCACATTGGTGGCAATAAATCTATCAGTAGACTGCATTGGAAATTGCCAATGATTCGGCGGACTGGAGATTCTTAGGCACCACATGAACGAAAATCAAATAACAATTAAGTTGTCAAGGTTAAAATTTCAATATCAAATCGTGACGGAATTCAATCTTTGAAATACCACCGGGGAAAGATTAAAAACAACAGGAATTAATTTTAATTGAGAAATATTGAATAGGAGCTCCAAACTTAACGCTAGATATTTTAGCAGATTTTGATAGATGAAAGATAATATTTGGTAGGAAAAAAAGTAGAAATGAAAAAGTTTTGAAACTATGAAACACTGACGGTGGGCCGCATGCTTTGTAGGCCACATCCGGCACGCGGGTTGGGCAAGTTGTCCTATATACGAGGATAATCGGGAAATTAAGAAGATTGCAGAGGGACCTTTCCTCTGCAATCTTCTTAATTTCCCGATTATTCTCGTTATCGTTCAAGATACTATTTAGGATCTGAAACCGTTCCCTTCCTACATCACTTTTTTCCGTCCTGTTTTCCTCCTAACACGTCTTTAATAATGCTCTCTCGCTTTAGCTAATTTTCGATCCAGTTCGCCTTCCTCTCTCTTGTGCGCCCTACAATCATTCGCTTTTCTCCTATTCTTCTTAGCATTTCCTTATTTTACATTATATCTATCCATTTTATCTTCTGCAATTTTCTTCACGTCCACATTTTGAAGCTTTATAAGTTATGTAATTTTTCCCGAGTGTCTGTTTCTGCCATACAGTGCGATACTCCATACATAGCACTTTATCAATTTCTTCTATATGTTTTCGTTTGTTTTTCCCGTTAGTAGAAATATCTTTCTTCTTTAGACGAATTTTCCTTTCGTTATTCCTGTAATTGCTACATCAGCGATATTTTAACTATGATTGCCATTTGTATTTTTTTGCGACGTAGATAGGCTTTGCTATCCTATGAGCGATGAATCGAATGTGATGGAACTTCCAGGACTTAAGCTAAATCTTAACGTTTTTGCGAGATTGGAAAATTTTGTAATTAATTCATCAGAAGACAAAACCACCCGAAAATTATTAGCATTGAAATGTTTCATCTGCTGACGCCGCTAAATACTTTTCTTTCTTTTCGAAGAATAAGTCAATTGCTATCAGCTTCTTAGCCTATCCCTTCTTCGGTGTGTTCATTTTCTCTCGCTCGCGCTTCCCTCTCATTCTGTCATGCTCGCATTCGTAGGATTCAGTTAATTTTCAACATTTTAAATTTCTTTATTTATAGAAATGTTATTCTTCCGAAATTCTAGTGTTTCTTTAAAAAAAAACTCCTTCGGTTATTTTTTCATTTAATAATCTCATAACCAGAGCTGCAAACCGAACTATCATTTTGCTGAACCGCGAACCGAACCGAAACAGGTGACTAATTTTCTACTGAACCGCAAACCGAACCGGTATTTTTCTTTCAAAAGTGGTTCGGTTCAAGCTCGATTTACATTACCACCGCGAGCCGTAAAGGCAAATGGCAGGAAGTCCCTTCACACAATACCTACACTATAGCCAGCAGTGCGCTCAATACTTATTGCGATAATTATTGGACAATATTGAACGGCTTCCAATAAAAACAAATATCCTCTCCTATTGAAAAGTTAAGGAATTTAGCCACCCACAACTCTTTGAGGTGGCTAAAGTTCTTTTCGCAGTTCCTGCGGCTCAAGCAAGCGTCGAAAGATGTCTTTCAATACAGAAATATATTCTAACTGATGGAAGTAGTTGTTTGAGATTTTAATTTTTGGAAGGCATTTTATTTTTGAAGTTACACAATTAGGTGTCATTTTAAAAGTACAGAATGTATCAGATTTTCTTCAAGTATTTATTTATCTGGTGTACATCCGTAACCATCAATAAGATAATAGTTTTTGAGATAGTTGAATAATTTTATGAAGCATGAAAAGTTCAGTGTACTGAAAAAGACGCATGTTATCGAAAAACTATAAATTACCGTGTAAAATATGAATGAAATATAACAAATACAAAAATGATTATTTCAAAGGCATTTTATATTCTTTCGAATAAATGAAAACTCCACGTAATCATTGCTTCCGTGCTGCTAGTGCTAATAAATTTTATTTTATATTAATGTATTAATTACATTGCATATGGTATTTTATTTAAGTATCTCTTCATGATAACATTATTTCTCTACAATGCGCACGGTAAAATAAAATGAAAAAAATTCCAATTTTGCATGAACCGAACCAGTGCCAAAAAAAGAATTATGAACAGAACCGTGAACCAGACCATCGTCTTAAATTACGAACCGAACCACTCCAAAATTTAGACTGGTTTGCAGCTCTGCTCATAACACGAATAGGCATCAACGAATAATTCATCAAAAGACCGATTAATACGTATAAGCTATGAAAAACATCATTTAACATTAATTTCACTCCTATATTTGAAATTAAAAAATTATCAATGCAAGTGATAAATCATCTTGACACTTTTAATGTAATAGTGGACTTTATTTTAACGAATAAACAAAGAAAGGACCCTTTCTATCGATTCTCGGATGCCAATAAAAATTCTGGCTTAAACATAAAATCAAAGTGCAGACGAGGGACAGACGAAGTAGTACGATATTATGGTTAATGTTTTCGAGAAAGAATTTACACATTCGAATGATATGATAATGCATTCATGTAATGATTTGATAGTCGTATAAAATGTAGCTAATTCAGATTATTCCCGCGTTTTTCGAATTCTTTTTTTAAAAAGAATAAATTTAAATTTGAAAATAATTAATTAAATTATTAAGTGCTGTTCTTTACGAAATTTATAAGTTTTACAAAGACGTGCAAATGCTTTAGATGTTTTTTAATACAAAAGTTTTCTGTTCGTCATCTCCAAACCGAAGGTGCTCCTCCGCCATAAGGCGTTTAGAGCTCTTCAGATGTTGTTCAAAGTTACTTCAAATAATGACTCGTGAGAAAGTGGCCATAAACAGTTAAGTCATTCCACTGAAGTAGCGAACCGTTGTAAGAAAAAAGGGAAGCGTCTCCTCCGTACATATTTGCAGCGGATTAAAATATTTTCCCCTCATGCATACGCTGCGAGAGGATTTGTGTAAGGAGATTAAGAATTCCTCCGCTCGTTCCTACATCCGAGTCTCTTCATTCCTCCTCCTCCTCCCTCCCTTAACCTCACCCCCTCAGTTTTCTCTCCTTTTTTCCTACTTCTTTCCTCCCTCACCCTCTCACTTTCCGTTTGTCTACTTTGCTCTCCTTCCCTCTCTCCTTCCATCTCCCATTCCCTTTCTTTTTCATTTCTCCCTCTATTTCTCTCCCTCTCTCTTCCCTTCTTTCTTCTCTGTATCTTTTCCTCCTCTCTCTTTCTCCATCTCTCTTTCTTCCGTTTTCTTTCTCTCTCGCTCTATTTTTCTCCCTCTCTCTTTCTCCTTTTTCCCTGTCCCTATATTTACATCCCTCTCTTCTCCGTCTGTCTTTTTCCTCTTTTCACTCTTTCTCCATCTCTATTTCTCCCTCTCTCTTTCTCCCTATTTCGCCCCCTTTCTTTTTCTCCTTTCTCACTCTCCCTATATTTCTCTCTCTCTCTCCCTCTCTTCTTTGCCTGTATCTTTCCATCTTTCTCTCTTTCTCCCCCTCTCTTACTCTTTCGCCCAATTATTCTACCTCTCTCTTTCGCATTCTCCCTATATTTCTTTCACTCCCTCTCTTCTCTGTCTCTCTCTTTCCTCATCTCTCTCTCTCTCTCTTTCTCCTTCAACCTCCCTCCTCTCCATAAATAAAGTCGTTTGTCTGTCTGTCTCTCTCTCTCTCTTACTCCCTGTTTCTCTATCTCGCTCTCTCTTTCTCCCTCTCCTTCCCTCTATTTTTCTCTTCATTTCTTCTCAGTCTCTCTATCTTCCTCTCCCCTCTCTCTATTATCCCTTTTCCTCCTCCTCCACTTCTTTTTCTCCCTCTCACCTTCCCTCTCTCTCTCTCTCTTTCTCCTTCAACCTCCCTCCTCTCCATTCCTTCCTCTTTCTCTCTCCTCCATCATCCAACGCTCCACAAGTGTGGCTCCGCTGTTCTTCTCCTCCACTATTCCCCTCCCTTCTCCATAACCCTAAGAGCATTGAAGCACTTAACCCGCATAAGAGATATTTTCTTGGCACGATCCCCCGTAAAAATTAAATGCACCGCCGCAGGCGTTCCGACCTGGCTCGAAAGTGGCAGAGAGAGAGAGAGAGATAGAGAGAGCATGAAAGAGAGACCGGCAGAGAGAGATGTAAGAAGGAAATGAAAGGGTTAGAGACAGGGAGAGATAAAGAAATGTAGAGAGAGAGGGAAAGCAAAATGGAGATACCCTTTTTTTCCGTACTTTTTTATCTCAATTCCTCGGATGGTAGTTTCTACCACGTGTGAGCTAAGTGAGGCATTCATGAGACTGCCGGCAAAGAAAAAGTTTTTTTTTCCCCTCCACGAGGCGTCGCGCGACGAGAAAAATCCTTGCGTGGCGAATGAAACGTTTTATAATCCACTTCAATCATCAATTAGGTTTTATAATGCGAGGATAAAGTTTCCTCCGAGGTGTTTTAAGTGAGGAGAAATGTCGTTTCCAAGGTGACCCGGACGTTTTTTCTCTCTGTCGAACGCATTTTCTCGCGATATCTTTTATTTTTAAATTATTGTCATCAGAAAATGAGCTAAATAAAATTTAGTTCTTAGGTTAACTATAAAATATGCTTTGAAGAAAAATTAATGAAATGAACATTAAAAGAAAGAAAAACATTATTATTATCATATGTACTCCTTTGAAAACACGATGAGGAACATCCAAGGTCTCATATTTGTAATGGGATTAGAATGATTCAAGGACGGAATACAGATACTATATCATTCGTTCCGCTCAGAAGTGTACGAAAATATTTACCTAGATCTACGTATCGTATTATAATCAAAAGTTCCATTAGAATTCTTAAACATCTTTGTCTTATTACAAGTTAATAAGGTGGAGAGTCCAACTTCACCCATACCTTAAGAGAGTTTTTTTACAAATTCTTTTACCCTTTTCAAAATCCAAAATATTGGTTCAAATGATTAATTAAGTTTACCGCGTCCGAAAATAATTTTACGCAGTCGATAAAGACACGAAGAAAGTGAGAATATAATCTTTTCTGCAAAACATTAATTGGCGGAACTCCATAATAAATTTATATGCATTAAATTACAAAATTTTTATAACGAAAAGTTCCACCATCGTAGTTGTTTCTATTATAAAAAATTTGCAATTTTCTTTGCGAGTAATTTTATAGAAATAGAGACTTCAACTCTGCTCCGGGAGTAATCTTGCGAACGAAGGCGAGGCGAGCGTCCGTTTTCCGCAATTTTCGTGAGTCTAGACGTGACAATGGACACTTTGGGATTCTTTCGAATTACGAGGCATTCGTTTAGACCCGCGTCGGGTGAATAAAGAGGCGTCGTCTGGTGATTCCGCGTGTCTCCTTGGCCGCGGAGGAGTCGCGACGATGTCTGTGACGCGACTTACATCATTCATTTCGTGAAATCCAACTCCATCCCGGATAAGTGACTTATGCCCCTTAAAAAGTTTCGACTGAGGAGGCGCGGACACGCCTCCCTGAATTCCTGAATGAAGTCTTGGTCACGAAATGTTCGCATAAATATGCATCTTATCGCATGCATAAAAAAAACTCGTATACAGTCTTGATTTAAAATGGTGATTTCGCAAAAATATGAAAAATAATTCTATTGAAGATCGATGGATGTTTATGATGCTTTGAATGCTTATCTTTTGCGATCATGAAAAGTATTATACATAAGCTTAAATAATATTGATTCAAGAAAGTATTATCGAGCTCATCTTATGGCTGAAATCAAATTGCAAAATTATGCAGGAGCCATAAAATGGTTTTATGAATAATGGAGGATCATAGTTTTTCAGCTTATGTTTATCAGTAAGAATTACCTACGAAGTTAATTACGGCATGTTTATAAATAAAATATCATATGAAGAGACTGTTGTCACCATGGAACCTAATAATTAGTTAAGATTGATAACAATGAATTTCATTAATGCGTAATAATTTTGGCAAAAAAATTATCAATCTATATTCCCACGCCTCAGCATAACTTTCTTGTCGACGAAATACTCTAATTCTCCGCTGAAAAGTACGATTTTTTTCTGTCCCCAGTCGTTACAGGGATTTAAAAATAAAATCCATAAATATGTATCGCGCGTAGTGATGTACGACTCCTCTGTGACATGAGAGAACTTGACGTTGCTTACGATGACATATGCATGAGCCATGCGTGGACGGTGGCGGACGGTTCTCGTTTGGGAATTTGGGAAACGTTTTCAGCCTCGCCAAATGTTAATTTCTCTTATTGACGTTCAATATTTCAATGAGGACATATTCAAGGTTGGGTCATACGAGAGAGAACTCGGAGAATGAGCGAATATTTCCTGGTTATATATATAAATATATATATATATATCTGTGTGTGTGTGTGTGTGTGTGTAAGCATATCCATTTTAATTATTGGACGTTAGCGTAAATGGTGCGTAATTAAAAATTATATTTACCGAAGCCTTTAAATATTCTACGGACGGACAAATGATCGAACGCGTAAACAAGAAATTCAGAGTAATATAAGAATAGGAAATATGAAACATTGAATTCGTGCAACTTGCTCGATTTGACCATGCTCGATTATGAAGCAGTAAATCTCGGACTTTGGATCCAATAATCGTCCGGAGACTCGAAAGAAACAAAAGAAGCATGTAGACGCGTACGGTGCGGAATGACTGAGGAGGAAGGATAAGGAAATTAATGGCCTATAGAAGAACTTATGGCATTAATAAAATGTCGACGAATATGAAACGGAGAAGAATAAGCCATGTTGACAATGTAAATGATATATTAGCGATCAAAATTCGAGTTCAAAATAGGAGGAAGTGAGAAGGAAAATGTTAGGAAAATAAGATGAACTGGGATATACGTATACTAAAACTAATCCATATATATATATATATATATGTCAGAAAACACTACACCACCCTCCAACTTCCTTCTCGGGGAGGCACACCCGAAAATAACACAACACGTCCAAGGGACTCCAACTTTATTTAAACCCGAATTACACCAGCATTCTGCCCTCCAGCAGAAGCTCTTCCACGAGCCAACACACGGCCCACACTACTACGAGTCCCGTCACACACTCTTCTCTCTCGCGTCACGTGATCTCTTAGTACTCTCCTTCTCCGTCCCGCTTCTGGTAGCACTTCTCGTGGCGGTCGTCCTCGCTTGCGTAACAGTCGGCCTTTCCTGACATCGGGGCCGTCCTCGGTCCCGGTCCGGTCTGCCTCCGGTTGAACTGCTCCTCTGGCGCTCGCGCCGTTCTCCATCCGCTTCTCGTCTTCTTTCCCTCTGCTGTCCGCGGCCTGGTCGTCATCTCCCTCGTCCTGGCTCTCGTCGGCCTGGTCGTCATCTCCTACTTCGCCTTGGGGGGGCTTACACCAGGGTTTCATTCGGTCTGCACTAAACACGGAATTGAACGCTCGCTGAGTCCTCTTTGCCCCTGGTATATCCATGAGAGAATACCTATCTCGCGCTAGCACTTCTGAGACAAGATACGGACCCTTAAATTTCGGAGCTAATTTTCGCGAACACCCTGTCGCTTGCGCTTCTCGTCCTACGATGACTAAATCTCCCTTTTGGTACACTCTCGGCACCTTATGTCTTTGATCGTAACGCTCCTTCTGTTTTTTCTGCGTCTCTGATATCTTTACTAACGCTTTTTCCCTTGCTTCGCCTAAGGTCTCTCTAGTCTCATCGAGCTCGCTTTCTTGCAACGCCAATATAACACGGTTTTGCAATGAATTCCTTGGGTTATAAGCAAACAATAGCTCATAAGCGCTCTTCTCAGTAGTTTTATTTGACATAGAATTCATGGCGAATTGGATGTTTCTCAAATTCGTGTCCCAGTCGCCTCCATCCTCTTGTGCATACATAGTGGATATGGCGTTTGTAATGGATGCGTTTGATCGCTCTACTTGTCCATTTGCTCGAGGGGTAGCAGTCGCATTCTTTATATGCTTTATCTGGTTTCTTTCGCATAATTCTTCAAATTCCTTCGCTGTAAATGCCGTACCTCGATCTGTAATTAAACGCTCAGGACACCCAAATAAGCTCGTAATCTCACTGATAGCTTCGCACACTGGTTTGGTTTTTGTGGTTTTCACTGCCTTTAGTAGGATGAACTTTGTAAAGTTGTCTTGATACACGAGAACATACTCGTTGCCCCTTTTACTCCTTGGGAATGGCCCTAAGTGGTCCACGTGAACTGTGTGAAATGGGATGGCTACACGCTCTAAACTGTGCAACTGCCCCTCTTTTTTACCTCCCGGTCTCTTATGATAAGCACACTCAATGCAAGCTGCAATATATTTCTTTACCCTTCTTCTCATCTTCGGAAACCAAAAATATCTCTTCACGTGTTCTAGGGTTTTCTCTTCTGCGTAATGTCCCATGTCATCATGACTTCCCTTTAGAATGCGCCAAATAGAGTTCTTAGGCACAACCCAACGGACCCCACCGTCTACCTTTCTACAGACACGGTTGTCTTTCAGCACATAGTCTGTGTGGATCTGCCTATCCTCATTGGCGACCGCAGGTTGCTGTAAGGTACGATGTATTTTCTGGATAGCTACATCCTGCAGCTGCATCGTTAGTAACCAATCATCCTGATTTATTCGCAACGTGAAGATTTTCAAGTCTGCTGTATCCGGTTCCTCGGAATCTCCCACGGGATTTCGACTGAGAGCATCAACGTGACTCATGTTGCGTCCTGGTCGGTACTCGATCGTGAAATCATACTCTTGTAATCGAAGCCACCACCTCGCTATCCGCGGTAACAATTCTTTCTTGGACATGGTGGTCTTTAAAGCATTACAGTCAGTAACAACTTTGAAGGGTCTGTTCAATAAATACATTCGAAATTTGTCTACGGCTTCAACTACTGCCAACGCTTCTAGCTCATAACTGTGATAGTTCTTCTCTAGATCTGTCGTCTGTCGGCTATAATATGCCACAGGTTTTTGAGATTCTCCTTCTCGACGCTGTAAGATAATCCCCGCTAGTCCATTCTTACTGGCGTCAGTGTGAACTTCATGTTCGGCATTTACATCAAACAACGCAAGTGCCGGACGCTCGATTAATCTTTTCTTCAGCTCTTGAAATGCGTTTTCTTGTTTCTCTGTCCACTCGAATACCGTATCTCTCTTCGTCAAGAGCGTTAACGGCTTGCTTAACGTAGCGAATCCTAATACAAATCTTCTAAAGAAGCTCGTCAAACCAATAAATTGTCGCACTTCGTGAACATTCTCCGGCCTTCGAAATTCTTTAACTGCCTGAATTTTTCTCTCGCCTGGTCGGATCCCATCTTTGGTTATTTCAAAGCCCAAATAGTCTACTTTAGTTTTGAAAAATTCACATTTTGATACTTTTAGCGCTAGCCCCAATTTCTTCAGTACTTGCAACAGTCTTTCTAATCTCTCTAACCCTTCCTTCACCGTTTTGCTGGGTATCAACAGATCATCCATATAGACTAGGACCTCTCCTGGTTTTGTCATTCGCACTACCCTTTTCATCACTTGATTAAACACTGCAGGTGCGTTTACTACTCCGAAAGGCATTTTTGTGAACTCGTACAGTCCACTTGAGGTGACAAAAGCTGTCAAGGGTCTCGTCTCTGGGGCTACAGGGATTTGATAGTATCCCGACGCCAAGTCTAAAATGGTAAAATAACTGTTTCCTGCAAGCGCGTCTAATTGTTCCTCAATGGCTGGCATGGGGAATTTTATTTTTTTCGTCTTCAAATTCAATGCTCTGTAATCGACGCACAGCCGGTCTTCTCCGTTAGCTTTCTTCACTAACAATGCTGGGCTTGCGTATTCTGATGTCGACTCCTGCACGATACCCATTTTCATTAACTCATCGACTGCCTTTTGCATAGTCGCTCTTTGGGCGTACGGTAGGCGATACGGTCTTAAATTCACAGGGTGGTTATCCAACAATTCTATCTCGAAACTGGCAGACTCTACTGTACCCAGTTCACTCAAATTTTTCGCAAAACATTCTCGATACTCATTCACCATTTCGTATACCGCATCCTTCTCCTCTTCAGACAGGTCGTTATTCAAATTTATTTCTTCCATTTCTATCCCGGCCCTCTCTTTGACATTTCGAACTTTGGCTTCGAAGTTACTTTCTTCCTCCTGCCCATCAGTCTCTCTCCTAATTACAAGTTTCTGATAGCTCTTCTCAACTCGAATCCCCGATTGGTCTAGGGCGCTTCGTCCTAGAATTATGGCATCGTCTTGCGAACAGTTTGGGACCACAAGCACTTCTACCTCAATGCTTACGTCGTCCACAACAAGGATTAACTGTTTGGAGCCTATTACGTTACTTTTTCCACAGCCGAATCCAATCAGACTTTTTTGACTCGCAAAGTATTCTACACCTAGCTGTTCAGCGACATCTTGCCTCATGGTCACAACATCGCTCCCTAAATCAATGAACCCAACAACTTGTTCATCATTAACCTTTATCCATTTATAATATTCGTCTTTAATTTGGTCGTTCGGCACCGAAATTCTTTGGACTCGCCTTTTCATTTCCAAATTCTGTCTATTAACTTGGGTTCCCTGAGGGCATTCCTTCATCATGTGTCCCTCTTTATTGCATCGGAAACATCGCCTGCTCTGCTGTCGTTCTGGGCAATCCTTAGCCATGTGTCCCTCTTTATTGCATCGGAAACATCGCCTGCTCTGCTGTCGTTCTGGGCAATCCTTAGCCATGTGTCCCTGGCCGTTACAATTATAACACCTCGCCTGCGTTGTCTGCTTATTTCTCCTCACCACATTACCTTCGTTTGGCGGTTCAATTGGGACACTATAACGGTTAGCTAAAAACTGTCTTTCACCTAATCTCGCTCTTTCTGTAATACTTTCATAGCGCTTTATCTTGAGCAGTAACCCTTCAACATCTTTGAACTCACACAAAGCCAGCGACCTTACTAATTCCTTGTCACCTAAGCCGTTCAAAATGTATTTAATCAAGGATTCTTTATCTATGTCACCTCGTCGCGCTATCGCTTTCATGGCATACACGTATGACTCATAGGTTTCGTCGCGCTGCTTCTTCCTCTTCGTGAGACTCATGTGGACATCGGCCTGATCAGCTGTTGATGGGAAGCTATAAAGTAACCTTTCTTTAAAAGTCTCCCAAGAATACACTTCTTCCGCGACACTATTTAACCACAATTTAGCTACTCCTTTCAGCTTATTCACCGCATGAGTAAGCAATACGGAATTGTCCCACGAATACGCGGAAGCGACCCCTTCCACTCGCCGCACCCACTGTTCGGCGGTAAATCCTAAGG
The DNA here is from genome assembly GCA_036926305.1 of Uropetala carovei. Classification (NCBI taxonomy): domain Eukaryota; kingdom Metazoa; phylum Arthropoda; class Insecta; order Odonata; family Petaluridae; genus Uropetala; species Uropetala carovei. Next base: position 1,524,534 of record JAXCHB010000259.1, on the reverse strand, counting down.
TCGTCGACGCGTCAAACTCGGGCAACAATCTTTCCGCCATGTCTCGGTGAGCAACTACAGTTGTCGCCATCGTACTACAATGTCTCGCTTCCATTATTTCTCTTTCGCGGTCTAACAACGCGCGCTCTCTCTCCAGCAACTGTCTTTCTCGTCGTAGAATCTCACGTTCAATGTCGTTATCGCTCGCCCTAGGCGCTAAGTGGTTCTTTGGTCGGGTCACAGAGGGCGTCGACATCGCTCTCGGTAGCTCAGGAAAGCTCGCTGCTCGCGTCAAGAACGCCTCGCTTACTCCTGTTCCCGCCACTGGATACGTCATTTCCGGTTCCCCACTAAACGCCATGCGGTCGCTTTTTTTTCGCTAATTTCGCTTTTTTTTAGGTCTGTTTCGACGCTCACAACCCTAGTTATACTTGGGGTATTGTTCACTCGGGAATCACTTTTCTTTCACGTACTTACGGAGGGGTACAGTCTTCATCGGCAAACAGTCGGCTCTCTCACGACGTGCTCCTTTCCGAAAACTGGTTTTTGATCTTCTTATCCTTATCTGATCCCGATCCCGCCGCTGCTCTGTCAGAAAACACTACACCACCCTCCAACTTCCTTCTCGGGGAGGCACACCCGAAAATAACACAACACGTCCAAGGGACTCCAACTTTATTTAAACCCGAATTACACCAGCATTCTGCCCTCCAGCAGAAGCTCTTCCACGAGCCAACACACGGCCCACACTACTACGAGTCCCGTCACACACTCTTCTCTCTCGCGTCACGTGATCTCTTAGTACTCTCCTTCTCCGTCCCGCTTCTGGTAGCACTTCTCGTGGCGGTCGTCCTCGCTTGCGTAACATATATATATATATATATATATATATATATATATATATTGGAGACAGCATTCATTTTGATATTGACCTTGATCGCATTAAACACAGGTTTTACAACATATCAAGCATTCTAAATATTCAAAACAGGATGTTTTATTAAAAATTTTCTAATAAATCACGCATCCTATCTTCTACACCTGTAAAATTTTAACATGTGTTCCTTTTCGTGTTTTGTAAATTGAAGGAAACGTTACACACTTTAAAGGAGGTCTCGAAGCGAGTAGGAGAGTAGAAAGGAAGAAAAGAAATTCTCAGCAGTTAACCCTTTAAGATTTAGGGTCCATTTCTTTGGATAAATGTTTCATGTTTATGTATAGAAAACTTTGATACCCATAGTGGAACTATTCGGGTTCTTCTTTCTAAGAGTAAACTGACATTTAATGCAATATAGAGAATTTGACACAAAGTATAATTCAAAATAAACATGATGGCAGGGAGTGTTGATGAATAAACAGGCAATCGCATTTCATCAATTGAGCTATATTGCTGATTAAAATGTGCCTTGAGAAACTTAATCCAGAATTTTGGTCAAAGATTCAATGCCTATTAAAAACGGGAACTCAGAAGTAAAAGGTGATGTAGGCCATTGCCTTTTCCTCCATAAATTAAAAAAAATCACCCGCGACAACAAATCCCAGGCATTATAGATAAATGTTCGTTTCATCCGGAAGGAGGTTATTTGCTTCTCTCGACGGTGAATTATCGCCCACCTTGACGCCTTCCGATGCGATTTTTTTTTTTTAAGGTTTCCCGACGGAGAGGAGACTCCCGCGTCAACCTTTCGATCCATCTTCTCGAAATGTCACGAAGAATAATAATCCCGAAGGTTAAAAAAAATAACGTTCCCCGAACCATGCGGACGGAGCGGGGTCGACCTCGTTTTGTATTTTTTTTGTTATTTATTTATTTTTTCGGCAACATCGCACTTTAAACCTCTTAAAGAGCCGCACTCGTTGTCGGAAACGTTTCTTACCACTGGCGTAGCGTACATGTAGCAAACCGGTGGAATGCACCGTGGCCCCCAGCCAAAGGGAGGTCCCAAATGACCCTGACATCCTATATGTTTCGCGATAAAATTAATGATAGGGGGCCACAAAATCGAATTTTGCGTGGGGGCCCCGTAAGAGTTGGCTATGCCGCTGTTTTTTTACCTCTTCAAAACGTCCCGATTCCTAGTTCGGTGAACTCATTCGAACGGGCCTCCGGTCATACTCTTCCCACGAGCCAGGACTGCCTCCAATCTACCCTTTCACTCTCCTATCACTCTCTCTCTCTCTCTCTCTCTCTCTCTCTCTCTCTCTCTCTCTCTCTCTCTCTCTCTCTCTCTCTCTCTCTCGCCTCATCGCTCTCTTCTTAAAGGTCTCAAACAAATGGGATTTCGTCGTGAACCGCCCCCTTTTCTCCTCCCCTCCCTCTCTAAGCACAGGACGGGATCTTTTGCACCTCCCGCCTCGACTGGTCTCCCTCTTGGGCGCAAAGTAGCTCCGGTCACGCGGTTTGAAGAGAAAGAAAGAGGCTGGGGATCGCGGAAGACGGTGAGCATAGTAACCCACTCACTTCCTATAGATTATAGAGCAGGGTTTTTCAGTCTTTTTTCAACCTGCGGATCCCCATACTGGAACATCTGAAATCCCGCTGATCCCTTGAGCACGTGGATTTGATATTCGGCAACACGCTGAGGATTGGGAACACGTGTTATTTGCTTTGAAAGACCTGGCGACTGAATAATGTTTCCATAGTAATAGATTCTTTTAAATTATTACTAGTTTATTAAATTTCACTAATATAAATTAATACAAAAGTATTTTTTTTCTGCAGATATCGCGGACCTCCTGCAAACTTTTGTTAATTTGAATTTACCATACACAAACATCTGTGACATATCCCTTTAAATTTTCATGTAGTTTTATTACCTCAGAAACAATTTGGAACAACACCTAAATATATTTTTCAGTATTGCAGTTTCCTGTTTGGCCACCTATACATTTTCCGTGGATAATTAAGTGTCAAACTAAGACAGAACCTTCGTGACGCAAACTATTAGGATAAGGCGTATATACATACATTTTTAACGAAGACCATTAAGTCAACGTACGTATAGGAATACTGAGAGAGAAATATTTTCCTAGCCTTATGAAAAAATCCGAATGATATGCGTTCGAAGCATAAAAAAATATTCGACTCAAGTATAAAACGCCCAACATAAATAAAACCCGCCCTTGCCGAGGGACCCGAGTTTCGCGAGACAACGCACTCAACCAATTCCTCGAGTCGTTGCACCTGATTACTTTCGCAGCGCCGCGCGAACATCTAATTCGGGTACGTAAACAGAGGGCGCGCAATTACGGAGTGTAGACACGGACGGACGGACGACGAGGATTTTCCATCGCAATAAATTTTTGATTTCTCCTGACACAAAAAAAAATATCACGCCGCTCTCATTCTTTCTCTTCCGACGTTGTGCGTGCTTTAGGTGTTCGCGGAGGCGTTAGGTGAGGTCTTCCTCTATTCGCCCCTCTTACCTCCTCTCTGTTCCTTACTCTTAACATTGCTATGTGTGAGGTACTTAATATAGGCACCGCTCTTCTTCTCCCTATTTCTCTTTCACTCCTGCTGTTCTTTGTCCCGACGTTGCGCGGCTTGTGATGTATGTGACGGGGTCGCGACTCTCTCTCTCTCTCTCTCTCTCTCTCTTTCTCTCTCTCTCTCTCTCTCCCTCTCTCTCTCTCTCCCTGTGTTATGGAAGGGTTGAGAGAGAGAAAGAGAGAGGGGAGTTGTCTCTTTCAAGAAATGCTAGGAGAGATAGCTGGGGGAGATTTTAAGTACTTTTTGAAAGGCGGAGTGAGTGAGAGAGAGAGGGAGAGAGAGTGGGAGAAAGAGAGAGAAGAGAGAGATAGACAGATAGAGAGAGATAGAGAGGGAGAGAGAGAGAGGGGAGAGATAGAGAGAGAGAGTAGAGGGAGAGTTGAGCGCGTTTTGTAGGAGAGAGAGGCAGAGAAGAAAGAAAGTTGTCGGCGGATAATCTGATTTGATATTTCTCCCCGTTAAAAGAGAAGACTTGAAGTTTTGTAGGAGGGAGGTTTTTCCACCTACGTGCCTTTCGCGGGAGAAATTTATGGAACAACCGTGAGTCGCCGTTGCGTTATTACGAAGCGTCGAAGTTGGGACCGAGGGGGGGTGGAATTTTTTCGCTTAAAATTTCGCGTATTTTTCGATCGAGCTGTTTTCGTTTGTTTATTTAAAATAATGAGTAACAAAAGGATTAAGAATATAAGGAACTCGATTCTTTTTTCTTTAAAAACAGTCCAGGTTCATAGATCGTAGGCCAATTTCTTCCAGTTTAAATTTGCAAAAATTTGCGTGCTATCTTATGGGAAGTGTAAATTGTCCCATGCAGTTGAATCCGGGATTTTTTTATGAGGCTTGTGAATTTTTCCGTTGGGGGTATACCATAACCTACAAACACTAAAAATTTTATGGTCTTAGCTCATATAGAAGCACCCAAAATGTATTAGTTATTGTGATTTGAACACGGCATACATACATACGGGTCAAGTTAGTATAAAAGTTGTATGATTAAAGGTGTAAAAGTAATCCTTTGAAACTCAAATTTTCTGATGGCACTTTTTACATAGTATAGTTGCGGCGAAATATTTGCCATTCTTTTTCAAGATAATTATTTTCAAAATACGTTTCCCTGGATGTAACGAACAATACTCCGTATTAAAAAAATTTATTCCAATTCATTCGGGGAAAAACAAAGCACACAGGGGAAAGGCAGTGGCCAAATATTTAACCATTAAGCTTAAAAGCTTTAAAAAAGTGACAAGTGAAACAGAAAATAATAGTATTTAGCAGAACAACAAGAGATAAATTTTACATAACTACAACAATAACCTACGTTTGAAAATCATCACACGACTGGTATACGAGCAAAGATTGATAAAATGGCTTTTGTTTAAGGAAGGGGAGAGGAGACAAGAATTTTTGGCGAAGTGGTTTGGTAGAGAGACGTATGTAATCTGAGTGGGAAAAAACGAATAGGATTGAGAAGGGAGGGAGAGAAGCAGAGAGGTGCGGAAGGTCAAAGGTTGGTCCCTCCGTATATCGCAGTAGCAAAGGTAAGGTAGAATCGGTTGAGGCAGGTTCTTAAAGGGGAAGAGGACTTTCAAGAGGGAGAGAGAGAGGAGGACGGAAGGGCAAGCCTAAAGCCAAAGATGCTAAAGGATGACGAGCGCGAGTTTTGGATCACCTGCCGGCACACTACCGTAGTTTTCTAGGGGTCCAAATTAAAAACGAGTCAAATAAGTTCGCTGATGTTCTCTGGTTGGGATTAAACCCTCGGGTACTCGCGCCTGGGTCGAATAGATAGAGAGCAACTTCAAACGTAAATGTTTTTCTATTTTGAAATGCGTTGGTTGACCATGTTTTAAACGACTCACGTGTGCCCACGGGTCCGACACTAAATATTTAATGTTGAATACGGGCAAATAATTTGGATGGGAAGCGCTAGGCACGATATAAACTCGCATATAAAATCTAAAATGTCAACCTGGCAACCCAAAAACTTAAGCGTAGACCAAGGGAAGGGCGGGTAAAACCAGAGAAATTCCCTAAGACTGGCCAGTTCTACCCAACCAAAATAAAACTCCTAGTCAGACCAATTTTACCTACGCTGTTTTGCACGTAAAATATTAAATTATTTGTTTTTTCTATAGATATTTTTCAGTATTTATAATAATTTTTAATATACCGTCATTATCATCAACCCCTTTCAAACCATTGACGGATGAAGTCCTCCCCCATACTTCACCATTTCCCCCTATTAAATGCCTTCCTATTTCAAGTTCCAAGAACTATACTATCTGTTTTTTGATGTTCTTTTCGGTCTCTTGCCGGCCCCGGTGGTGGAAGGGCTAGCGTATTGGCCCTACCATCACTAAGGTCGCGGGTTCGAATCCCGCCAAGGGCACGGATGTTTGTGTCGTTTTCATAATTTCATCAATCATGTGTGTGTCTGATGTGGAAGGCAACGGGAAACCACCACATCATATGTTTATTCCCTAGTCATTTCAAACCAACCTTAGGGTTGAAAACTATGAATGGATGGATTTCGGTCTCTTGGGTTTGCTTCGGAACTACTCAAGAGATTACTCGTATGTGCTCCTATTAACAATTTCTTGCGTCAAAAATTCACTAGAAAACTTTTCAGACATTATGAGCTTTTAATTTTTAAATGTGAATGTACAGGTGTTTAAACATTACATATCGCTTTTTCGTCGAAGTATGGCGGCCATCTTTAAAAATGCTCCCGCTGGCCGCATGCTGCTCTCACGTCCCGCGTTGTACGTCCTCGATTGTTTTTTTTTTAAATTATTACAACTCCAGTCCGAATGCGAAGTCGCAAATCGAATCACCTCCGCAGTAATTTATTTCCTATATAATTAGACCGTAAAAATGTTCGTTCGGTCTGTTTATTCACGCGTGGAAAACATCGAATCCGTTCTGATTTCTACCCGCTCCGTTTTCTTTCAGACTTTGAGGTGACTGTCCGAGTTTCTTCGCCTCCCCACCCTTCGGAGGCGATGCTTATCCCTCCGTCTATCTTCAGGAAACGGCTCTCATAAAGGTCATTCGAACGGGGCGCACCGCGGAATAATCTACTTTCACCTACTCATGCGCTCGCCGGTGCACTCAGGGGCTCTCTCGAAGACTTCTCACGGAACGAAAGGTAACGTAATTCTTTTTTTTTACTTTCTTTTTTCCCATTTCGTCGAAAGTGTTTTTTTTTCGCTACCTATATTTTTGTTCATATTTTTCAAGGGTCTCGTTTAAGGGAGGGGGAAAGAACTTTCTTCCTGTCGGGGATCCGCGAAACGAATCGACGGGAGATAAAATATGGCGAAATGTTCGAGGAGCTTTTCTTTTTTTTTATAGTAACAAAAAAATAAACACGAGCGTTGCGTGCCTCCGGACTTAATCTCGACACGCTTTTTAAGGCGATCGACATTCTTACCAAAGTCGGTCGTGACTCCGCGCCGTTACCTTTAAGGTCGTAGGTTCAAATCTCGCCCCTGGTATTTTATGAGCTTTCTTTTCCTACCCTTTAGCGGATAATAATTGCCGTAACTATCCGACCGAGTCTATTAGTTATCCCGTCGGACACGACACGATTCGACGTGGGAGGGAATGCGGATTCGGACGAAGTTTAAAAAAAAAAATTTCGTAACCTGAAAGATTTACCGCCATGCCTCTCTTAGGAGGTTGAATTCTCAATCAGAACATTTGATGCCGATAACATCTCGATATGTTTCAACCGATCGCGATAGGATTCGAATCGTTTTAAAAAGCGTAACGTTTTGCAACAATGTGTGTATCTCACGCTACCTCGAAGCGTGAGATGGAAATGGAACGTTTAGAAACAGACGATGGAGTTTTTTTTTTAAATATCCAGAGAAAATTCATCGGGACATATGGATAGAGAGAGTGAATATGCGCACGTCCCACGAAATCCATTAACGCTTTCCCGCATTTGGACGCAATGGATGGGAGATAAAAGTTTTTTTTCTTTCCGAATAAGCTAATAAAAACCTGGCGCTCGAAAAAGTAAATGCAATCTATAGATCCATTAAGTCATGTCTCTCAAAACGGAAGCCACGTCGATCGCTTTATTCGAAATGTTCCACTTTCACATAGCCTCTTACGCCTTTCAGTCATGAATTTTATTGAAGGAATCAATGTTTTTTTTTGTGATCGCATATTAATTCTGAATATGTATGTACGTACATCAGAAATTCCACTACAAGATTTTGAGGTCATTTAGGCCGTACACTTTCCAATATCTTTTCTATCCACTGTTGTGTTCATAACATGCGTCGAAAATTATTAAGATAATATAAACGAGTGTCTGCAGAAGTGGACACGGTGAATGAAATGGTTGTTTTAAAAATGGGAGCTTCATCTGTTGACGCAATATGAAAAAAGTAAGTTTAATTTGTTGAGGTTTATTTATAATTGCAAGCTTAAAACTCTCCGTCAACTTAGTAATATAATTATATGACATGAAGTAATTTATACAATAATTAATTGAAAATCTGAATCAATTTGCTTAGAATTTTAATTTGAAAATTTTGAATGCATCTCCTCCCACTCACCGATTAAAAAAAATTCTTCTGCAGTTTTATAGATGGCAATAATCGCACAAATATTGAAAAATGTAACTTTCTAACTATAAACATCTGATCATAATCTTAATTTGAAATATTTCAAGGCACCCCCTGCCACCCACCTATTTCTCCAAAGATATTTTTTAACAGCGTACTAAATTACATAGATCCCATACGCCCCGCAAATTTCAGCCTTCTGTCTCTTACCTTTTACTTGCTATTTTGATTTAATCGATTGCACAGAGGGACAGACAGAGAGAAAACATAAGCGCGTTTATAAAATGTAACGTAGGTACTAAAAAAAAAGAAGTACGACTCTTCGGAGGAATGATGAGAAATCGTCCTCGAGAGAAAGACTTGAATAACGGCGACGCGAAATCGTTCGCGTGACGCTCGATTGAGTTTCCTTCGATTTTTTGGTCAGATAATTGAAATTGAAACTAATTATTTCAGCTAGATCCCTTGACAATTGACTACCTGCGGATTGGCAAAACGAACCATCGTGAAGACACGAAGCGCAACGAGGTGAATGTGTATTTTTTCATCCTCTTCTCATTCACGAGATCTTCAGACCTGAAAATTGCTTCGAATTCGCCAATTTACGGCTGTTCATAAATTGAGCAATTTAGTTCCGATTTTTTTAATAGTGCGCCCTAAATTTTTTTTTCTTTTTCGTCGGAAAAAAAGAAGAATCTCGTCATATAAAAATCCGTCGCAAATCACGAATCGATTGTTCTGTAACGGTGGAGAAATTATAGAGCAATTTTATTCGACCTTATTTGGTCGAAATGCCGCGCGCGGGTTAATTACTCTCACGACTTGCCGTTGCGAATAATAATACGCTTGTACGGTACGGAGGACTGTTTTCGGCGCATTGCTCTCTTTTCAGCACGAGAATGAATCAAAGATCAATTTCCACTCGCTTGAATTCTCCCTTCGTTTAAAAATATTCTTTGTCGTGCCGCGTTTTGTTTTCAAGCCTTTTAACGTTGATTGCGGGGCATGATTCAATGTTTTCAGTTATTTTTTTTAATCAACCCTTCAACTCGACTCTCGATTTTCGTGACAGTTCCTTTTTAAAGCATTCTCACGTAGTGTTCTCTAACTCAGACTTACGCCTGTAAATTTATTAGCGGACTAATATATTAGCCCGTCAATATGACGGGAAGGAATATACATATTATTTAACTTAAAATCTTGGGCTTGTTCTTTTTATAAACAATTTATTCATACCTTTCAAATATCAAAAAATTATTCAAAAATTCTAGCGGAAAATAATCACATATATTCTATTAGTTCGATTTTATTCCATGCCTTAGAAACGGCGCTGCAGCCGAGCGTCACCGACAAAAGTGACGTACCGAACCCTGATTGGCTTGCCATTCTACCAATGAAACTGCCGACTGAGCGTAACAGTATCACGCATAACCAAACGATTTATATAGAAGGGTTGATATTGGTTTACATTTGACAACCGTTTATTTAAAGATGAAATATCGTTGAATCGCCATGGGAACATAAATACGTAAGAGTGCACTTTTTCGTTCAAAAAATCTAACCCGCGTAATATTCTCTCGAAACTACGCCCTTAAAACATGCCACCGTTGTCCACTTATAGCGAGTTTTCAAAAAACGCCACTATAGAAAACTTGGCCTTAAAGAATGAGGGTTTTATTTTCCCATGTACTACATGTTCCTTTTCGCGTTTTCTTCTCCATCGCCTCCTCTTGGTTACCTCCTCTACTGGCAGACGTGTATAGGTATTATCCAGCTCGCTGAATGCGACTGCGCTTTCTCCCGTCCGAAATCACTGCGGCTTCGGAACGCTGAGAAAACCGCGTTCGCTTCATCCCACGCGAATCCGCGAGAACACTTGTTATAAAGTCCTTCCGAATAATGCAATTCGTTTATAACTTATCTTTCATCATCGACCCAACTTCTTATCGTTAAGGTTTACTTTACGGACCCTCGTCCTCAGCTACCCTTCTAATATGATCTTCTCTAGACTTCAAAATATCAAGTACTCCACTCGACTGCTCAAGTTAATTTTCTTCTACTCCCCATCTTCCCTCTCGCTATCCCTCCTCTCGTTTTCCCAGATTCTCGATGATGGCGTTTCCGTGAGAATTCACTGCGGGAGATGTTCGCTTATTCATTAATTCATATTTGGTTTTTTTACAGTTCTCAGACCGATTGCGATGATCATGTTAACCTTAGCGATAACCAACGTAAACATCCTTTCATACATCAGGTGTCGATAGCTTACTATCCCAAGCCAAACCAAACTATCTACCTTGCTTGAAGGTGTTTTACCACTAAACATAAGCTAATTCGGAGCTTATCGTTCTTCAGCATAATAACGTCATTTATACCTATTCTGCGTTTTCTTTCAATCACCGCCATCCCCACAGTCTTCCGTTAATTTTGGGTTAGATGGTGGAAGAAACTGTCTAGTCTCCATCTCACCCAAAAAATAAAGCCGATTACTTACTTAATTAATATGCAGCGTCCTTCTAAGACATTAATTAAAAATCCGTTGTACTGATGAATAAGAAATTCAAACACAGATTTGGCAATCATTTATTTCTATGAAGGTCCAAAACTGGAGGACAAAATATTGTCGCATTTTTTTTGCGATAAAACTGGAAGAAGACCAGAAGGGCAAATTTTTAAACCTATTTATTGTCTTCTTTTCTTGATTCTAAGAGTATCTTCATAGTGAACTCAAATCCGACGCTATTGGACAATGTCTAGGATCGAATCCATTTTCTTTTCGCGCATTTCATTCTAGTAAAATATCGCCTTCGTGGTGTTACGCAACCGCAAAATAACAGGCTCTTTCTACGTCACACATTAGATGGCAGAGATCGATAATCTATTTCCTTGAAGGACGCCTTAGTAAAGGCAAACATAGTACTTAATCCGCAATTGGCTCGTACGCTGAATATCTAATTTGTCTAGTTCATGCAAAAACAAATAAAAACAAACGCTTTCAATAAATTTGAAAACCTCTGAAATGTCTTTATAGGAATATTTCCTTTCGTTGAGAAAATACTGTGACAAGGAGAAAATACTATCAAGGACATAGAGGTGTATTTTCATCACTCACAAGACACTATATATATATATATATATATATATATATATATATATATATATATATATATATATATATATATGTATGTATATATATATATATATATATATATCATGATCGATGTTTTATTCCAGAATAGAAGGTAGTATATCCGTAGAGGTCAGGAATATTACATTGGATTAGTTTATTTTATATATATATAAAACTAGTGCTGTTTCATATCAAACTGCGTTTATAACATACCAACGATTTTCCATTACTCCGGAAAAGCCTCGAAATAATCACATGAATTTTTGTTCGTATTTTCAATATTTTTTAAGAGTAGAAACGTTTTTCAGGCCTTGAAACTGAAACATCGTGTCAAAAATGGCATAAATCATAATAATAGGAAACATTAATTAAGGTTTTATGAATTGCATTTCTTGTCACCCGTGCCTCTATACATTCGCTCACAAAGATGAAGCAGCAAAAACTAAAAAAATCATAATTAGACACACTTTTAAAAAATTCTGAACCGGCATAATTTCCACGGAAGCCACGAGCATGATGCGTGGTTTGCGGCTTACTACTGATGACGCCCACTTTTTTTTGCTGAATAGAGAATATGGTCTATTTTATTGATAATAGACATCATTATCAGCTATTAGGGATATGCCATACATGCATCCATTGTTCTTTTTTTTTGTATCTAATTTTTGTCTTTATTTATAGCTGCTTTAACTGTATAATAGTAATAAAACTGAATAACGCGTTATGTCAACAACCATTGTAATACCCTTCTTTCCCGCATAACCCGTTATTAATTTACTAAAATGCATGCACCGTAATTTATTTTCTATTTTTTTTTACATACTATTAGATAAATGTCGCATATTTTGGTCTATTTTCGATCAGTTGATAAACGAGTACGAAAATTTAACGGCTATGGAAGGAATCGAACCCGGTATGTAGGAGGACGTTCCACCACCTTCCAATGTCGTCCGAAACGAAGTTATAAGCTTGTTTTACATATAAACTACACAGCTTCGATTCCCTCCTCATTACTCGAAGCATGAGCATCCCTACTCCATTTATGGAGAGAGAGATATCCCCCCTACCTCGCTTTTTGCACTTCGCCTCCATTTATATGTATATGTAAGCAGCGTGCGCAGGATAGGTGGGAGGGGAGGAAAAATAAGGGAGATGCAGACGTGGAGATATCGGAAGGACATTTTCATTGCTCGGACGGAGACGGAAACGATTATACACATATGCCGTGTTTACGTTTGCGTGTTTTAAGTGAATGGTTTTTGGGATGAAAAGAAGACTGGAAGAGCATAACCCTTTTAGTAGGTTGTTCGGGAAAAGGGAGAAGGAATGTTTGTGAAGAGGTTTAGTGAGCTGAGGATGGTAAGGGAGTAGTGGGAGGGTTTGAAGCCCCTGTAGAATGAAGTTGTAGGGAAGAACGGCAGGGAGGAGGAGGGATAGGAATCGTCGGCGGCAGACGCTGTGGACTGTCTGCCCTCGTTCTTCAAACAAAAAATATCTAGGAAATGGCGCCTCCAGCAGAGGGAGAAGGAGATATGACAATGGGGCACGGCTGGATGGGGCATCATGGGAAGGAGAGAGAGAGTCGGAGCGGAAGGCTAGAGAGAGAGAGAGAGAGAGAGAGAGGGAGGGATTGAGGGGAAGATGGGTGAATGGTCTCTCACAGAACATCCTCTTTCTCTCTCCTCCTCTTCCATATCCCTCTCGCTCTATGCCCTTTAGGTCGTATTGTTGGAGGCGTCTCCGGTCGCTATGTATGTACCAACTTCGTATTCCTGGTAACTAGCCCACTCATCTCGGTTCCGTTGAATGGAGTTCCAGTCATCTCAAGAACTATGATGGCGCCTTTCGGGATTTCTTTCTTTCTTATTTTTATCCGCCGTGCGTTCTTGATAATTTCGAGTGATTTCAACGCAGAAGAATTGATGGCTTTCGCTGAGGATTGAACTGGCTATTTTTTTTCGCGTTTAGCTAGCTTTAACCTTCTTGGAAGGTGGCTTTTAATGCTATAGTTTTTGTGCTTGTTCCAAAAATAAATTCGTACATGGTTTTGAAATAAAATGTATCTAATTCTTTTTAAATTTTAGATATTGATTTTTGCTGCATCTACAGTGATCGCGATGTATTGCGTTGCCTCAATCGTTTGGCACTCAGTTCGTGCCATTAATTTTACACTACTTTTCTTTGGCTATTTAGAATTTTGGGTGAAAGTCATCTTGAGCCAGTACCATTTGTTATAATATAATTATTGTGCATTTGCGAAAATGTCTTTGTTTGTGTGTGTGTTTGTGTGTTTGTGTGTGTGTGTGTGCTTAAAGAAAAGGATAGGTAACAATAAAGGTGGCAACAAGGTGTTGGAGGAAGCCCAGTGGACACTTACCTAGACTGGAGAGCCTCCGGGGGTGCGGAAGACACGAAAAAAAACACAAAAAACAACACAAATATGGAGCTTTCGGGCTGACGCCCTTCTTCAGCGACGGAGAGACATGTACACACACACACACATATATATATATAGTCAACCGAGTATTAGCTGATTAACAATATATATTAAACAATTAAGTTCACTAAATTCGACTTTATTTGATGATAGATTCAAGTTATATCTCTCTGAGTCAACGTGTATTTCGTGTATTTTATTGAGTTTTGAAAACATTTAATTACTCAAAAATTCAAGGTGTTATGGCATATAATTTATTTTATTAATCATAAAAACAAGCATTTAAAATAAATTAATAACTTTAATCAATATATTGCCATATCTTCTTCTTCGACGATTTTAGCGAAAGGAATTTCCCAAATCTGCCATTTTTTCTTTGACGAATTAAGAGATAAAGCTCGCCTAGATGTTTTATTGAACTCGGAAATCCCCTAATTGAAAGAAAAAGAGCTGCAACTCTTCCTCTCCCTTCAACTATTTTTATCACTCCATACCTTGGCAACATTGTCGGAGCGAGTTCCAGCCAGCAGTCCCACGCACCCGTTCGCGGCAAAGAGATGCGAGAATTTTTAACCAGCGCGAGATCCCTTTTCGAAGATACGCTGCACCTAGGACAGGCGTGGGCTCTTTTTAAAAGTGTCGACCCCATTACGCGTTTGGAAAGGCATCTCAAGCAGTCGACGACGTCGATATATACCTTCTTCGCTTTAAAAATCTCTTTTAAACGCTCTGGTGTCTTAATAAAGTTTGTCGGCAATATTTTCCCGAGGACGCCTTTCTGTATGTCTTGGCCTCTCTCTCTCTTGAAGTAAAAGAGATAGTGATAGCGAGAAAGAGGCGTCTTAAGACTCTTCGAGGTTAATAAATATACGCTGATCCGAGTGTAATCTTAACAAATGGGTCTAAGAGGTGACAATAGCTTTGCTTCATATTTATTTATTATTTTTAAAGCGTAGGTCGATAGGTGTTATTAAGTTCGGTATGTTTTTTTAATTTCCCTGTTATTTGGATTTCTTTTTATTTAAGTACTAGCGTAATACCCGTCAATAATATTGACGATGAAAATTTCGACAAAAAAAGAGTTTCTAGCATCTAGCATTTTTTTATTTTTATCACACAAAAATAATATCACAAAAATCCCTGTAATAATTCTCTCAGTACGACATTTCTGGAAAAGGTTCTCTCATCATTGAATAATACCAAATTTGAGCTTGATCCATTCACTTTTCATCGAGTTATTGCGAAAATGCTTCAAAAATCACTGTTCAGAGCGAGCTATTTGTATGGCAGCTACCTGATCCTCTTCATCGATCATGCGCAAATTTGCAGGTACAGCTATATCTCGTGAGAAAAGCTTATGCTGAAAATTTCAGGTCAGTCGGTGCAAACCTCTGCCCAGGAGGCATAAATTTCCATACAAAACATGTCCCCCCTTCAGCTCTTGTAGCAGCTCGAGATGGATCTATTGACCAAAATTTTTTGCGGATCTAAATTTTGAAAGTTTGACGAATCCAAAATGGTATGGAACTTGAAAATCCATCAAGTAGTTCCAGAGATTTATATCTACTGTCAAAAGCGTTACGTACAGAGACACAGAGTGACAAACCTAGCTTTTTATATTATAGGATAGATACGGTTATCGAAAAAATTCAATGCGATTAAATATATCAATGACGGCAAGGTAATGTTTTTACTTTCCCAATTTAAAACGTTGACGATGTAATCCCAAATGCTGCGAGATGTTTTTAGTTACATCAAGTTTTTATTCTCTGACAGGAACATATGTAACTGTGGAATGGTTTTCTTTATTTTGTTTCATTTGGCACTAGTGTGGTTACGGCGTCTTTAAAATTCTTCACCGCTTGAATTAGCACCATAAATTTTACGTTGTGCAAATAAATAGGAAAATCGCCTGCTATTTTAAAACATATCCTCTTACAAGTTTTATTTACATTAAATTTAACGACTGCGCATCATTGGTACGTGGCAGTGGAAGATGATCGCTAGTCGATTTCACGATCTCTATAAAAATTTTTTTCTTTAAAACTTATCAATCGGGAAACATTTCATTATGAGGCCATGTAGATTGAATCATGCGGTTTTTTGCGCAGTTAAATAGTGAAAATTATATATATGTAGTAGCTTTTAATGAATGTCATGGAATACCAATGGTCAAAGAGTAACCGAAGCATAGCCGCCTCTCTTAAGTCAATCACGACGTCACTTCCGATACGTCTTTTAATAATGTCTACACCGCATGTAACTCAATTATCAATATGAGAATAAATAAATAGTGCAACCACGAGGAAACAAGGTGAAACAAACGATTCCATCCTTAATTTTGAGATATTCCGTAGCATTTAAACCACAGAATGTTTTTTTTTTGAAAAACCACATTTTAATAATAATAAAAACTCACGACTCGATTCCGATGGTTTTCCGTATCCAAACCTGTGCCTTATGTTTTCATTTTAAAACTTCGATTTGTTAAAAACCGCTTTTCAATGATTTAAATAAAATTTAAACATATTACTACTCTGCTATCGAATCAATTACGGATAGATTTGATAATTACATTCATACTTTTATATCGTAATGCATTCGTGCGACAAGAAGACCGGCAGCGAACCGCCGAGTTTCTCACAAAAAAGTCGTCAGTAAAAAAATAAAGATGCGCGATCCTTGAGACGCCTTCATTAAAAGGGCGAAACTGAAAGCGCTTAACCCGTGCGTCATCTTCCCTCTGCCGCAAGTCGTTTTTTTTCGACCTTCATTTGTCATCTCCTCCTTTATAAAAAAGCATCTCTCTCGTTGTCAAGGCGATCTCTTCTGTAGGACCCATCCATTTAACCTTTTTTCCAGGCGATGAAATTTTAAAGTTATGGCCGATGTGCGCATGGGACGCATGTCGTACTGTCGTTAAAACTCGCAGTACCAGAGTCATTTTTAATATCGAGAGGGGAGTCTGAGCCCGCCAGAATAAAAATAAACTAATCGTTTCTGACTAATTTTTGAAAAGAGGGTAAAATATTAAATTTTAGATAGTACAAAAAATATAAAGATGCCATTTTTAAACTAATTATTCGTTATTTAGCATGTTGCGGTGATTTCTAGCTCAGATCTGTAAATCGGTACTTTTCCTTTCATCAGCCGCCTAAATTTTGCCATTAATTAAGTTTCTTCGAGTGTTCCGAAGACGTAGTGCAGACAACATATACAAATGATGTTCGTCTTGTTTACCTAGTATTTTTTTGAACGCAAATAACGACCCCCTGAGAAATGGAGGGATAATATGTGTCACCATTAGGTTTTGTATTTACTGTGTACTTAAAATAACTGACCTGATCGATTTTATGCTATCGTGTCATTTTCCTGTAACAACAAAACATTTGAACAGCATGACATTTGCATTATTACAAGGTGAAAAACCACGTTGTGACTGAGAGGGTTGAAAATACGGAAATTGATGAGGAAGAACGCCATAGACGAGATATCGACGAAAGAATTAACGATATTAGCCACTTATTCTCGATTCAGCATAAAACCCAGCACAGAAAAGCAGTAGCACAGGTGAAAAAGACGGTTCTTATTTTAAAAATTCATATTTCAGGACATTCGCATAAGTAAATGTGAACTTTCGGTAACTGAAATCGCGAACAAATTTGACGTTCTAGACCAATGGTGCCCAACCTACCCCCCGCGGGTCGGATGGGACCCCCGAAGATTTTTTATGCGGCCCGCGAAGCTATACCCGAAAGATTTAACATACAAATTCATAGATTCGTATGAAAATATTGATAAGAAAACTTTTAATATTGGAGTGTTTACCATGAAAACCTCATTTAAATTTGATTTTCACTAAAATTGCACCTAAGATAGAAACTCCATTCCGGCTCGCAGAAGAATTGGCAACTTCCAATTCACAGGATTCACAGCCACCGATGCGGCCCTCTATGTAGTAAAGGTTGGGCACCACTATTCCAGACTAGTGGTGGGCAACATTTTTTTACATGGCGGTCACATTGGCGGTTGCGAACTTCTCGCAGGGCTGCATTACAATTTGTCTATGCTTCAGCGGGCCAGATTAGACTTTGAATCGGACGTTAACTGAAGATTCTGAGGTATCATATCAGTGAAAATCATGTCTGAACTAGGTTTTTCATGGTTGCCATTTCAATATCAAGTGTTTTATTGTCGTAATTTGATTTTATATGGTATGAATTTGTGTTAAATCTCCTTTTTAATAATAGCTTCGCGGATCGTATGCGGCTCGCGTGCCTTAGAATGCGCGCCACTGTTCTAGATGCATCACATGGATAAAAAAGAACTTGGTTAGGGAGCCGCACGTAAAGCCGCCTGAAGTTCGCGAGCTCCAGGTTGCCGACCCGTGCCATTGGACGGTCCTCCGAGAGTCAAGCCAACACGCCAGATCAGAGCGTCCGTTTAGAAGATTTAATGGTTGCATTCGAATATCGGTCACGCCAGAAACCTCCCCATTAATACCTGCGGTCATTAATCACTTCGCAACGCATCTTACATTTAATTTATGCGTTTTAATTTGGCAGAACGTATTTTTAAGGGCGAGAATAGACTGGGAGGTGAGGAAGGGGTTGCCATGGCAACCTCGTTATAAAAGTTTCCTTTGCTCTTGTTACTTGCGACGAACGCGTATATATCCGTTGGTAAAGCTTTATTCATTCTCTCCTCCCCCTCTGAAATCCCAAAAGTTACCCTCTTCGTGTGGATTTTTTTGTTAGGCCTCTTTATTTTTAGCAGCTCCTCGTTCTAATTTTGGATGGACTGGATTCACTGGTTCTGGTTCGCATCCCGGTCGAGGCGCGGATATACTTGCTGCGGATCGTGACCGTCGTCGACAGCGGATGAGCGACTTTAATCCTTTTATCTACAAACACATGTTTTTGGCTCTTAGTCTCGCATTTTACGAGAACCTCGACTCGCTAATAATTCGTGCTGACAAAAGAGACAAAATCTGGCGAAATCAAATTCAGAATCACTGCGATTGAAGTGATATTTTTAAAGAATTCACAAATTCTGAGTTTTATTTTTTAACACAACCATTATTATTATAAAACACATTTTTCGCTTAAATATTATCTATTGAGGTAGAGCAATTATTTGAGTAGTATCCATTGATATTTCGGATAAATTAGAAGAGTTTAAATTTGCTCACTAAATATATTTAGCCATTCATATATGCAAGTATTCATTAACTGTATGTATAAACATTCAGTGGAGAAGATTTTATCTCGATCAAATTTGTTGGGGCAGTAATTACACTGTGCTGACTCTTCGTTTATATATTTCAAGGTGCTTCAACACTTCAGAGTGATCGCTGTCCATTTAAGGCTGAAATACATTATTCGAATATATTTTTAACCCATAGAAGTCATTATAAATTTTCAAACTGTAAATTCGCTTTAATGTGATTCATACATATCAATTAAATGTGAAGATAGCTGCAAACAGGATTTTCCACAGAACTCAAATTATATAGAAAGCCAGAATTCATATTATACATAGACGCTTAAAGTATATTTTGGAAACTTAAAATGAACACAATTAGAAAATAATGCCGCACAAAATATATAATATACAATATAGTACACAAGAATAACAATATATAAAATATAAATATATTTTCTTACATCACTAGTAACGTGACTGTAATATTTGACTAACAAGGCGTACTGAAAACAGCACCGGACATGCTCAATGCATATGTCCTGCATGGGTATGCGGTGCGTCTTCATAACGAGTATGCAGGTTGATACTAGTAACAAAATTGTTGCATTTCAAATTTAAGATTTCCCACAAAGCATTTTTTATTTAAATACGCTAGATCAGGAATATTTTCAAAAAAAATGTCTAGATGTCTGGAATGAAAATTTCGCTGGGCACTCGAGACAAGAAAAAATTTTTAATTTGTCGGGAAACTTTTGTCAAAAATTCTCCAACCAGAATCCCTAGTATATAGGGAACCTGCAGATACATTACACGCACAGCCGCGTATACAAAGCAGTATTAATTTGGCGGCACGGTGGAGGCGGTAACGATTTCTCTGCCTGCCTCCGTCACTCCACTCCCACGCGCCTCTCCTGCTACCTATACCTCTCTCTCTCTCTCTCTCTCTCTCTCTCTCTCTCTCTCTCTCTCTCTCTCTCTCTCTCTCTCTCTCTCTCTTTCTCTCTCTCCACGCAACGCCGCCCACCCCATTAAAGGGAACCGCACATCCGGCACGGTGGCATGCAACAGGTATCCCGGACCAGGTCCAAGCTCATTCTCAGTATGTAGGTCGCGAGAAGGAAGTCGTTCCCTCTCTGCGCCATTTCGCGAGAGTCTGCGGCGTCTTTTCGTCGATTTCCTTCTCTCTCTCTCTTCACGGGAATATAAATAGACTTAATTATGCGAGAAGGGAGGAGAGTGTTTTTTTTTTACGGGGCCCGGGGCGAAGAAAAAAAGGCGAGGCAAACCTCTCCAAGGGAAGGAGGGGTTAAAAAATAAATCTGGGCAAGCTACTTCATTTTCAGACTCTCCGGGAATTTCCTCCCCCTTTTCCTTGCTTCGTCCTCAATGAAAGGCATTTTCCCCTTCGCCGACTTCGCGTGTTTTATTTTCGCGTTTGTTTTGTTTTATTTTCTTTCTAAACCCCCCCATTCTCGATGCCACGAATAAAAACATCCGTCGCCGTATCTTGTGTGGCAGATGAGAAGGGAGAAGAGCGTTCGTAGGAACGATGGGTTTGGTTCTGATCAGGCGAAAATATGATATGACCCAAAAATGCTACATTCTATGGTAGAAACTATAAAATATTAATGATGTTTTTAAGTCATACGCAGAACTTGGTCGTCAAATTGGAAAATATAAATTTTACTAAGGAAAAATGGTTACGCAGTAAAGCAGCGAGAAATCGGCTCACGTCATTTTTTTGCTTATTAATTTTAGACAATTATTTTCTTAATTTGCGCGGTAATTTTGAGGCCAAAGTTTGAAAAAATTATCTCATAAAAATAATATTTTTTTGAACTTCGTATTTCAGGGATGAGTTTACATCATCACACATAACAACTTCGTAAACAATTTAATCATGAAATCAAAGCCTTAACCACGAATTTACCCTCGTGATAAACACATAAAATAACTTAGGTAATTAAAGGAGGTTCATTGTTGACCCATTTAGAATCCTAACGTAAATACATCCCACCCTCCTGTAACACGGAGTATTCGTTGCGAAAAAGTGCCGCGTAATGCAAATGCGTGTTACATGATCTTTAACTTTAACATAGTGAAAGGAAGTTGCGTTCCATACCCTATCAGGCGCTCTCCTCCAGGCCCAAAATGTCCAAATATCTCTCTGATGCACTTATATAGAAAAATAAAGAGTTATTTACGAATAGAGTTTTGTTGCCTATTATCTAAGCTTATAAATTAAGCTCTCAGGCACACAAAAATATCTCTCCATCGCTCGTCAACCTGGAATCCCACATCCAACTAAACCGCGTTATCTGAATTTTTGGCATTTGACAACAAACTGTGTGGTAGTTGTAGCGAATACTTGTTACAAGAACCCATGTAATTGGATGGCCAGCTTTGTACTAATTCATGTTTCCCAAGATTAATATTGGAAAGATTTCAATCATAAGGTGTGTGGTTTCCAGCCGTAGTATAAGGTTCTGTACATTTTTATTTTTAATGCAAGCGTGATTAATCTCGAATTAATTTTAAATATAAAAAAACAAATTCGCTTCTGATAAGATAATCCAAAGCGATACGAAAATACATAACTTCGGCTATTATGAAGTTATTCCGAGTTCGCCTGCGTCGTTAACGACATCCATAAAAGTTACTCTAAATTTCTCATCTCTGCCCAGCGAAGTTCTTTTTCTATTTTTTTTTATAAATCGCGCCATTAAAGTTTCGTCCCTCGAAATGTTTATAGAACTTGACATAATAGGGAAGATTTATTCTCGCAATTAAATCCGGTAAAACGCCCTCTGTCGCGAAAAATAGCAACAACTCGGAATTCGTCAACAAGGTTCGTATGTCACGCGATCTATTTGCGGAGTTTTCCCACTTGAAAATAGCCTAAGTCCATCCGGTTTCATGGTCCTGGACGGGTCTTAGAGTTACATATTTTCGAGTCAGGTCGCTTAAAATAATCTCTGGGGACCTTAGTGGCCGCCCCGGCAGTAAAAATATATATGAAACGATCATATGTCTACTAGTTCATAAACAGAAAATCGCGAGTGAAAAACTGTATATTTTATGAGCTATGAGATATAGTATATACTTATAAATATTTAAGGAATGAAGATTAGAGCGGTCATAATAAATTCCTCTTAGTTGACGACCTGCTTTGTTAATCCTATTTAAAAATGTATAATTTCGTCGAAAGGGCGAGAGAAAAAAAAGCAGGCGCGAAAAAATAAACGCGCAACCACTCTGCGAATGCGTCAGTGACTTTTTTCCGACGCTGTCCTCAAATGAAGAGCGCTTTTTTCCTCTGAATGAGTCTATTTTCGAATCATCTTTCTCCTCGGACGAAAATAACCAGGACGGAATTACTTCCAATTAGGCTCAATTCTCCTTCACAGAGAGAGAGAGAGAAAGAGGGAGAACACGCGTAAATAACACTTCGTCCGAGTGGTAACCGTCGCGGTCTTTACACGCGCGACAATAGTCGCTCGGCACTACTTCGTCCGAGTGGTAATTATTTATTTTTTCCCTCTTCTTCTCGCGTTTTTTTTTAATACACGGAAGATGTTTCGCGGATGTTAAAAGTGCTTTGCATCTTCGGAGACGCTCTAAAAAAAAAAGAAAGAAGGCTCCGCGCAATACATTTTTTAAAAAAGATGAAGGCGAACTTGCGCAACTAATCCTTGATGCTTTGCTTGTCTGGAGTGCGTACGCGTGCTCTTATATCGCGTTTGTTTTTAGACGGATGCATTTTTTTTTTAGAGTATCTGTCGTGTGGCTGATGGTTGATGAGATTTACAATCCATTTACTTCTTCCGCTCGTTATACTTTGCCTTTTTATCTTTTCTTGATCTTTGTCTGTTGACGCAATTACGTTGACCTATCGAATTGAAATGTTTATATATGCCTGTGTATGTGTATATTTATGTGTATGTGTGTGTGTGCGCGCGCACACAGGGTGTTCCGGAAATGTTTCATAATTCAGGGTGTAAGGAGGAGTAGTTGGTGTAGGGAAGGGTTATTTTTTTTATGAAATGCAATAAAGAGATGATGTTTTGAAAGGTGGATACGTAGATCTATCGTAAAAGAGTGACCGTGAAAAGTCGATGGTCATTAACGTTTTAATTGCAGATCTTCATTTTAGTTGATGATCGTCATTTTCGCGTATGGTATCATCATTTTCGAAATATCTTTTGTGAGATATATAATTGACTAGCAAAATTACCCGGCGTTGCTCGGCGTTTCTAGTTTTTTTGTGAAAAACTTCCATTCGCGGGGTTCGAACCCCGGAACTTTGTAACGGAAAGCCGACACGCTAACCACTACACCACCAGTGTGTGTGTGTATATATATAATTCAATCCGTAAATTGGTTTGATTGACTTGGGAATATACACAGATGGTGTGGTGGTCTCACTTTGCCTTCCACACCGTCCCTCTTCTCAGTTCTCCGGCAGAATGAAACCCATTCCAAGACCCTGCACATAAAGACATTCATCAACATGAATAATAATAGATTACTAGAAAAATCAAAAATCCCTGAACCTTTATTACTTTTCCGAAAGAATTGGAAAGCTGTCTCATTTAAAAAGCATTGGAAATTATACCTTCGAACAAACAGTGGCATTACACTTCCATACTAAGTTAGTTATGAAATTTAATTTGTGATTCGTGTCATTGTTTAACATTCTTAACAAAATTGCAAAGGTACACTCGGTGTTATTTACAACGTAATCACGAAATACAAAAATATCACACGGTGAGAATAATAAATGCAAAAAATAAACACATTATAACAATTAGCAGGATAATATGCAGTATAGGAACTGCTGTCATAATAGGAGTAAAATTAATGCATCAAAATATATCACTTATATATATCACATTTGTTTGTGCAAGTAATTTTCAGTTTCTTTATCTCACTTAAGGATGTGTTGAAAAAGTCAATATAGTCTATATAACTATTTGCTGCCCTTTGGATTATCTCTATTGACGCATTATAACCATAATTTGTGATGTGAAAGTTTGTATTAAATGCAAGGTAGTTTCTCAAAGTTCGAGAAGGATCTCTAATGTTAATAAGTGCTAAAAGACTAGAAGAATCAACACAGTTATTAAAAAATTTAAGTATACAAAAATATTGTCTTCATTAATTCTTCTGTGCTAAAGAGTATCTAAGGAAAGAATCTCCAAGAGCATATAATAATTCACAATGAAGCTGAAACCATGTAATTTATAATTTACAAAACGCAAGAATTTATGCCGTAACTTTTCCACTCGATTTAATTGACCAATCTCATATGACGACCAAACCACCGATACAACAAATGGACGGACCAACATATACGTTCGTCTTACAAATCCCTTCATCTAATTTAATATGATCCCTCAAAGCGAACTGGATAGATAAAGTTCAAAATTATAAATTTTGCTTTGAAAGGAAAATATTCGCACGAAAAACAAGAGTGCTACTAAAGCGACTTATGAACTACATTCATAACTTACGAAAACGCTTCAGCATTCACATGAAAAACACTCATTGATATAAATTTACTTAAGAGATCATTAGTCCTTGGGAAATTTAAGCATCTCTCGTAGAGAACAAAAATCTTCAAACCTAGAGAAAAGAAACAGACATTTGTCCACGATATCCATGTATATATAATATTTTGAGTATGAAATGAACGGTTTTGGCGTAAGCCTCAACCCTACGTGAAGTTTACTTTTTCGTTTTTTTTTCATTTGCAGTTCTTTCGGATCTTTTATTGTATGTTTTTTATTCCTTCTGGGATGCGTTTCATAAGTGCACCGCAAGCAGCGATCGAGAATGAAGGGTCGAAACACTTTTTTGGCGGTAGCATCACCAGCGCTATCTGTCATCCGAAAAAAACATGAAAATTCAATTTTTTCCACTTGATATTCTCAAAGAAACGGCCAAAGGGTTTGTTTATTTTGTACCACGTGTGGACGGTACGATTTTTCGCGTCTCGAATGGGAGGTTTAGACGACTCCAGATAGGAGCGATGCATGACGGGAAGATATCTTTCCCTCTGAAAGACCGTTATTCTTTCCATGCCAACGGGCATGAAAAGAAGACACAACAGACGCAGTCGGTTATTCGGGAAGTCAAAAGGAAAGACGTGACCGTGACAACATGGAGGGTCGCGGGTGGGAGTGTTGGATAGGATTTGATGTGTTTATCTGGAAATACTTATTAAAAAAAATTATTTCATCTATCTCCATCGCTGTTATTGCTTATCGCCGGAGTTTTGGGTTGACCCAGCGAGTATATTTCGACTCGGAAATACTTTTTTCTCTTCAGCGGTAATCTGAATCACGGTAAGGTTTCTTTAGTAATAGTGGCGCAGCCATGGGGGGTGGCAATCAGACGTTTGCCCTTACTCCCCCAAGATCATACATAATCTTAAGAAAAGCACATAGCATGCAAGCGACAGATGGAAATAAGATGGATCGAAGGTGTCCAAATTAGAATCAGTACCTTTATTCGTTATTTTATATTATCACACGAAGGTTCTTGCAGATAAATCAATAAACGTGTGTTCATCTAATAATGTGTTGAAGTATTTGCCTTTCCCCCTTTCCTCAAATTAAATTTCTGGCTGAGCCACTTGCTTGGTAAATGTCTTTTTTTTCCCTGACCGATCTCTAGTGGGAAGGAGTTGCTGCAATTCTCTTTAGTTTCTTTCTCTGGTATTGCGTAAGGGAGCAAAAATACTGGGGTAAATTTTATTTTAGACCTGTCGGGCAAGCATTACATTGGCGTCATAAATCACAGAGTGTGCATTCGGACAGCCGTAATGCCAAGTTGAAATATGATATGGACTATGAAAAACGACGGGCGCGAATGGTTTCCAAAATCAAACTAAAAGCTAGCATTACATGGACGTTTTTATATATTTACCCTGTTATTAGAAATTTAACTTTCTATAAGACAGAATTTTTTTGTGACGAGGTTTAAACCAAGACTATCTGCGACATATTTCAGGGAAGGTTTTAATTCTATTTACAGTTACAACCAGAGCTCATTAATTTATAACGATACACATCAAAGATGTTGAACCTGCGACCATATTTTTAAAAAATTACAAATAATATTTACCAATTTTTTAAAAATTGGCTGCTTAAAAAATTAAAATAAAATGAGGGTTATAGGAAAGTATACACACATTGGAAACATTTTTAGTATAATAATTATTCAGTCCATGCATGGTTTATAAAGTTAAATCCATGAACAATGGATGGTTCTTAGTTTTAGGGCAGCATGATTATTTCCTCGTTGCGAACGGTCCGCGATAATGAAAAACTTCCTTTATATTACTTATACAGATGAGTTCTTGAATAACGTCCATTGCAGACAATAACTTATGCAGGAGTGATTTTTGTTGCGATGCGAGATGGAGGGAACAAAAAAGATCGAAGAAGCCGGCGGACAACCTAATTAGCGTCGCGGTTCGAATTTTCAAAACCCGGCGAATTTTATTTGTTATCGCCCCATTCATTCATTAACGGAAATTAAAAATAAAGACAGTTTAAAAGAAAAACTTTGTAATGCGACTGGCAAGGGTTTCAGATGAACGTATTTCTCCCAATCGATATTAAGTTGAAATAGCTTTATGCTTTCTGCACGAGTTATACCGAATGTATTTCTCGATATTTAATAGCGCATTTTGTGTACTATTTGAAATAATTTTTGAACTAGTAAACATTTAATAACTCTAATTCTGTTTATTATGTTAATGGGTAGTAGCACCATCCTCAGTTGCTACTTTTAAGTGGTCTTTTTTTTTTTGAATTTTTATATCAAATGTACATTTCAGATACCTACTCAAAAATAGGTAAATTCCCTTCTCATAATAATTTTTGTTCGTGTTTTGATGGACAACAGAATACAGCGTTTTGTTGCAAATATGCACGTATAGTCAATGTTGATGTATAGTGGGGTCGTTCGAGAATAGGGAACAGGTGAGATTCGAGTTCAAACTTAGGCTCTGTGAAATCGTTTGAAAACCACGGGAGAATGTAAATGATAAAATAGAAATAGCCAAAGAAAAGGTTGAGAAAACCATATAAGCATTTCGGCAACAATGCAGCCGTCATCATTGTCGACCCATGTTATATTCTAAAAGAAATATATTTTTTACGACATGTACTGTACAGCTATGAGGCGAAGTCGACAATCCTTTATTTTTAACGTGAGAATGGAATTTAAGTGGACCATTTCCTTTAAACTATCGGAAAATGGTACCGATATGGCAATATCCTTCTGTTTATTTCCTGTAGAAAAAGTTTTTAAAGAATCAAATGTATGAAAACGAAGACCAATTACTAATTCCGGAAGGTATCAGGATGGCCATTTGCTCAAGCTTTTTTTTTTTTTTTTGGGCTTCCTGCCAACCGTTGCTTCACAACGTCAGCAAAGAAAATATAATTTTCACACAATGAGAAAGATTTGTCATAGGAAAATATTTCGCTGTCTCTCTAATTATTTTGCTATTCCTCTTTTCTTCGCAAATCACTTGCTTCTGCGTCGACGAACTACTCAAGTTCTGAAGATTTAACATTCTCGAGTTCCTAACAAGGCCGTTGTCAAGGATGTATTTTTTTTTTGCTTGAGAAAAATTCAGTATTCACATTTTATCACTTGCGCTTCACCAAATACGAGCAAAAATATCTTTTTTTACCGCTGAAAACATATTTTTTCATTGCGTAAGCACAAGAAGCTTTATAATTCAGGAAAAATAATCGTGCATAAACTTTAAAAGGATTGATTACACACGTTTAATTAGATGCGTTTTGTTTAGTTTACCGCAGCAATCAACGCACTGACGTAATATTCTTGTTTGGGCTTTAGAACACGCGCACGTAAAATTGTGAAATCGGTAAGAAACGTGATTAGAGCGATTTAACGTGAATTTAACGAGTTAATTTCGCTAAGTTGCCCTCGGAAACAAGAGTGGATCAAAGAGAAATAAACGTCTCGCGCGTCCGGAAACGTTCGGAGAAGAAAGAAACTCCATTGAAATCGTGAAGGTTTTCTCTGTTTGCATAGAGCAGGGTCTAACTGAGTCTAATGTCCGAGACAGGAGTAAAATAGGCGTCAATGGACGAAGTCGGTCGAAAGGCTGAGTGATTTGTGTCACGCCCTCTGCAGGCTACTATGGTTAGGAGTCGTTAGAAAGAAGACGCCATAAGGTTTAGGCACCGGGTGGTATGTAAATTAAAGGTGGTCCTATCTCTGCCTTTGGATGACTTTGAGTTTTCTTCCTTTTTTTAATGTCTACATAGGCTCCATGTATGGAATCGCGAAGGTAACATCGGAGAAATTAATTGTCGAGGTCTGTAGACTGGAAGGATCGCTTTCTCCCGAAGGGCTCGGTCGTCGGAATGCGAATTAAAACTGTTACAGTCAATCAACTTTATTGGTAGCTTAAAAAGAATTTAATTGAAGGTGATTGGGGGATATAAATGTGGACTATGATTATCGGTTGGTTGGATGTATATTTAACTACTTGTCGATGTATATTTATGTTTGTATGTGCGTATTTTGTGTATGGTATCCATACGCACGTTTGTGATTGCTTTAAAGAAATGCGCGATGTAAGGGCTGCATAGTAATAAGGATTCGGAATGGATTAGTCAACCAATCATTTATTTTGAAACAACAGTTTTGCAGATCATATGAAGATAAAGAATACGATATTTTTCGCAGGTATTTAAAAAAAAATATTTTCGTTATAATAACCAACATAACGGATCGCGTGGTAAAATTGTCGGTTTTATTCCATACGACTTACGACCTCGTCAAAGTAATGCTCGTCTGTTTCATTTCTCTTTTTTTCGCGTTGGAGTTTTTTATTGCTGAGCATAAAACCGAGCGTACCCCAATCCAGTATACTGTCGTGTTTTATAGTTGATCTCGGAAGCCAATCTCAGGGCGCTGAACTGCGCTATCGACATATCCGTTCTCTTCGCAGTTTATATCGACTTCTGGATGCATAAGGTGCCCTAGTCAGCGACGTAGAGACAAATGGGTTGGACCTCAGAACTCCTGATTTTATGATTCACTGCGCACGCTCAACCCGTGGTTTATGTTCGACACGTTCCGCGACGTGGTTTCCTTTCGCCGGGTAGTACGTCTCTATCAGGGCAAACCAAGAGCGAATGGGATACAGACAAAACGTTTACATGTGCTCTCAAAATAGGATTCGCTACCGTGTAGTGCCGATCTGGGACGTTTTTTTTTTTCAAACATGACATTCGTTAGAAAAAAGTTCCAATTTTAATATTACTTTACGATACAAATGTGAGAATGTTTATACGCAATTCTCTATAGGTCTGAGGGGAAAGGTTATTTCGCTTGTAGATATATAAAATAGCGAAATTAAAAGAAATCATTTTAAAAGTAAACAAAAATGTCTCGTTGTGTGGAACAAACTGCTATACATACTTTACTCATATGGTGATAATAGAGATTCATGCTGCATATGGAATCGCTCAGTCCCGGTTTACACGTTTCCGTTTTCATGCCTGACTGACTAGTCTGCCTGCAGTAGCGTACGTATTAAGGTGGATTCGGAAAGAAAAGCTGCCCTTTTGGCTGCTGCTGCAGAAGCGGTTTTATTAGCTGTGTCTAACAGTAAAAAGAAAAGTCCACTCGTGTTGGGTGAATTCTTGGAAGTGCAGAAGAGAGAAGTTTTCGTTTTTTTCGTCTATTGGGAGACGCAAATGCGTATAAAAATGACTTTAAAATGACGGAATATTCTTATACAATCTTATACAAGCTTTTAAGTTGTGTGGAAGATACTGAAAGTAGACAATAGAGGCCGTCTTAATGCGACACCTAACAAACACGTCACCTGTGCCACGTGGCAGTCCTCAGCCAATCGACGTGTTCTTGGCAGGCTTGAAATCGGGAGTCGCGCCCGTTCCGTGCCTGACGCCTTTCTTCGAGGGAATTTGCTTGTGCGCATGCGCAGAACGTCAGGCGCCTGTTTTCAGGCATGAAAACGGGAACGTGTAAACTGGCATCTACCGATATTATTTCAGCTTTGTTTTAAATCACCGAATGCATTATGCCGCTCAAAAACCATTATTCAGTGGTGCGTGCACAGGGGGCTCTAGAATTTTTTCAAATGTAGAAAAAATAATGATTTTTTTTAACAATTTCTCTTTTTTACCCTGAATTTTCTTCTGAGTGGCTTTTCAATTAATTGATATTTTCGGACGGAGTAATTTAAAAAGTCTAACCTTTTCAGCATGCAACTGGTAATTCATTAATAAGTACAACCTGATAAATTCTACCTTGGTTTTCATTTAAACGTATATTTTCGATGTAGAGGATTATTTATTACTAGCTGCAGTACCCGGCTTTGCCCGGGTCAATTTGTCTAAGAAGTGGGTAAATTTAAATCAAAATTATGGGAGAACGGGGAGACATAGCCCCCCCCCCCCCCCCAAAATTTTGTATACACATTGTAGAAGGGATAATGTACGATGTAAGTAAAAAAATTGAAAAAAATATGAAAATTAAATAAAATTATAAGAGAGTTGGGGTTATAGGGGGAAGATGGGGGGACACAAAGTTACCTAAAGTCTTTATAGGGATGATATAACATCATATGCAAAGTTTGAAAGTTGTAGAACTTTTGGTTCTTAATTTATAAACGGACATACATACAAACAACTAAATTATATATTAAGATTTTTCCGCGGGCCGTTCCGCTTCTCGTTACACCACAGCCATTATTTCAGGAATAAACTCCCTCCGACGCAGAGAAGCGCTAGTATATCATATCCTAAGAGTATCACCGAGAGAACTACTTCGGAACTTTCATTAAATTTTTTATTTCTCTGAATAACGCACTCACGAACTTCTTCAACGGACAGTAAATTATCCTCGGTGTATTTAACTCGTTTCTTAATCTCGGTTCCGTGAGCTGCAAACGTCGTTCGACCGAGAAGTTTACGGCATGTATTATGCGTTAAGAGAGATGGTAAAAAAAAAACAACAACTTCGCTGCATTTAGAAGGAGAACACGGACGACAAATCAGAGCGTAACTTGCATTACCCACGGACCGTGTCCCAGCAATAAACAACCCGCGAGCTACTGCATGCATTCTGCAGTCGGCCATTTTGGCTTATAAATCACGTGGCCGATTATATGAGAGGACTTGGAACAACCTCGCGGATAATAGGGAGCGAGTTTTGCCTTATTGCCACTAGGGTCTCTTTCTACCTGTTTTTTTTCCTCTCTCGTTTCCCCTTTTTCGTCATCCCGAGAAGGTACCAGGGTTCGAACCGAGAAAGGGAGAATCGGGACGTTATCTCCGGAACAAAATGGACGTTAATCGAGATTTATCGATGTTTAAAGCCTTCTCGTATTGTCGACCGCTATTGCACGATGATCGATCTATTTTCCCCGCGAGAATCCGACCGTCGAGTTTATTGCGAGGATCGTGATTTTTTCTAGCCGCGGGAATATATCTCTCGAAGTGTTTTCATGGCGGATTTGTTTATAGTGAGACGTTTATCTTCGAATAAATTCGAGCGTCGGAGAAATTAATCAAGATTTCTCCCTTCGTGTTGCGCTCTTCGAATCGACGCTTGCTTAATCCAAGAAAAATGTCGAAGCATTCGTTAATAAGGAGTGCATAATTGGCATAACGATATTGAAATCTTCACGTAAAATATGTCGATTTAACTGGCTGATTAATATATCACGCAAAACAGTTTCAACGAATATAATTCATCAAATCGGTAATGGTTTCCTCGATGCAGGAAATATTATTCATATTACATAATAAACTTCGAACCATTTTAACAGATTTTCACAGAATTTTCTGTAGAAAGGTAAGAAGTTTATCATTTAATATGAATAATTTCAACGAAAATTGGCATGGAAACAAATGCAGTTATGGTAAAATTAACGCAATGTTTTCGATGTCCAAACTTAATAGATTGTAAAATATGGGCATACGTTACATTATGTTCAATTATAGCATCCTTCAACAATGCGCATATTTTAAGTTTTATTGCATCAGATTCAATTAATTTTGTCTGTATATTTATGCTCATCATCAGATAGAATTCCACAATTGTTTTGATAGCTGTACCACTTTATCAAAAATGCATTTGTATTGTCAGAAATACGCCAATTTGCTTCCACAAAATCCTGATTTTCACCTTAATTAGTATGTAATCACTCTTGATTTCTGGGAGAGCTATTTCTCCGTTGCTTTCTTTAATCGTCGTTGTTCCGTCCCCATCCCGCTCGCCCCTCATCATTCCGTTTCCACGACAATTATTCCGTAATATAGGCATTCCCGACCCACTAATTCGTATCGTAAATACCGGTTGTGAATGGGAGGTGTCCATGGTCTCCGTCCCCGCCTATTACTCCACCGCCGACTTCGAGTCGCCACGAGTCAGCGTACAGGGCCTAGAAGGCTCTCTTGAGGTACTCTTTTTCCCCACATTCTGCCATTCCCAAACCTGCTAAATATTCCGCCCGAGTTGAATCAAAAGCTCTGAAATTAAAATGATAGTGCCTGCAGCCTCGGAAAAAAATATATCCTATGCAGTGATACGTGATGTTAATGAAAGTCTTTTTATTGCCGTCGCTTTGTGATTCTGAATCCGTCGGAGATTCTGGAATGAAAAAATTAAATCCCTAGCCAAATAACAGGGTGCCCGAACTAAAGTCGCTTTTTTGTATGGCGGCTGAAAGGCTAGAAGATATGGTTGTTACAGCCGAAATCCGATGGAGATGAAGGCTAAAATCATTTCTTCTCGGTCATTTAATTTTTCCAAAATTTATTTATCTACTGACCATTTGAGCCTCACGACTATAGATTTTAAAAAAATCACCGCTTCGAATACATCTCTTTTTCCCGATAAATTAACAATCATCCCGCCATAAAGTAGGAATTGCCCATTTTAATTTCTTTACGACCGAAAGAGTAAAAGAATTTTTATTGAGCTATAAGGATTCCCAAGGGCGCCGTAGTTAATTTGCTGTCCTTTTCCCCTTAATCCCGTGCACAGGTATTCACGCAACCTGATAGCAGCTTATGAACGGGAAATTTCAAGTAACGTATCTCAACGACAGCATCGAATGATATTTATTTATAGCTAAGTTTTAGTATTTATTCAACAAATCAGAGAAGACAGTCTCTACAACGGGAAATTTAGATTTTGTCAGCAAATTGTGTCGTATAATTTTCACAATGTTTACTTAAATGTAGCTAGGGATGTGCGGGCCCCCGGACTAATTTTTTTCCAGGCACCTCTATAAATGAACGTATTCCGTAATTTCAGGAGGAAAATTCGCCCAGATTTAAAATGCATAAGGTAAGGCAAGGTTAAAGAAAACCAAGTGTAAACTCTTAACATTTTGATTACAACATTCAATCTTTAAGCACGGACCCCCGGGCGGTATCAACACCACTGGTTAGACGTAAAAACACTAGTTTAAAACATACTACAGCACACGACACAGTTTAATATTACTTTGTGTTAATCTTACCTTATAATTTGCTTGAGTCACCCTGTCATTAACGCTCTTTGAAGCTTAATATCTCGCAAACGACTGAACCGAATTTGATGAAATTTTCAGGATAGAATTATGATATAATAACAAAACGTTTCAATGGATCGGATTCGAGATCAAAGACCCGGGTTTGACTCCAGGGGATAATTTCCATTTCCAATAATATAGCACGTA
Organism: Uropetala carovei; assembly: GCA_036926305.1. NCBI lineage: Eukaryota > Metazoa > Arthropoda > Insecta > Odonata > Petaluridae > Uropetala > Uropetala carovei. Next base: position 1,490,964 of record JAXCHB010000259.1, on the reverse strand, counting down.
ATTACTACACGTAAAAATGAACTTTTCGACGCGCAGGCTTTTATTCTTTTTTAGATTAAAATTAGAAGGAATTGACCTACGAACTTCGGACGTAAACCATTTTTAAGAAAACATTATAAAAGTTCTTATTCCGTTCGTATTTTTCCGCCTACAGTTCGAAATCGCTCAATTTAAACGTTTAATTCACACATTTTGAGGAAATGTAGTCATTTTAAGAGTATGTTGCCTTGCCTACCAATTCCATTGTTAGACCTCTATATAATATTTTTATTTCAATTCTTATGGGTATAAACGTGCTTTGAATGCTTTTAATACCAGAGAGGGGGGGGGGAGAGGGTGAGAGAGGGAAGGAGAGGGAGGGAGAGGGAGGGAGAGGGAGGTAGAGGGAGAGGGAAATGACTTTCAATACATTTCATGTTTCTGATGCCAATTTGGTCTCCATAAATAGCTTGAACGATCGAATATTTACTCCCGTCATTTTTGACGGGCTATACACTAGTTCCACGTAACAAAATACACTTACGACCGGTTTCGGTGCATTAGCACCATCATCGTTTTAATATGGAGTTCTACGAAACCTCGGCTTCTTCGGTAAATTTTGAGCTTTCTATTCATTAGTTTCAATTACGTTTTCTTTTTCTGAATAAGCTTTATCACCAATGTCGCACGAAAGGGGGTACTTTAAAATCGTCAATTCTTTTCTTTATTCATTTACAACTAAGTATGGTTAAAACATTCTCTAGAATTTTGTACACGCCGGTGAAATTCTACTCACTATTAATATGCGGAGTTCCTTTATTTTCAAATTTCATTTTGTTTATTTGATTTCACCTGTGCGAACCAAATTATTCTATTCAAAGATCCTCGAGATTTATTAACTGGACAAGGATCACATTATGTTGCCGTAATAATCTCAAACTATTAAATAATCCAAAATAAAAACACCTGTCCGGAATATGCTAATGCTCACCAAGATAATGCGATGCAGCGAATTAAAAGCTGTCGAAACACTTACTTTCTACCTCAGCTGATGCAACAGCTCTGCATTCTTTTCTCGGGTGACGTATGTTGATGATGTAAATTTTTTAAAATCTAAATTTAAGGAAAGAAGCTAAATTAAATTCCGATTCGATGAAATCTAATCCTCGACTATAGGAATGAATGAATCCCAATGTTCTCATTTATCGCCGGCCTTCAGCATGAGTTCTTCGCTCGTGAATAGCCATTGACTTAATAAACCCATTGGGATTCTTACCCTTTAGCCGACTGTCAGCACGTCCTTTGAACAAATGGTTTATACTCGATTGTCTATTCGGCAGCTGTCATAGCAGCTGTACTTAAATATTCCTGATAGCGCTTATCGCCCTTACCTCGACGAGCGCCATCTCTCGCGCGGAATACTCGTGACTTGAATGACCGCGATGTCTCGCGATATTATTTCAAAGTTTATAACAATGGTAACTTTGTGCCACTTGGTATGAAATTTGCTGTCTTTCAAACAGAAGACGTTCGGGAGAAATGCTTGTAATGACGGCTGCGTGTGACGCAATTGTTTGGTCGGTGTTAATTAAAGTCTCGTTGCTTTTTTCTCTTGTGGTTGATTCACGCGTTCCTTCGCTACATTGCATTTAATGGAATCATTTTATACATTAGTAGGTATGGCTATGCTTTCAGAGGGAATTTTTTTTAGCATGCCGTTACAACTCGTTTTTTTTAAATTGTACATCTTCAAAACTTTGCGATTCGTTTATGTTAATCGTTAGATAGAAGCAGTGCCGTAACTATAGGATATGGCGAAGGTGGCTTCAAAAGGCGCCAAACGATCCCGCAAAACATGCCAAAAGTGTATTTTCTGATAAATAAGTACAAATTTAATAGTCAAATGTTAAAGTCGTCGTTAATTAAATTCTCCTTTAAAATGCAGGAAAAATGATAATTATTACAAAGGTGTTTCCTAAAAAATTTCCATCGGCGCTATATCTCTTAGGTACGCCTCTGGTTAGAAGGTATGATTTTTAGCTTTTTTTTTAAATTCCGTAAATATAAAAGTTTTTTTTATAAACCCGTCCGTTACACTACCGTGTCCTGTGAATTACTTCTACACCATTCGATTTAGAGCAACCAAATTACGAGGGATGGTTCATGACCATAAGTTCTTGCCGCGGTTGAAATTTGGAGACTCCAGGGGCAGCCTAAGGAGTGTAGTGGGGAGCATTAATAAAAACTGCCCCTATGATATATATATATCGTATGATTCATAAGTTATTTTCTTACTAGTTTTCAAATTTTGACGTAATGAAGTCAATGTCAGTCAATATTAATATTTGTGCCATATTTCATTAACACAAAGATTACGCTCGGAATAGACACGTATACTGTATTAAATAATGAAACTTTACGAACTAAGATCATACAAAATGGATGAAAGAATAGGTTTTTGCGTAACGTTTTCTATCTATTTACGGCAGTCTGATTGCAATAATTCTGTTTGTTTCATGATTGTGACTGATCATTAAAAAGTATTATATATTAGATGTTTATAATATCGAAAACCTACAAATAGAAAAACTAGGCACCTGCATCTCGATGAATTCACGTCAATCTTTTGCGTGTTTGGCGTATCAGTTTGTTTCCCACCTAAATGTATTCTCCACCGTTCACTCAAAAATTCTAATGTAATCATCTTATTCATCCGATTAAATCTGAATTATTCAAAAACTAATTTAAATAAGCAAATAGGTTATTCCGTTGTTCATGCAAACCAGCTAACAAAAATATATGTACCTGCAAATTTGGTAGCAATTATCTATAAAATAACTTTTAACGTTGTATAATGTGTGTATTTTTAGCCATGAGTTCACCATTGCCGAGTTATTCTCATCTCCTCTCTTTCAAAGCTGTACCGTTCTTAAACTTCAATTATGGGATCTCAGTTTTCCGCCACGAATACCACCTGTTTTTTTCGGGCGTAGGCAGGAAAATTAAGGGAATAAATACGTCATTCGGACCGAATATTACACAAGACTCTCCTCACCCGTCCCCTTACAGCCTTAAACCGGGCATACAACCACCCCACGGCAAAGGAATACGATAATAATTTCACTGGAAAAAAATTCCCTCGTCCTTCGCCACGCAAAGCAAAAAAAAAAATATTCTCGTGATCTCGTGATTCACGTCCTCCATTTCCATTCCATATTCGGCCATCTATCCCTCTCTTCCTCTTTCTTCATCCAAACCTCGTTATGTTTCGGATTCTCCACCTTCCCACGCATCCCGAAGAATTTTTTCCCCTCTCCCTCTGTCGTAGAGGCGTAATCTCACGCTAAAACCATTCCTACTCCGAGAAGAGAGACGAAAAAAGCAAAGGAAGTTAAAACGGATGGCGACTCAACCTTTCGGGAGAACATTCCACCTCCTATGAAGCCTTCCTTCCTCCCCAACCTCTCTCACAGTCTTACCTTCCAAACTCTTTAAGTCATTAGCGGCGGGGGTCCCTCCGACTCATGTCTTCCCTCCGACCTATCTCCTCTACTCCCTCCCTCTCTCTCTCTCTCTCTCTCTCTCTATCTATCTCTCGCTCTCTTTCCCTGCCCCGATTATCTTCTCCCAATCCTCGCGTACCACGATATCGGGCAGATGAGTGTACAAGCTCAGTGCCATACAGAGAGGGAGGAGGTTCCTTTTTCTTTTTTGTTTTGTTCTTAGGAGGATGTGAGAAAGAAAGTTTTTTTTTCGAGGGCGAAGCAAACAAGGTCGTCGGTGGAGGGGATTTTTGGCGAGTAGAAAAATGGACCCGTTCCGAAACCCTGCGGGGAGTCCCCTTAAACGCCGCGTGGGATTCTGGGAAGGGTTTTTATTTGTCTGTTTTAGAGGAGGGAGGTGGGAGAGGCAAGATATGGAAAGAAAAAAAACTTCGTGGTTTAATTTTTATATTTTATCGTTACGTTTAATTCCTAAAAACCATTCATTTGTTTCCCTGTTAGTACTCCTTAATTTCATGGGATTTTGCGGGTACATAAATAACCAGTCGTCTCGTCGCGTCGTCGGTAGGAACGCACTTTTTGATGGGTTGTTAATTGTTCCCGTAGCGACTTTTTGTACCGATTTTTTCTCAGCTCCCTATAAAAATGATATTTTTACGTGTGAGGATTTGTTTTGTGTTGTCTTTCCCCTACGTGCGTTTACCTTTTATTCTGCGCGAGGAGATTTTTTTTTCGAGTTTTTCGGGCGGCGGTGATGGGTGAAGATTGAAGAAAAGAATGGAATATAAAGAGGGTGTAGTCATCCCAAACGACCCCGTAAATGATGAGGTTAGGTTGTGAGGCCATTATTCATTTGGTAAACTCCTCGCCAAAAAGGTTATTCGAAAAAATTAATTCTCTCAAATCGTCTACGTTACAGGTATCATATTATGTACACTAACGTCTTTCCTATACAGCCGAGACTAAATACCGCTTTGCTTTTATAAATTCTCCATGGTGATGCTCTCGCAATTTTATTTCGTCAAATACGTGAAAACAGACATCTTCGGTTATCGCCTTACTTGGGGCAGCAGATGACACAAGCATGCGCATTCTTGAAGCGAAGATTAAAAGGTCAGAAGAGCGGATTCAATCTGGCATTTTATAAGTCGAGCTTATATTGCACTCTTCCGCAACCTGTTCGGTGGTTTTAGTTAAGGAAAATTACATTTTTTGTCAATTTAATTGAACGTTTAAAGGAAATAACCACAGATATGTATTATATTTTCGAATAATAAAAAAATATGGGAATTTTGGAACGCAGGGTCGTTGTGTAAAAATTAATCTTGATGAAGAGGTCTCTCTCCTATTGATGAGTTATGGAAACTCATAATTGAAACTTTTATATAAAACCTGTGTTTTCTTGTTGCATTTCGCATCTAAATTTCGCAAGTAATAATTAAAAGTAAAAACTCTTCATACCATCTATTATTTCTAGAGTTGATCAATAGCTCACATAGTGTTGTTACATTACATCTTCAATGATAATTTTTTGTTGTTAAATCGTAGTAATTTTCCTCTAATTTCATCGGAAATTAACCCGCCGAATTTTCCAACGTAATAACGAGGAAAATATCTCATTAATTATGCGCTGTTTCTTCTCTTCGAGAAATCCCTTAGGTACGCTTTTAGAATAAACTGCGGGTTAAATTTACATTCTTTCCTTAGTAAGACAATGACTAACTGGCTATATCACCAAGTTGGAGGCCACCGCCGTCAAATATCTGAAGACGTATCAACTTCAGCGAGAATAAACGGCGTTTCATCCTCGTTAAAAAAAATTTTTTAACGATCTTTTTTTTATTCAAGCTCTTATGTTCTTCAGGATTTTTATACGAGTTCATCTATCACCCGATGGAAAGGTCCATGCGAATTAGCATCTCTCGAAAAACCTTCCAACCGTGCTCATGTTCTCACTTCCCACTCCCTTTTTCCCCTCCTCTCTCTTCCCTATTTCACTCACTCTCTGCCTCTCATTCCTATATTTAAAAAAAATCTTTTTGAAATTGTGGATATCCAACCTATGCAATCTCTCCACAAATTTTTCTTGAGCGTCGCAATGCGTTTCCCTTTCCTCACAATTGTTTAAAAACACAAGCACTTCTCTTAGATATTTCCAATGGCAATAAAGATTGTTACTTTATATATTTCAATTTTTTATGCTTGAAGCGTGTACTCTTGATTTTTTCAGCCGAAATACGAGGTCGAGAATTCTGTAGTGCATTGTTATTCAAACTTTTTGTGCGTGTACCCTTTTGACAATATCATCAACATCTTGTTACCATCACATTTATCCGTAAAAAAAGAAATTGCCCTGAGAAAATTAGAACAAAATTATCACACACACACGCAAGCGGGAAAATGTACACTTATTCCATACAGTTGTCAAATAGTTTATTTAAGCAATTTAATGAAATTAAATGTTGAAGCAAATGAGGGATTTTGGTATAATTATGAGGTAGCTAAGATAGCCGATATCACTTTGGGTATTGATACCACACTTTGATTACCGCTGCTCTAGTGAATTACAGTTGTTTCCGTTGCCGTTCCTCTCTTTCCTCTTCATGGGCTTAATTTTCTCACCTTCCGTCTCCGTGAAAGACCTTATGGCCTTTCCATTTTCAGATTTGATCTTAATTAAATTTTATTATTTTTAAAAGAAAATTTATTTTTTTAGATTAGTCTCTACGTTTTAATGAAATTAATTATCGATATGAATTAGTGCGCGTGCTCTCGTCAAGAGGAGTTTTTTTTTTTTGTCTCTACGCTAGGTGAAATTACTCTGAAGGAAGTTTTATTCACTGAAATATGTGTACTTATTACCGGAAAGAGATTTTCCAACATAAAGAGACCCAAATATTTATTATTAACAGTCAAAATTAATACATATTAAACATAAAATGGACTTGTGGTAATTAATTGATGTATCCATCCCTCGGACTCTTATAATCCCGCCGCTAAATCGTTTTCAGCCAAATGAAGATTTAGAAGCTCAAACCCGATTTGTGACGAAGTGACGTTTTGTTTAATTAATAATAATGAGTAAAATGCGCAAATATGTATACTCTTGTTTATTAACTTACAAATTTCGGCATAGATAAATATTATTTGATTAAGCTATGCGCTCATCGAAAATCTTTAAACTACGCCTTCTGTAGAATTCCGTACTTTTTTTGTGATTACTTGGTAAGTATTTAAGTCAGAAATATGATTTCCATTCCCTATCCCGTGCGTGTATTCAAACCTCCAATTAGCTTCTAAATTTAAATATGTTGGAAAATACCACATTGTAACATCTGGAACCGAATCATATATGGCGCTACACGTTTTCCGCGCATAACAACTCGTTCGGACGGGTAAAATGTTCGGGAAACGTTTACTGCCGGCGGCGCTTTGCCACGAAGTGCGCAAAAAAACTAAAGCTCTTAATTTCACACGATATAAATCCATCGAAACTGCATTTTAAGTCCAATTACACGATGTAGACGAGGCGTTATGACTAGATGCATTTTCCCAGGCGTGATCCCAAAACGGATCGATATTAGTGTGAGAAACGGCCGATTTAAAGACGTCGCATCTCCATTAAATGCACCTCTCGTGTTTCCAATTAAGACGGCCTCTAAAAGGCGCGGATATATCGCCTTCCCGTCTTCGAGCGTGATGCTGACAACTCCTGCATGCGTCCCCCGCCGCCATATTCGCCCCGCCCCCAGAGTTACGAAACACCGCAAAAAACTATCATGATTGCGCTTTCTCGGTGTCCTCAAAAAGCGCTTCTTTCATCGTCGACTGCCATTTATCTCCTCAATGGCGCGAGCCGTTGATCGAGGAGTTGAAAATGAGTACCGGAGTCTAAAGCGATCGTCATTATTCGCCTCTTCATCGCGTCTCGCCCGTCGAAAGATACGAAGACGTCTTATTATCAGAGATTTCACCGCCTCCTGCGTTCTGTCTGTCCCTTCTCGGCGGTGCCTTGCGTGTTTCATTATCATCGTTCGACGTACTTGCGCTATTTTTTGTACGCCGTCTATGTACTAGTATTATCCGCAGTGGTAAACCTTTGTCTTCTTCTCGATAGGAATCTTAAATATTCAGGTTAAATTGAATTGCCTAATGACAGTTCCAACGGTGTAATTTGTTGTTTTTATGCTTTGAATTAATTATTCCTTAAAACTACATCGTTATTCAGTTATGCTTAATAAACTCGACGTCCTACAGACATCCTTAAGTTGTTTCTGTGATAAATGTATCCATTCTTCTGCTATTATTGATTCCCCAAAGGATATTTATTTGTAGTTTACTTTGAAATTATCAAACACAAAATTTTTATTGCAAATCAAATGCAGTAATACGTTCCTCTACATTTGTCATAGGTCTCCAGTGATAATGTTCTAGAGTCGACTTTTGGATTGCTTTGACATATTTTCATATTTTTTTGGGGAATCTACGTCTTTTTAATAGCTAGATAATGTACGAGAGACAAACACATGCATTACTTGCTTCGCCATGGTAAAGGCATTATTTGTGAATTTATTTCCACAGTCTCTCCATTTGAATTGGTTATATAACCCTAAAAATTACTTTGAAAAATTACTTTCAAATTATTTAATCTATTTGCTATGAATCAGTTAAATTTTCCGTTTATATTTACTGCCCCACAACGACAAACTTTTCCATGTTTACAAATGCTACGCTAGTTCAAGATCTTGTTCGCAACTTTGCATTTGTTCTTTCTAAATTCTATTAGTCGACACGTAAAAAATGTAACAGGAATAATAAATGAATGAATTGGCAAAAATGTCAATTTCATAATGCATTTTTATCACTTTCAAATTTTTCTGTTGCATTAGGTTTAGAGTTTTGGAAGGATGAAAACCTTTGTCTTATTCATAATAAATTGGTATTCGAAAAAAAGTGCGAAATGCTTTAACGCCTCCCGATTAAGAGATTCGATTCTGACATCACAAGCGTACGATGTCGATAGTGAAGCTTTTAGCGGCATAGCCTCGTTATTTATCGTGTTTCTTTTTGAAGAAAGAACCCTCGCGCCTCTTTCGAATAATCTCGATTCTTATGCAAATCTTTCAAATATTTCCCTATTTTAAACTTACCGGCATTTTCCGGATACGAAAATGTTCTCGACCTCGTCCTGTTGAAAGAACTCGTTTATTCCCTCTTCCTTTATCCATTCTCATGCAATTCATCTTCACCTTCCCTCTTATCCCATAATCCTCTTGTTCTCTTTTTTTCCCTTTTTTCATTAGACTTCTTCTCATTCCCACTTGTCTTTTGAGGGAATGTCACGGAGGAAATATAATCGTCGCGGTGCCAAAGGTAGTTTAATCCCCTCTCTCTTTATCTCCTCCACTCTTCCCTCTTTCTCTCCCCATCACCTTCATACTCTCCTCCTCACCCTCCTCCCACCCGTTCCTCGAAGTATTAATAAAATAAATAAATTCTTTGAAAAAACCCAACTCCCAACACTACGTCTTCTTTTCTTGGTGATTTCAACGCTCGCTACCGTCTAAGTCTGTCGTTCTTTCTCCTTGCCTCCGCTTCTCTTCCCTCCTCTTCCCTCTTCTTCCCTCTCTCTTTCATCCGTCTCTTTTTCCTTCTCCTCTTCCATTCACCACTTTTATTACTTAGCGCCTTCTCCCTTTCCTTTTGAAATCGGATCCTTTTGGTCCGCCGAGCTGAAGTCATCCCCTCCTTCCCTCTCTCCCGACCTCTCTGTCCCTCTTTCTCTCGTTGTTATGCCCTTTTAAAAACCTCCTTTTTAAAAAGAAGTACTTCCTTCACTTTTTTTATGGAGTTCCTCGTTTGATAAACAATATTGTATCATTTCTTTCGAAAGTTCTCCTGTTTTTGAGTTTTCTCTTACTGCTTCCGCTGCTGCTGTGATCTTAAGACTCGTGTTGAGCAAGATTTATATGGCAGTTTTTGATATGGGTGTTATGGTTGGATCTACGTGGAATGCCATAGAAATATCTTAACATATATTTGCTTATTCTCGTACGCGAGTGGGCTCCATATAAAAAGTGAACTTGCTTTGTTAAGTACTTCTTTATTGGATTACAGGACTATAAAGTTCATTCTTAATAACCCATTTGTAAGCCATCACAAACTTAATAGGATGAAAAATATTTTTAAAAGTTAAGATAATAAATCGCAACATTTCTTTGGTAATTTTCGAAGAAATTACCGGCGCATAAATACAGCATTGTTAATACGACCCATTTAATTTTTCATCGAGTCATTCAGAGAAAGAGAGAGAGCTTAATAGCCTATTAAAGTGACAAATAAAATTGATTACTCGTTAAATTAAAATATGAATTTAATAAAGGACTCTTTGAGCTCGCAAAACCCGCGCGTGTGGAACTCCCGTCAATACGGGGATGACGTAAATGTCGCCCGAATATCACCGATAATTTACGTCCGTTAAATATCCCTCTCCTAATACCCAGGAATAAATAATACAACACCGGTCGTTTTATTTGCCATAAGTCGGCTGGAAACGTAAAACAAACGGAAACCTTCCCGTACGAAATGGATCCTTTTACATCCCGGATACGTCCACATTTCTCAACGCGTAACATTTGCCTCCGAAACGATTCTTTTTTTCGGACTTTTTTCCTCTTTTTTTTTTCATTACCAAAAGTCCTCCGGCCTTATTTCAAAAGTCATCTCCGCGGTCACGTCGAAAAAAGTTATGTAGAGAGAGTAGGTTGGTTGGTAGGACATCATTTTCACCCCGTAAGCCTCGACGCCATTTCTTCTTACCCCCTTGACCGTATAATAATACAAAAAAGAAAGAAAAACGATTCGGGAAAAACTTCTCCGGAAAGCGACGTCGAAAAATCGCGGAGAGAATTTTTTGGATGAAATACAGAGGAGAGAGGAGTAAAGGAGGTGGAAGGATTAGAGATTGAAGGGGAAAAAGGGAAAGAGGGGTAGGAGAGGATGTAGGGGAGAGAGAGAGAGGAGAGAGGAAGAGGGAGGGAAGGAGAGAGGGAGGGAGGGAGCGGGCAGACCCTCGTGAAGAGCGATTTACGGCTCCATAAACGCGTTATGACTCGTATTTATGCGTCGTCGGATATCCCCCATCCTCTTCCACGGCAGTATGGATGAGTAAGAGAGACAGAGATGAGGAGAGAGAGAGAGAGGATGGGTAGAAAGATAAAGAGGAGAGAATGGGGGAAAGGGAGGAGTGTAACAAGAGGGAAATACGGAGAGAGAGAGGGAGGAAGAAAAAGGAAAATACGAATAAAAGCGATGGAAGTCATAGAAGAGAGAAGTAGAAGGAAATCGAGAAAGGTGATAAAGAGAACGGAAAAAACCGAGTAGCAAGGAATGCCGGTAAAGGATGGAAGAAATTCGGAAAAAATGTAGCCCTATTAAGTTCTTTTTTTTTTATTAATTTTCAGGTGCAACCTCAACGAATGCAAATTGTTTTTTTTTTAAGCGCGAGATAAATCAGGCGTTCTCTATATTATTATTATTTTATTTTTAGCTTCTCCTTGCGGAATATAAATGCGCGTAAGCACGCGAAATTTATGTTTTTCAATTAATTTCCGACGCGGGCGTGTTTTCCAAAAATATTCGTACCTTGTAGTTAATTTATTTTTTTATACTGGTGGAATGGGAAGGGATGAAAAGAAACGCGAGGAAAAAGTTTTACCTTTATAATATCCTACGAAAGAGTCCAACGTATTTACATAAGAATATTGTGCGCGTGCGTGAAATGAGCGTGTTTGTGTACCTTAAATGTTACAAATATTAGAAATAAAATTATTAATCTAATTGCCAATAAAATTGCTCAATTATCCTAATTATTAGTACATTATTATCACACTTGTGAGATTACTACGTCTTCTGTGATAAAAAAGAAAGCATACTGAAAAGCGCTCGTCGTTTATTTTTTAGCTCGTTTTCAAAAATGTAAAATAAACGGGCAATTATTATTTCTTATTCGTCCGGCCGTCTGTTGACATTCATTTTTTAAGAGATATATGAAAAATTCCTTATATATATCCGGCAGAGGTATTTAAGTCATAGATCGGAAGGACTAAAAGTGATTACGAAAGTAATTAACAACATTTACGACTCGGGAGAGCGGCCTCAGAATTTCCTAGAAGTAACAACAATCCCTCTAAAGAAGAAGCCAAAGGCATTGCAGTGTAAGACTACAGAACTATAAGCCTACTGTCACACACTTCGAAGATCATCATGAGAATTCTTAATAAAAGGCTAGAGAAAAAGGCTGAAGAAATGCTAGGGGAAGATCAATTCAGTTTCAGAAAAGGATGAGGAACCAGAGATGCTTTCGGTGTAGTGAGGATCATATCAGAAAGGGAAATAGAGTACAGCCAAGATTGTTACATATGTTTCGTCGACTGGCAGAAGGTCTTTGATAGAGTAAATTGGGTACTGCTGATGAGGATATTAAAGGATATAGGTGTAGACTGGAAAGACAGGAGAATGATCAGGAATCTGTATGTGAATCAAGTTGTAAAGGTCAGGTTGGAGAATGCGGACACCGACGGAGTACATATCGGTAGAGGAGTAAGACAGGGCTGTTGTCTATCGGCGCTCCTATTCAATATGTATGGAGGGAGGCTAATGCAGGAAGCGTTAGAAGGCACGGGAGATTTCAAAATCGGAGGAAGGATTATAAGAACAGTGAAATACGCGGATGATCAAGTACTTCTAGCAAGAAAGGAAATAGAACTCCAGAAAATGATAAATAGACTAGTGATAACAGGTAGAAAATACGGTATGGAAATTAATACAGAAAAATCCAAGATTATGCGAATATCAAGTAAAGAAGAAGAAATTTTGAATATAAGCATTGGAAGAAAGCCATTAGAACAAGTTTCAGATTATAAATACCTTGGAAGCATCATAACGAGAGAAGCAAAATGTACCGAGGAAATCAGGACTAGAATAACGAAAGCAAAAGCCGCTTTCAGAAGAAAGAAACTCCTACTAACGGGGAATATAAAGGAGGATATTCGCAAGAAGTTTACAAAATGTAAAGTATGGAGTATAGCTTTATATGGGGCAGAAACATGGACGCTACGGAAAAATGATATAAAATACTTGGAAAGCTTCGAAATGTGGACATGTAGAAGAATGCTGAAGGTAAATGGACAGATAGGGTGAAAAACGAGGAAGTACTACGAGGAATATGAGAGAAGCGAACGATTATACAGAATATCAAAAAGAGGAAGGCGAACTTGATTGGACATTACCTGAGGAGAGAGTGCTTGATTAAAAAGTGCTAGAAGGAAAGCTGGATGGAAAAAGAGGAAGAGGTAGGAAAAGGTTTCAGCTGACAGATGACTTGAAGGGGAAAGGGAGCCATCAAGACATGAAGAAGACTGCGGAAAATAGGAGTATATGGAGAACCAGGTTTAACCATGTATAATCACGAACCCGTATACGGACGGACGATATGTATTTGAGCATGCCTAGTTTTTATTTATAAATTATCGTATAAAATTAATGTATAAAATAAATCATAAATATATTTATGATTAAGTTTCAAGTAGGAATTTTATTATTTATGATTTAGTTTCAAGTAGGAAACATTTGATAGCCATAGGCTCTTTGAAGTTTCAAATATACAAACAATCGCTTAGGAATTTTCGTTGCGTTTTAATGTGAAACAAATAGATGCCTTCGTCTTCTTGCTTCGTGAACGGTAAGGTTAATCACCGATAAAAATTGCGCCACACGGTATCAGGCCAAACACTGATCGCTCGTTTCCTTACGGATCAGTACGAAGTCCTTTCTTCGGTCGCTTTTCTTACGAGTGAATCCTTTCGAATGGAATGAAAAATGCACGCATTACACGTTAGAGAGTCGCTGTCACTTCTCACGCCATCTGAGGGGCGCGCAACGCTTTTTCGCCCGCTCGTGGTTGAGGAGGTCCACCTGTCGACGTTTTGGAGAGAAAGCATACACCTGTGCTCTCAACTACCAACCTGTCTCCACATCTTTCTCCCTCTCTCTCTTACTCTCTCCCTTGCCCACCTCTTTCCATTAAGCCTGTCTTACTCCCTCCTTAATGCCCATCCCCTTTGGCTTTCCATATCTCTTTCTGATTCAATTTTCTCATTTCTGTGTCCCTCTCATTTCATCATTTGACCCTTTTCTAAATCCTCTTCACCCACTCTCCCCTATTCTTCCTCTTTATTATCGCTCCTCCTCTCTCTCTTTTTCTATCCTTCCATCTCCTTCCTTCCTTATCTCTTCTTGTCTACTGCTTTTTCTAAGTTTTTCTGCGTAACTGCGTTTTTATTTATTCATTCGGTGTACTTGTATCTTTTGATTCTCCCAATCCTTAAATGTCGCTGTCAGTAAGTTTCGCAAGTTTTTCCTGCAATGGAGTTTTTCGTAGGGTGTAATACTTCAATTATCCTTAGTTTTTCCCCACAAACAAATCTCCATCTCTTCTCATTTCAAAATAAGCTAACTTGGCACCGTGTTTATGAAATTTTTTAACTTATTTTTATTCTTTTTTTACTTTCCTCTCGTTTTCAATTGACAGTGAGTTAGATGGAGGCTACTTAATCTCAACATTGCCCAAATAAAGGCGAATATCTATCTTCCTCCTCCTTTTCTCCCTCAATCTATCTGCTCATAAAATAAAAATATTTTTTGTAAATCTTATCTTGTTAAACTTGTATGTATTATTGTAATTCCACTATTGTTCTTTCATGTATCTAGGGTTTTCGCAGGTTTTTTTCATCTCTCTTCCCTTCGTGGGTGTTTTCCTGCGTGGTCTTTTACTAGGATGGCCAAGTCAGGTCTTTCCTAGGTTTTTACCGCAATTACTATCTTTTTATAGAAATTTTCCGAACTTGTAATTTGGTGTTTCCTTGTATGTTTTTCTATTTATTTTTTATGGTTCTTTCCTGTGAAATTATTGTTACTATTTTATCCTCATTCGTAACTGTTGACGCAGGGTTAAATGTAAGAAGGGACCATATAGTCTCAATTTCGCCCTAATAAAGTCGTTTGTCTGTCTGTCTCTCTCCCTCTCTACCCCCCCTTTCTCTCCCTCTCTCTCTCCTACCCTATTACTATCTCCATTTTTCTCCCATCCTCCTTCCCTTTTCCCCACTTACTCTCTTCTTCCTCCTCTTTCCATCTATTCATTTCTTCTCCCACTTTCTGTCTTCCTCCGTATCTCTTCCACATACCATCTCACTATCTCGGTGTCTTCCTCCCTTCTCTCTCTCTCTCGTCCTCTCTTTTCAATTCCATCCCTTCTTTCCACCATTCCTTCCCCGACAGCCTTTAACGTCCTTCCCTCTCTCTTTTCTCTTGTTTTTTTCCTTTCGGATCATTCCGCGGCGTTGTTCGCGCCTTAGGAATGCCGCTGCTTTATGGGACAAGCGCGCACACGGCCGAAATTCTCTTTCTCTCTCACCGAAAAGAGCGGGTTCCGACGCTGATATATACTCTCTCGCAGGGAAAAAATCATATTTCGCCAACGGGATATGCGTCCATAAATTATTTCATCGGATTCCTCCGAAGGGTTTTTTGTGAATACTTATCTTTTTTAAAATGCGCCTCGCTGGGCGTTGAAACGAGGAACGGGACACGGCGCTGAGAAAAAAAGGTCGCGATTTATTGGTCACGTGCTGTTTAATATTGCTAAAAAATGTTGAATGGGTGAATTATATAGGGGTTTTCGAAAGGGAATCTCAAGGAATCCAATTTCGCGGCCACCATCTTCTCCCATCGACTCGTCAATTCCAAACGGTGTTAGGAAATCCTGTGGATTCCATATACACCTTTAATTCGTTTGTCCTTGGTTGAATCGACTGGACTTAATTCCATAAAAAATACATACAGTCAAGGTATTTGCGGATACGGAAGAAACGAAAGAATCCGCGGGAGAGATTTCTTTTAAAATTTTCCTTATTTTTAGGTGAACACATTGTCAATAGATATTCTGTTTGCATTATACAGTATCGTACCTCTTGAGTAAATCAAGTATTTATACTAGAGTATTTCTTGTAAATGAAATTCAATTTTCTAATAGCCATACCTAGATTTAATAAAATGGAGATGGAAGGCTCGGGATCCTAAAGATTTTTACTATTTATTTGCATATACGTACATGCTGGGATGACAATTAGTTTTTATAGCTAACAGTACAATCAAAATTACATATTTCGGATTATTTTTCACATCTAAAACAGCAATCGGCGTTAAGTATTTGACTCATGAACTAAAAATTTAATTATAAACAAAAAATGTTGATACGCCTAATAACATAAAAGAACGTTTATAATGAACGTAGTTATTTATTTATATCTCACTTTAATATGCTCATATCCTGATTCAAAATACACTAAAGAGATAATTACGAAGCATTGACTGCTTAAGATTGGAATGGACGAGAAATCTTAACTTCATATATCGTTCCCGCTTTTACGCCGCAGTTAAAAGCGTCTCTTTACGCTTTTCATCGAATCGTACAACGTTTCGGTGGATTACTTCTTTGTTTATCGGTTCTTAACTCCGTGTTTCTTAGCTTTGCTTTTGCTTTGGATTATGATTTAGCACCGGACGGAATAGCGGTGGCGCATTTACGGTCGCTACGACGCGTATCCTTCGACGACGGTCGTTAAAAAAAAGTCAACATTTCGACCTGTTCGCGGGAGCAAGGCGGATACAGGAAAAGGGAATGAGCTATTATAATCCCCGTCACGTTTTGGTTCCCACGCCTGAGATCCTTAACCGTAAAATGACGTGTCGGGTAACGTTTAGTTTTTTTTTCCGATCCCGTTCTCTTTTTGTACCGTACGAGACTATTAAGTCCGAATTTGTAAATTATTATTACGCTCGATATGTTTTACGAGTATCGCTACTCTCACTCGATTTAATTGCATGGCTGTCAGCTTTCCTGGACCTTAGTACACTCGCCAAGTGTACTAAGGTCCAGGAAAGCTGACAGTCATGTACTAAAAATATCGATTAATGAAAGGGGACTGGGATTATTTATAATCGCGTTCTAGACCGGACAACAAAACGGCTCGCGCCTATGAAAATGCTCGCTCAGTTCATTGCTTTTTGAACGATAAAATAATACGTCCCGTGGATATACTTTCTGGGCAATAAAGAGGAAACTCATTTTCTCATTATGGCGCTTGATGGTCTCTCCGCTATCGACGGATATCATTTCAGCAAAATTGAGCGTGACGTGTTTAATATGGCAAGGAAACAAGAACTGTAAGCAATCAATAGTGACAGTTAGGTGTTTTTAATGGGTTTTTTGTTACTAAAGTACGGGAGCAAATAGCACTTTTCAACATTTGCGGAAAATTTCGCGCTGTGTCGAGAGAATCCAAGACCTGGAGACGCTTCGGCAGCCATTCCCAAACTTTTCAGTGGAGAGATTATTTACTGGAATATCAAGCGAGCATAATTACACTTGTTCGGAGTAAGAAGGATCATAAATTAAATAAAGCCAACGTCAAAGTTATTACTAATATCCATTAATATGTTTTTCCAAGAAAAAAACGAACAAATTGAATTCTTTGTGGGGAAGTCCATTTTAAGCAACGCAAAAAGGCAGTCAGGCTGCCGAAGAGAAGTGAGGTGATATGGAGCATCAGATTGGAAACTACTGCGCTACGCAAATGAGTCTGCATGCTAATATCTTACCTAAAATTTGTTATAGGAGTCATGATTACACATGTACTTCAAAATATCCGGTATCTCGGGTTGAAATTGATGTTGACGTTGGCCTCTGTGAGGTCTCATCTCGTTTTATACCCGGGTTTTTCCAAGACTTCCTTCGTATTGAAACTGTTTTGCCTAATTAGAAATGTTATTTTGGGTTGATACTTCGTAGATGTCTATTAAATTGATTTTGATGAAGTTCTTAATTCGGTCATTGCTCCTCTGTGCAGCCTTAGATATTAATCACATCAGTCGGTTTGGTTTTTTTTCAAATAATGTTTTATTCGTTAAGCGAAGCCGTATTTTTGCGAATTTTAATTTATAAACGTCACGTTTGAAAACGGCTATTTATAGAAACAAATCAATGCTACAAAGCTCAGTAAATACTAGTGCGACATCTTCATAAGAAAAAATATCGATTCTTTGCATTAATTTGGTCCATCATTTCTTAATAACTACAGCACCTTCGATTACCTCGGTTTAGTTCATTTTTTATTTGTAACTTTTATTTACATTAGTAAAAGTATTTTATTGACAAGTAAAGTATAAGTTACTTTTTCTCCTTGAAAAAGTTATCATTTTTCAAAGTTATTATTTTTCAAACATCTGATAAGTCAAACCATTCGATGCCTTTGTGAGATTTAGCAGATCGATATAAAATTTGTTTACTTAATTGATTTAACAGAAATGCGAAAGTTAATCTAAACTTTTCTTATTCTACTTTGAATCTGTATTATGGATGGAATACGTAAAGCCAGAGTACTTCATCCAGCCTAACGAACTTCTTAGCCACTCGTTTACTGTTTTTCTTCTAGATCCATCTCTCTTTATTAAAAAAAACTGTATTTTTCTCTTATTAAATTGCACGCAATTGTTTTCGACCGGAGCTAGAAATTATTTTCTTACGACTCAGCATCTAAAACCATTTTCATTACTTTTTTTAATTCGCTCGGGTCATTACTTAAAATGCGCGTGTTCGAAATGAAACACCTTTGCCGCGGCGAGAAAGGGAAAATAACTAACGGTTTCCATGTACTAAAGATTTAAAAATATATATACGCACTTGTTGGACGTCACTGAACCCAGCGACCATACGCGAAGGCACGGAAGAGCGGCGAAGTGGATGGAGCGAGGTCAAAGTTCCTGAGAACCTGTAAAAAAATAAAATAAAGAGGAGATAGGAACTCTCCGTATATTATTTTTATGCCGGAGAGAAGGACGATAGGACAAAAAAGAAGGAAGCGCAGAAGGAATATGAAAAGGTGAAAGGGGGAAACATTAAGAGAGTATAAAAATTAAAAAAAAAACTCCTGGAGTGGACGGAAAAAAAGGAAAAAAACAAACGAAGGAGTAAGTGCGAGCCGCGATCGAACCGCACCGATGGCTAGGAAAGATATTAAAAAGAAAGTTGCGCGGGGCGTAGTCGGAAGAGAGAGAGGGATTTTTGCGCGATGCGCGCGATTGCGGAAGAGGCAGAGCGGAGCGAGCGAGAAAAGAAAGAAGAAGAAGAAAAAAACAGAAGAAAGTCGAAATTGCGCTCGGAGGAGAAAAGTCACGTGAGTTACGGAGCCAAAATGAATCGTGTGCGTGGAAGTTGGTGTAAACGAACCGTGAGACTTTTTTTTGAAACAGGAAGGATGGCGACGAGGCAGAAAGACGATGAGATATTAAGAGAGAAACTGAAAGGGCACAGAGGAAAGAGAGAGAGAACTTTTAAATTATAGAAAGGAGGAAGAAGTGGAAGGAGGAGGGAGATTCGTGAGCGGCACGAAAAGGTGAAGATACGGACAGACAGACAGGCAGACAAACAAACGACCTTATTAGGGCAAAATTGAGACTAGATAGTCCCTTCTTACATTTAACCCTGCGTCATCAATTACAATTGAGAATAAAATAGTAATGATAATTTCACAGAAAAGAACCATAAAAAAATAAATATAAAAACATACAAGCAAAACATCAAATTACAAGTTCGGAAAATTTCTATAAAAAGACAGAGTAATTGCGGTAAAACCCTAGGAAAGACCTGACTTGGCCATCCTACTGAAAGACCACGCAGGAAAACACCCACGAAGGGAAGGGGGGGGGGGTGGAAAAAACCTGCGAAAACCCTAGATACATGAAAGAACAATAGTGGAATTACAATAATACGTACAAGTTTAACAAGATAAGATACGGAGGGAGATACGAAGGAAGGAAGAGGTGGTGAATGGAGGGAAAGGGAAGAAGATACGATTATAAGCATAAAATAAACGGCGTCCTCTATCTGCTTTAAAAAAAAATAAAGTTTTTGCTCGACTCCCAGTGTTCTTCCGTTCTGGAGGCGGGATAAATTGTTGCGTGCGCGTAAATCATGCGGCACTATATGGTGGAACTTCAACGTTTTTACGCGTAGGAAGATAAACAGCAGAATTTTCGATTTCCATAAGAAGATATCTCTTCCTGTTGAGTGTCTTTAAGAACTTACTAGTACTCGGTTTTTTTGAATGGCTATGGAGGTTCTACTGTATTTCTCTACAAAAATGTGGCGGTGCATTGAGAAATGCTAAGTTGGGCAAAATATTTTTAATGTATGGGATTATTGCTTCTTCTCATTCTTCACCTTACGGTTTAGGCTATTATTGCTATGATTAAATATACTATTTATTTTAACGATCGCCCAAGTGTGAGATATCCACAAATGCTTAGATAAACCCCTGAATCGCTAATACGAGTACGTAAGATTCCATTATCTAAATAGAAAGATGTTTTAAATAATGCATCAAAACCTCAAACATTCAAATTTAGTGGGCTAATGCGAACCCTTTCCATATTATATAACAAACCTTAGTAACAGACTAGACTAAGATGGTTGGTTTTTGTTTGTTTATTTAAGCTTTGCAAATTGGACGTTTTATGTTTAAGCTCTGGAGGGAATTAATGAGAGACTGAATCGGCCCAACACATAAATAAAAATATGATGAATGTTTTAGTGATAATGGTTGAATTAATACGTGACGTGAGACTTGAAAAATAAGAGGAAATGAAAAAAGGAAGATGGTGCCATAACATGCTCGGCAAGTGGTTGGTGTGGAGATATTTAGTAAAGATAAGTGAGGTACAAAGGGCAAAAAAAAGGTTGGGATTTTTTAATCGCTCGCTAATTAAGCTCTCGCGCTAGTGAAAAATCATATGAAATGAAAATATCCGCGGGTTTGATGAAAATGAAAAAAAAAACAGACGGAATAATACTCACGATTTCTAAAAAGAAATAAAGCGAAACTAACTTCATTTTGAGGTATAAATCTGAAGGTCACTGAATGTTTTGCAATGGATATTAATAGGATGAGAAGCATTAGAGAAAATAACCTTGACGGAAATAATGCGCGAAGTTGTCTACCGAGCATAATACGGATTAACTTTGTAAAAATATTCATAAAATGAAGCATGTATAATAAGTTTTGAAATGTTATTAGGAGATCTCACCCGTGTGTTTATTCATTACTTTTCCCCGCATGCAATTATGTGCAAATTATTTTCACCACTCATCAAACTCCAAACATTTACTTTGTTTTTCATCGATTATAAACAAAACGCATGAAATGTTTCCAATTTATCATCAACTTCATTAGCTTTTTGCTCTTTGAAAAAATCAAGTGAAAAATGTTGTGAATGCCAAAATTTATAAACATATTCATACAAGTAAAACTTTAAAAAAATGCTTTAAAGAAAAATAATGAGTAACATTTTATTTATACAATGCGGAATTTTGACTAATGCAGGCAATCCCCTCGAAAGAACGATGATTTGATAATAACTGATTCGCTAACACGTATTCGTCAGAGATAAGTTTGTTAAAAATCTAAAGGTTTCTTAATGAATAGTGACGCTAAATCTACGTTCTCGAAGAAGGAAGAGAAAGACGATACATGAGATAAAGTAGAAATTGAGGGCGAGAATTAGGATCGTCCGTATAGAAACAGCAAAATGCCCGCCGCTGTATCGCGACTTCGCGTCACGTAGTATTTAATACATCGGTCGTAATTGTGGTTATTAACATCCACCGCCCTCGAAAGACATCGAATATCGCTCGATTCTTACTTTTCAAGGTCAATTTATAATAAACATCCCCTCTCCTTAAAGAGTTTCCAGCAAAAAAATATCCTTATTTAATCCATTTTATATTTTTCTAAAGGAAATGCACGCGAAAGCCACTTTTCTTAAGCACGATAATTACTCATTTACTACATCGCTCGGTTGATTAATGGAATGAAAAGTTTTCGCGAATGAATTACATTTCGGAATGCGAAAGATATTTTACGGGCATTTTGAATGCCCTTAACGAGCACTTAGACGGTGCAAGTAATAACCCTTAGCAACGCAGCGAGTTGGTAGGAGTGTGAGGAAGCGTAAGAAACATAGGCAGCCAAAGAATGAGGAAGAAAGTTATGGGAAGCTGTTTTCAAAATCGAGAAGAAAGAATCAGAGAAAATGAAGAGCGGAGAAACAAGGACGAAAAAGGGCAAACAGTTGCAGGATGGTAGATAATAAGGCAGAGGCAATCAAGAAAGACAAAGGATTAGGAGTTAAATTATCCGCCAACTTTTCAGGAAAAAAAGGAAAAAATACAGACCGACAAGTTTAAACATTTGACCCTTCCGGACCTGAATTAATGGGACTAGCTACTATCCTCCATATTTTGACAAATACATGAACTTTAAGGCGTTAAAAGTCTACATCAATCCCGCAGGTAAACACAGAAAACCAACATAATCACGTAAAATGCGTAATAAATATTGTTCAGTGCTATTTATCATAGAATAATTTAAATGATATGCACATGATCGAGTGCATCAGTTCTTATAGCAGGGGTGGGCAAACTAGGGCCCGCGATGCCTTTATAAAAGAGAACCGTGAAATGTGAAACAGTAAATTATGGCCGGAAAACCTTATGTAGCGAAGCTATTGTATTAAAAATGTATTAATAATTGATTTTCACTGATAGGACCCTTGGCATTCTCTCAAATATCTTCCTGTGTGAGATTTAATGTGGCCCACCTAACCACCCACAACTACTAATGCGGCCTAGTAAAAAGTTTGCCCACCCCTTTCTTATAGGGTTAAAATGCGCTAAAAATGAATATATATATATAAGAAGTACCAGAGGTAAAATAAAGGAAATTCGAATTTTTTTTATAAATGGATGTCCAAAAGGCGTAAAGTGAAAATGACCAGATAGAAATAAAGCGAGCTGAGAAAGAAGAAAATAAGATTAGGGTTGTTTGTATTTCTGATTAATCAACCTCGCGGATTATCATGGCCGTGTAACAGATAGAATGTGAGAAAAATTAGCGTAAAAGATAAAAGGTGATGGATGGAAAATTGATGGAAAGAGAGAGAGAGAGAGAGAGAGAGAACGGTATTGACACTAGGGAAAAACTTTGTTTTTTTTTGACACGGACGGTCGTGAACCTTTGCTCCCATGCCTACCTCTCTTTCTCACTCCCTCTTCCTCCGTCTCACCTCTCTATCTACCCCTCTCACCCCATCGAGCACATGCTTTTATCTCCTCCAAGAGAGAGAGAGAGAAACGAGGAGGCATTGCCCTCGGGGGACCGACCGAGCTATAATGGATAGTCTTAAAGCTCGCGAAGAAGTACGCGCATGGAAAGTGCGAAATAAGAATGTGTAGAAATTCCCACGGCTCGGCGCTGCAGCATAAAGGATTAGCCGTTAAGAGCTGAGAGATGACTTGGGGGGTGGGGGGGTGATGGAGGTGGAATGGGGGAGTGGGATGGGGAAGGGTGGTGGACGGAAAAGAGGGGGATGGGGTAGAAGCATTTCTCGGTTGTCCATAGGGAAGCGAAGTGAGTGTGCGTGCGTGTGTGAGAGAAAGGTCCAGGAGGCGAAGAGAAGCAATAAAGAAGATGCGGTGCAGAATGAAGAGAGAGAGAGAGAAAGGAGTGGAGGAGGAGCTGGTGGTGGTAGGATGGAGTGAGAGCCTCAGCATCTCGAGGTACATAAGAGATAATTCCTCATGACTCGCGTATGTAACCTCTCTCCGACAGGTATACGAGCACTTTTCCTTTGGGCGCACGGATTTTGTAATAATTATAAATTACGGCATTATTTTTTCTATCCCTATCTTCTTCTCTCGCTCGCTCTCTCTCTCTCTCTCCCTCTCTCTCTCTACCTCTCTCTCTACCTCTCCCTCTCTCTCTACCTCTCTCTCTACCTCTCTCTCTACCTCTCTCTCTCTCTCTCCCTCTCTCTCTCCCTCTCTCTCTACCTCTCTCTCTCCCTCTCTCTCTACCTCTCTCTCTACCTCTCTCTCTACCTCTCTCTCTCCCTCTCTCTCCCTCTCTCTCTCCCTCTCTCTCTCCCTCTCTCTCTCCCTCTCTCGCCCTGAATAAAGTCGTTTGTCTGTCTGTCTCTCTCTCCCTCTCTCTCTCCCCCTCTCTCTTCCTCTCTCTCTCTCTTTCCGCTCTCTCTCTTTTCTCTGTGAGGGTAATAATAATTTTTGCGCGCTTTCCTACTTTATGAAGCGTCTATCCACGCTTCCTGTCTCTCGCGATGTATTTATTTTAACAGCACTTGTTTATATTTAGACGTTTCTGGTCGTGATTTTTTTATTATTATTATTTTTATCATTTAAAGCCCACGAAAAGGAAAAATAACGGCATTAAAGCATTCTTCATTTTGAAATTGATTGCGCCACCTGCGGTTTTATTAATAGGAAATGACCAAAGCCTAAAGAAGCGTTTGACACGGTATGAAATCCGTATTTCGGTAGCGGTCATCATTTATCCATTCCTTCGGTGTAGGAGAGAGAGAGAGAGAGAGAGAGAGAGAGAGAGAGAGAGAGAGAGAGAGAGAGAGAGAGAGAGAGAGAGAGAGAGAGAGAGAGAGAGAGAGAGAGTCCGGGGGAGAGCGCTAATGATGTTAGCACAGCTGTCGGAATTGGTATTTGGAATCCTTATTTGGACGTCTGAAGATATTCTGCATTACTTTTTCCTTCGACGTCTCGTGTTCGACTTATTAAATACGTAAATTTTAATAAAAGGTCTCTGCTTCCCCTTTGACTCTTTCGTCAAAATGTTCACACCACATACATCTAAGCATCTTCGCGGAACTTATTTAAATTCCAAGTTTCTTTACATTCTCAACGTGTTCCCTTATATCTCGGTCCTGAAAAGCCTCTTAAGAACGTCTATTTTCGGATTTGTACCATAAGAGCGAGTTCTTTTATTTAACTCGATATTTTTCGAATCTTCCTAAAGCGCATTTTTTCCAAACATTAGTATTTTAGCATTTCGATAATGTTATCAGATAATAAAATTATATTAATACGACACTTAGTAAGTCGCTTATTATCACGAATTCAAAATCCGCATGTTATTTATGTTGCTTGGGAATTATTTTAGAGTGAATTTTATTTGATTTGGTAAAATACGCTTTTACTACGCTTTATTACATATATTATTACATATATTAAATGTATTATAGTGAAACCAAGATTTAGACATTAAAAATCTTATTGTGTGGATTTTGCGATCGTTTATTATACCACACGAAATTTGGAGTAACTTGCATTCTGACTTTATATTTTTTTTTCTGTCGGCACAAAGGAAACATACATTTCTTGAGAACCGCATGCCAGTACACAGTGATAAACTTAGAATTCAGTCGCCATGTAAATAAATAATAATGGGAATTGCGTTTTATATCTTGCTTCCGATTTCGCTACATATATAATTGAGGCCTTCGACGCAGATGGAAGATTAGATGGGAAAAATATTGCCTCGATAAAAATCTTGCGGTCCGCCTTTCACGGCTGTCGAAGCGCGCTCGGTAACGATATCAACGTTGACTGACGTGAATTGGCCAGAGTGGTGAAGGAGGTGACGTTCGATTACAAGGCATTGTCGACTTCGTGTCCAGTCGCCACGGTTCTTATACCCTCGCTTCCCTATTGGACGCCACAAAAATTCTCGAACAGTAAGCGAAGCAAGAACATGTACGGGTCCGAGCTGCTTTTTCGACTAGACAGTTTTTTTTATTTTAAACCTATCGGACATGATGTACGCAATCGTGTACGTGATATTATTTCCATTATCGTATGAACAAATTGTAACAAACAATATTTTTAACACATCTTACATGATTATATAGATTTTCTGTGTACTCTTTGTACTTAAGGGATTTATTTATAGCCATTTAATGCTTGTATGTGTAAGTATATGTCAAAAGATAAAAGATAGTGGCTGGAGGATGATATAATTCACGTCTAAAAGGCTAAAAATTTACTAAGTAGGTCGCAAAGGTTGTCCATTTTTGATTCGCGAACTCGGTAATATAAATTATTTTAACAGTAGGCGTTTCAAGGTCTAACTTATTATTATAGAAATTATATTTCGTAATAATTTGATATTCCGGTCGTATTAGACATCCAATAAATGTAAAGGTCAAACTAGCGTTAAAATCCTTGTTCGATTGACGCATTTTTCGTCATTACTTTCCTGGCAGTGATGAATTAGGCAAATGCCTCTCCTCCTTTCTTGGAAGAATAGAAAACGATTCGGCCTTGGAGTCCATGGAATATTAGAAAGCAAAGAAGGGAAGAAAACGAATCTCCCTTAATCGATGAGAAGAGAGAGAGAGAGAGAGTTAATTTGTAATGTATATCCCTCGCCATTTCTACAGAGAGGCAAAAACACTTTTTAATGACGCCCTCCTCCCACGCTTTCAACTTCGTCCTTTCCAATAAGCACGCGCCTCTCCATGACGCGCCTCAAACGTCCGGTAGCGTCGAAAAGTCTTCGTCACCGCCGAGGGGGAAAAGAAAATAACACGGGACGGGAAAGGAAACCCGTAAATTACTCCATCGGATCTTCGGATGTTCGAATTATATACTACATATGCCTCTCGTCTCGTGTCGAGTATGGCGCACGTCGTGTCGGAGATGGATTGGATTAATCAGTTTCGTAAGAGAACATGATTTTTTCTCTTTTTTTTGTCTCTCTCTCTCTCTCTCTCTCGGATGCGTGCTGAGAAATTGATTGGAGGAAGTGTTGTGTGAGAGAGGAAAGTGTTGGTAATAAGTCTGTCAAACGTATTTTGTACGAACAACACCGACTCGTAATGAAAGCGTACGAAATTTCATCCTCTACGTACCCCGCTTGGTGTTTTTTTTAAATCCTTGTACTATACTTAAAAGTCTCTCGTGTCTTCTGAATGGATAATCTCATTCGATTGTGGACGTTTTTTTAAATATCCTTATCGGCAGCTCAAAAATATATAATTTTAATGCTTATTTTATCGAGTGTGAACGAGCGGCATAAACGACATAGCCTAAGTCTACAATCGTAGTACCGATGACTTTTATGTTTGAATAAATTTGCACGCTTTATTACTAGTAATTGTGCGCAACGTTAACATCGCCATTCACGCTGTTCGTTGATTTCTAACTATCGCTAACGATCTCAGTCGTCCGAGAAAAATTGGAAAAACACAAGGAAAATTAATTAAACGTTCCTTTTTAATTGGCGGACAAGTGAATAATAAAACGGCGCAGATAACTCACACAAACGGCTGAAACGCAAGCCATAGTTTGAACCTTAAATGAAAACCCGAATTTTGAAATTGTTCGGAAAAGCGCGCTTCGTTAATGGGGAGCGCAGTCTTCCTTTAGGTTTGAGCAAATACATCGGTTTACACGTGGAGAAACCGCGTTATTTGCCTGCCATTTATTTTATTTATATTTACCCTGTCAACGGCGCCATATTCCCATCGATTAATTGCGAGGCGACTAGAGTGTCGTCGTGATTCTCTTTCATACTTCTCTCGCAAGGAAATGAATGATGCGGCCGCGGTGATTAACGTAGAACCTTGGTACATTTCTATTGGTCGCGAAATGTTTTCGTACCTTATTACCAGCGCCTGCAATTAAGAGAGATATTTCCTAATTGATTGCCGCCGGCTCTTTATCGAATTTTTTATAAGTACGTGTGTTATTTATCGCCCAGTACTTTTCTTTGTAAAAATTCTTTATTTTCTGCATGTGCGTTACCGTATGCGATAATATTTTTATGTTAGGGTTATTGACTTCTCTGTACTGCTTTATCCTGCGATTTAGATATAATGATACCACTCTGCACTACAACACCTCAAGCTAATCTCCGTTAAAACTAAAGTGCATTATCCCACCCAGTGCTATTATTCACGTTTTATTAATTCTCCCATTAAATAAGTTCACTCCCCACCGCCTCTCTCCTTGGAATAATAAAACTGTACGCTTCCTGGAGGTGGACCTCATTAATCCTCACGTCTCATCTGTTCGAGGGACGTCAGTTTCTTCAGCCATCTAAATATTTCTGCGGCTAATGAAGCGCTTTAATTGATGAAATGATAATCTGCCAACTCACGCGATGACGGGGGAATACGATAGATTAGGCGTGGACCCGATTAATCTCGAGATAAAGGAAGAGCGATCGGTTCCAAACGTAATGTTAAACCGTGGTACACGAGTAATTAAATAGACTTTATGCGGATATACTTTTAAAAAGTTAAGGGATACTTTAACGCGCTAACGAAAGTCAGGGGCGGCCCGAGGAATTTTGGCGCCCCGGGCGAGTTAGCTCTCTAGAACCCACCTTCGTAAATGTTTGTTGAGATATATACAGAATATAGGTTAATTTATTCATCGCCAAGTAAAGATTATAGATAAATAAAAAAATAAAAGAAGATTTATATCGCCAAACGGGCGATATAAATCGGTATCCAGTATTTATTCACCTGCAAGTAGTGCATAGATAGATGGTCGGAATAGCGTCCCCGAGATTTTTGCGCCCCGGGCAGCCGCACGGTTCGCCGGTACCACGTGCTAGATAGATACGATATTCTCGATTTCGCCATTCGCAGTCGCATTTCTAGAAATTTTTTTATCGGCGGAATGTGTCGAGTCATCGATTGCAATTTTTTTATTTGGAGGATTTCGATGTTTATAAAACTCTTCCCGGTAGGATTAATTATTCATTATAATTATATAACTAATTGTCTCAGGCGTGATTTAGTGGAATTTTTTAATATTATTCGTAAGGAGTTTCGGGATGGATAACATTGTAACTGTATTTATCAGTTGAAAATTCCAAGGTGTATTCATCGATATTTCTTGAAGACATTTTAAATGCTGGATAACTTGGTTATGATTTAAATTAACCGAAAAATATATATTTATAATGCTCTATACTCATTGGCAGAATGTTGGAAAAAGGGTTTGTAATGGTAAAATAATATGGTCGGATGAACGGAAAAAAATTTTGCGTTTAATTTATGTTGATCAGGATAACACCTCGGTGGTCTAATTATGACCCTTACTCATGTAATTATATCTTATGTATCTTGTCAGCTCGTCTGATGAATGAAAATGGTTTTTGTTTTGTCAACTGATGTCGCAGTAATTAATTTCTAATGCATGCTAAATGCATATTTACCACATTATGTTTGTAACGCATGACACAAAAATTATTATTCTCTCTAACACATATTAACGCTTGTAAGTTCTTTATGTTATAATTCATTTATTAGTTTCGAACGAACGATCTTTGTTATAATAAAAAAAATTATTAATAAATGAAGCACTCCTCTCATTTTCCTTTGTGGAGTACCAATATCACCCGACGGATAGCTTCCTTGCTTACTGTTTTTATCTAATTTGACACTAATCTCTTTCCAGATCGATCGAGGGACTAAAACAATTAAACTTCCTAAAATCGATTGACATCGGACTGATTATGGTTGATGTGTTTTCAGCGTTCATAATTAACCAGATTTTTCTCAGTTTCTTTAGCAACGTAATTTACATTTCGCATAATATAAATTTCGCAGGCAACTAACAGATATATTTCTCATTTACCGTAGGAATGAATTCAATGCCGTTTCGTCTGTTCTTTCACGAACTAAAAACACCTTGCAATACACATCACCGAACGTTTCAATCGAACAAATCACATGCAATCCGAAACAACTTACGGTCATTCTGACAATAAAAGAAATAAAAACAGATCCCTTTGCTCGCCGCAGATGCACACAAATAAACAATAAAAAAACAAAAAGGAAACAAGCGTGCGAAGTCAACCTACCGAAACCGTTTCTCGTTTCGCTTTCGTCCAACCACCCTTCTTCTCTTTACTTCCACGGATTTTTCCAAAGCTCAAAAAAAAAAAAAAAAAAAGAACAGCCCTTCTCACTCCGGCAGCGTTATTAATAAAAACCCTTTCCCCCTTCAACTAGAACAAATGCCGGTCGTTCTCGAACGTGACAGGGAGAGATCGATCGTGGAAAATCTTCCTCATCGGGTAAAAGCGTTTTCCATCAAAGATTTCGATCGCCGTTGGAGCGTGAGGGTGAGCGAGGGAGCGGATGGGAGAAGAACCCTGCTACACACGCACGCATCGCCTTCCTCCCCTCCTCTCCCCCAAACATCGATCCGATCGTCGAGGGAGCCGCCGCGGAAGAGAGATTTGATCGATCGACTATCGAATCGAAATGGTCGAGGTTTCGTGGAGAGAGGGAAAAAGAGAAAGAGAGTACCTCCGTAATAAGGCGCCGGGAGGTCGGGTCTTCTCCCGTTGTTGTTGTTGTAGCTGCTGGCTGCTATATAGGAGAATTTCCAAGGGGAAGGAGTGTATCTATCGGACGAGCAAAGCACCTCTTACCCATCTGAAAAAAAACACAGCTCTCTCTCACTCTCTCTCTCCTTCTCCCACATTCTATCTCTGTCCGTGTAGATGGTGTGTGTGTGTGTGTGTGTGAAGATGGGTGTCGGTGGGTGGTCTTCCTTTCACGGGAGGAGGATGCGAAGGTCGTGAGCTTGAGGTCGCTTACCTGTTCCACTTGTTGCCCCCGAGAAGATATGAAACTCGGGTTTTGCCGTTGGTACCTCTGGGAAAATGCGAGGTTTTCGGTATGTGTGTTTGTACGACATCACTCAACTCACTTCTCTTCTTGATTTCTCTCTATCTCTCGCACACTCGGTGATGCTTCCTTGATTTGAATTTTTTTTTATAACCCCCTCGACGTGAATTCAGCTTTGTGAAAACGTCTTTTCCTCTTCCTATTTCTCACTCACTCTCTCTCACCTTTTCATATTAATATTTCTCAAGCACCTGCGTCCGTGGGAATGGTTGATAAACATACGCGCATACACACGAGTACATAAACATGGGTTTTTTTATAAACGTTGATATTTACGCGAGAGAAACATGCTTGCGCTGATTGGATTCTGAGGTTGTTAAGGATATAAAATGACCCTGTGTTGAGGAAGAGAAATTGAATTTAGTGACCTCTGGTAGGACTTTAAGTTTATAGTCTAATAATTTTATTTTAAAACAGAAATCATGAAGTTTTATTTCCTCTATCCACTTTAGGATATACGATATAAAACAAATTAGTTTCTATTCTGCTTCTGGATAAATTATTTTTTGTTTTCATGAGGAGCTAATAATTTCAGTGGAACTCGGAAAAATGTAGGTTGATTAGATGTCACACTTCTGTATCATATTTATCCAAAATGCGAGGGTTTCTTAATTATAAAACTCACGGCAACAATACATTTTATTTTCGTTTTAGTTTCTACGTCAATATTGCAAGAAAAATACGGCATTTCATTTAGTCGTCATCATAACCAAAGTTGAATTTTAATTTAAAACCCCAGGAGGAATAGTTTACTGCATCTACCTTCCTTAGGCCGAAGCTACCGGATTAGTTAAATTAATTGTCGACTACTTTAATTTCCTACTGGGGAATTGCACGAGCTCCCACAGTGAAACGTCGGCGCCTCCATTTGCATCTCGTCTCTGCGCCGGGGATTAATTAATTCTCCTTCCCCACAAACCGATTCCATTATACACGCACAAAAGCGCTCGACCTGCCCAGAAGGATAAGGGAAATGCAATCACGACTCCGCCTGCCCCATTTGACTCCCGCGACCACCACCCACCCATCTCCTACTCCACAATTTCGTCTCGCTCCACGCCGTGGGCGATTAAGGCGCAATCTAATCACTAGAAATACTCTCGCGGTGCTCGGGTGTGACTGAGCGCGGAGTGTAACGCAAGAAAAATCGCACGTAAACTGACGATGGGGGCGAAAAACATAAAAAGAAAAGGTAGAGGATATGAGCGAAAAGAAAGAAAAATGTCTTTATCGCGAGGTTGAGTTTAACCTAAATATACGTAGTGTAGAATGTATTTGAATTGCATTACAGCTAAATTACTAAAATTAGAATAATAATAATAATAATAATAGAGAATAGTAAGAACTTAAAGTATTCAATGACGTAACAATTTCAATCGTTTACAATTATCACCGAATATATAAACAATATGTTTATGTAAATATATTACGATTCTAATACATAAAATTTGTATACTACAATACATATATAGTAATAATTGTTATCACATTAATAATAGTAATCCAGTTGAAGATACAGTAAAATCAGTGGACAGAAATGAACATTAAATGTTGTGAGAGTTACAATTAATACCAAATTCTTGTGTATATATTGGAATTATTATAATGAGTGAGGGAGAAAGGTAGAGAAAACGAGAGGAAGGAGGAGAGGGTTAGAGGGAGTTTGAATGGAGGGAAGGGACAGAGGGAAGAGAGAAGGAAGAGAGGATAGACAAATGCCTTTATTTGGGCGAGGTTGAGACTTGTAAACCTCCTCTTACAATTAAACGCAACGGTAGAATAGTTAGCAGTTTTCCCTATAAAATTTTAATAAATATGTATATACACAAACTGTGAAAGAGGATTGAAAAAAGGGAGCAAACGTAAAATTAGAATATAATGTTTAAAAGAGATAAATGTAGTGAAATTTAAGTGGAAAGATATATAAGTATGAAAAGAGGTTATCTTATTAATTAAAACCCCTCTTGCAGGAAAACGGCCATGAAGGGAGGCTTGTGAAAAACCTGCGCAAACCTACAGTAGTAGAGTTAAGGAAATTTATCATTTAATTAAATATACAGAAGTGCATACAGCCAAGTTGAATGATACTATATACATAGATGAAAATCCTCTGTTGTAAGACAAAATAGAAAGGGAAGGAGCAAAAGAAAAGGATAAAAACTGAAAAAAATGAGTAACAGCAAGACCCATCATTGTACAAGCGTGCAGCTACATACACACACATGTACATACAACCATACATAGACATAAATGCACAAATGCATATACACAATTTAGATAGCAGGAAAAGGAGAGAGAGAGAGAGATCGGGAGGTGTCAGAAGAAGAGAAAGTATCAGAGTAGAAAGGAATAAAGTAGGAAAGAAAGGTGAAGAGATTTTGGAATTAGCTCGCCTCCATTCTTTACTGCCTTCATTTTACTGCATTTCCTCCTCCTGCCATGTCGAAAAGAGTTTCTCAAATTCTTTTATTATTCCGGGATGATTTTTGTAGCTTTTCACGGCACTTCCGAGGCTTTAAAAAGGTTTATGCGCGCGTAAAATGGTTAGCTGGAGGTGGGGGGGAGGAGTTAAAAAAAAAAAAGAGAAACGCCCACCCGCCGCTCTCAGTGGCCGCGAGTTGCATCGCGCGTAATAACGCTTCGACCGCCCAGCGTTATACCCTTCGGCGCAGCGCGGGGAGATTTTTTATTTCGTTTTTGACTACGGGGTCAGTCATGCGTGATTTTTTTCCGTAACCCGTTCGGAAAAAAATCCTTCGCTCGAAGCGCGCGTTTTGCATTTCTTTTTTTTGTTATTTCGCGGAGTTGGGTACTCGAGGAAGAGAAGGGAGAGGAGAGGATTGCGATGGGAGGGGGAGAGAGAGAGAGAGAGGTAGAAGCGATTGTAGAATCTTCGATGAATTACCGTCTAAGGAAAAATATAGGCAGTATATAACAGAACACGGAGCCTATATAGAGGTTTATTTATGGAGGCAGATTAGGAAATTTTCTCGGATTTATATATATATATATATCATCATAGGTAGTCTGTCCGTTGACAGGTCCGTGATTATTCTAGGTTAAACTTGGTTCTCCATATACTCCTATTTTCCGCAGTTTTCTTCATGTCCTGATATATATACACACACCTATATATATATATATATATATATATATATATATATATATATATATATATATATATATGTGTGTGTTTATATATATCATCCATATACTCCTATTTTCCCCAGTTTTCTTCATGTCTTGATAAATATACATATATATATATGTGTGTGTGTATATATATATATATATATATATATAGTTTTCTTCATGTCTTGATATATATACATATATATAAATATATGTATATATATCAAGAAAACTGCGGAAAATAGGAGTATATGGAGAACCAAGTTTAACCTAGAATAATCACGGACCTGTCAACGGACAGACTACCTATGATGATGATATATATATATATATATAAATCCGAGAAAATTTCCTAATCTGCCTCCATAAATAAACCTCTATATAGGCTCCGTGTTCTGTTATATATATATATATATATATATATATATATATATATATATATATATATATATATATATATATATATATATATATATATATATATGGCAAGCTTCTTTCATTTGATATCATTAACGACGATAAATTTCAATTTGGTTTGCGACATTGATAGGTTAGATAGGTATTGAACTCGTACACATAATTTTATCCAGCGAGGTAACGGTAACTTTCACGAGGATACCAATGGAAATTTGACTTTGAATTAATTTGATTTGCTTTTAACTGCACATTTTTATCTATCGTGCTAACCTATACTTATGCTGTATGTACATCAAAATATTGAGCATCATAAGTAAAAACCGACGATTCGTTTTTTGTTCTCTTGCGTTCATACACGCCTCGGTTTATTTTCACCACCGTCGCGACCCGTCGTAAAAACGTTTTAAAAAAGAGAAAAGAGATAATGGCGACGGTAAACGTTTTGAGAGCCCTTATAAAAAAAAAGATTTTTCTCGCACATCACGCCTCACCTGTTGATATTTTTCGCTACGTAAAAAAAATCGACCTCAAAACTCAGTTCGACAGCCGTAATAAAAAGAGAGAGAGAGAGTCCGAAGAGGATTCCCTGAGAAAGTGAGAGGAAAAAAAGAGATTTCCTTTGTACTTTTCATACCACGTCCAGTCCGATTTCCTGATCGTTTTCCGTATCCGCGAATGAAGAAAAGGAACTTTGAGGAAATGGGATCAAAAGGAATCGGAGGTAGTATTTTTGTCACCCAACCGAGACGGAGCGTTCACGCAAGGAAGAAAGCCAACAACATCCCTCAACATCCCGAGCCTCTGGACCATAAATTTAGAAAAGAAAAGACACCAGTCTCGTAGCTGCCGATATAGTACTGTAAAAAAAACGGAATCGATTATCGGAACGAAAGCGAGAGAGTGAGAGAGAGAGAGAGTCGTAAAAAAGTCGTCGATCTTTCTATCCCTACCGAAATAAAATCTAAGCGAAATAAATAGTCGAACGATAAAAACCTTTCTTCGCTGCTTTTGTTTCACTATCGACTTCGCCGTCTCGTACGTGTTATCTGTCACTTCCAACAGGGGGGATAGTTTTTAAAAAATACAATAATATATAAAGGGAACGCTTAAAACATTCTGGCTTATTTTATCTCTCTTTTAAGACGTAACGCAGGGAAGATCTCCTGAGATCTCGGCTTGAGATGTAAGAATGGATGTGTCGGAGGAGGAGGAGGAATAGACGGTTTCCGCGTTCGATTTACTACGGCGAACGTTCAAAGCGCAATAAAACTGGCTTTCACAGGACCGTATTATCCGAATCCATCTTTCAAGCCTGTATCCTTGCAGTTAGTAGCTGCATTCTTTCGCGAAATAGGAACCTCGGATGTTATTCAGTGGTTAGCGTGCGATATTCGAAAGAAAAGTCCGTGCCACATATATGACACAAATATTCTCATATCCCTACCTTTATAATCCATACGTTGAACGTATCAACGTATATTTACAATGAGATTGCGCATGATAGAGCGACTATATAGCTTTTTACTTTCTCGTACGAAGTACCGAGAAAGTACTGTTATCGCGTAAAAATTCAACTTCGAGATTTTTACGGAAATATACGTTTTAGGTGTAGCTGAATCCGAAAAAGTGGTTTTCGCAATGCCGTCTGTCTGTCTGTCTTTTACTGGCTCTGGAGACTAGACGGTGGAGCGAAAATGAATGAAATCTCGTACTTAGGCATTTTTTCATACTGCGCAGAGTATACATAGAAATGGTTGACATTGCTCAATAATTAAGAGTAGTTTATTCTACGCATTTTTGACAACAATCCGATTTTCTTAAAAACGGCTCTAACGATTTTGATCAAATTTCGTAAAGTAACTTGAGTTTACGTCTTCAATAATACTGTGTAGTTCATATTTCTAAAAAAAAATAGGCAACTTTAACAACAATTCGATTTTCTCAAAAACGGCTCTAACGATTTTGATCAAATTTCGTACATTTACTTGAGTATGCATCTACAATAATATTACATATTTCATTTTTCTTAATGAATGAATATAAGGCTAGTTTATTCTTGGGCAACTTTAACAAAAATTGGATTTTCTAAAAACAGTGATACGATTTTCATTTTCTAAAGATAACTAAACGACGCATTAGCACCTATATATGAGAAAGTTTGTACAATGCATGTTGTACCGATTTTTTAATATGGCTGATATAATATTGTTCATGACATCACATTGTATAACTGGGTGAATTAAAATGAAAAATCTATGAGCACAGATGAAAGTGTTGGTGAAAATTGTGCAGATAGGCATATGCTAGAGAGGAAGATTTCTTTAAAAAGCAGGGGAAAAATTCTGCCTTGACGGGAATCGAACCCTGGTTTTCTACTTGCCGGTCGGATGTTCCTGAACAAGACAAGACAAAAATAAACTACCCTCGAGGGCCACCGAGAGCGTGGGGATACCGGGGCAAAATCCCCGGGGCCCGGTATTAGGATCTGTCATAAGGTTTTCCTATCGGAATACGCGGGTGCAACCGTAGAGAAGGGGGGAGGGGGAGTCGGCTGTACTGGGCCTGTCGAGGGGCCACGTTCCCTTTTTGAACATAAAACAGAGAAAAGGGGCCCGGCAGTGGTATTTGCCCCAGGGCCCGCGTTGGCTCTCGGCGGCCCTGCTACCCTCCCGGACGATGCTCTTAATAAATACGAGATTTCAACAGATTCTGTTGAGGCGTTTAGTTCCCATGTCCGCGCACATATGACAGAACACATACAACAGATTACAGACGGAATCGCAGAAGCCTAAAACTTCCAAAAGCGTAAAATTTCGATTTCGAAATTTATCGCGGTCACAGACATTTTTCCGTAAGCTCAAGCAAAATCGGCAGGTGTAGTATGTGTACGCGCACGCTAAGCAAATTAGAATTTGTTCCGTTGAGTTGTCCCCGTCACCAATTACATATTTTTACCGAAAAAATGAGTCGAGCAGATTTGACTTCTGTAGATGGCGCCAAGGTATTAATTGCGTTCTCGTGTCAGTGTCAGTATACCTTCAGAAGCAATGACCCGAACGCAGTCCTGACTCCAGTGAGTCACGGAGGGACTTGGGAAGTTATTCTTTTCTATTTCGTCCCGTGCCGTTAACCCCCGAGGTTAGTCGCGCGTGGCGCGAGGTGAATCACGGACAGTTCAAAACTGTGGAGCATGCGCATCAAGCGAAATGTTGCACGGTTTAAGGTAAACGCCCTTTAGAATCGAGTATCGTATTTTTGTCGGTGAATTTACTCGAATAGCAAACGCCCTTGAGTAAGGTACGCAATCCCGCGCTTTCGATAAATCCAGCTGGAAAAAATTATATCAAATATCTTTTATATGAAATCAATCATAATGGATTTAGTTGTTAAAGTATCTTTCTTCATTAGATATAACCTTTAGTATTATTCGATTAGCAGCCTTTGACACGCTACGTGAAATATAAAATGAATTTGAAATCCTCGAGTAAGACCGAAAGAAAGTTTACGAGAAATAGGTGCGTGTTGTATTCCAGTAAATATTGTAAAGAGCTTAATATAAGCGGTTTTATGAGTGAGTGGGAATTTAATTATGTAGGACGGGAATGCCAATTTGTGTATCAATTGACGTAATTTTTATGGAATGAATCATGCGACAGAAAGCCGACGAATTTTATTTTATTGACGTAATTTGTATGAAATTAACGATGTGACAGAAACCTACATCGGAGAGCCGCTGGGGGTGCAGAAGACACACGAAAAACAGAAACACACGAAAAATAACACAAATTTGAAGCTTTCGGGCAGAGGGCCTTCCTCAGCGGCGGAGGCGTTTTTCTCCGTCGCTGAGGAAGACCCTCTGCCCGAAAGCTTCAAATTTGTGTTGTTTTTCTTGTGTCTTCAGCACCCCAGCGGCTCTCCAATTTAGGTAAGTGTCCACTGAGCTCCCTGTAACACCTTGTTGCTACCTTTCCTTTTCTTTAAGCATTTCATCAAATTCGTTTATGTCGTTTGCGAGATAATAAGCTTCAAAAAGCATTACACACAAAGTGACACTGTCTTTTATATTAGTTTATATATATATATATATATATATATATATATATATATATCATCATCATCATAGGTAGTCTGTCCGTTGACAAGTCCGTGATTATTCTAGGTTAAACTTGGTTCTCCATATACTCCTATTTTCCGCAGTTTTCTTCATGTCTTGATAGCTCTCTTTCCCTTTCAAGTCGTCTACTAGCTGAAACCTTTTCCCTCTTTCTCTTTTTCCAAACAGTTTTCCTTCTAGCAATTCTTTAATCATGCACTCTCTCCTCAGGTAATGCCCAATCCAGTTCGCCTTCCTCTTTCTGATAGTCTATATAATCGTTCGCTTCTCTCCTATTCTTCGTAGTACTTCCTCATTTTTCACCCTATCTGTCCATTATATCTTCAGCATTCTTCTCCATGTCCACATTTCGAAGTTTTCCAAGTATTTAATATCATTTTTCCTTAGCGTCCATGTTTCTGCTCCGTACAAAGCTATACTCCATATATATATATATATATATATATACACTACGGAAGAGGAAAGGTAAGTAAGGATATTTAGGGCAACTAGGTGTTGAAGGAAACCCAGTGAACACTTACCGGAAGTAGAGCCGCTGGGGTGTTGGAGAGACACATTTGTAGAGGTTAGAGCTTTCGGGATGATCCCTTCGTCAGCACAAGAGAGACACAACTGATATGGCAGTGACACTGGGGTGAAGGTGTGGGGGTGGAAGGGAAGGGAGCGTTGAAAGGTCGGGGATTGGAGGATGTAGAAGGGGGAGGGGGAGAGGGGAAAGAGAGGGTGGAAAGAAGGAAATATTAACGGATATTGAGGCCGGGAGGAGAGAAAGAGTTTAAGATTTGGATATGGGCCAGTTCCCATTGACGGAGTTGGGGGCGGAAGCGTCGTCCGGGAGGGCGCGGATGGCCCTCACCGTAAAACAAACATTGAAACTGAGATTGTGATTATTCGCATGCACAGCCACGGGTAGCTGTCGTTTAAGACTAGCGCTGTTGCGATGGCCGTTCATGCGAATGTTGAGGGAATTGCTGGTGAGTCCGACGTAAAAGGCGGGGCATTGGGTGCAGGTTAGTTGATAGATGACGTTGCGGGTGGTGCAGTTGGTAGGGGATGTTATGGGGTAGGTGATATTGGTGGTGGGGTTTGAGAATGAGTTGGATGGTGGGTTTAGAGTGCATGTTTGGCATCGTGGTCTGCGGCAGGGGTGGGACCCTGCAGGGTGCAGAGGAGTGGGTGATGGGGGTTCTTTTCTCCACAAGATGTTGGCAAGGCTGGGAGGTCTGCGGAAAGAGGGGATTGGGGGTGTGGGGAAGGAGACCTGGTTGGGGGAGGAAGTGAGGATTGGGTGGGCTGCCTTTAGGATGCTTTTTAGGGTATCGTGGATGCCGGGATAGAAGGTTGTGATTAGGGTGAGTTGGAGGGTAGAGTCGGGGGTTGCGGGGCGGTTGCAGTGTAGGTTAGGGGTGCTGGGTGCGACAGCCCGTCGGATTTTGTCCCGAATCAGGTCCGGCGGGTATCCGCGTTGGAGGAGAGCATTTTCGAGGACAGAGCAGTACTCGGAAAGGGAGTCTCGGTCCGAGCAGATTCTCCGTCCTCGGCGGGCTAGGGCGTAGGGGATTGAAGTTTTGGTGTGGAGGGGTTGGCAGCTGTGGAAGTGGAGATATTGAAGGCGGTTGGAAGGTTTTAAGTGCACTTTGGTGTGGATTTGGTTCTCTCGGATGGAGAGGTCGACATCCAAGAAGGTGATGCTGGTGTGGGAGGAGTGGTAGGTGAAGGAGAGGGTGGGGTGGGAAGAGAGGCGCTGTAAAAAGGATTGGAGTTAGGCGGGTCGATGTGTCCAAAGAAGGAAAATGTCGTCGATATACCTCAGCCACAGGAGTGGTCTGGGGTGTATGTTGAGGAAACGTTCCTCCCATTCACCTAGGAAGACATTGGCGTATGAGGGCGCCATGCGAGTGCCCATCGCCGTACCTTTTATTTGTAGGTAGTGGCGCCCTCCGAAGGTAAAGTTCTTGTTGTAGAGCACCATTTCCGCCAGCTTCGTTAGGAAGTGGGAGGGTCTTGCGTCAGGTGGTCTCGAGTCATATATATATATATAAACTAATATAAAAGAGTGTCACTTTGTGTGTAATGCTTTTTGAAGCTTATTATCTCGCAAACGACATAAGCGAATTTGATGAAATTTTCAGGATAGCATTTAGATATAATAACAAAACGTTTTAATGTATCGAACTCGAGATCAAATAGCCGGGTTCGACTCCAGGGGATAATTTCCATTTCCAATAATTTATAGTAGACTTTTGGTAATTTTTTTAACATTTCAATAATAAGATTCTATGGTTACCGGTATTTTTGTCCTCGGTAATTTCCGTGCATATGCACTTAAGTAAAGATTTAAAGATCTAAAATAAGATTGAAACGTGCTCGTAATGACCGAAAATATGAATTTAATGCAAATAAATCGGACGCAGTATTCATGTTATTTATATTTTATATCTATTTTACTAAAATCCAATTTCTGGTTCTCTCTCTCTCTCTCTGTAACGCTCTATACCTCAGCCATTTTTAATCTCCGGAAATTTCAGCCCTCTAAGTTTATTTTTTATCGACTTATTCTACCAATTTTCTTAATTTGTTATTAAAACCAAACATACATCCCATATAAAATATATTCATTAATCTCATATTCAAAACATATTCCCGTTAAATTAATCTAAATCCAGTAGGTACATGGTAAGAACGAAGAAACAGCGAGCAAAGGAGGGAGGGGGGGTTGGCGAGCGTCAGCCCCCTAGTATATATACAGGGTGTCAAAATTATGAATAAACACTTTAAACAGCCATATTTTGTTGACATTATGACCAATTTCAATAAAATGTTGTACATTTTAAAGATAAAATAAACAATTAGCTTTTCAAGTATTGTTTATTTGTTTATTTTAATAAATTAACAAAATAACAATAGCTTAACAATATCTTGAAGATTAATTGGTGGCCTATTGATATGGAGTGTTTATACATAACTTTGACTCGCCTTGTATATATATTCATTGTTAGTTTTATTCATATAAGTTGTTGTAATAATTATTCAGGCAAAGAAATTCTACATTTTAGGCAAGAGGATTCTTCGAAATCAGATCCAACTCCAACCAATTCATCTCAATAATATTTTCCTTTCTACGTTATATTCCGTTTTTCGTAATTTAAGTGAAAATTATTCAATGAATCTCTAAACGTACTTTTAAACTCCAGCTTTTTTAGGTCACTTTTACGGAGAGCAGAGCGCAAGATAATAAAATGAGGTAAAAAGATTGTTTGAGGAGAGAGAGAAAGAGATAAAGGTGGCGACCTTGGTTAGTGTCAGCCTGAAAACCTGTGACACGTGCCAAGGCAAGACAGGTGGCAGCACCCCCGACTTCCTCCCTCGGCATCTTTCCCCCTTATTTTCCCT
The DNA here is from genome assembly GCA_036926305.1 of Uropetala carovei. Classification (NCBI taxonomy): domain Eukaryota; kingdom Metazoa; phylum Arthropoda; class Insecta; order Odonata; family Petaluridae; genus Uropetala; species Uropetala carovei. Next base: position 1,449,732 of record JAXCHB010000259.1, on the reverse strand, counting down.
TACTTAGCGGCCGCCATTTCCATTCAGGCTATCTCGGTAATTAACGGTAATGTCTCACTCTGGCAGCGAAAAAGAGGGAGTCTGGAGGATAATTTTCGTCCCATCGCTAAATTTTTTTTTCGGTCGCCCGATGATTGCGGTCAGCGCCACTTAGAATAAACACAGGTGCCCCCTTCGACAGCGGCTGTAGATCTGGTTCGAACCGCGCAGAGAAATGTCGCTCCTTTATTTTCTCTCCACTTTCACCTGCTGTTTTTTCCCGAAGAGGTAACGAAGGGAGACTAATTTCCTCGTGACCCATTAATAGCTGCTCCTTATTTACTACCCTGTGTCAAGAAGAGGGCTGTTTTTTTAACCTTGGTTATTAACTGCCGGAGAAGGGTTCGGCGATAACTAGGTATAATTATGTGAGATTTTTTTCTTGATACAGTACATATATGTAGCATATAGGGATTTCAATCTTCGTAACGATTGGAATAAGCCCTCCAGGGACGTAACTACGATTTTGGGAATCCCTATGCAAATAATATTTTTGGGACCCCATCTATATATAAAAATTGTCCTAAAATTATTTTTATATGATTTTAATTTTTGATTTTTTCGGCTTTTCTATTTCGAAAATTTCTCTATCAACTCATCAGTTTTCATTTAGCATGCTTTTGATTTTCTACTGGAAGAAATGATGAATACTTTAATCTACTTCGGGACATACAACTGGGTAGGTAGCTTTTTATTAAGTATAATTTTAAAAAAGATTTTACATTTACATTTGACGGCAGAGTTACCGGAATTGTAAAATATCGTATATCATCAAAGCTGCACTTACATTGTTATAGATCGACGCCAGTCTGTATTTAATCATCAATAAATCCAATATCTCCGTGGTGAACATACAGTTTTCAATCTCATCTTTCGAAACAGTGCTTGTTGATAGTAGGAAAGTCATAAAATCCTTGGTCACTAAATGTCTTGTAAACTTTCTTTCATTTCTTGTTCTTTAAATTTACTGAGTCTTAGTATTACTTTCGGGTCCCCAAAAATCCTCCATAGCTCCCTTTTTAAAAGTAATATTCGAAAAATCCGTTGCACATGGTATCGTTCGGAAAGACTGGAAACCAGCATACGTAACGCCCATCCACAAAGGCGGCGATAAAGAGAACCCCGAAAATTATAGACCGAATTCCTTGACATCATTATCTTGTAAGATTCTAGAGCAGGGGTTCCCAACGCGGTGCCCGCATTCACCATGGCGCCCTCCGAGGTTTGCCGTGGCGCACGCCGAGGTTTGCTCTGGTGTCGTCCTTGACACTTTCAGCTCTTGTGACTAATAGTGTAGAACGTCCACATAATGTTAGAAAGTACCTATATAATAAGACTTCATGATTCTGGCCAACAGATTTTTATATATAATGTATTTTAAGATTTAATTCGCAGATTTTTTCGCCAGGGTAAAAATGATGGTGCTCACCGCATTCTCTTTAAAGTCGAATGCGTCCTTGCCCCCACAAAAGTTGGGAACCACTGTTCTAGAGCATATAATCTTTAGCTCTGTTATGCGCTATTTAGATTGCCGTTCTTCGTTAAGCAACAGCCAACACGGGTTTCGGAAAGATCGGTCATGTGAAACGCAGCACGTCCTGTTCATGAATGATTTATTGCAATGAGGAGAGAAAATCACTAAGGTTGACGTCGTTTTCATTGACTTTAAAAAGGCGTTCGATAAAGTATCCCATGGGAAATTAATAGGAAAGCTAGGAAAGTAAGGCATCAACCCGAATATCGTGAGTTGGATAAAAGACTTCCTCTCTAATAAAGAACAGTTAGTAGTCATCGTTGAGAAATCCTCCTACCCGGTTAAAGTCGCATCGTGTGTTCCACAAGGAAGTGTCATAGGTCCTCTACTATTCCTAATATATAAGCGATATCTGCTGGGTAGTTCGTTGCAAAATCAGACTTTTCGCAGATGACACCGTCTTATATAAGGAGATAAAGAGCCAGGATGACCAAAAATCGCTCCAGGAAGATTTAGACGCCCTTTCAGCATCGTGTAAAAGTGACAAACCGAAATTTATCACGGCAAATATTCTCTCTTGAGTTTCTGAAAGGGCAAGAACAAGGAATTAGACTCGGAGTATAAAACTGATTGAATGAATATCCAATCTGCGGAATACGTTAAATATTTACGAGTTACCATTTAGCCACGATCACGAGGATAAAATACGAGAGATCGACCGTAGGACTGCGGAATACGTTAAATATTTAGGAGTTACCATTTAGCCACGATCACGAGGATAAAATACGAGAGATCGACCGTAGGACGGAGTGTACTGCGTGGGTCTGCACTCCCCAAGTTACAGTTACGCCTAACACCTTGAATTTTATTTTACCTCTTGTAATAGGTTAACGTATTTTGAAAATGTGAAACAAATCTGATAATATTGTTCCAAAATTATTTTTTTATTATGTGCGGACGACGATGTCTGCGAAGTGGGCCATGTGCCCGCCAAGACGAATAGTTTTGAGTATCAATGCTCTAGGACTAGTTTCTTTATGAAAAAATGCGAGTAATTCAGTGCTCAAACTATCAGATAAATTTCAAACTCCGAACAGCACTGCTTATGTACTGTAGTCACTGAAAACCAACCCTATTTTAGAAATTTTCCTTTTCAAGCTCATTGCCATTAAAATGTACATTATAATATACATGCGATTGAAATGTATGCAAGTCTGTACCGACGGAAGGAGTAAGCGTTCACTAAATCACTTTTTTAATGCGAAAATTCCAGATAAAAACGAATTGAAAGAGATATGGTCTGGCATAATCAGGACCATAAGTTATATAATAATTAAAATGCAATTCAACACAAGAAATGCAAAAACAATAAATCGCGACAGGATTATCATTCATCGAAATAGCCTCTTGACAAGGGTTTGTTAATTGTGTCGCGAATAAATTAAAAGTCAAACTAATTCAATGCGGTTTCATAATTAACATTAATTATCATCCGTGCCTCCAAGACGCTTTCAGCTGTATAACATGTTTATCTATGCCCGCCTTCGGGTAATAAATCGAGTGTCATTTATTTACAACAGCTGTTCTCAAGGCCGCCATTGTTAATCTGAAATGAGTTTTTGAAAAGTTGTCTCGAAATACTTTTAATCGTAGAGATTTTTTGTAAAGATTCAACATCCATCACCAGCCCATTATAGTCCTCTCTTCTATTTATTTAATGTTGTTATTATTAACCATAAAAAATAGGATCCGAATCTCTGATTATTTTAAAGGTTAATATTTTAAATGGTCATCAGCATTATATGCAGAACGGTTACTGTTATTTGAGTTAATTTTATCGGGCATTTTAGAGTGAGAAAAAAGATGTTGGGAAAAGTCTCGTAAGTAATTAAAACATTTTTAATGGCTCCCAACAGTTGTAATGTAATCCTTTCAAAAACATTGGTAGGTTAAACCACCTTTTCGTTTCGCGTTAATAAAAGCGCGCAAGACGTGACTCGAGGCATTGCACATCTGCCATATAAGAGAAACAAAATAAAACTTCGCAATTAGCGGGAATAGCACCGTATTCATAGAGGCGGTAATTTTGAACGTTTGTATTGCTGCTTTTTTACGATCCGTTCGGCTTTTTAATAAGGCATCTTTCCACTCGCATGAAAATTGGAATCTTTTTTCCTACCGTTTAGTATGACATGTCAATATGACTGCCCATGAAAATTTCGTTAGCATTTTAGTCGCAGTTGTTAATTTATTAAGGCATATGCATATAGAAGAGCGGTGAAGTAAGCGATTATGTCGATGATTCTAAGGTGAATGAGGGGGGGAGTGGAAGAGAAGCGGCTGTAAGCCAGATAAGCGAGGAAACATCCTTAGTGCAAAAGTTTTCAGCAGGGAGTTCAGGTTTTTTAATTGGTACGCGAAAATATTTAAGGCAATAATTGTTTTATAGATCACTAATGGCATCCGTGTCAAAAGTTGTGACGTTGCGGCTACGAATAACGTTGCAAAACGCAGAAAACTATTATACAAACTGTGAATTGTGACATTATAAAAAGCCGTAGGCACTTTTATGTTACTCCCAAAAGAATATAAAAAATATTTCGGTATGTTTTCGTGTTTCTTTACATAATCCTCTTAACTTTAAGTTATAGAGGAGGTGGAATTGTCATTCTTTTATGAAAGTGAACACACGCGATCGTTTGGGAAATTTTTTCGGCATGAATATTCGACAGGCTAAAAGGGGATCGTCAGAAAAAAAGGTTAAAGAGCACTGCCAAAGTACATCTTTCATCATCTTAATATATCTTTCGAGGAAGAATTTTTAATAAGGTTTTTATCTTCTCTTTGGTTCCATATGTTGGCAGGTGTAGATGCTCAACGTCTGAGTTACTACATTATCGTATTCAGTCAAATCAACTACTTCTATTCAATAAATATGTTTTGCCTAGTTCTTATTTGTTTTAGAAAAATGAAAAAATACAGCCTAAACCGGCAAATTGTTGATTGTAGTTTAATTTATGATTACGTATAATTAGGATGGCATATAACTGTTCTTAAACACAAATCCATGCGAACAAACGTCTGTAAAATTGCCTCATTTCAAGATACTGGGCGATAACATTAAAAATGCCATTTTAAAAAAAGAGAAATCTACTATCACTACTATTAAATGCCCGTGGAAGAGTTAGGTGTTCTCGAGGAAGAAACAAATCGTGAGACTATTGTAATTAGCGAGGAAACGCGGAACTGAGACATCTGTTGACCTCGGACAGTGGGAAATTAGTTTAGAAAGGTTTACGAAGATTGCGTGACGTTGACAGATGCTAAGTTCGGTCGAAAAATTAACACAAGAGGCTAAAATATCTCAGGTTATCGCATTTCTTCAGAAGAATCAAAGGACGTGCTTGTTCCGACAGGTAGCAATGATTCTTAGCCGTGAAATTGAGGGTTTCAAACTATACCAGTTCGCTTTGATTCCATATATTCATTAACACTTTCGTGCTATAGCACGACTTTGCCGCTTCCGGGCATACTAATTTCGGCAATATTTCAAGATAATGATTTATTTTATCATTTCAGATATAGTGCCATCATTTTCAATAAAAAGATTTGCTGAAATCCTAAAAATTTTATAGGGCCTCTTAAGAGTACCGTCAGGATATGCGGTCGTCCCGGATATGCAACCCGCACAACAATCTCGTGCGGGATTTGTTACCGCGACTATCCACAAGGAAGGTTATAGACTAAAAGAATAATTTTCGTGTTACAATTTTTTTATTATAATAAAGTTCGATCATCGATTCAAGCCATAAGAACCAACATTTTACATTAACATTTTATTATGATAATAAAAAGAAACAAAGAAAATTAGAAACATATTGACTACCTTACTTCTTTGCTGAATTATTGTTATGTTTAAACTACAATGACTGCCTTAATACACATCGTCTAAAAATAACTGACATATTTTTAAAAACTTTTATCATCGCGAATTCGGCTTCCTTCTAAAATCTAAATAAAATTCAAACCATTACCTGCTTGCATGATATGTATAAGCTTCATAATTTCCATCTAATTCCCTCGGACGTTACCAACTGCATCTTATTGTTAGTACGAGACATACCCAAAGCATATCAGAAGATTGTTAAAACACAACTTCTGCCATTTTCATCCAGCACTTAACCGAAGCACATACAACCTCACGGACAACAGTCGAAGGGCTAATCATGGTTCTTAACTTCGTTATTCAAGTAATGCCAGTATTTTATATCCTCGCCAGAGTCCTGTTGTCAACTACTCATACACTCCATCACACAAGCTCTTAAAAGGTGGACAGAAAGGAAAGGAAAAAATCGGTACAACATACATTGTACAAATGTTCTCATATATAGGTACTAATGCGTCGTTTAGTTATCTTTAGAAAATGAAAATCGTATTAGCCTGTTTTTAGAAAATTCAATTTTTCTTAAAGCTGCCCAAGAATAAACTAGCCTTATATTCATTCATTGGGGAAAATGAAATATGTAGTATTATTTCAGTCGTATACTCAAGTAACTGTACGAAATCGTTTGAGCCGTTTTTGAGAAAATCAAATTATTGCTAAATGTTGCCTAGAATAAACTAGCCTTCTAATCATTTTTTTGAGAAATATGAGCTCTTTGGTATTATTGAAGACGTAAACTCAAGTAACTGGACGAAATTTGATCAAAATTGTTATAGCCGTTTCTGAGAAAATCTGATTGTTGTTAAAAATGCGTAGAATTAACCTCCCTTAATTACTGAGCAATGTAAGGAAGAGTTGAAGAAGATGCAAAAGTTTTATTCGAACCACTAAAAAATACAAAAATATTCACCCAAATTGTCACTGTGGTCTTACGTAGTAGTAACTTCGTTAATGAATGCGCAGCACATCAGAGCACACTATTCGGTACTGCTCATAGAGGCAATATTTTAAACTAAAATTTAACAACATGTCCCGTGTCACCACTAGCCCCGGTCTCCCCAATGTTGTAAAAAAACAGTCCTTAGTGTTTCTTTTTAAAGGTATTCCACATGCTTCTCTGTTCAAGTTTCTCAATTTAAATACTGAATATTTAAAAAAAAAATATACAAATGCATTTTTGGACGTCAGACGATTTTTTCCAAAAAGTTAAAGAAACCAAAATTTCAGGTTGTTCGATTTTAAGACACAACTTGGTCATCGTAAAACATAATTATTTATAATTTTTAAATGGTTATTATAAACATAAAAATAATTATAATAAAATAGTCAAAAAGTAAATCATAAAAATGTTAATATTATTATAAGAACGGCTAATGTAACTTTCATTGCAATCGTCTTTTGATCATAAATGTGAAGGATGACCGCCACATCGTGTTTAAATTTAAACTTAGGTAATATAAGAAAGATTTACGAAGAAAATATCATTTTTTTCCTGATGCGGCGATTGAAATACCACGTCCGCGAGGCTTTTAAGGTTACGTCACGCCATACGTTGGATGGTATTAAATGAAGAGTTAACGCCCTCTACCTTTCATTTCAACCGCATTAATTACACCGAAATTTATAATGCCATAATGCGTATTCAACGAAAACTCCCTTTGATCTTCAAAACTCATTTATCGTATGAGCCGAGGCGATACCTCAAAGCGAGCCTGTTTTTTTTTTCAGCCGAGGGAAAAAACAAATATAACCTTGACCTCTTATCGAACCGCGATCACCTGGAGTCAGAATTGCCCTCATAATGGATAGCTTTAGTGGAGCCTTCTCCTCCCTTCTTGCTTTCTCTCTCTCTCTCCGAATAGCTTCAGGGCAATTTGTAACTCGAGCGGAAAGCGTTCTTTTGTTAATATAAAAAAAAAGAAGAAAGACGATTCGCGCGCCCTTTTCCTCCTTTTTTACGCACGAAAAAGCCCTTACGGTCGAACGGTCCTTCCGCGAAAAAAATTCGAGTTAATTAATTAATCACCGAGGCGCGCTCGATTTATCCGGCCTCCCGTCTCCGGCATCTGGCTGTTCTGTCGCGCGGGCAGTTCTCACGGATGAAGGAAAATGTTTGAAAAAAATAAATAAAGGAAGAAAGAAAATAGAACCCGATGCCACTGACCTCTGTCGGGACGACGGTCAAACTAGTGTGGCGAGTCGGAAAAAGTTGACGAGAGCCGCCCGTTCGGAAAAAAAAACGCGAGCGTCTTATATTGTGCCCACGGTTCCGTGCGTGCGTCTGCGTTATACGGGACATTTATCTGCATATTATTCTCGCGTGTTTTTCTATATTTTTTGATCTCCTTGCCTCGAGGCTGATTGGAACCCCTTACCTCTTAAAATCATTCTCCTCGGCGATGATGATCCTTAATTTCATTATTTTTTTCTCCTCGCGTTATTAAAACGAATCGCGTTTTTTCAATTCCGAACATAATTTCCTTCCAAACCGCAGTGGGATGAGGATAAACAGGGACGACTTTTCTCCGTCCGTATTATTTTTTAGCAGTTGTTTCTTTCGGGGTACCACCCTGCCTCCCCGTCATTTTGTCTAAAGATTCCCCGCCCCGTTTTAATAGAGTTATAAGTAATAAGACGGACTTAAAAATACGTGGAAAAGATCCTCCCTTTCCTGTAACTGGTGCTAAAACTTTGCGAGTAAGAGTACGGTCAAGGTGGAGTACGGTACGCTTGAGGGCGTGGCGGTAAAGCGACGAAGGATTTTCATTCGTCTTTTGTTTCCTTATTTTTTTCTACCTCCGCAATCTACGAGCTCTATCGTTAAAGGAGGTTGGGTGTTGTAAGCCTGGTCGAGAGACGTTTTTATTTATTCGTTTATATATTTTTTTAGACATCTAGAATATGGGAGTATACACGATCGCTCTCTGGACGGAAGGGTTTTTTTTAAAAATATCGACGTTGTAATTTTTTAATTTGCGCCGGACTTCGTTAAACTGTTAATAGGAGGCTCATTAATCACTTCGAGTCCGTTCCGTTCGGGCGTGTTTCGTTTCTGGGCTCGTTTGTTTGTATTCCTTCGCTTTCGCCTTCTCGGAGATCTCCACGTGTCCGTTTTTTTATCTAACTTTTGGGTTGAAAAATTGGCAGTAATACCGAAATAAAAGGAAGTCATTTGTTTATAAATTGCTGGATCTTTTTTTGCTTTTTGTGTTAGAAGTGAAAAAGGACTTTTTTTTAACCTGTTTGGTGGATGATCTGCGAGGTGAAACTAAGTTCGCGTAGGCAAAGACCGGAGTGGAAAATGATTATTTTCGTGGTCTCGAATTTGCATTCAGTCATCTCTCTTGAATTTCGTTCAATTTTTCATTTTCCGGGAGAAGGACAACGGACGCACTCGCCAAATCAGCGACACGTAGGCACGCATATACGTACGTGCTTGTGCATGAACATGTGCGTACACGTATTTATCCATGTACGTATTTTCCCTCACCTGATGCCTGTATTAAAGTAGATAGACCAGTGTTTTTCAACCTTTTTGCTTTGGCGACACCTTTTAAATGATCCAGCTCTCGCGACACACCATGAAATAAAAAGTCAATTTTCTTGGTTAAAACATAATAAAAATACTTAAAATTCATCATTTAACAATAAAAAATCATAAACATAAAAAATATAACATAATGTTTGTTTATTAACATCAAATTAGTACAGATATGACCTAGGTCATTTCAGAGTATGTACAACGAAATCTATATATATATATATTTATTTATTTATTTAACAAAATAAACAAAAAGAAATAAAAATCTGTCAAATAACAATTTTTAAAAAATTTATGTGAAATTTGAGCCTTTTTTCTAAATTTTCGCGACACACCTGGACCTCATCCACGACACACTAGTGCGTCGTGACACACCGGTTGGGAACCACTGAAATAGACTATTGGAAACGTGAAACTCTGTCCAAGTTTGCGCACACCGCTATCTATTTTATAACGTAACAAATTGTTCAATAGGGATATATCTAGCTCGTCTTGTGGCAAATGCAAATTAAAAAGATATGTACTTAAAAGTTGAAAAAATGTTCGTGTGTAATTACATCAGGCGTAATTTTGTGGAAGAAATGAAATGCGATTTTCAACTTATATAAATGAACATGTTTTCCTGCTCACTCTCCCTTATTTTCCGTAAGCAGAGTTCTCTTCTTCCCCCCGAGTTTCGCCTCCCACCACACCTTCTCAACTCTGGTCCTACTATCCTCACAGCCACTAAGCTAACCCCACGCCTATTTTCCATCCAAAAATAATGCGGGATTAATTCTGTCTTCCCAAATCCAATCCCTTTTTTTCTTAACTATATAATCCTATGTAGAACCGTTATTCTTACCTGAAAATAGTCTAAAAACATCAAAACCTTGATCGATATTAAATTTATATCAGTGGGAAATCGCATTTTATTTGGTAGCAATATACTTACTCGTGTATCTACTGTTTGAGAATACCACTGATGACGGTTTCTTGGTGGCCGAAATGAGTCTATGGTTTTTCATAAGCTTTTATGACTATTGGAGATTTAAAAAATGCTTATTTTTTTATTTTACGTCCATTTTGACACGCAGTAACTGCTATAATCGGCATCGACGTCAAGGGAAAAAGCAATGACTCGAAAGGCAGTTAATTAGAGATGAAAAAATTAATTTATTAGTTCAATTTTCTCTTTCCAAAATGACTTAAATCAATCAGATTTTCAGTTTTTCTTTAGATTCAGCCGGTAATATGTTTTTTAATGAAATAGGGAGTTTTTTTTGTAGGCTTCGACACACTTTGGACTGTAGTTGATTATTTTTTTATAGGAAAAGGAAAGGCTTTCCGTCTGATAATCTTACCGAATACGTGGCGATAGACTTCTTTCTTTGAACCCCATCGTCCTAACCTCTCGACCCGAAGCAGATGATGAAGCTACCGAAAAAAAATCGATCCGGCTCAAAAGCCGTTTGATGACGCTGGGGCTTTTTAATCTTCAAGAGCCGATACGCTTTTTTTCGGCGGGAGTGGATTTTCAATTTTGCCATATTCGTTCACGCTGCTCATAAGGCCCATACGGAACTATAATGCGCCTTAAGAGCACGATTTCCACGTTAAAACAATTCAGATCCATTCAATTCATACATGTAATCATTTGCAAGCTAATGAATAAATAGATTATGAGACTTTAGGTCGTGCGATCAGTAAGTATTCCTCTATACGACATAGTAAATTAGACCCTTTTTAAGTTAAAAGCTAAAGAGTTTTTATTATGAAAACGCTCTTCGCAGTTATAGCTCACTCGCGACTGTTGAATATGTATATAAAGAGATGTATGGCGCAGTATAATAAAGTGAGCCGCGAGCTAGCTAGCGGGCTTATCCACCATTATCCACCTGACTCGTTCGTTTTAAATCATCATCCCAGAAAAAAATAATGGGTGGAAAGACTGCTGTGACAAAAACATAATCATAGCTGGTTCATTCTGTTAAATCGTCATATAAAGAGGACAACTATGATAAATAAGTTTCAATCAAGTCATGCTACTTTCAAAAGATTTACTAACTTTTTAAAGCCACCATGACGATTTTTATTGACGAACCACTTAAGTGTATTCGATGGTAGTGTTCACAATAGAAACGCCCTTTAGTAATTTAATAAATAGAGAGCGAAAGAACCCTCGTGTCTTCGAAGACGAAATAAATGCAGCTGCGTATCTTTACGATTCCTGTTAACGTCATTTATTTATTTTTTTAAATAGTGCGAAAAAGCCTAAGTTAATCAAAATCAGTGCTATTAATTCATCTGCAATTTCTCAGCTGTTACCACTGCACCATGGATGGTAGTTAAATAGCATTTTCATCATCACTCAGTTTCTAGCGTCTTCTTTTATGAAGACCTTCGTCACCACAGTACGTCACATATTTCAAAATGCGATTAAAACAAGAAGCGGTAGAGTTACGCAAATTAATCGTCTCAAATCCCTCTAGTGCGCCATCTGGGCGGGGCTGTGGAGTGTAGGAGGTCGAAGCCAATCACAATTCGCGAAGCGAGTTGATGTTGACGTGGTGGTTATGTATCCCAGCTCATGATATCTCTATTAAAGCACCGCCGCAAGTTCGTAGTGGCAAAGGTATTAGAGACCAGTCAAAATACGCTAGGCAGGATATTCTCTTATTCACGCCCGTGAGCTGAAGGTTTTTTTTTTCGTCTCTGCCTTGCTTTTGCATGCGGCTGTGTTGGTTACTGGCGTAAGCTTGACTTCCCCTAAGACATTTTGAGTGGATTCATAATGGATTCACTCGGAGCTGCTTTAAAATAGCCTCTAAATCTATCATGTAAATTATGTTCTTGGCGCCATTCGTGTTGAAATGCAAGCCTCCTTCATACGGAAATTCAGACTGCACGTATGTAAAATTATGGAAAATCAAATCGGATATCGATGTGTTTTAGTTTCAAAAAATGTCACTCTAATGGTTACAATCGGGTAATCAATTACGTGGTCATAGGCAGAGATTTGCATCTATCCATTACTGAAAAACACGTCTAAAAATCGTTCAGTTATATACATATAACTGCGACAAGAACCAGTAGCGAAACACATAGGTTTCGAGTGTTAATTTAATATCAACTAAATGGTTAAAAATAAACCATTTCTTTTGATGTTATAAGTATGTTAACGTTTAAGTTATTTTCAACGGAAGGGTTGTTTTGCATCGGAAATATTTTTATTCCTGGCTGCAATAAAAGTTGGACACGACCGTTTAGAGCGAGGAATTTTTCTGTGAATTTATTCAAATTTGCGTTTATGTATGTTGACTCCCTCTTCTCCCTCGACCATGTCTACCCTAGCATTGAGTTCGAACAACTTAGTGACTGATATTCTACCATCTTTTTTTAAACAAATCACCCGCGAATCCAAACTTAAATGTGTAACAGATATTCTACATATATTACCGCGATCGCCCTCGAAATTTCCACGATCACTTAAATCCCTTTTCATATTTTTATATTTAAAAATAAAATAAGAAATGAAAACTCCATACTACCTTTCACAACTTTTGAGGTCAATATAGATTCCATTTGTTCAGAAATATCAGTAAAAAGTATTGCTTTGTGTCCCCTTTTTTACAGCACGTGCACGTTACTAGGTAATTTATAACTTTTTTTATACCACTTAGTCATTTACGTTCGTCTTTCGTAGAGCGAATAACAATCGTTGCCATTGCCTATCCTAGCAGATCCATAGCAGCCAGGTGGTATCTATCATTAAAATAATCAATAGAAAGGTGAATCAACTTGTTTATATTAATTGCAGTATTCAGAGGTTTGTACAGACTGACGAATATTTTAAGGACAAATAATCGTCGCAGGAATAAAAAACGATAATTTCGTTACCTACCTCAACTGTCGTTAAATAATATCCAAATTATCAGAAAAATAATAAATGATGTTTCCGCCCGGGATCGAACCGGGGACCTTGCGCGTGTGAGGCGCACGTGATAACCGCTACACTACGGAAACCGTTGAGTTTCGATCGTTTTCAAAGGTTTCTAGTATATCATCATTCATTGCATTTTTACAAAAGAGTATTACAGAGGTTGTTTTCTTTGGGCCTGACCCTGTTATAGGCTGAATACCTCTTCAGGGTTGTTTCAGGTAGCAAAGTTTCACACATCTTGGTTAACCATGTGGTAGACAGGACAACTGTTGAGTCTGATCTTTTTCATGTAAACATATATTGCATTCTTTTTCTAAAATTGCTACTTTCATTTCAATTTAATAACTTTTGCAGAAATTAGGGTTGATATATTTTCAGCAACTCAGCCGATTCACTAGAAACCTTGCTTTAACAAAAGTACTTCTCAGTGAAACTACAAGTATGTACCATCATAAATACCAGTGATTTGATGGAAATCAAATTTCACTCAATCGACGGTTCTTGAAAAGAAAAAAAACATTTGAAATTGTTCTAAATTTATAAAAGTTTAAACGGGAATTGTATAAATATCTTAAAAATCTAAGTATGAATCGCGTTACAAAAAATAAACCAGGCAGATACTTATACTGTTCTCACCAAATAAGTTTAGGACAGTATTCCCTTCCAGTGAATCGAACAAAAGAAATGTTTCCGCCCGGGATCGAACCGGGGACCTTGCGCGTGTGAGGCGCACGTGATAACCACTACACTACGGAAACCGATGTGTTTTATAAGTTCGTCATTAATCTCATGTTCCAACCGTCATGAATAAAAATTACTGATGAATATCAAAGGTTAGAAAATAGTGGTAATTAACGTATAGACATTCAAAAATTAACAAAGGCACGTTTATTTACAGTATGTATTATTTTCACCCTTAAATTCCTGCTTCCTTTGAAGCTTATTTTATCTTCAAATTTACCTAATTACCCGCCCCTGAAGTAAAATCATCCTCGTCCAGTTACGCTGAAATGCATTAATGAGAATCGTTATTTAACAGGCTTTAACCCCGTACGCCATTATTTATAGACCAACACGGTGGATTTTATGAGCTACATATAATTTGTAATTTTAAAATTTGCTCTTATGTACATGATAAATTTCACGCTTCACGATTTCATTGATGTCTTTCTGCGCTTCGCAGAGAACCATCGACTTCCGTTTTTTTTCTTCTTCTCGGAGGTCGTACGTATATTATTTCCCGTCGTCGCTTCGATTTTTTAAAAATGCTTCCCTTCAAATTCTCTCCTCATTTATGCCTTGATAGGATAGAGAAGGAGGTGGTAAAAAGGTGGTGGGAAGGGAGAAACGGGAGGCAGGCTACGCAATTAACGTCGAAAAGGATGAGTGTGAGGCTGAGAGAGAAAAGAATCGAAATCGAGCAAAGAGTTATTTTATGCTTCCGTAATGACGGATTTTGAAATCCATTCTGTGGACAAAACAGAGAGAGAGAAGGAGAAATTGAGGAGGGAGGTGGGATTTTTCCCTTGGCCTTGCCGAGTCCGCCAAAGAGGAAGGAAGCGCGCAATTTTAAGACACTTTTTTTGTTTGAACCCGAGACACGACGCAAAACGTAGGAGAGTAGAGGGAGAGAGAGAGAGAGAGAAAACTAAGACGGATCGAGATACGGTTCGAAACTACTGTAATCTTTCGCCGTTGTCGGAAGGTAATCTTAGGAAATGTTTCTTATTCAACGACAGAAAAGACGGGGAAACGCGGCGGTGGTTTGTGATTCGATTTTTTTTTGGCTCATTCTCTCCATCCCCATCCACTTCTCTCTCTCTCCTCCTCTCTCTATCTCTCACTGTCTCATCCCCCATCTCCCTCTCCCTTTTTCTCTCTCCTCACCTCCACTTTCTCTCAATCTTCATCCATCTCAATCTCTCCGTCTCTATCTCACGCTCTCTCTCCCTCTCTCTCTTTGTCAACTAACAAAATTTGTAGTCAATATGTATGTTAAAGTCTGTAATTTAACTTGTATATAATTCTCAATCCTGACGAAAGGGTTAAATGTAAGAAGGGACTTCACAGTCTCAATTTCGCCCTAAATAAAATCGTTTGTCTGTCTGTCTGTCTGTCCCTCTCTCTCTCTCTACCTCCTCTCGTTCTCCTCTCCCTTCTCGTTCTCTCTCCCTCCTCTCTCTCTACCTCTCTCTATCTCTCCCCACTCTCTCCCCCCTCCATCTCTATCTCTCTGTATCTCTCTCTCTATCGCACCCTCTCTCTCCCCCCTCTTTCCATCTTTCTCTCTTTCCCGCCTCTCTCCCCCTCTTTCTCCCTGCATACTTTCTCCCCCTTCTCCCTCCGACTACCCCTCTTTCTCTTTCCCTCCCTCCCATTCAGTTTCCTCCCCTCTGTCCATTTCCCTCTCTGTAGTTTTGGAGAAAGCTAAAGGAATGATAATGGACGACTTTCGGAAGGGAATTTTTTTTTACGTCGCGACATCATCCCCGCATACACGAATTCGTCTTCAAATTTCGAAATAAAATTTGACGCGATTGTGATAAATTTCTCCTAATTATAGACGCGGATCGACTCGATTGTCTTACCTTTTTCCTTTCTGAAATAATACGTAATGCTATGAATTTAGTCACTGGGAATGTTATATCTAACTTGTTCTTTTATCTTATGCCCGTTCTTTATCTAAAATCGATTTATAATATCATATATTGTAGAGGACACGATTCAGAGATTTTGACGGCGGTAGCAATAAAAAATGGCGAACGACTCTTTTCGACCAGTATTTTCGTTTGTCGTTGTGAAGCCATAATTTTAGTGATTTCATTTGTTTGATGTGATGGAACAATTTGTCGACGTATCAGTTATAAATATGTGCTTATGCTGCTTATTTATACCAACTCATATTCGGTTACTAGAGCCTCTTTTGTAATCAATGAAGAAACGTATGCTCGAAATGTCAGCTTTACATCTTTTATACCTACGGAGATACTTAAGAAAATGAATTTTAAATGGGCCCATATCCGAATCTGTATATTTGACACCTTGGCATTGATATAAAACAGAAGAGCAACTAAATTCCATGATTCCATCGCAGTGGTTTGATAACTTTCGCAAGTTGTTCAGAATGGCCACTTTTATAAAAAAAACATTAGACATTTCAGCTGACTTGCAGCATTAATCTAAAGCAGTGTTTCTCAACCTTTTTGCTTTGGCGACACACTTTTTAAATGATCCAGCTCTCGCGACACACCATGAAATAATCGCGACATACCATGAAATAAAAAGTCAATTTTCTTGGTTCAATAAAAATACTTAAAATTCATCATTTAACAATAAAACATCATAAATATAACAAAAATATAACAAAAATATAACAAAAAATATAACAAAATGTTTATGTCTATTAACATCAAATTAGTAAAAATATGACCGAGGTCATTTCAGAGTATGTACAACGAAATCTATATATATTTATTTTTTAAAATAAAGAAAAAGAAATAAAAATCTGTCGAATAACAATTTTTAAAAAAATAATGTGAAATTTGAGCCTTTTTTCTAAATTTTCGCGACACATCTGGACCTCGTCCACGACACACTAGTGTGTCGCGACACACCGGTTGAGAACCACTGGTCTAAAGCTTCGCGGCGTAAATTTTTTCTTTGCGCGAAAACCTACTTATTATGCCACTGATATGCGACTATTCAACAAGAGAGGAAAGATGCACTTACCATGCGTGCATACATGCAATGCAGAGGCGTTCCTTACGATTTATTTGATCGTGTCAAAAAAACATAATGGATTAGAACAATGTTTAAGCACTGAAAACGATAATAAAACCAAAGCGATGTCAATGAAAGGATCTACCGTTTAATTTTCTAATCATTTGTTATTAAATACAATCAAAAATTACTTTAAACATAGTACCACACTTGAAATGACTAGTAGCAATATTTAAGTTCGCGCTCATTCCTATGTCTTAAATTTCCAATTTCTTTTCACTTACAAACGCTGTGTGTATACACAAGGAAAATAAACGTATTTAAGTTAATTTTTTCGTCGTAGATAATTCATTTCCTAATCGAAATACCTTTCAAACATTTGTAGCGAAATTCTAATCAGATATTGATTTTATAAAAGCAATCTTAAGTATCAAAGAGTTTTGTGCTGATTTGGTGAACATTTTTTGAGTTAGATAGCAAAATATTCCCTTCACAAACACACGAACATCATCGATAAATTAGAAAAAAAAACTCAGGAGGGCTTAAAACGTGTATTTCCGTTGAAATCTCGAATTCGATTTTCCTCACGAAAACGATACTTTTTCTGTGCGGAGAAAGTAAAAAAGGACGTTTTCTCCTCGGAATTGCCAAAGCTTTCATGATTTCAACGAGATTTGGGCACGGAACCGGAGCAATCGCGGGCTAAAAATCTTTCCTCCGATGAGAAAAAAATCCCCCAACCGATGGAGAGAGAAAAAAATGAAGGTCGTCCTTTCGGTCTAATATGTCGGAGGAACCCGAAAGACAGCGAGGAAGGCTCTCATCACGCCCAATTCGGGGAAGGGATAGGGCGTCATCGTGCGTGTGTGCGAGTGGAGTACGTGCTCCTGTGACCCCGTCATCAATTTCTTCGGGTTACCTTTCTTACCTTTGCTTACCCAATTCTTTCCTATCACGTCACTCCTCCCTCCCTTTCTCCTTCACTCTCCTTCTCCTCCTATTTCATTTTACCTCGTTCCTGGATCGGATTTAGGGGACGCAAGGCCCCTAGGCCGGTTTATAGTCGCTTCACGATCTGAAGGCTCTTGGCCTACTTAGAGCAAGTAGCCAATCACGAACGTTTCCCCTTCCATCGCCCCTCTCAACTTTCGTGCGGGAGAGCAGATATCGGTGCGCGTTGCCAGCTCTTGCGGATTTTCGCCTTCAGCTGATATACTACGCAATTTCTAATGGCAACGCATCCCGATGTGATCTCTTCGAGAGCAGGAGTGAGACTGGTTTCCTCCCCACTACCTTCCCAAACAAACCTTCTCCTATTGGCTGCTGCTAACTGGCGTACGCCCCGTTTTCAAGGCCAAGAGACTTTAGATGTTGGAGCAGTGCGGCACGACCGGTTCGGCGACGGACTATTCGACGATGGGACTATTCGGCACCGGACAGTTCGGCGGTGTTCCGTATACTATTTTGGAGGAATTGGCGTGATGATAATATTAATATTGTAACTATTAAGTTACCGAACCTATTACGTAGAAATAAAAATGACAATATTTAAAGGAAAATAGATTTAAATTCTTTTAAAATATAATCGTGTTCATTTAAAGAGTATTGGTTCGATGAAATCAAGTCAGCTAATTTAACTTAACGTTAATATAATTAATTAATTGCGCTAATCATTATGCATATCATACGGTGATTTTTCGTCGTATAATTTTTATCGTGTACTTTTTCTCAAGGAGGTAATTTAAATCTATTTTCCTTTAAATATATTCATTTTTATTTCTACGTAATAGATTCGGTAACTTAAAAGCTGCAATATTAATATTATCATGACGCCATTCCCTAAAAAATGTATTGGAATCGTACCGTGCAGAGCACGGCTGGCGCCGAACTGTCTGGTGTCGAATAATCCCACCGCCGAATGGTCTCGTCGCCGAACCGGTCGTGCCGAGTCGATCGTGCCGAATCGGTCGTGCCGCCCTAGGCGACGGTAGTTTGCGAGGCCCTTAGGCGATATTAGTTTGCGAGAGTCTCACGACTCGCCAATTCTTAAAACACGTGGTTAATTTTTTTATGGAGGGAAACAGGCTACCAAATTCTAACTAATTTGTTTACAATATAGCGGCTCCTGAGGTTGTCGTCAATCGTAGGTCAAAGTTTTCGAGTAAGAACCCTTATAAATGATTATTTTTTTCAACCGTACCCCGTCAGTTGAGACTGATCTTCGCCTATTATAGTTTACGTTGACCGTCATCATAATTTATGTTATATGAATGCTTCTTTGCGTTTTCACTCTCAATCTATACATTTCTTCCCCCTCTCTCAATAAGCTCCTGACACTGTTAACATAAACTCTCCTGCTGCTGTAGGCGCGAGGCCTTAGGTTAGGGATTTTCAACCTTTTTTTGCAGGCGCGCCCCTTAAGAGCATTATTAACGTTCGCATACCCCTTAGTACATTTTAAAGTGAAAATGAAATGGATAACAATTGTGTAAAGATATCTCATGTTTATTATGTTATAATTTACAGTTTGTGCGTGTTTTTCCGTTTTATTTATGTGTTCTTAGTCGTCACATTACAACTTCTGATTTCGGAGTCATGCATGAAAGACGGAGAAGAAAAGTTATATATCTTTAACACTTTCGCGTACCCCTTCAAAACTCTTTGACGTTTCCCTAGGGCTACGCATGTCACCGGTTAAAAAACCCCTGGCCTAGGCGGTCGCTTAGGTCGGCTATATCCCCCTCTGCCTCCCTCCTTCCTCACCGTTTTCTATTTTCTCCTCCTCCTCCATACTTCCTCACCTTCCTCCTTATTACCCATCCCTTCCATTCCTCCTCCCTTTCCTTTCTCTCTCTTTCAACGCCCAAACTCCTATTCCCTGAGATAATAACGTCGGCATTCCTGAGGAAAAAAATCAGAGGCAGATTAGTACACCTTAAAAAAAAAAAAAGAGAGAGAGAGAGCGTATCTTCTCACGGACGTTCGGGCGGAGAAAAAAGAACCTTAGAAATATTCGGAACGGAGTAAAAATACGCGGACGAGTAGGAATATAAAATTTTCGTACGGTAGGGAAGTGCCGAAATCCTAAAAATCCAAATGGAAACTTGCGAATAAGAAGCATTTCGCGAAGGAATCCGACCTACGTCACTCGTCGATCGCTCATTAACGTGGAACACACACACACACACACACAAATTGAAAGATAACGCAAGAAAAGGAATCGGAGAAAAAAGGAAGAAGATAAGAGGGAGGAACGCATAAAAGAGAGAGAGAGGAGGGCCGTAATAAAAATTACGATCTCAAAAACACTCGGACGAAGAAGAAGAAGAAGAAAGGGGGAACCTCCCTTCCACGTCCTCGGATCCCTTTTATCTGCGTCCGCTTGTTTTTTTTTCGTTTCGTTTTTGTTTCTCCCGACTCTTCCTTTCTATTCGACCGCCCTTCTAGAAATTTTTTTTTAAAAACATCTCCGCCTATCTTTCTCTCTCTTTCACTCCTCTCGCTCTCAGATCGTCTTTTATTATTATTTATCATCTCGTTCTCCCTTCTCTCTCTCTATCTCCCTCCCTCCTACTTTGCTTCGTTGGTATAGTCATTAATCCTTTCTTTTTTCCTTCCTATCCCTTTTTATCGCCTCGCTATCCCTTCCAAGCTCCAAAGGGGACCACTTCCCTTCCTCCATAACTTCCTCCTCCCTTCCTTTAGCTCCGAGACCTATCAGCCTCATCCCGGACCTCGATCGGTCAGAAGGAATGAGTGCGCCACCGTCTCCTCCTTCCTTTCCCCTTCCTTACTACAATCTTTCTCAAGGCGTGCCCCCACTCCCGTGTCCAGTAACATATTCCACACGCCTCCCGTTTCCCTATTTCTGTACTTGTGTATGTATGTATGCATGCATATGTAAGTGTGCACTTGCGTGATATTTGTACTGTGATTATTCTTGCTGTTACCCAAAACTTTTGATGATTTTACCCTTTTATTTTGTCCCTTCTTTTTCGTTTTTGTCATGTAACGCAGGTTTTTCGTCTGGTATTATGTATTCTACTTGACTACACGAACTTTTTGTATGTACATGTAAACTGAATTATATGATACATTTCTCTAGCTCTTCTAATGTGAAAACATGTGGAAACAGCTTATGCCTGTCGCATAAGGATCATTCATTCCATCAATTGATCATCTATTTTAGGTTTGCGCAGGTTTTTCGCACATGTGGTTGTTTTCCAGCAAGTGGGTTTTTACTTAAAATGCGATAAGTTCTTTTCATAATCAGCTTTTCTCACTTAAATTTCATTGCATCGTTTTTATCTCTCTTTAACTTTATATTTCAGTTGTAGTACATATTTGTTTACTTTTCAAAATCCTCTTTCACAACGTCGTATAATGTGTCAATATGTACTCACATTTTATATATAAAATTGTAAAATATTTTACAAGCTCCAACCTCCTCCGAACAAAGGCATTTGTCTGTCTGTCTTCCTCTATCTCCCTCCCCTCTCTCTCTCCTCCTCCCTCTCTCTTCCACCTCCCCCTCTCCTTCTGAAGCCACCGCCCTCGCGGCCTCTGCCGGAGCTCATTTTTCCACCACTCATGGCTCCGAGAGTGAAATACCCACAAACGTATCATTAAGCCATGCCTCTGCTAACCCACCTTACCTCTGCTAACCCACCTTACCTGACCTCTCTCCTGACTCTGACTCCTCCTCCTCTGATTTTCCTCCGTCCGTACCGAGAACTTTTCTAACTCATATTTTTCTACCTCTTTCACTCTCTCTCTCTCTCCTTCCCTTCATACGCTGAAAACAACCCTCTTTATATAGCATCTATCGCTCATTTTTCCTTTCAAATTCTTTCGTCCTCCGCCTCGCGGCTTTGTGTGTTAGTTTCTTAATGATTGTATTGCATTCCTCTCCCTTTATTCACTTCTGCTGGAGCTACTTTCTCTTTCCTTTAATCCGTTTTATCTTTCTTGTTGCTTTGTCTTCTTCTTCCTCTCTTTCTTCCATTTTCTCATCTTTTCTTTACATTTATCTTCCCCTCTTTCTTTATCACTTCATCTCTCTTCCTTTCTTTCTCTTCCCATTTCTCCTCACATATTCCTCTATCTTCTCTTCCTTTTTCTCTCTTCTTTTCTTTTCCATTCCTCTTCATCTCTCTCTTCTCACACTACCCCTCCCTCAGCTACGATATTTTTATCATCATATCTCTTTTCGTCTTTTTTTCCTCTTTGTCTACGTTTCACCTGTATTCCTTCCAAAATGTTCCTATTTTCCTTTCGGTTCGTCGCTAACATTCATTAGCCTAAGATATCCAAACATTTTCTGTATACTACAAGGGCTGTCAAGATTCTCTACTTGGCAGGTAAAAATTTTGGAATTCTTACGAAGGCTGCATTAGAAGTTGAAAGCACTTCATAGGGCCGGACACTACATATATGAAGAGATTGCCTATAAAATTATTTTCCTCAAGGACTTCAATATACAAGGTTTAGTCAATATGAAATTTTCTGTGGTGAATTTCATCATACATCCACGGGCCGCATGAAATGCTTTCAAAGGGCCACATGCTGTAAATTTCGGACACCTGCTATAGAGTCTACACGTGTCTCTTAAAAACATTTCAAGTTTCACCAAATAACCAAAAGTTACAAAATATATCGCTGCCAAAACCATAGATAGCTTCTACATTATCCTACGTGAAACTACTTTCGACCGACTGTCCCTCGTGTTTTAGAAAATTCGATTTGCGCCACAACGTTTCCTCAAATTATATGTTTTGTAGTAAATTGGCTTCCATATATTACGTGATCCGTTCCCTTTATAAGAAGCCCGCGTTTCAATTTCATCGAACGCTCACCTTCGACCTCCTCCTAACAAATTGATTCCTCGATGCCCTTCAATTTCTTAGAGACCTGTCGGAGTTTCGGTGACCTTCCGCAACACAGGGAGACCTTGCCGGTAAATGTTGTTCGTTTCGCCATTTTTGAATCGCACCCTGTACATTTACTTCGAACAAACTTCGCCGCAAGAAATTCGTTTATTTCACAAATATTTTGCAAACTTTACTTTCTTCGAAGAGAATCTTATTGAAAATTTTACATTTCTGTTTCTTAAAATAACACAATTAATTATTCATCGATATTTCTCTTGTTTTTTCGACTGTTTCCACAGATTTATCTGGTTTATTTAGTGATACGTGTCAGGGAAGAAGTCTAAATTCTAAATAAATCTCTTACTGTAATATATACATATACCTAGGCTTTTCCGGATTTTCGGACAAATTTCTGTGTTACTAGGGACAAATTTGAATTTATCAGGACCTGTAAATAATTTTCATTCATTCATCTGGGTTGGTGTATTTTACCTTACCATTTTGATTAAGCTGTATATTTTTAAATCACGAAATTCCACATTTATTAAAAGGAAATTTCGATACGCCATTTTATTTCATTCTCACCAATTAGTTTTTCATAGCGACGTAAAATTTTTTTGAGAAATTTCAGGAATGATACAAATCTCCCAAGTGTGCAACTGGAAACTCGCCGCACCTAATCCCAGTACTATACCTTTCCACTATTCCTTTTACACGCTTTAAGGGAGATTTCCCGAACGTTTTATGGACTTATCGCGCGAGTGAATAATGAGATCTGATGAATTGAAAACTTTTGCATGCTCTCCTTACTCACCGGAGGAGAGGCGGCGGATGAATCGCTGATTGATTTAATGAGGGGAGAGTTAGAGGTCGCCTAGTTAATGAAAATGGAGGTATGAAGAGGGAGAGAGAGAGCGAGAGAGGAGAAAAGGAGAGAGAGAGAGAGTAGGTAAAGAGAGAGCCAGGAGTAAAGCAGGAATGCCAAGTGCGACCTTGTCTCTGTGACAGCATGAGATCATAATTCGTTAACGAGTAAGGTGGAATACCTATGGCGATATAAAGAGAATGAGAGAGAAAATGATTTATTTATCCGCGTATTTTATGCGTTTATATATATATATATATATATAAAGGAGAATGTTTGTATGTTTATATGTTTGTACCTTAATAACTCAAGAATACTAAGTCCAAAAAACTTTCAAACTTTGCACATGCTTTTATGTCATCCCTGAGAAGGTTTTAGGCAAAAAAAAAATCTCTCAAAAAGACCCGGGTTCGACCCCAGGGGAGAATCTTGTATTTCCCACAGGACAACACGTAAAAATAAAAAATTTGACGTGCAGGGTTTTATTTTTTTGCCGAATTAAATCAGAAATAATTTATCTGCGAACTTCGTATTTGTACTATAGTGAAGAAAAATCTATAAGGATTCTTATTCTGTTCGTCTTTTTCCGCTAGAAAGTCGAAATTTCTCGTATTAAGCATTAAAAACGCAAATTTATGTTAAATATTGCCATTTTTATTACGACTACCATGGCCATCGGTATTGTTGTCTCTTTGCTTTTTAACCAAACAAATTTTGTTTATTTTGACAACCGAATGTATTGGGATAGTTTAGAATAACTCATGGTAAGGAATTATTTGATGAGGATAAAGATTTTATAGTCTCATAATTGTATCATAATAAACTGTTCTTTATGTACAGCAGATTAGTAAAACATGAATAATAATTTTAATTTTTAAATATCGATTTCAATAGCTTTTTAAACAGTCTACTAAAATTTATACGATAATCATATTTTGATAAAATGATATATTTTTTAGTTTATTACATCTATTTGTAAACTCGTGAAATTTAATTCTCTTTCCATTTTTATTTCTGTTCGGATTTTAGCTGAAATCTTACCTCATTACTTACGTCATTTATATATGAGGAATAAAAATTCTACGATCGCGGTAAGTTTGGATCTAGAGGTTTGGATGGTATAATTTATTTATTTCTACAATTCCTACAATATGTAATATCAGTCTATTTGACAATTTAATTCTATTTTCCATTTGAATTTCTATAATTATAGTTAATGGCTATAATCTAGACAGTATTAAACAAAATATGGAGAACTGTTTTTATATCGATAGCAGGGTTCCGAAACATTTTCCTGCGGTTTCTACTTTAACCAAATACTAAGTCACTTTAATTATTGAACGGATTATAATCTTTTTCCTAAAAAAATTATTTTACACAAAAAAATCCATCTTACAGACCATTTTATAAAAATATTATGCCAGTAAAAAGAAAGTCAGCTAGGAAGAAAGACTGCAGGCGTAAAAATATTGGCTTTATTAAGAGTAGCTGAAAGTGTAGAGGAGAGGCAGATTCGTGTAGACAACCAACGTGTAATACAAGCAAAAAAAATTTGCATGCTAATGCATTGCCATCTAAAGATGGGCCAGAAAGAACGGGACAGTTCTTTTCGAACTGTTCTGATGCCTAAACTGTTCAATAAAATAACTATTCCCATAAACTTCCTGTTCTCAAAGAATAGGTAACTCTACATCTTATATACAGTGAGAAAGCTGGGAAACGACTACTCCCTTATCCGTAATTGTGCAGCGGGTACTGATTAAACTAAGCGTATTTTCCCAAGTCCTACTATTGATTTGAATCAAATTTGGTACGATTGTGGAGGGCTCCCAGAAATAATTCATACGTGGTTTTTGTTCCTCTCTGCCCGTTTTATTCAAAACGACGGCCGAATGAATTCTTAAATACCATTAATCATCTAGAATTTCGATCGGATTTGAACCAAATTTCCCTGGGCAACGCCGAGTATTTCTGCTAGTATATATATCGATCCAAGATACTTCGAACCTTTTTTAAACACGCTAGATTTATAGCCATCGCTAGCGTAATTGGATATAATTGCTCCCTCGCGACAAAAATATATATAGCCGCCTGTCGTTGAGCTGCCATCTCGCGAGAAGGGGATGTTTTACGCTTTATTCCTCATTAGGAGGAAAAAAAATCGAAGTTGACGGTCTATTTATTATCCTTCCTGTGTATATTTAGCGTAATCCGTTTAGAGTGAGTTGACCAACTTTTCAGGAATCTAAGGAAGGACGTTTTCAAATATTTACCGGTGACGCATTGATGGCATATATGTTGATGGATCGGCCTTAGATACGGAGATATATGTAATAGATATCAGATAGATTGGTGCGACAAGTGTTACAGACGATTTAAATGGCAATTTGATACATAAATCATTATTTTTCAAAGTAGCGGGACAAAAGTTGGAACATTTATCAAAGCGAAAAGTAGGGACTGTGTCAGCAAATTTACAGCAACGTTTACATTAACTTAGGTTGAGTTATATTTATTATTTAAGGTTTTCTATGGAAACAATGGGTTAAATTGATCGCATTCGGGAGACTTTCTAAAGTTTTTAATCTAATTCTTTAACCAGCTGGAAATATGCAACTTAATTATGCAGTCATTGCATATTCCTCTTCGATTTTGTAAAAATAAAGGAAAGAAATATAAATATTAATTTTACGCGATAAGAGTAATTTACGCATAAGCTATTATTCTTTGGAGCATGTAAATAATGTATCCATATTTTAAAATAATAGAATAAAATTTATTTTTAAGTAAACGTCAATTTGCATTTGCTTATGCAATTCTCATTGGATTGGTTTAACGGCGAACCCTTTCCGCCAAAGCAATCTATCTCGTATGTTAATATGTCGCATCGAATCAAAGACGAATGCAATTGGATTGGAACGATTCCACGAAAAAATATATAAGAAACGAGCCGAGAAACTTCTTGTAGGCTGAAAGGGCAAATGCACATGACTCTCCATTCAGAAGTCGCGAGTTCGATTGCGGCAATATAAACGAGTGTTGGCTTCGGTCAGCGGCTATGGCGAAACGTCTTCTTGAAGGAAAGAGCTAATTTATCGCTGAAGCGTTGAAGTATATCGTAGCCTGTGAGCTCAAAACAATCAAGCGGCATCGAGCTTCTGTGTCATATTAACCGCGATATATGTATAAGCTATAAAGTCTCTCTCGATTTGTCCCATAAAATTTAAATCTTTCAAATGCGTGACTGTTTTTTTTTATTTTCGTCCATAAAAGTTTTTCTACGAAGGAAATTAATTCTTTTTGTACGTGAGGCGAGAAATCATGACGTGGCTCGAAAAATGGCACTCTCTATCTCTCTTTCGGGAAAAAAAGGCAGGTGTTAGGCGAATTAACGTCGAGGCACATGAAAGTGTTTGCTCAAATATTACGGAATTAGCGGAGGTGACTTGCAAATCGGCTTGCGGTCCGCGACAGGTGCGTTTGGTGCACGGTTGCCAGGAAAAAAAAATACAAGCAGAGGCCCTCTTCGAGGAGGTGAAGGGAATCGGGTTGAGATCTTACGTGCCACCACTCGAGGTAATCACGAAGGGAAACTCTTGTGAGGGTAGTTTTCCACTCCTTGGTATTTTTATACAAACGCAGTGATATTAGAGCAAAAGTCTATTGAGAAGTAATCGATAACCATTTATGTTAACAAAGTAAATCACTCAGGGTATTCAAAGTATAAGTGTGACGAATTATCAATTGAATATTTAGTAATGTGTGTGAAGCCATCTTCTAATAACGTTTTTGACATGTTCTTGAATTTTTAATGGCCTTAAATTAACTAATTAATGGATTAAATAAGTAATTGACTGAGGTATCTCCAGTAAGAAGGTAATGAGAAAACAATGAACTTGTTTTGAGCCATAAGACGAACTCGATAACTCTCGAATGAAATTAATCGACTAAATTAGATGCGAAAAACTTAAAATTGAATTAAATTTTGTAAATTATTTCACTTTGATTTAGGTGTGCTATAACTTCCAAACTATCCTTTCTTTCTTAATTTTTCTTCTTTATCTTTATGGCTAAGATTTGAACCTCGCAGTCTAATATAGGAAAATTTGAGACGTTTCAACATTCTTAAATTAAAATATGCGATCGCAAATTGTTTCTCTTTTTGTTTTTACTTTCTCATATAATAAGTAGTATAAGAAGAAAGAATTGTAATCGCGAAAAAATCATCTTCGAGGTTTTGAGGGAAATACGCTTTCTAGCTGTCGCCGAGACCAAAAAATTGGTTTTCGCCATGACATCTGAATGAGAGCCTAAACGGTTAAACGAAATCGAACGATATTTCGTATTTACGCATACTATTATCCAAAATAGAATGTATGAAAAGATGAACGATATGGCGAAAAAATGAAGGATAGTTTACTCTTGTTGATTTATTAAAAATTCGTTCAGTAACATATTTTGGTGTCATAAAAAGATTACATGAGCCATATTTCTAAAAAAAAAAATAACTACATAGCATCCAGCGACATTATAACATATGGAGTTTTATGCCAAGCTATCATCCTCTGTCGTCACTCAAAAATCTTCGTCCAGCAATAATCTTCGGCGCCTGTGTGCCCTCGCCAATTCATATAATACTTTATATTTATGCATAACCATTTATCAAGTTTGATTTTCACATTTACTAGGTTATCAATATATTTACACCATTTAGGTGCAGAAGACATTTTCCCGCGGTGTTGTTGTTTTTATATCAGCATGATTTCCTTACAATCAGGAAAGAGTATAGTGAGACCAGATGCATACGAGAAAAATTGTGTAATGTATATTGCACCAATTTTTTTGAAATCCCTGTAATACTTCCGATCGTGAGAACAAAAATAATATTGTTTCCGCCCGGGCTCGAACCGGGGACCTTGCGCTTGTGAGGCGCACGTGATAATCGCTACACTACGGAAACCGTTGGAAATTGTTTGGAGATTAAGAAACCTCGAATTAAATAGTAACGAATACATTAAAATACTGTCTGCTATGTAGTTTAATAATGAATGAAAATATTTAGTTATTTCAGATGATGAAAAGATGACACCCCAAGGTTAACAAAATCATGTCACATGCAATCTATAATAACCAAATATATATGTATATATTAAGAAGTATGCTGTCGGAGTAAAAACCTTCATCCAAATCTGTTTATTCACATGAAATATAATTCACTCCTTTGAGGGGTAAATGATAAATATAATTCTATCCTTGGTAAATATTCGTGATGTCTTTTATTTGAATAATGATCCTTAAAACTGCCATTTTTACTCTTTTTCTGATTACTACTAAATAGCGACTCAGATATCCTTATGTGGCATGTAATATATTTTTGTCTTCTGAGTGATTTATGTGCTTCCTTCATGCTTTCCAGGCTTTATTTTAAAAATTGAAATTGTTGTTTCAAATCTAGTTTTTGTGGGGAATAGAAAATGTAATCTGTACGTTTTCACCGGGATCGAACTGGGGACTTTGCAACGTTAGACTCAAGAGAGTAACGACATACTACGGAAACCTAAGTAGGACATTTGGAAGATGAGAGTTCAAAATTTCATTCCTTCTGCATGAACATTATTCTTTAGTAGGAAATGTGGCAATCCCTCCTACTGAAAGCTTAATCCCCGACAAACATCGGTTATCCTAGTTTTTCTTAGAACACATATCTTATACCACTGATATTATTAGCTTCGTTACTATTGCTATTCGTAGCTAATCCATAGCAGCTAGATAGTATCCACTATTTAAAACAAGTTAGGAAAATGTACAGCGTATCACAAATTTCGTGCAATGGAATTTTAGAAAGAAATTATTAACCTGTACGTAATGGAAATAGCGTTTTAAATAGTTTTCTTCATCATAAATAATTCATTTTCTTCCTATAAAAAAATATTGAATGCACACGTAAGGAAATTAAACGTTTGTTTGTGAGATTGTTTATGTTAGCAACAATGAAGGAGTAACCATGCAAGAAATTTTCTGTTCAACTCGATTTAAGACAGTCTTATTCGATTTTCTTGATAACGACTACTCCCACGATAAAAATGTATAGGAAAAAAATACTCTTATTTACTAGTTCTACAACTTTTATTTGAAAAATATTTTGATATAACTAATACTTTACGAGATATGACGGAAAGTTCATTTTTATCACCAGTAAAGTGGGACCCCTGATTAGCGTACTTGATTCATTTTTGCGATTTTATTATTATCTTTGGTTGTAAGTCCTTAATATCAAATTTCATGAAAATCCGTTCGGTAGAAGCCGAGAACGAACATGCGGAATAACGGACAGACCGACGACAATAGGCGCTCACGCTGAAGGCGAAACGCGCCTAAAAAGGTTTCAATTCATTAACTTATTAATGTAATAGTTGTTTAGTTTCTCATGGATTACTGCAACTTAAACAATAACAAAAAAGCAAATGTTTAGCCTGTTACTTCAACCAGCAGTTTTAAAACCAAATCGTCCCCTTGTAATATTGGAAAAAATAAACGATGTTTCCGCCCGGGATCGAACCGGGGACCTTGCGCGTGTGAGGCGCACGTGATAACCACTACACTACGGAAACACATTTAAGGTAATCAAGAAGAGAATATCTTCCTTTATTCAAGAATCTGCGAAAGGTTTCTAGCTCGCTGTGTGCAGAATGGGGTTTATGGCGCGTTTTATTTCATAAACGAGCTTATGGTTTCTCTCTGTACCTGTGCAACCAGTTAAATTAAAATAGCAAGTAAGATATATAAGACTGAAATTTGTAGGTCGTATTTGATCTATAATGCTATTTATTATGCTGCCAAATGAATGGATGGATAAATCGGGGGGTATCAGAAGGGAGGCCTTTGAAAATTTCAAATTAAGATTCTGAGCGAATTGTTATAGATAGAGAATTAACAACTTGCGCTATTCGTATTAACTTAAATGCCATCTATAGCACCGCAGAATAAATTTTTTTTTTAAATTGGGAGTTTTTGCAGTAATTGAAAATATATGGCTTGCCGTTCCAAATTTACTATACACGCACTCATTAAGGTAAAGGAACTTTTGGCTTCAATTTAACGTACCGAATCTAATTATTTTTGAATTTAATAGCACCTCAAATGCATTTTATATTATCATATGAATGAGTTTTAAGACCTTTGATCAAGTATAATGTATGTGAATATTTTTTATACATTACCTTTTTTTAAAATCAATTTTGCCGTTATACTTTTTGCAAGCTGGAGTTTATCGAGAAATGTACGACGTCAATTACTTTATTCGATATTGATTACAGAAAATTGGACTGGATTACAAAAGCCCCCATAGGGGGGTGTGGCCAATTAATCAAGTCCATTCGTCTTGTTATAAACATATTTTCTATAACCTTATTTGGAAAAAGCATTTCGAGGCGTTTAAAGTAAGAAGTTTGGGATTCTTTAATTCAAAGTTTAGTACCCCAATTGATTCAAGCTTTGTCTCCGTAGCATTTATCAAAGACACAACAAAACACATTTAAATCAACGCGTACTCGACCGTTCGGGGGAGAAAAAAAGAACTCCTCCGTGTTAACACTCCACCGTTCGACGCCCCGCCCTCTTTATCGTCCTTCCAAATTAATTGGCCTCACCGCGACGAATAAATAAACGGACGACCGGACTAAAAACAACGGAACCGGACAAACCGCGTTGTTAACCCTCTCCGTCCATTCTTTTTCTCCTAACCAAATTACACGCGGCTTTTCCCTGCACCCAATACAACCAATCCGAAAACGCAGCTCAACTCTCTCTCTCTCTCTTAATAAAAAAAACCGCTGACCTTGGAAGCACATTGAGGTCAGCCAAACCTTCTTTCTCTCTCTATAATTTTGTCGGGTGAATCTTCGGTACACTCCCCTCACCCCCCATCATCTTCCTCCCCCTCCCTATCCCATCCGGCACCCCTCCTCTACCCAATGATAATAGCGGTAATTTTCCTACCCTTTTCCCTTCCATCCCTCCTTCCCTCTATTACATTTTCCGGTCGAAATCCGCCTCCTTAAATATGTCTACTTCCTCCGTATCTTTTTTTTTTATATGTGTGTATACCTCAGCCCTCTCTTCCCATGGCTATGGAATGGGAAAAGACAACTGAGGGACGAAAATTAGTCCTTATAACCTTTCCAGACGTATATTTTTTTTAAAAAATCCTTCCTTTCTTTTCTACCGCTTCGCCGAAGACGGTTCCTGTTTTATAATGCTTTTTTTTCTGGTTGATGCTCCGAAAAGTAATTCTCTTTGGGACGAAAAAAAAACGTGAGAGCGAGATTTCTTACAGATTGGAGGATTTACGCTCCCCGTAATGCGCGTGTTTTGTTTTCTTTTTGCGGAGTAATTTATTTCGCCGACCGATGCGTTTTTGCCGTTGTTGTGATTTTCCTTTCGGTTATATTGTTATTTGCTTTTTACCTCGGTGGCATTCAATATGCTTGGGTTACGATTACGAGAAATGTATCGCGAATTGCGGACGGTCCTCGGAGTTGGGTCTTTAATGGAATAGCGACAAAAAAGAATTTTTTTTCTTGCGAAGTAGATTGGAAAATGGGATCGCTAATGCGTACGTATAAATGTATGACCTAAGTTGGAAACGACGCGAAGCCGGACGTAATTTACAAGAAAAAATCATTTTCTACGATAGGATAGCTTTAGTATTTTCCTAAATCAGGAAAAGGGTTATTGTATGTATTTACAGTTTAATGTGTGGTTGGTTTGGAAACAAGAAATATTGAATTGCTATGAAGTGTAGATACATTTATTGTGGTTTAATAAAAGTAATGAAGTATTATATTGGAGCATCTACCTGAACATATCTTGCAATTCATGGTTACGAAATTGAATCGATTGAATAAATGACACACGCCTCACACATTCGACAAATCCTTGGTAATATTTTCTTATATTTGTTGAAACCTAATAAAAACTAGTTAAATTACATCTGGAAGATATAAAATCAAAAGCGACACACAGCGGATATCTCATATTTTTTCTAGAAGATTTCATTGCCCTTTTATATCCCTCCATTAATATTTCCTCCTCCAGTGGCCTTGGGTCGGACGGGATGTCATTGGACCGTGGGCGAAATTAAAGCGAACCTAGGAATTATGATAGATTCAGCGAAAAATATAATAAACACTCGATCGCCTGCTCAGTCTCGCGAAACGCAAGAGAGAGAGAGAGAGAGAAATGTGTAATGGATGACGCCATGCTGTATCTTATAGAAAAAATTTCATCACTAAGCATCTTTGCGAGGAATTCTTTTCGTCGTCTCTCGCTGTTGAAGTCAGTTTTTAAAACGTGTCGATGGAATAATTGTCCGGGCACTGTGTCGCGTTAATTTGTTACATGCATAGAAGATATATTTTTAAATAGTACCTTAAGCTGGCCTTATGTATTCATTATTCTCCCTCTTAAATAACCATCATTATTTCTCAGAGCTCTCCAGCCACGCAGCTTAATCATTATTATTTCTCACTGTAATGCGAAAGCGTCGTTGGACCTTCGATTAATGGTCGATTCGTTCCTTTTCTCATCGGTAATAAAAACGTTGCGAATTTCGGGACGACCGCAAAATGTAGGTTGTTTTTTCGCGTCGGAGATTTTTTTATTGCGTTCAACGAATCTCGATTGTTATTTTTTTGTTTTCTTTATTCGCTTCGCTTGTCCGACGACTTTTGTTGTCGTCGTCCGAGCAACGGATAAGATGCGGAATCCCCTGCCAAACGCTCTGGTGGCTTGCAGGGTATTCATGTAACTGTAACTGTAAAATGTAAATAAGAATGCATCCAATTAAGCCGAATGGGTAAAAGGTTTATGGTAAAACTTGAACGTTTTTTATATAAGACGGGTTTTCATGAACTCGAAACATCAATGAAAATTTTTGTACACGATATCGTTATCGTAATATCTAAGGATGACTGGCCAAACGACATGTTATGTCCAGTGCGAGTGTGTTCCAATGTCTCCGTTAGACGTTTAAAGATGTCCTGATGATAAGGTCTTGGAAGGAAGGACGTGGAAGGATAATTGTTTTACCAATAGGAATCAACATCAAAAATATTTACCCGTAACAGGTATTTTTTTAATGCTTGTTCTTGAACAATTTTTATGGAAAGAAATTATTTTATTAAAAATTAACCATCTCAGCTCAGCATCTCCAATATCCACAAGTTTATTTTTAAAAACCAGATACGCAATTCGGTTAAAAAGCAGCCATCTTCAGTGGTAATTTATCGAAAATAGATGCTAAAGAATTTTTCAACCATAAGACGTGCTCGATAATTCTCTGTTGAATCAATAAATGGGTGCCATCAGTTCGGGAGAATTATTCCTTCAATTAAGTTTCGATGGTATAAGCGCTGGTAGTAGAAGGGGGAAAACAAAATTTTCTTTATTATGGTTATAAAATGTATAATTTATCAACATCTACATGATACCCAGCAAGTCACCTTATTAGTGGATGGCAGGGGATAGTGTGGTAATGATTTCTTTTTTCATCATAACACTAACATGTTGCATACAAATGAATTGCTTCTCCTTTCGATATAATGCCTGCTCTTATTAAGTGTCAGTTGGGTCGGTTATTTGAACGTGAATTTAACATGTTTCCGTAGTGTAGCGGTTATCACGTGCGCCTCACACGCGGCAAGGTCCCCGGTTCGATCCCGGGCGGAAACAATTTTTTTTAATCTGGAGAATTTTTTTAATGAAAACCGAGCAATTATTTCTCACTGCAAATCCCACAAATAAATTCTAAAATGTGCAGCGAATAATTTAAAGGGAAAGGTTATTAATTTAAAGATGTTAATTAAGAGCGATATCGCAGTTCTTTGGTCTCTAGCAATGCAAGACGGTTAGATTAAGATTGTTGTTGATAAAATACACATATATTAATAAAGTTATATGTTAAAAAAACGAATTATTATGTGTAATAATTTTGGTAAACCTCGAGCATGTTCCGGTGAATCATGGTATGTCATCTTTCTGGAATCTACCTGCTGTATATAACCACTGAGGAAGGTTGCTTTGTAGGCGATACGTAAATCTAGCATTCCTGGCTGTTTGGCCTACCATCATCATTAGTACATACATACTTATGATATCCACTATAAGGCACGCCCCACAATTGATATTCGTAACACCGAAGAACGTCTTTAATTTGACGATACCTCTCATGAAAAGTGTGGGAAGGAAATTGATCATTTGTGTTATCCGAGAAACGTTTTAGTGCGTGTAAGCGGTCCTTCGGATGAATTGGACGTTTAAAAAATTCCCTAAAACTGGTCTTATCTCTCACAAGATCAGTTACCTGAACCAGGCCCGCGCCGGGCACATTTTCCGCCCGGATGCAAGCAGTTTATGTCGCCCCTTACGGGCTTATAGAAGCACTCTGGCCCATATTTATTTTGATTTTTAGATTAAAATTTGTATTTAATTATTGTGCTATCATTGCGCAAACTTTCTCGCATACAAATCGTCTCGATATATTACGTAAATGTACTTTATTGTAGACGGGGATCTATCACAAGTTAGACCCCGTTTGTACGTTTGTAAAAAACGACGTATCCCTTGCACCCATAGGCCCTGACCTGAACAATCGGTCCTGTAAGAAAAAGGGATGCAGGGAAAGCTGCTGAACCACTGTCTACCACCGCGCCGGCGGGTGGTTTTAGGGTGCTGTTATTTGGTCGAGGGAAGAAAAAGAGACAGTGGTAAGAAAAGACAATGGGACGCCTGCGCCGGTCGGAAACAAATTGGAGTGCATTCTTATACCTGAGAGAAAACGGAGGACGAGTCAAGTGTGTTGACCTTTTTACTTTCTCCATACGAAGTAATGGGAAAGTATTGTGATCACGAAAAAAATCGACTTCGAGATTTCAACGGAAATACACGTTTTGAGGTCCCTAGAACACGTTTAGACTATTTTCGAAATTATGTCTGTGTGTGTGTGCGTGTGTGCGCGCGCGTGTGCGTGCGTGTGTGTATGTGATTGTTGGCGCTCTAACTCAAAAAGTACTTGCCATATCATTACCAAATTTCATATATAACACTTTAGCACGAGCATAAAGAACTGATTAGGTTTTGGACAATAACAGTTAATCGGAAGTCGAGGTTTATTCGAAACCCGATTCGGTTTTTGCGATATTTCTCCGTTAAAACATCATTATTATATAAACAATTTTATACAAATGTTATAGAGAATGTAGTTTCCTACAACATTCATTTGAAACAATTTTCCATAGCAGTTATAGTTTAGGAATTATTTATAAATAATCGGTTTTTTCTGTTTCCGTCAAATATCTCCTTCAAAACATTGTTACTTGTAATCTTCGTAAGAATCAAAGTTGTTGAGAATAATATTTCTTCCAACTTTTGTTTGAAACAAATTTTCGCAGAACCATCCACTTTGGAGATATTCAACTTTTTTTCGTAATTTTCAGTATACAGCGCCAACACCATGTAGCTGTGAATCCTGTAAACATATTCAAAATATAATTTACGGCAATAAGAATGACTATATTCTTTTACGATACGAAATAATAATTTTGCCTCATAATGCTATACATAATAATTTAAATATCTATACCCCAAATATGGAGGAAGTCATGTGTTGGTCACATCAGATTTTTTGTTATCGGGACAGCCTGTGGGCCTCACCAGGGAAACCTTCAATTTTCTCTTTCGAAGAAAGAATTGTATCGCCAGAAAAGATGTCGATGGAATTCCGGTGGAAGCGACTTAAAATTGGCAGAGAGTTACGAAATAAAATATGTTAGCTATAGGCAGTAGTATCTTGCGAGCTTTTCCATAATTAGGTAGGTTTGCTCGGCGGCTGATACGAAGTGTTTGTATTACGAGATAGCAATGAGAAAGTTCAACTAACTTTCAAGTAGGCTTTGGTGCATTGCACCCCCTGCCACTCACCAGTTACGTGAATTTCAGGGTAGATGTGTTTATCTATATTATTCATCCTACTAAATCAGCGATATTTTTCGTTACCACAACTACGTCATATGTATAGCGTTCACTGCAATGAAGCATTTGAGATCTCTATTTTAATCTTTCCGAATTCAGGGGAATTTAAAATAATAATTTTTCCCTCCCCCTTTTCACTTAAAAGTAAGCGTGATTTTATAGGAAAAGTCCGGTAAATAATGGCCACTCTCAGTTTAACCGTTATCACCGCGACACTTTTAACCTTCCATGTAAAACGTACCATAGTATTGTTCTCCAGCCTTTATGGGTCAAGCGATTGAATAGCGGAATCGGCATGCGGTCTCCTTGGGTTGTGCCTTTCCTCTTAACAAAGCTTCTCCAAACAAAGAAAGGTTGTTATCTTAATCTCTGACCTCTCAACGGAAGTTCTGGTGCACATGTTAATGGGTATATCTTTGTTTGCTGAAATATATAATAGAGAAACATTTTTTAAACTATTGTTTCAAAAAGGAGACCAAGCGAGATAATGCCATCTTTTATTTTTGACAATTCTTTGAATGTAAATGAGTATTTTAGCACGAAACGCTGGCCTGAATGCACTGGAAGTCTTTTCAGTTCCTCTCTCTCTCTCTCTCGTTTCATTCTTTCACGGCAGGGAAAAATAATCTCCTTTGTTTGGAGGGATTGCCAAAGTTTAAGAGATTATAATTTGTTTTATCGAAAACTGTATAAACATCTCTCTTTAAGATTCACAGATCGTAATCTTTATCCACTTTAAAAGCAATAAACACTTTACAGCGCCTCTGATAGTCTTTACCTTCGTCGTCATAGTGAAATACTATTTAATTTTTGCGAGCAAGAATTACTAGGTTGATTTCCGCATAGATGGTA
The DNA here is from genome assembly GCA_036926305.1 of Uropetala carovei. Classification (NCBI taxonomy): domain Eukaryota; kingdom Metazoa; phylum Arthropoda; class Insecta; order Odonata; family Petaluridae; genus Uropetala; species Uropetala carovei. The sequence goes on along the minus strand of JAXCHB010000259.1, from coordinate 1,412,477 downwards.
TCACTTATCATAAACACTAAATAAATTGATGTGTCCAACACATGACTTTCTCCATACGCAAGTTGTCAGCTAAAATCAAATAAATACGGCGATAGGGACAGTTCATCTTACACGCTTCAGCGCTAACGATATTCCTCATATGAAAATTTAGTTCAAACAAAAGTTGTAGAAAACAATAATATATACAACTTTTATGTACACATATGTGAACAAAAATTCAGTTTTAAGCGAAATATTTAAGAAAAACTAAAATTTTACAAGAGTAAACCGCTACTTTCGGTTGACCGATTGTTATAAAAATCTTTTCAAGTCTTAAGAATATATATAAAATTGTAAATATAGAATTTCATGGTGATCTAATTAATAGTTTTTGAGTTAGAGCGCACGTAAAATTTATCACACATACGGAAACAGACATCTTCGAGAAAACGGTCAAAACGTGTTCAGGGGACCTCCTCAATACGTGTATTTCCGTTGAAATCTGGAATTCGAATTTTTTCATGAAAACAATACTTTCTCTATATGTACTACGTACTCGTACATGGATAAAGTAAAAAGTAATGCTACACCATTGTTATCGCCATAGCCTCATAATTGTTACATACAAGTTTCAGCCGATTAAACTGAGTTTTGAATAATCGGTTCAAAGTTTGGAATTTTTATCGATCCATCTTATCCCTCAAGTTACACATTAATGTTTCATGCTCCAATGATTAGCGTTCACCACCAAAACAAACTACGCTTCCATTTAATCGGTGACCCACATACGAGTACCAAATAATTTTCAGATGGCTAAACGCCTCCAAGACTGGAAAAACTAAAAATAAATAAATAAAATCGTTCTGTTTGAGATGGCAATTTCCTCAGTATTATTTAATCCGCAGAAAAATACTTTAACACGTCAATTTACTATGTATTTTGAGTTCCCGCATTTTTCAATATGCATATATATATATAAATGAAATCTTATTTTTAAAACTTTTTTTTAGGATGGGAGGAGTCTAGGCGTTATCTCAGGCGGAGGAGGGTTTCCGATTTAAAAAAAGGATCAAAATTGATTAGTCGGAGTGTCGTCCTACGTTTCTCATTATCCCTTCCCTCGACCCTTCGCAAAGTTTCATGCGTCGGATGAATCTAGTTAGTAAACGTCACGCCGAGTAGAATTAAAATTTACATTCAAACTCCCCCTTTTTCCGACTTAAAATAGAGAGATGGGATGTTTTTGCCGTCACACTAAATTTCCTTTTGGCGTGTCGAATCGCGTCATGAAAATAGGACCGGAAATATACTGTGCTCCCTAGAGGCTCTTTCCGAATTGATGCGCTTGTTATATTTTCCCACTTTCTTCCTCGCCTTGCTTTCTTTAACTCCTTTTAATTTATATTTTCTCGCTCACTTATCTCTATTTATTTCTCTCCGAACTTCCAAAATATACCCTAATCTTTGGTTTCCCGTAAAGAATTTAATTTTAGGAATTTGTTTAATAAATTACCTCTGGAACTCGAACGTTTAGAATTCGAGGGGAATATTTTGTTCTCTCCTAATCCATATATACATTATATTAAAGTTCTTTGATAAAATTTCCGATAAATGAAATTATTTCAAATATTTCATAATAAGTTTGAAACATAAAAGGTTCGTCTATGCTTTCTCGTTGTGTTTTAAATGAGAAATTCTTAAATCGGAGGAATTCAGTTAGAATCTATATCTACAGATTGGTGGGTGGCAGGGGGTGCGGCGCCTATATAATAACTTCTTTCGCGGTTATCACTCTCCTGTTGTGGTCTCGTATGGTCCTTGGGAAAACGAACCTTGATATCGTTCCGTCCTACAATCGATCTCTCGTATTTTATCCACGTGATCCTGTCTGCTCATGTAAGTAGGTGCCTCTAATATTCCTGAGACCCTCTCTAATAGAACTTCCGACCTAAACTTCTCCAAAAGCCTTGACCTAGCACTAAGTCTAGCGACATCCAATTCAACTCCTTCAACAGTGATGTTACACATATCTTTTATTCACATCTTTGTTTTACGAATCTGTCTGCTCTGCGTTGGATTCTTTCTAACTCAAGTATCTGTCCCTTTTCATACGAATCCCATATGCTGGAAGCGTATTCGACCTGAGATCTGACTAATGATAAATAACACGTTTCTCGTACTTGTTCTGTGCTACTTCTTACTATTCTGCCTACTAATCCCAATTTCTTGTTGACTGCGCCTATGACCCTTCGAATATGCATATTCCACGATAGATCACGACAAAGGGTGAATTATTTAACCTATTCCGCAGATTGAAGGTAGGTTGAAATCACTCCTAATTATAATGACCCTTTCTTTATTTTTCAAAATTGGCGTCGCCACTTGTCTCTCGAGATTATGTATAATTTCTAAACTAGAATTAGGGGGCCTATAAAATGTGCTTATATTTATTATTTTAGATTCGCTTCCTCTAACACTACACCAAACACTTTCAACTTCGACGTCACTAATCCGTAATGGAAAACTTTTGTATGCTTTGCTGACTGCAATAAGTACTCCACCTCCTGGTAAATAATGTGACAGAGGCTTTGATAGGAGACCTACATTTTCGAGGATTTGATTAGATTTTTAATTAAAATTTTGATGTGTTTTGTACCGATTGAATCAAGAGTTAAGAGCTTAAAAAAAGAAAACATTGATGTAAAATAATAAGAGATAAAAAAAGAATAATTAATATCAGAAAGTATTTTAATACAGTAGCCGTCATAATATACAAAAAAGTTAAAAATAAATTTTTTTTAAATCCCACAAATCGAGAGAAAGCTTAATCAAACCTTGTTTTTTTACTGCCGATACTGTTTCGAACGCTTCGCTCTCATTGGCATCATTTCTTTTTCTCTATCTTGGTTTCGAGTAATCCCTTAGAGGACCCCTTCTCCTCCCTCAAATTCCTCTCCAACTCATCTCTCCTCCCTCTCTCTCCCTCCTTTCCCACCCATCCCTCTCTCCCTCCGCTCTAGTTTCAAACCGGCGCCAAAGACTCTATGGGGATTACCCTCTTCGAATTCCCCGAGTTCTGTAGCGCCACATAAATCCCGACCCGTGCCTCGCCCCGCGGGGGGAGCACGCGCCAACCAATCGGAAGGTCAAGAGAGGGGGGGGTATCACGGGAGCCGATATTTCTATTATAAGGTCGCGCGTGATGAATGTCAAGGAAACGGGAGACAATGCGCTTGCGTTGCGTCCAACGCGTGAGAGAGATTTTCAAATGCATTCTCGTGGCCAAAGACGGACTTGTACACATTGTCCCTTTGTCTTCGCTCGCTCTCGGATGCCAAGGGCGATGAAGGGAATGGGAGGAGAGAGAGAGGGAGAGAGTAAATGGAAGTTGAGAATGAAATACGCAAGCGCAGTGCATGGTTTAAAGATTTCCTGTGATATTCCCGCGAATACCGATTCGTTTTACTAAAAAAAATCGCTCCAAATAATTTCGAATAATGTTATCTTTATTGAGGGTGATTTCAAAAGGATATTTAATGCCTACCGAATTCCATTAAGAATTTCGGTTGTCCTCGCTATACTTTTAGTTTTATTAGTTTCTTTTTGTAGGTACCAATGCGCATTTTGTTATCTTTTTAGAGAACGGGAGCTTTTCGGACGAAATCCTTGTCTCGACGGTTTCGTGGTTATTGGAGTTATCCTGAACGTCGTTGGATTATGATTGCATTTAAACCATAAGGTGAGCTCGATACTTTTATTAATCTTTGGAAATAGTATGTAATAGACTAACGAAATGCAAGATGTTTATTCAATTGAAATCCGAAATGTTGAAAATATGGCTTTCACGGATTCTTTGCTAATCCGGAGGGTTTTAATTTTCACCGTTAGGAAAAGGATTAATGCCTTTTATTTCACGCTCGGCCGAATATCAGTATCATACCTCAACTAGTTCCCATTGAGATTGCAATTTTTTCTACTCCAACGACAGGATTTACTATTTACCTCATTCTCAGCCGCAAATATCATCACTAAAGGAATAATTTTTAAAAACACGGAGAAGCCGCATTTTATTTATGTTTTTAAATAGCTTGAGAGACGTTTGAACTTCAATAATCTGTAAGGTTTTCGTGTTCATAACATTTTTCGTCAAGGTGACGGCTAATTAGATGCCTTTCATCTCACAAGATGGGTGCTAACGAGTTTCAGCAATACAGTCGATAAAGTCATTGTAAAACCTTCCGCAACATACGCTTTCATAGTTTACGGAGCAATTAATTTTCGCCTTGCCTCAACGGTTGCATATACATACTTATATGTGTATAGCGGAACGCTGAAGTTGAAACACCCTAGCGACGAAATGCGCCATTAGTGCGTTCGCGTCAGAGAATGCGGTACTAACGATCAATTAGATAAAGTCTCCTATGTCTTGCGGCCGGTCATTGCACCCACGAACATCGATCATTGTACGCTAAGCGAAGCGCATCGTCGCCGATTTCGATGATACTTAGAAAAATCTTCGGAAGGTTTCTGTCTACGGAATATTCAGATACAGTCGAAACTCAAACATTAAGTTAGGAGGAAGAAAATAATCGTAAAAACTCTAAGGAATTTATGAATAAGTATCTTGCTCGAGAAATGGAAGGCTCAAGCCGAGAAGAATTGATTTACGGAAGTTCGACAGTATATACACATTAATATTTGATCGTTAACACTAAAAAAAAAAGGGTCGGTTAATATTGAATGTCTTGGAAATATTGTAAATGTATTGAAAGAAGAACAATGCCACGGTTCAACTTCTAACAATAAGTAAAATTTGCGAAATTTGTATCATTTTATAATTCTCTTAATTTTTTGGCAAAGTTAAAAGAATAACTCCTAAACCATGATTCACATAAGGTAAAAATGAATGAAACATGCATATTAAAAATCTTAATTACAATATGGATGGAAGGAAAAAAGAAAAATAGGAAAAGGAACAGATTACCAACAGGTTTGCAGAATGATGACCTACAAGGGACAGACAGCTAAAAACTCTTAAACATTTAATATTATTGTTATATTTTTATTATAAAGTTTTGTAAGAAGATAATGACTAACGCAAAAGCTATCATTGTTATTATTTGAGAGTAGAATTTATAAATTATGTAAAACATCTATAAATATTTATATATTTGAGTAAATTTTCTTATGGCCCCGGTACCTGCTCACTCAACGTCGTGTTTTTTCGTTTGTTCGCTACTTCTTATTTATCGTAATGGAATTCTGCCCCAATCGAATGTTTACCACGAATAATAATTGATAAAACTTTTAAATTTAAGCAATCATCCGCGAGGGATAAATCTTGAAGCACAATCGCGCCAGCACAATATCCCATAGTTTAAAAAAAAATCCCGATCATAAGAAAAGTATATATAAAGCAGAAAACAAAATGTAAACTCCTCCCTGAAAAAGGATCGATCAGTTTCTCCCACAACAAAAAATAAAACCTTTAAAAAAAAAAAGTCCCCACACGCGCACGCCCCTACTCAAACGCACACACATTACTATAGCTCTCTATCATCTCATCTCTCGTTCGATTATCTTGTCGCTTCGTCCCAAGATGAATGTCCTCATTTTCGTCCTCTCTTCTCTTGACCTGCGTGATTTGAACTCTTCAATTTTCTCGTTCGAACGAACGACAGCTAAGCTGAACGCGTCCGTTGTTGTCTCACGCCTCTTCTCCCCTCTATTTCTCTCCGCTTTCTATTCTTCTCTCTTCCACTTTTCTCTTCTTCCTCAATAAATCTCACTTCTCCTTCTGTTCGTCAAGTTCTGTATCTCACTCGCCGGTTTCTTTTTTCCCTCTCTTCTTTCTTCATCAACTTTATCCCTCTTCGTGTCTTTCCTATTTTCACCGTCTCTATTTCTCTCTCTCTCTCTCTCTCTCCCTCCCCACCCTCTCTTTCTCTCTCTGTCTCCAACTTTTTCTCTCTCTGCACCCCTCTTTCCCCAACTTTCTCAGCATCTCCTCTCCCTTAGCCTCTTAACATCTCCCCCTTAATCTCTCTCTATCTTTATCACTACATTATCTCCATTCCTCTTTCTCTATCACTCCCTCCGTCTCTCCGCCTATCATTCTTCGTCTCTCTCCTTTGTTTCCTATTCTCTCTTCCAATTTTTCTCCGTATCCCGTCCCTTTTCTTCCCCCCTCCTCCCACCTTCCTTCTCTCCTTAACTCACCGAACCCTATTTGACCCTTATTTCCGCTTCGCGTGCCGCTCCTCGATTATTCGAGACCGGGCGCGCCCCTCTACTTATACCTCAGCGTCCGAGTTCACAGCCCCCTGGCCCCTCTCCCGAAGAAAAAACTTCGAAGTTACGCCCTTTTTGTTCCGCTGCACCGCTCTCCAATGCCATATGTCTGTAAGCCTTTCTTTAATTCTATCGGCGGTGGTGTGGATGCGTGTGCGAAGATGGCGTCGTCGCGGGGAGGTCTTGCATCCTATTCCCTTCCCACGCCGTCCTCCCTCATACTCTCACCCCTTTCTCCCCCTCCTTTCTCCCCCCTCTCTTCTTCCTCCCCCTTCTTCCCACTCCCTCCCTTTCTCCACACGCCCCTTTTCACCGTAAGTCACGAGTAGGCCAATCTGCGATCTCTCCGCTACCTCATAGAGGACGACGCGTCGTCTTCCCTTTGATTGGCTCGTGTCCTCGACGGAAAAAAAAGGTGCGTGTTTTTTCCCTATCCGCAGTAACGCCTCGGTTACTCCTGGCGCCTTTTTTCGGTACGGTGGAGGTGATTGTCTTTTTTTTCCTCCCCCCATCGGGAGGGTTGGCGTGTTCGAATCCCGCTGGGGTCTTGTCGTGTTTGCGGATGTTTCGTCGCTTTTCCAGCCGCCTCTATCCGTCATTCCTTTTCCGCGTCGCTATGAGAAGGGAAGCGAACGGAATAAATCCTTTCGGAGTGATGCTGGGTTTGCGAGGCGGAGTGCTCTCGGCGCCTGGAACCGTGACCGCGCAGATTTATAACACCGGCTAAATTACTAATGACCTCGGTTGTTTCTCCTTAAAAGATTTACTTATTTACGTATGGTACGACTTGAAGCTCGAAGTCCCAGTTACACCGAGCGTATTAGCATTTACAAGGATGGAAACAAAAGGTAGGTACGCGATCAAGTCGGTGTTTGACCCCAGGCAACTTAAACGCCGGAAGAATGATACTTTTAGACATGCGTTTACCACGAGGGCGGAAAAAACAAGGCGCGGAGCATTAGAAGTTGCGAGTGACTCCATTAAACTATATGCGAAGCTACTAGGAAATATATCTATCACGTGCGCAAAGAGGTTGAATCGCGATATAATTTTATTTTTAGTACCAAAGATTACGCTTTTACATGTATTATTCTATTGAATATCATAATATTATATGGTGATATTATATCTCACGATACCAACGCCGGCCCGAGATCCTTCGGTCACCTAAGTAAAACGCTGGCATCGGGAAGAACGTTTTTCTGTACCCCAGCTTTGCAGAGTGTTGTAAATGGAAATGAGCAATTAACCGGGGATATTTTAAAGGTGCTGATTTAATACACTTCTTAGATAAGTGTTTTTCAAACTTTTTGGGCTTTTTTATAAAAAATGAGCTGATGTATTCGATTCATCCGTCTGCCTGTTTGACCGTGTAAAAAATGACTCAAAAATTACCTAAGCTACAAACACCAAATTCAGGATATACAGTTTTAGATTCGAGATAGATATGGAAATTTCTTATGGGTACTTTATAGAACGCCTTTTTTAAGGTCAATGAAAACGGCGTCAACCTAAGTGTTTTTCTCTCCGCATTGTATCAAATCATTTACGAACAGGGCGAGCTGCGTTTCACATGACCTACCTTTCCGAAACCCGTGTCGGTATGATGCGAGCGTATCAGAGATCTTGAGTGACCTGAAATGGCAGACTTTGAAGGGTAGAAGAATTAAGTACAAAAGGAAACTATTTGAAAAGTTTAAAAGCTCCGTTGAAGACGTACGCGTCATAGTTGTACCCATTGGTGTTAGTGGGCGTAACTTTAGATCAGAGAGTACTAGAAAATACGTCGAAATAGTCGCTAGAACCGAAAAATACTACAGATATTTCTTCCCAGACACGATAAGACAGGCCAGAGGTATTAGTTAAGAGTTCATTTGGTGCAGTGACACCCCCTGCCAAACGCTTCTGGTGGCTTGCAGGTCATTCATGTAAATGTAAATAATACTCTCTCCTGAAAATGGTGAGGATTTGGTTCATATTCAACGATGCCTAAATATGATTCATACGATTGCCTACCGTTGCTAATTACAAGTAGCAAAATATTTGGCCTATATTAACATCAGCTGATATCTTGCTTAAGATTTATCTATGGTAAACTTGGTTTTCTTCCGCGCCTGTTCTTTACAATGCTAATCATAATCCCCGCTCGCTTCGGAGATGAAACATAATGCTTGGTAAACTGCATTAGAATGGCTAATGAAGGGAAGGAATGGGGTGGGGTGGGACGAGGGAGGGAATATAAACCTGCATAGCTCTACTGTTTCAACCTTCATACGGAGACACTCTTAGCCTTTTATACAGCCTTTCTTCCTCAATCAACGCGCGCACTATCCCCCTCTCTCTCTCTCCAACCACGGCGAAATCTCACAAACAAGTGACTCACTATATTCGTATGACTCAACCCCGTCCACTATTTACGTCAAAGCGCCAACCAAGACCTGGTTCCTTTTATTCGTTCCCTCCTTCGTTGCGCCCATTTAACCCTAGTTACGCCCTCCTCCGCCTCCTCCTACGGGAACGCTTTCCTCTTCGGGCGAATCTGATTGGATTTTGCCTCCGACGATAACTTTAGCGCCGAGAAGATTCGCATTTCCAGCCTTTTTTTGTTTTCGGTACGAAATGAATTTTAGCCAGGTACTAGTTGAAGAATTGTAAAATCTTTAAGGTGCGTTTTTGCAGATTCAGGGTTTCTGTGGTGGAAATGGGCGATGATATGAAGTACGTACCTGTACGTACATACATACATACATTATAAATTCCGGAGACCGAATTTTTGTCCATATTTAACTATTCTGCATCTATTTTACTATTCCGCGTTTCAAAAAAGGCTTTGTGACAATTGTTTTTCCAGCGTCGTAATGAAAATTGCGAGGAATAATCAACGCTGAGCTAGACCATATTTATGAAAATTTATTTCCGCTGCCTGTTTATATACACATAATTTTAATGTAACTTTAAATCCATTTATATTTGTAATTTCATAATTATTTTATGTAATTTCATTTCATTTTCCACCCCATACGTGGTGTAATATCATTTATTATATTAACGTAATCCCAGCTTTCATCATTATGTCAATGGGAAAATAGTTTTCGCTATACGTCGTCGTTTCCTTAACACGCGGTTTTACTGTGTTTATATATGCAAACTATTTAAGTGTTTGTATAATTGTAGTACAACAGCGGCCATTCCAGTCTGCCGATGCATTGTCTCCAGGCCAAATACAGATGTACATATTTGCATGCTGAGTGCTAATCGGACTTTCTGAGTATTAGATTGGCGAAAACTAATCACAAGTGCGAAGTCGTTACTTTATTTCGATATGGCCATAAAAGAAACGAGTAAACCGATCGTATCAGCTACTAAGTAGCCATCTTCAGTGGTAAGACATAAAGCCAAGATGCTGCTAACGAATAAAATATTTTTTTGTTATTTTCCGTTAATATTATCGAACCGTTTTTACGGCCGTAGGAATTTATCAAATACCCCATTGAATTCTAACCATAAGGCGAGTTCGATAATTCATTCGCGAATTTATCGGTTTCCTTTTTAAACATCGTTAAATAAATCTCGACTCGTTTAACGTTTCGCCTCCCTCAACTCTTTACCTCAACTCCACTCACCAACTTCCCTCTTCCCTCCCCCTCCTTCCTCTCCTCTACCTCAAAGGCAAAGCTCCCATTGTTGTTTAAGCACCCTTTACCAAATCTCCTTTTCCCTCCCTCCCTCCCCTCTTTCCCTCCCTCCCTCCTCCATACCCCACCCTCCCCTCCCGCATGACTCTTCCTCGCCATCCCGGCGCCTAGGGTATATGCCTCCGAGGGGTGAGTGGGTCGGTCTGTTCGAGTAGGGTTCGGTCTATCCCCCCCCTCCCTCTTACCTCTCCTTCATCCCTCCCCTCTTCCTATTCCACCTAAGTTTGTTACCCCCACCTCCCTTTCCAACCTAATTCGTGCAAAGGGTGCCGGAAGGGGAAAAGAATGGCGTGAGGGGCTAGCAAGAGAGGGGAAGAAGGGAAGAGGTACAGAGAGAGAGAGAGAGGAGGGTTGGAGAGAGAGAGGTTTTTTTTTTTACGGAAAGAGGAGTCTACGGGCAAATGACCAGCGGTCGGGTTCTCGAAATAGCCGAGTATGTAAGTCTTTAGTAGGCGCCATCCTCGTGTGAGAGGATTATTCTTCTTCCTTTTTCTTTCTTCTTCTTTACGGAAAGCGCGCGCGCGCGTGTTTGTGCGTAATAATCCTCTCTTACTCAACGGCCTTTCCCCTTTAGCCCTAAGGGGGGGGTTATATCGGATCTTCTAGCTCTGCCGCGCGCGTTCCCAGGAGGGGGGGAGAAGGTAAGGGAAGATTCTGCGGAAGAGTCGCCGCGCGCTTTATTCTCATGACACTCATTGTCAGTCAAAATGATCTCTTTCGGAACGGGATTCGCTTCGGCAATTCGACAGGCGGGCACCTGGGGTCTAAAATACCCTCATGTTATAATTTCCAGTTAATCATAACCATATCGTTTATTCTAAGTATCTAATGGACTTATACTGTTGGAAAATGCGTTACGATTACGTATGAGAGCAACAAAAATTATAACAGAAGCAAAATAACAAATTAAATAAAGTTGTCTGTGGTCTATTGGCCTATCAAATATCTAGTGGGGTGGTGTACACCCCACTAAACGCCTTTTAAGGAGTTAACGCGATTTTTTGTTTCTCAACCAGGCAGTGCTCATGCGGGCTAATTCTATACCCAAGTCATATATTTTTCGCAGTTATAATTTACCTAAAAGGTTCTTCCTTCCATATACCTTATTATAATTTGGTTGGGAACCTCATCCCGTCAAAGAAAGTTTCGTTTAACATTTCTTAAAGCTCAATCTACGTTTATGTGGCGAAGTATTAGGTTGTGCGGTGAAAATATCATATATCATAATGATTTGATCTTGGAAACTATGTGAGAACTTCTTTATTTTTCGTAGCTTTTTAGCGTTTTCTGAAGACTTGGCACAAAGATTTTCCATGTCATAGTAGCGTTTTGTTCAAAGGATTCAGTCCGCACGACATATCTTAATGAATTATGCTATTTGAAAATTATTTTATTTTTGCGTTGAAGAGATCGTAACTTCATAAACCGTAAAATAATTCCGTAAACTGTTTGGGCATTTCAGCTACATCCAAGGGGAGGGGGTAGCGAGCGCCCCTTCCTCCCCCCCCCCTCTTGGATCTTCTCTAGGGCTAGCAAAAGGGGAAGCCGAGAGGGTTGTCATTCATATTAACGAATTTTAGTTTTCTTTATTAATTACAGGCCTTTGCTTCATCTTATGTTATGGAAAAAAGCAAAGCACTAAGGCATAATCATTTATCCGTTATGATCAAGGAATCAAAGTATTTTGTGAGCATCATATATTAAATTTGTAAAAACTGTACTTTTGTGATAGGTAATTATCATACTATTCTATTGTGTTCCATAGTTTATTCAGTAATAAATAACAATAAAAATAATTTAACAAGGATTTAGTGCACAAATTAAAAATATTCCCCACCCCCGTGGGTTGTAATTGCCCCCCTCCCCTCTTGGAAAGTTTCTATATCCGCTCTTGGCCAGGGGCGGATTTATAGGTATGCGCAGTGCGCGCAAAAATTGGGCCCCGTGCTGCTGAAGGCTCCCCGAATTCCAAAATTATCAAAAAAATAGGGCCTCGAAAAAGGTTGCGCGCAGGGTCCCACTATCCATAAATCCGCCCCTGCCCTTGGCTACAATGTATTCGTGCTCGGTGGTTAGACGATCGTCGATCTTAAGATTAATTTCTTTATTATTGCCACATCTTTTAGCTGAATTGCACATCTGATTTACTCAACTGTTTCGTGGGTACTGGATTTGCTCTATTTACCCCTTGAATCCGATAACACGAGTTAGATAATTCATGTTTTAATTGATCACGAAAATGGTTCCTTTGCTTTGTCGCTACCAATTAATCCGTAAGTTTTTAAATAAAAATCAATGCGAAATCATTCCAATTCAAACAACCCGGTTTGTTTATACATAAGTTACAGACCACTTTTTAGAGAGAATAGATTTTGAGTCACGTGACACTTCTCGAGCGTATGATTGAAAATTTTCGGTAACTCGGTTTGCGTGCGCCGTTGCGTCTTTGCTTGGTACGATCCTCAGTCGTGAGGGTTGAACGCCCCGTTGGCCAATGGACTCGAGCACATTAACGTCGATTAAGGTCGGAATGGAGACTTACGTCTGGGGTTTCCGAGAATATATCGTCACTTCCAATTTGACCTGGTTTTTTCCCTACTACTAAGGTCGTTCCCTGAATATTGAAGCCGCAAGTTATACGAGAATATCGCCTTACACAATGGTAAATGACAGTGAGTTGTGGTTACCAAGGGATACTGAAGGTATCCTTGCGACCTACTTATCTCGTATGCCATGGAAATTAAAGATCGTTAACTACGTCGTTTCCGAACTAACATGGAAGGCTTCTTTGTTTAGAAATGTATTGGAGAATAGATCATATGAATGGATGGAAATGTATACCATTTACTTTTAAGCTTTACATTTAATAAAATAAAATAATGAAGCATTGATAATTAATTTGCAAAGAATAATAAATGCGTATTAAATCGGCAATAAATTAGTACGTATGATAAAACCTAGGTTTTCATTTGATAAAATTTTATATTTAAATCAATAACGAGAGAGTTAATTATTGACGGAAAGCTTTAATTAAAGTATTACATATATAATGGATCATCTAAAAAAAAATAATAAGCCAAATATCCCTCGTCTTCGACCCCGAGTGACTTTTCACAAGGAGCGATACGTCTTCTTTTTCGGAAACCGACAGTTGTAATACGAATCGCCGCAAGTTGCTAGGCAGGAATTGAAATATATATATATGCATATATTGCGGCGAATCTAATCCTTCAAAAGCGAGTTTAAGATATCTAGTTTCAATCCTCGTAACCAATTAACGTCGAGAAGGATGTGACGGGAAGCTATGCGTCAGATTTTTTATGAACTTTCTCCCTCAGATAACTCGCCGCTTTAAACAAGAGTCCACAGATTAAACACTTTTTTATGGGTTCTATTTTTTTTATAAAAAAAGTCTTTTACGACATTTTAATGGGCGTTGCGTAACGTCCTTCGCTTTTTAGTTAACACTATGTCAGCAGAGTCCACGCGTACGTATTTGTGCAAAGTAGTTCTTTTTGTTGCGTTCTCTTAACTTGAGAGTTGCCTTTTATTTTCATTCGCAGGACAGCGCTTCGAAAACATCCTTCAGATCTTTTTGCGTATTTAGATTTTTTATTTGAGAATTTCGCTGATTTGGTTTTGTAAAATTTATTTCTTATTGTTCATTTATTATAGTTATGTTTTCATTATTTATTCGCTAAGATACGAATCTTAAGTTCTTCAATTATTTTATTTTATTCATTATTTATGGTTATATTTTACACATATTTATTTGTTCGTTTGTTTTTATCCATTAATGGAATTTTATGTTTATACATCAAATGATAAATCAGCTTCTATCGATAATTACAGCGAAAAATATTCTTTATTCATTTCCAAACCTGTAAGAGGTTTCATTAGCATACATGTTAAATTTACGACACTTTGATTTTAAAAAATGCATTACGACTTGTGGAATTTAGATGAGTTTTTCACGGAGGATCGAAACAAATCGGGAAGTGAGGTTAAAAGATCTTGAGAATGCAATGAAAGAGTTTAATTTAATATCAGCAGGACGAGCGCAGGACTGTGCCACTAATTTCCTCGCAAAATTTAGACGTGTCTAATTTTTGAACGGGAAAAGTTTCATTTTAATGCCGGATAAGTTTTTTCTCAAAAGCTTTCTTGAGGAATCCTTTGTGAAGCTTCCCTTGAGTGACAGGTTCCACGCAAAATACCCCTGTTTTAAAGCACCAATCCTTTTTTTCACTTTCTCTCTTCCTAAACCCTCTCAATCTAACTAGCTTACCACACAGAAGCAAGTCGGACGTGATATATACACGCTTTTGTCCCCGCCATCAACGCTTTTAAAGAAAATACAGAGGGCAAAAAAAAGAATAAGAGACATTCAATCAGTTAGGCCTCGTTTCCCGTGTAAAACAACGCATTCTTTTAAAAAAATCTCCAGAGTTCCATTTCGTTGGGGGAATCTTGAAAACGGTTCCGTTATTCGAAAACGCCTCCGTGTTTTATAAAGGAATGCGCCCGTAAATTAAGTAGGTTAGCTCGCGCTAGCATATCGCGCGAGCCTTAAAGGATTTAAAGGCGAAAGAGAGAGAGAGAGAGAAATATTTGGTCTCGAGTGAGTGAGAGGAGATGTTGGACGGAGAGAAAAAAATTTAAACGATTCGGAGAGTGCAAACATAACGCGCGCGCGCACACACACGTTTCACTGGCGTGAGGAAATCGCGGGCACGTTTACAGACGCTCCGGCAATGTTTCACGGGAGGAGGAAAAAAAAAAGAAATAAGCAGACCGCATCTTTTTCCGCCTAAGAGGAGTTGAAAGACGGATTTTAATGGGCGATGCACTTAAGGAGGCGAAGCAGATGAAGGACCGTATACCTCCACTCTTTCTCTTTTACGGGAGAAAGAGGGAGAGAGAGAGTGGATGAGAGGGGGAGAGAGGGAGGGAAATAAAGGGGAGAGGGGGGAATTTTGGCACGTGGCGCCCTCATTTCCGAAATAAACGCGCGGTGAACGTGGAGCTAAGAAAAGAGGATTCCCAACATTTCCAATATGAAAGGTGCAAAATTACTTTATGGAATTTCGAGCCAGCGCCGCTAAAATTATGGCGAAAATAATTATTAATAATAGTCAATGCCAAAGTAATTAGGAATACTACGGTAAGTGCCCGCCAAAAAATGACGCGATGTGAATTTAACTGGTCTCAACTTAAATCATAATGAACTCTTTCGTACGTATATTAGGATCAAAAAAACAATAGTTGCTCGAGCATCAAACGGTTAAACGACATTTTTCCCTAAAATGTGTGATTTAAACGGTTAATGTCAGCAATTTCGAATTAATTTCAAAACTCAACGATAAGAATAAGAAAATTTATTCCTTCATCTTCAAAAAAAAGTTCCGGTCCGAGGATCGATGGACAATTTTTTTCTAATTTTAATTTTCAAAAGCATGAAACGTCGAAAAATCGCTTTTTACGTGTTATCTTATGGGAAACAAATTATATCCTGGAGACGAACCCGGGTCTTTTTTTCGTTATTGACCTTTAATGCGTTATTAAATCATTCCCGCCAACCTAGTCGGGTTGGGTTGGTGTTCGTTAAAAAAAGCGTTCAAAAGTGTCTTGTAGGAGAACCGTCTGAACTTCCATGCACACGGCGGTGCTCGTAATCGCGATGTTGTGAACAGGGTTGCCAACCTCCGGCTTTCAGGCCGGAGATCTCCGGGTCATCGCCATAACCTCCGGTCTCCGGGTGAGTAGCAAAAAATCTCCATTTGAATTTCGATTGCTGCGGAAAGCCCTTTTTGTGACTTTTTTGCGTTTTTTTTATAAAAGATTCGAATTAAGATAGTCTGCACTTTAATTTCATTGTATTTTGTTTTATACAAAAAACTTAAATTGACGATGCTCTTAAAATTTCGCTAATTAGAGATATTTAAAAAATAAACAACGATTTTTAATCGTATGTCCTAAAATCATGAGTGACTTTCATAATATTGAATATATTCATCATTACATTTGATTTCTCTTGGGTTTCTTCTAAAATATCCAGGTTTCATGCAAACTCCGGTTCACGAATTTCTTAAAGTAGGCAACCCGTAACAACGTCTCCGGTTCATGATCTAAAAGTTGGCAACCCTAGTCGTAGGAGTAGGAACAACGTGGGAGGTCCTTTTAAGAGAGGATAAGGGAGAAGGGAAAAAGCGGATAGAGAAGAGAAAGGAATTAAGAGAGAGAGAGAGGAAGATGGGACGTGGGAGAGAGAAAGGAAGAGAGGGAGAGAAAGAAGAGATAATTAGAGAAAAGTGAATGGAGAGGGAGGGGGACTGGAGGGAGCAAAAGTGAGAGGAACGAAGAGGAGGAGATAGGACATGAAGGAATGGGAAAATAGGATAAGGGAGAGAAAGGATAGGAGTAGATAATGAGGAATAGGGAGAGAAAGAGAGGGAGGTGAAGAGAGGGAGATTATTAGAGAAAAGAAAAGGCAGACGGAGGGAGAGATGGGGAGGAAGAGAAACAAGGAGAGAGGTAAGGAGAGTGAGGAGAGGGAAATATAGGGAGAAGAGAGAGAGGGGGAGGGAGAAAGGGGAGGAAGAGGAGGGCAGAGAAAGGGGAGTGGGGTGGGGATTCAATAGCAACTCGCGACCGAGCAAAGAATACATTTTTTTTTCGGAGCCGCCTCTTTGACGTTGCTTGTCACATGCTCGTCTCTCCCTCCCTCACCCTCTCTCTCTCTCGCTTTTTATTTCCCTTTCGCGTGCGTGCATGCGTGATGAACGAGGCTGTAACGAGACGTGTCCCTGGCGAGAATAAGAGGCGCCTATCACGAAAACGGCGCCCGTCGGGAAATAAAAATTACGTAACTACTTTGAGATCCCGAAAAACGTTCGAATTATTTTTCCTTCCGTGTATTTTTTCGCATCTTTTTTTTTCCCCTCCGTTGGGGGAAATATTGTTCCCTTGGATTTTATATGCGTGTTTTTTCCCTTTCCATTCTCTCTCTCTGCCTCTCCTTCCCCCCCTCTCTCTCCGCTCTGAGTAAAGAGCCTCAAAGGAAAGTGCGGTATGCCAAATCGCGGATGAGGCAATTAAACAAATGCTTCTACTCCTACCCGTCCTTTTCTCTCTCTCTCCATCCCATTACGATTCTCTTCCCCTCCAATCCCTTTTCGATTCAAGGGAGAAAAAAAATGCATAATCCCGCTTGTCGGCTCGGTCCCTTTACCGCTTTGAAGTGAAGAAATTCCCACTGGAGGTCTTAGCAAATAGAAAGAGAGAGGGGGAAAAAGTTTTCTCCGCTTTATAATTTACGTTTGTCCTTTGTTAACTCTGTCGTCGTACCGTTTATGTCGGCCGACGCGGTTGAAACGAAAGGGATTTAAAAGCGAGGAATAAAGCGCGATAAACGTTTGAAATGTCGATTATTAAGCAATGGCGAAAAATCTGGTCGCTTTGCATTGATTGATTTTTAAGCTTGGTCTAAAGAGCAATGACTTTATGTAGCTTCTCAAAAAGTTCGGTAAAGGAAAGTAAGACTTACCGTATTAGCCCGAATATAAGGCGAGGTTTTTTTCAAAAATTGTCTTTCGGGTATGAAGAAGTTACTTTTTTTTGGATTTTCTCATTGGGAAAATAAGGAGTCGCCTTATATTCGGGCTAATACGGTATTTTTCGATCCTAGAGTTGCTGTGGTTCTGTGTTTTCCTTTGCTGATTTGATTGATTTGTATACTTAATGTGACTGAGTTGTTCAGCGATTTGGCATAATCATTCAGTGGTGAAAATTCTATCGTTAACGTTACTTTTTATCAGTGTTCATTCATTTTTCACAAAATTTACTACAAAATCATATCCTTATAAAAAGATTTTGGATTGTTAATATTAGAATTTAACAGAAAGTTCATTTTCGCAACATCGCAAAATCTTATTGCGACACAACACGTGGCAGTGGTTCCCAAACCGTGGATCGTTTTCGTCCATGTTTTTCTTAAGCGGGTTATATTAATTTCAATCGTAGGCCCAGTTTATGATCTACGATTGGACATGCTATAGAGCACGAGGGCGCAAAAGACGAGTTTTCTTAGGTGAGAGGGGAAGGGCGCAGCTTTGTAATATTTGGAAATTTTCATCTGCTAATGCCCGCAAGTAAAAAATCTATCCATCCCTGCTCTAAGAGGTACGAGTCATTAAAAAAATACTCCGCAAAAAAAGATTGAAGATGCCAGACCTAAAAGACTTTATTAATCAACAATATATGTGCATGTGAAGTGGAGAAATAAATAATATTTTTTTAAAAGCAGAGAAAATGATTCGAGTAGGTACATTCTTCTCTCTATCCATCCAGAGAGTTACCTAATTATAATTGTAAAAATTACCTACATGAGCGTAAAGCTATACTCGATAGCTATAAATTATTGATATGTATAACATGCATCGAACGCCAAGTCAGTGAACATAAGCGAAAAATCAACTGAAAATAACTTGAACCGATAGGAAGCGTTTCGTCAGTTATCTCATAGTTTTATCTTTAAACACATACTAGAAAGCTTTCAAAATTTTAAACAGTAAGCACGCCCATAACGCGACCTTTCTTGAACGAGGATATAAAACATGACCGACAAACACGTACAAAGCGAGTGACATTACTTCATTCGCGTTTGACGCGGTTTGGATTTTCCATTATCCCACTTAAAATGAAGATCGCATAGAGCGCGCGGGGATTGCTAATACGCGTGGCTTTCCAACAACGCATATCCCGAGTTAATACGGCGTTCTACTGCGCGCAGGCACACACATGCGCCAAATGTTTTGTAGCTTTGTTTTCGTGAAGGTGAAGCTTTTGATGTCTATTTTCGCTTCGGCCTACGGCGGCGGCAATAAAAGAGGAATGAATCACGGACCTCCTTTGAGATCGCCGGAAATGTCATAAATTGACACTGTATCTGGTTGCGATGATAAACTCATTGATTTACCAACCGCCTCCTTCTCGGAAAGAAAGAAGGAGAGAAAGAGGGCTGGATCGAGATGGGTCAACGTTTCATAAAGAAACATTTAAAGGTTATCGTAACCTCTCCGTCAATAAGGAAGAAATGGAAAATTTTCCGATGCCTTATTGACGTGCACCTACATCCCAGATTAATTTCCAGCATGATTACTCGGAAATATTTTATATTTATACACATAAAGAGTAGATTAGCTGTGTGTGTTTGTGTGTATACATACACACTAGTGTTTGCCCATTTTCCATTCTTGTGCTAGAAGCTTATTTAAATCACTTTTCATAAAATGGTTTCATTCACTCATACTTATTTCATGTGCGTTCATTTCTTCACTTACCTTAATAATGTAATACTTTCAGTACTCTATAAGATCAATTGTTTAAAAATACGCTCATTAAACGTTAGAAACGCGCACTTTTAAAAGCTTTAAACTTTATATTGAATCTTATTTACGCCAAATTGTTTACGGCAAAACGGCATAGTTCTTATATCTACCGCTAAATGGCGCCACAGTCGAGCATTACTTAGCCATGATATCATAAATTCAGCAACAATTAGGTTATTTCATTATTTTATCCGTTCTTTGGGTCATGTCCCGAATTCGTATCATGATTCTAATTAATTTTAAAATGTAAATAAAAAATACGCTACACTCACATATAAAAAATAGTTCTCGATTCTCACGCTCTTTTATAGCGGCTCTTTAAGAGCGGCGCCACAGTCGAGAGTTATACACAAACAAACACATCTAGGTTTTTATTATATGAATATTATATATATAGATGCTTCTTACACATGATATATATATATATATATATCATATATATATATATATATCATCTATTATAGATAGACGCTTCTTATACGTGATATATCATATATATATATATATATATATATATATATATATATATATCATATATATCTATATATCATATCTATTAGCTACTATATATTATTTATATAATATATTATGTAGGAGGATACAAAATTATGAGGCACTTCCAAATGTGTTGGAAACTTTAAATTTTGTACATATGTAGGTCTTGTGATAAAACTAAATTAAAAAATCGAAAATTAAAATAATGTGTGTTTTCTTGGCCGTTAAAAAATATTAACATTTAAACAAAAATTTCATGGTTTAGGTACTTTTAAATGCGCTACAATACTGAAAGTTTTTCTAACGGTAGAATTGACCAAATAACGAAAACGGGATTATATAAATTTGAAAATGTTTATTTATTCGGCCGTTAAAAATTCATAAATGTTATACAAATTGACTAATGTTTATATACTTTTGGTCGAGATAGGAAGTTGAAACTTTAAAGACACTTAGGGAATAGTGTTTCAGCGGTAATTAACATTGAAAATTACAATAAAGTTTGTTATTGTGGCTGTTAAAGATTCATAAACTTTCAACAATTAAATATATATTAATGCACAAATATGTGTGGTAATCGTAACAAATGATGAAAAACTATAAAATTTTAATAATTATTAGTTTTAGGGTTTGCTTTTACCCCCATATTTTCCACAGATAAAAACACGTAAATCAGTGCAGAGGTGCAAACTTTTGCGTTTAAAAATTATTTGTCGGCTCTCACATTTTATATTAAGGTGAGATAAAATGCTTGCAGAATACATACATACATATATACATCTCCGTGCCAAGTCAGTTGTTACGACGGTGAGTATTCTTGCAATTCTACGTTAACTTTATGTTCTGGGTACAAAAATCCTTTTCCATGGAAACAATAAATATGACATACGAATTTTGCGAAAGAATTTCCAATCGAAACTTCGCTCCTCTCTTTTTAGCATACGGATCAGAAATATGTCGACATCTTTTTAAATTTCTCATCAATTCTAACGAATAACGTTCGGTCGAGTCTTCTCGGCATAGCAACGGAACGGTTACTACGGACGACAGAGTTCGAGAGACGCCTTTTTACCCGCCATCTTCTTCCTCTCCGCTCAAATTCCCTCCCTCCCTCACAACAGCCTCCAATCTCTCATCCTTCTCCCATGTTTTGAAGCCATGTAAGGTCGTGGGACGAAATGGAACTGATGAACGACACCACGGCATTAAGATTTTTGGCAGTTTTTCAAGAATACCATGTTTCCAAGGAGATTTTGGAAGTCGAAAAAGGGAGAAATTCCTTCCTCTCCTCCTCCCCCTCCCCTCAGCCTCACTCACTTCCCTCTTTATCTCAAAGAGGACCCATCCTTCAACCGAATAAGCTGTGTATAAGTCTAGAACACGTTAACGTTGTTTGTACACGTAAGAAATGTGTGGCAATAAGATGTAGGTAGTTCTTTTTTTCTTCTTCTGCTTTTGTCGGAGGAGACATTATCATATCCCGTTTCCGACCTAAGAATCTTCTTTATTATATTTCGGAGTAGGACGGAGAATGAAAATAAAGGAAAGGAGGGGAGACATGTCTTGTCTCCCTTTGTTCCGAACGAACGACTTCAAAGGATTTTATTGCAAAGGGTATATACATAAGGGATTATATCTCTCAGATGCTTTTCTAACATGTAGTACTGCGGTTGTTTTATTCAAAAATTATATTCCATCGCTTCAAAGATTTCACACGCGTTCGCGTATGATGCGTACATGATTTACGCACATTGGAACAAAGAATTTCGCCATAAATTATTCTTCGCGTGCGCACGGCCGCGCCTTGTTGGAAAATAAAACAAAACTTCTTATATAACTTTCCTTAACTACTGCCAATAATTATTTCCGTCCTTTTTGGTGGCAAGAATATTCAAACTTTGAATTTTAATAGTGTAAAAAAAAAGCTTCAGATTATGATAAGTTAATGTTCTCGCGAGTGTCAAAATATTTAATACTTTCAGACACAATTAGATATGAGAATGTAAATAACACTTTTCTCCTGTTTGTTTTATAAAATTGTGCCAATAAAATTTTGAAAGCTCTGTACAGGATCAGGTATAAACTGCCGCAACTAAGGTGTGGCAAATGTGACGTTTGTAATAGGCGCAAAAATTTCACTCAAAATATGCGAAAAACATTTTTTTAAATAATTATTTGGCTGCTAAAATGTTAAAATTATTTTGATCAGAATGAAGTTGTTCTTTACTTCAGCAGAGGAAAAAATTATTCAACGATATTATTATTTTTTAGGCGTGTTAAGGAGCCGAATATTCAAGCTACAATTCTGCGTATTTTCCCGCCGTGTGAATCATTGGTGTACAATATGGCTACTAGCCCAAGAAATAGTTCAGATCTAAAAGTGTTAAACTACAGTTTTTTGATGGAGTATGGATATTAGATATAGTTTTTCGATGAATGATGTTTTTTTGTCATATGTTTGAATAGCAATGTGTGACTTTCTAATGATGCATATTAAAGTGAAAAACGTAAATATGCAGTTAAACGTTCCTTTATTTATCGCAACAAAAAAATGGAATTGTAAACTACGTAAGTGATAGTGTATGAATGAATTAAAAACAAAATTATCCAATCGCTTAAAATCCTAAAATTTTTAAAAATAAGTAAATAAATGAGGAACGAACAGCTCTGAAACTTACATAAGACAATTTTTAAAAATGTCTAGGATAACAAAATACAGTACTGCATTTCTCTTGGACAAAGGTTCATATCTACGAAAAATAACAAATGAAGAAAAAGTTTTCCGTATGTATCACCGGATTTTATTTTGTTAGATATTGAGAATAAGATGTGTATGTTTCCACCTTGATTCATCACAAATGTGGATTTCCGCAAAGTTACATCTAAACTCAGTTAATTATACGTAAAATTTCACATCATAGAAATTCGCCCGCTTGGACTTCGAGGAAGATACAGCCTCACAAGTACAGACTGAAATCGCTTTCAATTTTCCTTTTATTTTTTCGATAAAAATGCTGAAAACCGATTCGTTTGAAGATAGCACCCGAGCCGTCGAGGAGAGCAACGACATTCGCCTCCGTTGCATAAGAGTTGCAACACGTTCAGATGGACTGTCGTAAAAACCTCCGCGACCCCGTGAACTGGTTAGCCGCGGATCCACGAACCTGTCGAAGCGGCGATCGAGCGAACGGGAGACTTATCGTAAAGAAAAAAAATGAAAGCGGTGCCAACAAGCGACTCGGACGGTTAAGGACTTTATTTTTATTTTTTTAATGCTCGATAAAAATGCGTCGGGATCTTTGCTGGTAAGTCCTTCGCATAAAAACAAATGGCTTTTCACGTCTCGAGCTCCCTCCATCCCTCCCTCTTATGGTTACATCATGCTACGCTGCCATTTTCGCATCTACTCATCGCTGTTTCAAACGACCGTCATAAAACCGATGTTGGCCTTTAACATTTCAGGACAGACTCACTCGATGACTGCTAAAGCTCGCGCAATAGGAAATTGTGAGATACTCGCGAGCAAACGCGATCTAATGGGCCTACGCGTCCGAATGTGTCTCGTAAAAGGCGCGTGGTTTTCGAAAGATCGCATTATATTATCATAAAAAATAGAAATTATTGTTAAATGCGATCAACACTTTTTTTTACCGTAAAATTAACGATCAGATAATGTTTATATATTATATCTTCGTCCGCGGACGACATACGTGCGTAAAACAAAAAAAATCTATCGTGAATTTAACGAAATGGAATACTCGAAGCAGGACGACCGACGATGAAAAGTGTAGTATAATTACGGTGGCCATTTTTTTCTGGAGGGGAATAAAGGACACCCACTGAAAAACATAGTACCACCTGCCCGGTACTCTGCCGGACAGTCCGCCATCCACCTATATAATTCACCTAAAATAAATAAAGGACAAAAACGTGTTTTTGAATTCTTTTTTAATCAAAAGGACAACGCCCTAAAATAAAGGACGAATGGTCACCGTAAGCATAGTATTGCATAGTGTAGTTTAGTACTATAGTATTTATTTAGAGGTTCCTGCTGGAGAAATGTGGAGGCACTGTTCAAAACAGCTACGAAACTTGTAAACTCTTCCTTAAGTATCTTTAGCACTCAACTGCAGTGTTGGATACTTGAGTACTGGTGGTATTGCAGCCGCCATTCAATGGCGTTTCGAATAAAAAATATATTAAACTAATAATTAATTTCCGCGTAATTTATCGAGAAAATGAACGGAAAAAATTGAGTTTTAAAATAAAACAAGCGAGTTCACTCTACAGTTTGAATCATAAATTATCGAGTTAACTTTTGTTAACCATAAAGCGGGCTTAATTTACGAATCAAATATCGGTCAATTACCACATACGAGTGATATTTTTCGCCTTAATTGTGCATCTGATTCACTCAGCCGCATTATGCCTACAAGAGATAATTTTATCAGCACCTACTTTCAAAATAAATTTATTCTCAAATACCCCGGGTATTCGCACATTATCACCAAGCTCCTATTTAAAAATTAAGGGTTTAGTATAGCTTAATTTATAAGCCAAAAAATCGTTCCAATAGCATATATTCCAATTTTTCGAGTAAGCTAAAAGCGCAGGCTAAATGAAACTAAGAACTCCTGGGGGAAAAAAACGATTAAGATTGAGGAAAAACCAAATGAAACACCTGACAACGCCCCCGTCGAAATGACGTCGCCCGTTTGGCGTCAGAGGCGTGAGACACACACAATAGGCAGCTGAGCTCCCTCCCGATACCGTGATGAGGGGAGGGTGCGGGAAGGGGTAGTTTGCGCGTGTGCGTACGTGAAAGGGTCAGTAGAAGTGGAAGGAAGGAATGGGGGGAGGTGGACTGTGGTGTGACCCGGACACCCAATTCTTCCCCTTCCCTCCACTTCAACCCTCATTCGACCGAAAAAAGGAGTCACCATGCCAACTGCCGTCTCCTAACAACCTCTATCCTTTTTCTCCCCTCCCCCCCCCCCCTCCTCCAAACCTCATCCCACCCTCCACTTTTTCCGGGCAGACGACGACGACGGCTGGAGTCTGCGGCGCCTAGCAGGAGTGGCGGCGGAGTGGGCCTCCGAATTAAAGGGGTGTCTTTAAGTGGTAGAGATGGAGGGGAGTGAGAGAGGCGACGGGGAGGGGAGAAATAGGGGAGGGGTGGTGGGGAGGCGTGAGACTATGGAGGGAAAGGGAGAGACTTTTAGGGGTTTTTTTTAAAGGAAAGTATAGAGGCGTAAAGGGTGGTGATAATAAACGAAGCTACAGGGTTTTCGGCAAAGGGTAAGTTAAGAGTTCAAGTTATAACTCGAACCTGTTTAATTGACAGTCGACATTTTTCGTGAATTCTAACGAGATATGCGTATGTGTTCGATGCACTCTTCAAGATTTAGCTTTCATCTTAAGTTGCTCAAAGTAGTACCAATAAAATCCGTTGTTTTTGTCGTTATCTTGCGGAATTTATCCATTTTGGAGAATAAACAAATTGAACACTTGTACTTTTTCCACTTTCTTAATTTTAATATACAGATATACCTGTGTAGCGAAACCATGGTCGTATCCGTATATTAAAATTAAGAAAGTGGAAAAAGTACAAATGTTCAATTTCTTTATTCTCCAAAGTAGTACCGATAAGATTCAAGTAATATATTTCATTTCTTCGATTTTCCCCGTTTCGGAGAGAATAAATTAGAACTCGTCCACCGAGCTCATTGTTAAACTTTATCGGACTTGCTTACTGCATATATATACTGACCATTTACAATATTTTCCTTAAACAATAACGCTTTCTTCATGGCACGGATTTTTAAATTTGAATACTTAACTTCAACGCTTCCCTCGTCTCACTCATGTTGCGCTATATTAATAAGTTTGAGGCTCAAAATTCACTTTAAATAATTGCTAAAAACTGACATCCTCCCTCTGAATACTTACTTTTGCCGAACTCGTCTCACTGTCTTCTCGTTTGTTCCTCCAAACCTCCAAAAACAATGCGCTAATCAAACTCTTCTAATAATCCGCACACATTATTTTAAACCTTCAAGTAAAAAGCTTACATTTCAATCAATTAAAGCTAGAAATAATTAGTCATTCTAGTATCGACCACTATACATAATAACTAATTATATATCTAATATATAATATCTTAAATGAATTCTCTTTCAATGCGAAAGAATTACACATAACAACAGACTTTCATTCGACATACTGAAAGTATGCCTCGAAAGTTCGTTTTCACCATGGGCGTCGGCAGGGAGGGGGAGGCAAGGAGGGCACCTTCCCCCCTGGAAATGTGTAAAAAGGTTAATATTATATTAGATATTATTTTAAAACGTGAAAAACTGAACATGCAAAAAAACTTATCACGTTACGTACGGATGGCGAGAATTCTCGCCATTCAAACCTCACTTTATTGTAACAAATATCTTATTAAAAATATACTTTAAGTTAATTTCAAGAGGATATTCAGTACAGTAATAATATATAATGATTCAGTGGTGTGGATTTGTGGTAAGTTGGGGGCCGGTTACGTAAAATTTTTCCGGGTTGGGAAAAATTGCGTCCGCCCCTTGGTAATAGGCATTTTCTGTGTTTTGCCCACCCCTGCAAAATTTTCTGCCGACGCCCATGTATATTGGTGGGCTACGATGGGGGGGGGGGGGGTGAAAACGCAAAATAAACTATGAAAACGATCGTTTCTGATGGGATAAACATTGGCGTCGAATGGAGATAAGCGCAGTGAACTTTTTACGCGTGGGCGCCTCGACGAAATAGGTCGAACGCAGGCAATTAGGAAAATTCATATCGAACAAATTCGGAGAGTATGATTCGAATCAAATCACGCGTTCTCCGTCCTCGATGCGATCGTGTGGGTCGAAATCGATTGGTTTCAATTTAGGACGGGTGGTTCCAAATTGTCGATCGGGCCAAGTCGCGGTGGCGGAGTGCTTGGAGTGCTGGTCTTCGACGCAGCGCTCTCGGGTTCACATCCAACGGAGTTAGAATTTTAAGCAGGCTTTTTTTAACCTGCCAGTATAATCATATTGCCCGTCACACTCAAATGTCCGGCAAATTAAATTTACATCTACATAATACCCTGCAAGTCACCTTATTGGTGGATGGCAGGGGGTTCCCTAGTTTAATTTTGAGAGATTGTTCATAAGTTCTTCCCACGGTTGAAATTTAGAGACTCCGGGACATCCTAAAGTATGTAGTGGGGGTAACAAAAAACTCCCTTAATATCTTCCCTTCTGTTTAGAGCAGTGTTTCCCAACCTAAGGTCCGCGAAGATTTTGTTGGTGGTCCGCGGAGGTTTCCGAAACGTAGTTTTTTTTAGACCGCACCTTATATTTAGTTGATATTTTTGGGAAAAGTTAATCAAGTTTTACACTATCATAGGTATTTAATACTATATTAATGTCATTAACTTAAAGATTTTCCCACTCTTTCATATTTCCCGACTCCACCTCTCTGCCATCCATAACTTACACTTAATGATAATAGTATGAATTCAATTGATGTTCAAACAGAAGTTATTTGATTGCGTTTCATCTCACATATTAACCCTTCAAGAGAAATTTGAAAACTATTTCTCTGACGAATCTGACCCTCGCAAAGGTTACTTATGGGTTTTGGATCCGTTTTCTGATGATGATAACCAGTTGGCACTTGAAGAGGACAGTCACTAATTGATATAGCATCAAATGCCCAATGCAGAATTAAAAAAAATAACATCATACGACTCGAAATTTTTTTATAAAGATTAGAAATGAATACACTATACTGATTGTGAGTGAGAAGGCCTGAAGATTCCATTTAGCTCTACGTACCTATGTGAATCAAGATTTTCAGCTGTGGTCGCTACAAAAACAAAGAAAAGAAATCTTTTATTAAACCTGTAATCAACGTTAAGGTTATATCTGACTTCTTCAGCTCCAGATATTAATGAACTTATGAAAGATATTCAACACCAAGGTTCTCATCGATGCATTCATTTTTGTTCGTATAAAAATGAATGTTTTTTTGTATTTTACAATTCTTCTGTATTAAGTACATAGTTTAGAAATAAACTGCATTTTTGTAATATGTTTATTATGATGTTGTTTGTAAAACTATTTTATATTTCACGAATTTCTCCTACAACCGTTGAAAATAATTCTTTAAATAAAACAAAAAATAATCAGGCGCCCCTCATACAGACAGAAACGTGTGCAATATATTTGAAAAGGTTCAAATAAACTACGTAACCAATTAACCCCTTTTTTAAACGTAGTTACAGTAAGTACGTTAGTGTAAGTAATGAGGGGGTCTGCGGGGACTGGACGGTTGCTGAAGTGGTCCGCGGAGTTCAAAAGGTTGGGAAACACTGGTTTAGAGTCGTGTAAGTAAAGTTACAGCATTAATAGCCAGAAAAACACACCACTTCTTGGTAGCTCTCTTTACCTTTCAATTCGTCTTTCACTTTTTCCTTCCAGCTTTCCTTCTAGCATGTCTTTAATCATGATATCTCCTCTCAGTCAACGCCCTCTCGCCTTCCTATATATATATGCACATTATATATATATATATCATATGATCATATGATCATATGATAATAACAAATTTAATTTTGAAAGCTTCATTGGCATATATCGTTAAATTAAATTATCTCGTTTTGAATGCGACGAAAATGAGGGGATGAGGTCGAGTAGATACGTTAAGACGTGGAACACCCCCGTTAAGGACCGATATGCATGGATAATACCGTGAGTCACGGAAGGGGAGGCGGGAGGGGCGTCGTAAACAAACGAGCATCGTGAGGACGATGCTCCGGCGGCGGTGGCGGGATGCCTCGGCAAAAGAAACAAAATCAGGATCGCATCTCGGGAGATGGAGCAAACGAATACAAACTGTTATGGGAGCCAAAGGGTCAAAAGGATCTCTGGTTTCAGAGGAGAGGGAACAGCATCAGACGCTGCCTTGGCGAACTTTTATTTTTCTATGGAGTTTTTTTTCCTTCGATGTAATTCATCGCGGCATTTAATTATACGAGTTGGATAATTGATTTTTTTTAGAGCCGCGAAAATGATCCGTGATGAGTTATGCGTGACTGGGAGATACTTTACTAATTTTTTTATAAATAACCCCGCGTATACTTTTCCCAGTGTCAGGGAAATCAAGGCAGAAGTTTCTCTGTTCATAGATAATATGTACACGATAGAATGTGATTTGTTTTACCGTTCAATTATACTTGGGATTCCTAACCCGGTGCTCGCGAGGCTCGTCCGCTCTTTAGCAGTCTGGCCTTCGTCTTCTACGATGCTTAAAATCGTCCTTCCTAGCACCAGTAATTTAATTTATTTGTTTTGTTCGTAATTGTATTAAAGAATATTGTTGATGACCTTGCAGATGGTTCGATTATCTTTCATGTTAATTTAGTTGTTTACCCGCGTGCGTGCGTGCAGGGGCACGCCGCCGTGCCTAACGGCCCTCGTGTGCAAGTCTCTCATTTGCCGACCTTTTTATGCGTTCTTTACAAAAATTTTTTAAAACGTCTTATGGTTTGATAAATTTCCGTAGTCAATAAATATGTGAGAATATACGCAATATTATAATATAATTCGCATTACTGTTAAAAATACTGTCTGACGATAAATCGGCCGCCCCCGTTGTTTGGCCTCCCGTGTGCGTCGCACACATCGCATGCGTCACGTCGGTGTGGAATATCCGGAATAGGTGAGAATATGAAACTTGTGTATACATAAACGTGAAAGCATCAGGATAAACATAAGAAGCCTGGAATCTCCACGAAATAATTGATTTTTTAAAATAAAATTTCTTCCGTGGGAAATACATTGCTTCGCCTTGTATATCCATAACATTGCTTTATTAAATTAGTTAGATTAAGATCCAGACTTGAGACTTGGGCAGCTGCACTGCTAAAAGAACTAGGCATATTTTTCTCGGAGAGATATCGATATCCATGCAGAATAGCACGTTGGCGTTTATGATAATTCCTATTTTCGCAACATTATAGCGGTGTTCGCTTGATATTCCATAAAATAACTTGGTACTCGCCACACTGAAAAGTTAGGAAGCCGTGAATTACAATGGTTTAATTAAATCGAATGAGAAAATATTGAAAATCACAAAAACAAGGCTCGAACCCGTGTCCTTTATATTGGGAAGCAAATAATCTGTTTATCGCTTAACTGAGAATGAATTTTTAAGAGTTTCAACGCAATGGGAAATGCGAGATAGAGAGCAATCCGAGTATTTACAATTTTTAATTATATTTCCGGTGAGATTGCTAAAAATATGCCCAAAATGGGAAAATAAATTATCGTGGTTTATTTTCAATAATTAGTACATACAGCGACTTTCGGACATGTGCGAGGTGCACCTATTTAGTTGGATTTTATCGAGAGACAGGAGTACAAACGTTGGTAGGAGCATAAAGATCACCCCGTGGCGGATCCAAATGAAGGACAATGGGAACGATCGCTTCTTCCCTCCCCTTCCCCCACCCTCTCCTCCACATTGGATGATTCCATCACCCTCCAATGGATGCTTTCTTAATTCCGCGCAAAATACCTCGATTCTACCCTGCAGATTAGATTCACAGGACGAGTTCTGACAGGGCGGGAATTTTCAGTATCAAGTAACTTCAGCAGTGGCATATTCAAGTTGGAATAGGTGATTTGGAAAGTTTCTGTTTCGGCCCTTGGTTTTTTTAACGAATTACTATATTTTTTCATTTTCTGAATTAAAATATTTAGCAGGCATATTTTCTACCGGTGAGAAATAAAACTAAAAAAAAAAGGTAAAGAATCTTAGTTTTTTCCGCCGACTATGTCTCGTGCTAATTTTTCCATTTTAAAAAGAAATCGTGTCAACTTTGAATATATTAGCTCTTCCATTCTTAAATGCCAACGTATGTTTCTATAAATCCACGAATGTTTCGTGGGTTTATACGACAGAGTCGTCGTTCTCGATCGCCGCATAATTATTATCGTCGAGGTTGTTTGTCGGGTACAATAAAATACACTTTTTCCTTTTCTCTCTATCTCCTCTCTAGAATCTGTACCCGATCCGTTTAGATATTCATGTCCCCGCGTCTCCCCCATCGGCCATTCGAACGCAAAGGGAAATGCACCGGACAAGATTGTCACCCCGACGACGTTTCTTACTCATTTCTTTAAATTCAAATTATCGTTGAAATGCGATGAAATATAAAGGTGGAAAAAGTTATAAACTGTATAGGAGAATCGTTTTTTTTTTAATGCGTTTAAAGAGTCTTCGTAATCTTCTTACATCCCCATTGTCTCTCAAATATATGTGCAATGCTCCTCAACACGATTCTCGGAAAAAATAGCAGAAAATCTTTCAACCTCCTCGGCGGAATACGAATTTCTGCGCTCCGAACTAGTGGATGCCTAGGCGTAATTCAGTTTGAGAACTCGAGTAGAATGGTCAAAAGGATTAAAATCATTGGGAAAATGCGAAGGAAGTTCGGATTCCTTGGAGAGTCGCCGTTTTCCCGACTTGTGGAAACTTTGAGAGAAAACGTTTTCCACAGGTTACTTTGCCCTTTCACGCTCCGTGAGTGCGATAGGTATTGGTGGAATGCGAACACCTCCCTGACAAGTTAGGAAAGCGCTGCGAAACCAAATTCTTGCCACATACTATAGCTCTCATATGTAGTAACTTATCCTGAAATTTTGGTTTCTGTAGGTTGAACCGTTTCAGAGAAATCGCCTGCAGATATGGACGGACAGACAGACAAAGTTAATACATAGCTGATTTTTGTAAAATAAATCGCTAAAAAATCTAAGATTCAAACTGTAAGGGTACCAAATTCTTGACACATACTACAGTAGCTCTCAAATGTAATAACTTAACCTGAAAATTCTGTTCACTTGGTTGAACCGTTTAGGAGATATCACCTGCACAGACAGACAAAGTGAATACAATGCAAAAAAAATCGCTAAAAACGTGATCTTAGCTTTAACTAAATTTTTTCAATGTTACATTATTGATTGGCCAAAACGCACGCTTGTGTGCACAAGAGACAGTCAGTGACCAATACGAGCCTTCAACCGCATTTTTAATGAAGACAAGGTTTTTCGTTTAGTATAGCTAACGTGACATGAGAGGATTCAGGGGCCTTTCCAAGGGGAGGGTGTGGGGCGACCACCACAACCGCCCCTCCGCCCTCGTGAATCCGTTGTTTGCTAACGATCCTATATTCTGAGAATATCTACCCATGTCAGAATCTTTCTTTCCCTTGTCCTGCGTACCTAACCTGCAGCGCAAAAACAAGACATTTTGCGCGGAATGCAGTCGATGAAATCATCGTCCAAATTCGTAAAACAAAAGTGCGAACTTAAAGGAAACTGTCACACCATTATCGAGGGATTTGAAATGGATATCACTGGCAGACTAAAGACTGATTTCATTATTAAGGCTTCTGGAGAAATGAGTATAAGTAAGAATGTCTAAAAGAGGAGGTTACAGTATTAATTGAAGCACCGACGTACATAGGTAGAAAGGATCGTGACGCTAAAACACGTAAGATCGATTGTATCGAGGCTAGTTCTTTCCGAGGACAATAGAGAGGAAAGTCAAACCTGCGAGAGGTAACATTTAGATAGGTTTTGGTGCAATGCACCCCCTGCCACCCACTAATTTGACGAATTGCAGGATAGCAATTCCTGGATGGGCCACTGACTAGATCGCCTTTCTTCATGCAGATTTGAACAAGAGAAGGTGCAGCTTTTATTTTCAGTCAAACACGCGGTGCATAACACACCTAAACAAAGAGAATATTACCATCGGCCGACGACATAGAATGCAGAGTGGAGACATACGAGGGTCAAGAAGGTAAAGGATTGAGTGACGAATGGGTTTGTTTTAAGCGTCATAAAGGGTTCCGGAACCGGTGAGCGATCCTTTTTAACAGGTAGTAGCGAAGTTCCCGAGGGAGGTCGACCCAGTCATTTTCGAGGGCGAACATTCGAAGAAAGGCGTTAAGGTTGTTAAAGTAGCGGTCAAGGTATGCATGAGTTATAAGGCTCTGCGAAGGTGAGAAGATAAGAGAAACGAGAAGTAGTTTTGAGGTTTCGGAGAAATGTATACGTATATGGCAGTGGTAATGACAAACCATTACTCGGTTCAAAAGTACCAGGTTTCTCGAGAGTAAAGGCGGAATTTCGCATTGGTTATTTTTTACACCAGTACTTATATAGTACTCGTATGCAGTAACTGGAACAGATGAGTAAACGACTTATATTATAGAGAAAATTTATAAAGATAATAATGATCTGAAAAATATATAAACGTACTTGTAAGAATAGAGAATAAAAATATTACGTTCGTGTGACTTGGAAAGTATCTTCTTTTGCTGCTGCTAATTTCTGTAAAGTTTTTTCCAAAAAAATTTCAACGAAAAGGATAATTTATTCATTGACACCTCGTCCATGTAAACAAAGCATTTCAATTTTAAGTACCTATTTATGAATCCTAATTGTGTTGTATTATTATAAAGGTCTCTTGCTAGGACGAGGGCATCGAGAAAGTACCGCATCCTCCTATAATAGGGCGCGAGCAGATTTTTTTATAACTTTCGGTGAAAGATCTTTCGAAACTCGTTTCTACCATTTGCGCATTTCCTTCCTCTGTAATTCGATCGTAGGGACAGAATTCCTCGCATGACGTCAACCTCGGTTGTATCTCCAGACCGCGTACACTAACATTGTGGGATTCAAGTATTGCCACGTCTAGGAATACTATTACAATCCTCCGCCAGGAGCGAAATTGTTAGCGCAAACGCGTCTTTCTTTAGACTTCGCCTTTTTAGTTAGCTGTCAGGATAGTTAATAAGTTGAGAGAAAACGTTAGAACGGAAATGGGAATGCAAAATTTGAAATCGGGTATGGCTGAGCGGGATAGAATGTCGCGATTTAATTTGATTGCTCCTTGCTTCCATTGCGCGCTTGACATCCTCCGATGGAACAACAAATTATGTAGACTTAAATAATATATCTACTTTAACGAAAAATAGCGTTAATCCTTTTTTTCAAACTGTTTACATTTGGTAAATATAAAAAAATACCTAATTATTACATTAAATTATATAAAAATAATAAAATACCTCTATAAAACAAAAAATAACGCCAGTCCCGTTTTTCAAACAGTTTACACACAATAAATATTTTTTAAATACCCAATTATTACGTTAAATAATATAATAAATGAAAAATAATTTTATGCCTATTTTAAAATAATTTCGGTGTTTTCTTTTTATGAGCTTTTGATTCTGCATTCTCTTCAATCTTGTATTAGGTACTTGTACCATTCTTTTTTTTTAACGTTGCGACATTTTCCGTGTCTGCTGTCTCTTACGCTCTCCTCACTTATAAATTACGCCCACGCAGGCGACCTCAACACCATTTCTTTTGTTGTATTTTTTTTAAATAATCGTTTTCTCGCATTTCCACTTTGACGTCTAAGCCGGGCCATTTCCCATCTTTGGACATCCACTAACCAACGGGTTTGGATAAAGAGGGAGGGTGCGTAGGGAGAGGATTTTCATACTAGATGCGTCATTCCTCGCGGAATGCCGTCTGCCCGTGGACGCGCGTGAGTCAAAAGGGGCGAATGAGGCGGAGTGGTTCGGTTCAATGTCTGCTCCGCTCCCGGAAACAATGGGAGCATTGACGAAGCGCAGCGATGGAAATATCTCCGACGTTTTAATTAAAGGACTCGCAGCGAGTCATAATGAGAGCGAATCGTAAAAGGTTTTCCGCGAGGGCTGTGAGATAAGGCTCTTCGCTGGATTGAAACGCCCGTGCGTTTGTTCCGGTTATCTTCTCCCCTAAAATGCTGCCTTATTGGAGCCAGGTCGGTCGCAGTTATAGTCTGTTCGCTTTCTTGACCTTAATAGAGCAAGTAGCCATTCCATCCCTTCCATCGACCCTCGCACTTTCGCGCGGGAGGACAGATACCCAATCACGAACAGCAACAGCAAGGAAACGGCGGTAGAAATGGCAACGCAGACCGATGTGAACGCTTCGAGAGCCAGAGTAACACTGACAATGAGTTCCCCACACTACCTTTCCAAACGAACCGTCTCCTATTGACTGCTGCTAAGTGGCGTCTTCAAGGTCAAGAGACTTAAGATAGTGAACAGACTATAAAGTATTTATGTTCCAAAAATGCAAGTGGTCTTGCTTTTACAAGTCTGTTCCAGCTCTCGCGCTCAAGCAAATTAGAGACGTAAGCGAAGGGCCGGTGTAAACGAGCTGAAAATTTGCTGCCCCTCTGGTAAGTAGAGAAAATAATTAACCTCTTTTATTGATGGAAGTTTAAACTTTCATCTGCAAGATTATCGATGTATTATAGTTATCGTATTTTTATTTTTGCCAATCTACAGCAAGTTAGGAAAATACTGCGAAAATATATATTACACGGCGGTTAAAAAAAATAAATTTCTTCCATTGGACGTCGTTTAATATTAATGACATTATATTATAGCCCTACTAGCAGAATTTTCCGTTGAATTTCACCGGATTTAGTGAAGCTACTACAGCACAACATACAAACTCTTTCAAATAAGTATACTTTTTAAATTACAATTAGCTTTTCTTAACAATTAACCATATTTGCTTCTAACAATCCGTTTCCGAGCCTATTGCATTCAAATATAACGATAATTTTATTTCCTATCATATTACTTTCGCCAAATCCAGCTTCATTTCTTGTGTAATTATGCCTTGCTGAAATATTTACTTTTATGTCTTGTAAGCAAGAAACCCTTGAAAAAGCAATGTACAGTTGTCCAGGATTGAACACCGACTCCTGTAAATGTACAGCAGATACGTGAGCTTATTTACGTTAATAAACATTATAATGTAAAATATAATGATTTTACTTACAAAAAAATGTAAGATTCCAGTATTCAATAGATGAAAGAAGGTTCAATTACTTTCATCAATAAACGCTTCCTGAATAATAATCAGTATCTATTTACGTTGCTATCCATAAACATCAATCGTTTAACGCGACATTTCAAAATTTTTAAACTGGCATTTTATCTACTCTGACAATTACAAATTTCGCTAAACATAAATCAATCGATTAACATTACTGTGATGTGGTTTAAAAAGGAAGCAAATTATTGTTCGCAAAATAGAATTTTAAAAAATTAATAAATCAATGATGAATTGTTGAGCTCGCTTTATCGCTTGAAACGATCCGAAGATAAAGGTAACCTGATCATTTTTAATGACGTTAATAAACAGATATCGAAATAACGAGTAGCCCATCACCCCTTCTGGTTTATATCGATTTCGGCACTCGAAACATAGCGTAAAGTCGATTGCCCAAAAAGATTATATATATATACATACATATATACTACGGAAGAGGAAAGGTAAATGAGGATATTTAGGGCAACTAGGTGTTGAAGGAAACCCAGTGAGCCCTACCGGAAGGAGGTGTTGGAGAGACACATTTATAGAAGTTATTGGAGCTTTCGGGATGATCCCTTCGTCAGGGATATGTGTGTGTGTACAGTCGAGCTTCTATAAATCGAACGTCTATAATTCGAATTTTCCATAACTCGACATGAATTCATTTTACAAGAAAATTTCTTTCTCGAGTAATTTTTCTTATGCAGCTCGAATTTTCTATAAATCGAATATTTTTTGTTTCTCTTGAAGCTCAACCTATAGAAGTTCCACTGTATATGTAGTATGTGTGTGTATATATATATATATATATATATATATATATATATATATATATATATATATATGTGTGTGTGTGTGTGTGTGTGTGTGTGTGTGTGTGTGTATGTCTCTCTTGTGCTGACGAAGGGATCATCCCGAAAGCTCCAATAACTTCTACAAATGTCTCTCCAACACCCCAGCGGCTCTCCTTCCGGTAAGTGCTCACTGGGTTTCCTTCAACACCTAGTTGCCCTAAATATCCTCATTTACATTTCCTCTTCCGTAGTAGGTATTTATATACATCAGTGAATTGAAAAAGGCTGATGATGATATATATATATATATATATATATATATATATATATATATATATAGGTATATGTGTGACAAAAAATAACACAAAATGGAATTTTCACTTTGTGTACTTTTCGCTTTCTTTCTCTCTCTCTCTCTCCCCTCCCCCCCCCTCTCTCATAGAGTTCAAAGACCGACCTTTCTTATTTTGCATCAACCCTTTGTGGAATCAGTCACTAACTGTTTCAAGAGAAGGAAGGTAACGAGACACTCCCTTTTACCCCCTTCCCCTCCCCTCCTCCCCTCTCCCCCTCCCCCAACTCTTCCCACGGGCTTCTCCCTCAAGAGAACATCGCCTTTTCTCTCTCTCTCTAACTTAAGAAAGCACATGACTCTGCTCCAGCAGAGCGTCGCGATACCGGACCTCCGGGAGGTTCACACCTCCTCCTCCGGGAACTCCTCTGCCTTCTTCCCTCCCCACTTATCTTATTTCAGATGCGTGTACATTCAAAAGAGAGAGAGAGATACACACCCCAGAGCGACACCAACCGGAGGCGATGGCGGGAGCCGACGAAGGGGGCTGGAGTTGAGAAAAGGGGTTCCGCGCGACTGTCTCCCTCCCTCTCTCTTTCTCTCTCCCTTTTTCACGTTCTCTTCCCCCTCTCGCACCCCTTTTTTTCCTCTCCCCTCGTGTCGGCGCCAGCAATCCTGGAGCCTACCACTAATGCCTCTCTTTCCCTTCCCCCCCTCTCCATGCCAACCCCCCTGGTTTTTCTCTCTCTCCATCTCTCTATTCAGCGCCCCCTTGAAAACCTTTCTCTCCCCCTTCCTCTTTTACCTTTGCCACTGCAGGGTTTCCCTCTCTCTCCCTCTCCCTTCCCTATTCCGTCCCTCTCAGCTCTCGCACGCTTTCTCCCCAAAAACCCAACCTAGGACTCGTCGGACGATGGTTTCCTCTTTGTGAGACCAAAAACGCATATGGGTTTTCTGTACGGGCTTTTTTTTTCTGAATGGCGATTTTTTTTTGTGGTGTGGACGAGAGCGAGTGCTAGGTTTGAAAGATTTCGATCGTTATTTTTTTCGGAGAGGGTCTATTTTGTTCTTTAATTTATTTTGTTTGTTTATTTGACGTAAGCTTAACGGATATTGCAAGGTAGCCTTTCTTTACGATGAGCTGATTGACGGTGACAATGGCGGTCGGAAGGTTACCTGCCAACGTGTTGATTCACACCTATGGATTTAGTATTGTGAGTCAACCACGTTGCCCATCCCTGCAGAAAGGCAGAAAAACTTATTTTTGTTTGAGTGAGCTGTAATTTTAGCGGAAATTTGGTTTTTGTCATTTCCAAGGCAATATATATTAAATAAATTATTATCATGCAGTTACATCAGGGGTTCCCAAATCTTATACGTTGGTGATACCTCCTTAAGGGAGCCGATTCTATCGCTGGCCCCTTAAAACCCCATCCATCTACCAATAAATATAAAAATTCAATGGAATATTTAAAGAAAGCCAGAATTTTTGTTAATATTAATAATGCAGTTAAATTAAAACAAAATATTACATATATACTGTTCCATCTTCGCAATCTCCAGTTTCAGAACCGCTGAGGTAATCCATTAATTTAATTGTACAGAGAATATTAATGAAAGATTTAAGTGATTTATTAAAACAGAATTCAAGTGTTTTTACTAGGACAAGAACTAATTCAAATAAATTCCATGAATGTGCATACATTTTTTTATCATAAACCTTCTTGGCCCTGGAATTAGCAACACTATCAGCTCACATATTTGGATTTTTAATCTCAAATCCGAATTTATAGGCATAAATAATGCATTTTGTGTAATGAGCAAATATAACCAACGAAAAGAGGTGATCCTTCTACAGAAAAGCATTATTCATTGTTTTATTTTCGGTTCCTCCGTAAGTTTGGGCAATTGCTAATGAGCAAAAAATGTCCAAAGTGTGGACTCTTTTCGTATGTTTGTTTGTGTACCGGACTTTACACCTTCTCAATCCTTTGGGAGTGGCTCAAATTCATCATCTTGAAGCTATTTCCGTTACGATACCCACTTTCGTTTTCGTAGCGCAAGTTACTCAAACAGTGGGGCGCGAAAGTGCCTTCAGGCAGAAAATGAAATGTAGAAAAAGTTATTTTAAAAAATCGAAACATTTTGAATTAATTTTTCCAAAGTGATAAACTTGTGACTAAAGTAAAAGTAAAATATCAGTAAACTTAAAAATATTTTTGGAGAGGATGTGGTTTATGTTTTTGTTATGGTGGGGCAAAAGTTTCTTGGCAAAATGGTTGGGCGTATGATGCAAATGTAAGCCAACGTAAATAATTTCTAAGGCTCTCCATGAATCTAACATATGCCATCATTTATTTGCTGAAACTAAACTTTTCAGCTTCATCATATATATTAATAAGCTGAAGTGTAAGTGCTCATGAATCGCATGACACTTAACTGAAAAGTGTGGCTTTGGATTTTTCATTAAACATTGCCAACTCGTTTTTCAACTAGGTGTTCAGAATTGACAAATATTATTAATCTAATGCTTTAGAGATTTCATCATGGACTAAAAAAGCGTTAGGTTTCTCACATGAATTAAATGCTGTGTGTATATTTAAATGAACATTTAATTGTGTAGAGATAATGTGTCAGGTATTAATTTATAATCTGTCCTATAAGTTACACAACGTCTAATTAATATAAAAATGTTAAATGTATTTCAAAGCACGTGAGTTTTATCACTTTGCTGATTAAAAAAGGCAACGAATATATCCTCTACTGAGTTATTAAGTCAGTATATGTTTCAAGCTGCCGCAAAACATACATGCAATTAAACGGTACCACTTTCCTAAATTCAAGCGAATGAATTACAGCGTCATGCTTCATCTTCAAAACAAATAAATCTTGCATAAAATATGTCTTAACAAACAACGCGAACTCAAGCCATTAATTATGTCAACTATTTGAGGAGCATGAGAAAGTGGACCCCATAGCATCATAGGACTAAAATTAATCTTGGCGAGGTTTGGAAAAAAATATCTTCGTCATACAATTTATTAAGATATATATTAAAGCCCTTTGTTCCTCATATTGCTATGGGGACTTCTTTTTATGCCTATCCCATTCTCAATCACCAACCAAAGATGGCAGTGCGGTATGGCAACACCGAAGACCCATTTTGGTTCGAGGGCCGTTCGACCCGCCATTCCTTGCTTCTCTAAGGGAACCTCATTACTCACCGTGAACTGAAATATTTTTAATCGTAGGAGAGAGAGATAGAGAGCGTAAATAAACTCGCGTGACTTGATTTAAAAGAAATTTAAAGGTTTTAAAAGTGTTCTATTTCAAGTAGAAATTCTAGTCGAGACGTTAAGGGAAGTCAATGCACCGAAGGCATTAAATGCGTTCCTCTCTTGTCTGTCTGTCTCTCTCTTTCACTCGCGACCTCATAGCGCAATAGCACTCTCCCGGAGATGACAAAACACGAACGAAAAGACAGCGCAGATACTCCCATAACGTATCCTATTCCCAAGACTCATTCACGTCCCCAAAAAGGGCTACACAGCCACCCTCCCTCTTTCCCTCTCTCTCTCTCCCTCTTTCTCCTCCTCTACCATCACGGCCCACACCACCCCACCAGAAACCCTCGCGCTGACGTCTCAACAATCCTTCCTCCCCCTCTCTTTCCATCCCTTCACATTTTTTTGTCTTTCCTCTGTCGCCAGCCTCCCTTGCCGACACAGACACCACTCACCCCTTCCAAAGCATCCATCCTCGTTCTTCAACCCCCCTTCCCCCCCATCTCCCACCCTTTCCGTTTCACCCCCATTTCATACAGCGAAATCCCAATAGCTTTATACAGGCACCGCATATCCTACACTCCCAGTTTCTCTTCACCCTCCCTCCTCCTTCTCCCCCCATCGCTTAGAAACAGTCACCCCGAACATCCCTCGCAATATCACAATTCGTGGATTTTTCTCCATCTCTTTCTGCCTCTCTCTCTCCCTCTCTTGGCAGTGTCCGAGAATTTTTCTACTCACCCCTCTCCACACTCCCTATCTTCGTCCCCTCCCCTTCTCCCTCTCTCTCTTTCTAGAGTCCCTCTGTCGGGACGTTTTGAAAAGTAAAGTTGCAATGAAATGTAATCCGTAATATGGATGGCAGCAAGAATCGACTGTTATGCATGGATTGGGTCCAAGAATCTTGTTTGTCGTTACAGCCTTAGGCGCCGACTTGGGAGGGGAGGAGAGGGGGGAGGCTAAAGGCTCCGTATCCTTCCGCCCTCTCTCCTCCTCCTCATCTTCCTCCGCCCACTCCTTTTACCCCCATTTCCCTTCCGTCCGGCTCCTTCTTCCTCTCTCAGCTGAAAAACTTCGCCCGGAATGACTCGTGTAACGTTCCGCATCCTTCGATAATGTCATTTGCCTAGTCGACCGTGGCGAAACAAAGGCCATGTTCCCTTTTAAATGTTTTTTTTGCTATGAATTGTATGGTTTTAGTTTTTGCTACGTTCAAATTCGGCTCAAACGGAGTTTTTTTGCAGCCAAATATAGAATTTAACGTATTCGTCTGTGAGTACCGATAAATAACCTTGTCCTGATACGCTTGGATAATTATTTGGACAAGTTTGTAATAAGTTTCGCCACTTTCAATACAGACATATAAAATCTAGCGTCGGAAACAAGTATCACGATAGCGAACAACGATATTATTTCTGCAAGTCGTTTACGTAAAACATATCACTCTTCCGAATTACAGCAATGTGTACGTTTTAATATTAGCTATATCTCAAAAGTTAGCATAAATATTTTTTTCCCCGGTTTCTTTGTGATTTCTGTGGTTCCTACAAACTTTCCAGGCTCTATTTTAAATATTATTTTCCAAACCTTGCTTATGTGGTGAATAAAAAAGGTAAAAATAAATGTTTCCGCCCGGGATCGAACCGGGGACCTTGCGCGTGTGAGGCGCACGTGATAACCACTACACTACGGAAACTTGATAAATTTGAGAGGAAGTTCACATGAACAATGCAAGAACCAGTTTACAGGGCTATTTGCAGACGTAATAACCCACACACACACGAAAATAACACATTTCATTTTGAATGCTTCTCTAACATCTATCCCTCAATTATGATCTTTGATGTTGAGTCCAGATTATAACAAGTGGTAGTTGATATATAGTGACAACCTAAGTCATAATTTTATGATTTT
Source organism: Uropetala carovei (assembly GCA_036926305.1). Taxonomy (NCBI): domain Eukaryota; kingdom Metazoa; phylum Arthropoda; class Insecta; order Odonata; family Petaluridae; genus Uropetala; species Uropetala carovei. Next base: position 1,370,379 of record JAXCHB010000259.1, on the reverse strand, counting down.
TATACAATGGGAGCCACAAAATAATACAAAAAATTGTCTATGTGTAAGGGTCTCATAAAAATACTTTGGTTTACCCGATATGGATGGGGGCTTATATGAAACGGACGGTTTTAAGGTTTATTTTTGGCATGTGAATTGATTTATTAATTGCTGTAGTTGTATTGAATTTATCTTATTTGTATTCTAGCACATTAAAATTGACGTTATGATTTTTCGTGTTGTATAGTAACAATAATTATTGCAGGAGATGGCGTTTCTCGGGAGGATTTTGCACGGAGGAGACAATAAGAGGACTACGCGACTGTTAATGTAGATGCGAAGAACGTTGTGTGGTGAGTAACAGATGTCAGTGGCTATCGCCAATCTCCCTCCCGTTGAATGTATGTACCCATTGCCCTCGACTGTATTATTCCTTAAAGTCATACCGCTCCAAATTCTTTAGATTAGTAACATAGGGCAGTAAGTAGTAAAATTCTGACAGGAGAAGTGATTTTCAAAGTAAAGGGTCGCCGGAATGGCAAATTAAACCCCCCTACCCCCAATTGGAAAGTTTTTTTTGCATCCTCCCTGGCCATGTATTGATTGCTTATATTTATCTCAATAATAGTGTTAGTAGCACCTGGCATGTTGGTAAAAAAGAAAGCAATATAAAACTTAAAGGCTAGCAAATAAGACTATAGGATTATCATTGATGAACATGAGAAAAAATTGTTTCCGCCCGGGATCGAACCGGGGACCTTGCGCGTGTGAGGCGCACGTGATAACCGCTACACTACGGAAACGCTTATTGTGGTCGTATTAGCTATTGCTCCTGTTTTCTACCGAACGCTTCGCGCTTCCAAAGCCCTTTGTTGCTATAACAATGTTATTTCACCTTTCGTATTATACGATATGGTGAATAAAAATGATAGAATCTCAAATTTCTCTTATATGGTTCATCGTATGAAGAATATGTAGGGTGTGGCATGAAAGAGTCGCTTTATTACTAATTTTAACTCGAAAAGCTATGAAAAATGAAATATGCTAACAATACGTTTTGAAACTTTTTCCAAAATTTTAGTTGCGTCCTATACACGGATATTTACTGCAGTAATATTAATTTAGACGGACTAATATTTGAATTCACATTTTCTTAATTTTGCAAAATGGTTTCCGTTTTGTAGCGGTTATCACGTGCGCCTCACGCGCGCAAGGACCCCGGCGGGAAATAATTTTCCAACTTTAACTTGAAATTAAACATATTTATTAATTCACTGTTGTGAGTTTTTATTTTACAACGAGGTTTACGAGGTATTATTGGAAATTACCAAGGAAACATAAGAGGGGAATTCTCCTTATGTAAAAAAAAAGTCTTTTGTTATTTGCCACCCCTAAAGTAAATTCCTGATCTCGTACGAACATTCTGCGTTTAATAAATAGCGTCTTTGAAAATTTTCCGATTTGCGCTAGGAGGAGGTGCATAAAATCCGCGTGATCGATAAATAATAATGCTCACTTTGGAAAGGATCGTACCACCCGTGAGGGAAGCTCACCTGCGGAGAGATAATTTGTGCAGCGAAAGAGAAACTTTCCAAGCAAGGATGAGATTGGATGTTGTAAGGAGACGCATTCAATAAATCAAAGAGGGACTAGGAAGAATAGTTCTGAATTCGGCGAAGCAAGAAGGCAAGCAGATTCCAAGGAAAGTCTCTTTATCCTTCCGCAGCAGGACTATCAATGGAGCGGAATCGATAGCGCGGTGCATTTAGAACGCAACAAAAGATTTCGACGCTTCGCCGAGTAGCTTTAGCAGTCGATGCAATCCGGCTTAAAACACAAAGATAATGCATATCACTCGGGTCATCGCACCAACATTATGGTACTCCGGCAGTGAGGCGGGAGATTTTCGCGAATTATCCGGTCTTATTTTACGCGAAAATAATTAAAAATAGAAATACTCTAGAGAGATTTCAACGCGAGATTGGGAGAGAGCGCCTGTAAAAATCGCCATTAGCGTTAAGTTATGCCGAAAATTTAGCGCTTGATAGAAAATGGATAAAAGGAAGATTTGATTTGATTTATCTTTAAATTTTAATAAAAGTTTAGTTCAAATCGATTTTAATTATAAAATGTGAATAATGTGGTCAAACGAATTTATTCTTCCAAACCCGCGTGTTGCTAGTGATGAATGCCCGTCTCGTTAACTTGATGCAGCGAATTTTATTGTTAGCCTCCGCAGGACGATGACGAGAAAGGTGGAATTTTCAAAAAAAAGATACAAGTAGGGAGAATGGACGCATAACATATATCATAGATTAGTTGAATTTCGAAGCGTTGCCGCGTTAAAAAAGTCTTAGGAGTTAGTCTTGCTAAAACAACTATCAGCGAATATATTTATTCTACTTAATTTTTTATGCCCTTTCCGCTTTTACGAGTTTTATATATTATTTTACATTTAACAGTAAAAATATCATTTTCTTTGTTTTTGCAAATATGATGCCACTTCCCGTGTATGTTTCAATAAAAAGTCTCATGAGCTAAATTTCGTCAAATTATGCATAGACTCTTTGTGAGCCAAAACAAGGAAGTGATAAATTCGGAAGAAGAATCAGGAACCAGGAAGTGGCTTTCTTTTATTATTAATATTAGGTACTTACATAAAAATTGTCGAAATTCTTGAAAACGACATAATCACATACACAGAGATCAGCAGATTGTTAAGATTTAGAAAGGTAAAAATAATTACTGGAAGTACTGTTTTAAGGAAAGTTAAACGCGTTTTCCATTTCCATAGTTACCGCAAAGCCCATGGCGGTAGGGTGTAAAGTGAATCATACGGTAGGAGAATAATTGTTGTGGAAATGATTAAGAACCAACATCAAAGAGAATCATCTTCGGAAATATGATTCGAAAATATTGCAGTTATTTATACAAACCAAAGTAATAAATTCGTTCACAAGACGATGAGAGTTTCAAGTGAGAAGACCTGATCTTTGGATCCCGTATCGTAACATTTTTTATTGTGGACGTTCACGTTGCTGCATATTTCCGTCTATCGGCGGCGGTGTTTTTAATTTCGCAACACTCGCGGTACTTTAACGCAACGCTCTTCGCGTAGTTTTATACGAAAACGCTCCACATCGATAAATTATATGCGGACATGCGAAAGTAGGCGCACGACGTTGTTTTCCAAGTCCCCGTCAATTTTTCCTTCCCTTCGGAACAAGCCGGCGAAAACAAAGCAAACGAATCCGTTTACAAATGTCTCTTCCTTTGGCGGCGTTTCACTTCTCATCAAAAGACAAAAGCGATGACCACCACCGCGACGTAAAGAAAAAAAAACAGGAGACTGTCATAATGGAAAGAAAAGATAATGACGTAAAGAAGTACTAGTGCGGTTCCCGAAAACCCGAGCGCGGACGAAGAGAAGAATTTGCAGCGGTTGGCTACAAAAAAAAAACAAACGAACGCGAAAATAAAGACGTGCCAACCAAGTCGTCCTCTTTCTTTCCGAAACCCTTAATCAACAGACATTGGAGACCGTGTAGACGTAGACAAAAAAACGAAGGAAATGATGGGAGAGTCGTCTGGAATAATAAGGGTGGCTCCTTTTCGGGTTTTTTTCTCAGCGCGGGCCACCGAAACGTCTTCCAACGCTCCATTTTCGAGTAATTGCTAAGTAATTTCGCGGTGAGACGGATAGGCTGTCGCCATAGTAACGACAAATGCCTCTCGTGATCGAATTTTAACTCAGGCTGCGGTAGAGTTTAATGCTGACATCGAAATACTATCATGCAAACTGTTCCATTTGAAAATTTGCTTTCGAGGCAGCATCAGAAATATTTTTATGGATACTTTCAAGTACAGAGTGTCCAAGAAGTCTCTGTGCACTTCCTTAGTATGTATTACACATAATAATAATAATAATAAATAATTTAGTGATCTAAAGCATAGTGACATTTTGGGCACCTTATATTTTCATTTTAACATTTATAAAGCGAATAGTTTGTTTTTTCAATGTTTTAATAAATTTTTAATAACGTAGTAGGAAATCTATTGTAGTATACAGGTTCTTTTAGCGCAATTTCTGTAGAATTGAACGGATGGATAAGACTAAATATGAGAATGATAGATTTACGGAGTTCGATGGCCCCGTGACCGCTACGGAACCGTTGAACTCGTCACCATCTCCGTGGTATTTTTCATTTATTGAAAGCTTTATTTATATACATAAAACGATGCCGATGCAACCGGAAAGGGAGTCATAACTTCCACATTGGCACCATATGATGGCCTTATGGGCCGCTGTTAAAGAGTCTGAGAGTAATAATAATTAGATATTCTATCAAGAAATTTATACTTATATTCCTGAGGACGCTGAGTTTACCAGGAAAATAACGTGAACAACAATAAGGGGAAATTTGATCGTGTTGATGATCATCTTAATAGTCTCAAAAAATAATTTCAATCGCTACCTTGGTAACCGCCGAAATGGTATGGTATTGTTGAGACATACGTACTATGCAATGAAAATCTCTATATCAGCTTAGGAAAAAATATATCATCCTAAAAACCTACCAACTTTTCCAAGTACAATTATTTATTCGTTTCACAACTGCGACACCCAAACTTTACACCCTAGAGTGTTTTGGAGTACAGTGATGTTGAGGTATCTTTAATGCACGTCTTGCACGTGTCGTTCGCTTTAACCCCGCAGCACTTAAGGCCAGGGGCCAACGGAAACAAGCGAGCTGTAGCCTTTCGGTCAGGTGCGAACACAGAGGCGCCCTCCTCCCGGAACACGAAACCTAAAACGATAACTCTTCCCTGGCGACGTCGTTTCGTAAAACAAGATATGACATTCCTTTTATCACCTTTAAAAAAAATGAAGATAAGAGACCACCTAGTATATTTCCGACACCCGCATCTCTCCTTCTCTTCCTTCCCACGGGCGCGAGGACCAAACTCAACAACAACAACAAGCTGGGAGCCTTTGCCTCCTCCTCTCCTCTTCGCCCTCCCTCCCACCCCCCTAAAAAACCCGATCCTCTCTTCCTCCTTCCCCCCCCCCCCCCCCCCTTCACGTCCCCCTCTCCAAAATCCTCCATCCCTTACCATGCGAAGCACCCAGCACCTCACCCTCGAGTTCCATCTGGCGGTCAACGGAGGCGCCACGCGCTTCCGCTTCCGGTCTCAATGCGAAACCATTTCTGGCGCCGGCGAAAAGCTTTCCCCACCCTCTTCCTCCTCTATGGAGCTGGGAGGCGCCTGCCTTCCTCCTTCCTCTTTCTCCACTTCCAATCCCCCCCCCCATCTCATTCCACTCCCTCCCCAGCCTCCCTTCCCCTCCCCTCGATCAGCTTCCCCAAACATCACCCACCCACCGCACGCCCCTCATATCTATCCACATAGCCATACTCTTCCCCTCTCTTGCAGCAGCCTCCTGGCCACCACCCTTTCCTCCTCCTCCTCCTCCTAATCCTAAGACGCCACCCACTCTTCCGCGCCATCCGACTTCCACCATGGCACAGTCCGACCGGCGGGCGCCTTCCGCCATGTTGGAATGGAAAAAACCGCAAACACACATAACAGACACACGAAACTGTTACGTCTTTTCGCGTATGCAGCGTGGACAATTTTTTCTCTCCCCCTCCTCCCTCCTTTTATCCCTCTCTCACGATCTTATTTCCTTTTGCGGTGGCAACTGCAAAGAGGTTATAAATGTGTGTTTTTTAAATGGATACTCCTCTAATTTTCCCCGGAGTAAACAACTTTTTCTCGGAATTCTTTTTGCGAGCAGTCTGTGTGGACCCGCGTGTGTCTGTCTGCGGAGAATAAAAAACAAACAAACAAACAAATAAGAGTAGTCACTTGTTCTTTTCCTCCTCTAGGTCCCATTACCCTTAGGGAAAGTTGTATTTAAGCTTTAGACAAATTTCACGTAATAAATGTATTTGTTTTTAATGCGGCGATTGGGCTATTCCGCGTGTCGTAATTCAACAACGGAAACGAATAAAACTGAATGTTTTTTTGGATGCTGTTGAAGTAGTGAAGTTTCCACGGCAACGCTCCCGACACTTCAGTACCATGATGTGTGGGAACTATACCAGATCGGTTAAAATAATATTTAGCCGCGTTATACTCGTATCCAGTAAACACGTTTATGGTCGATCTTTCTGTGAATTTGTATTTGGTTTTCAAGTCTCAAAAATGCATGGTTCATCTTCGGAGCTGCTTCCCAACCCATAGGTCGCACTTATCTCCATTTGTGTTTCATCGTTGCTTCTTCTCTTAACATATACGAATACGATTTACTTCTACAAATCGGAATGTAATTATAAGGACACAATATTCGTGTGTCGATGCGCAGCGTCATCGCCAGGACGCTGTGATACGTCAATTTACTTAGGAATGCTACGCGGTTTCCCCGTTGATTGTCTTATGACTTTCCCCCTGTCAAGGGGACCCGTACAACAAAGAAGCATTTCAGTAAACAAATATTTGTATTTTGACATAAGTATTAACTTTTTAAGACAGCTATTTTTTGTGAATTATTTTCAACTATTCCAACTCGTAGGTCCCCGATGTTGTATTTGTTTTTCGTTTGTCGGAAGATTGCAACGTTTAATTGTTTTTAGTGATAGTAATATTTCTGGTCAGAATAAAAATAATGTTGTTGGCTAAAAAAGAATTATATGACGCACCAAAAAATATTTTGCACCGAGGCTCCAAGAAGTTTGCTGCGCCGCTACCGGTTGTGTATTTATGCCTGCATACACGGTTAACAATACGTTACCCGTGTGTGTATTATTACCTTAATGACCAATCGACATTTCTATGTCTGTGATTGATGTACTTTTCGAGTGTCCTCCTTAACGATCAGCTGCGGCTGGGGATTGCAATCCCGGGATACCGAGATCCCGCCAAATATCCGAGTCCCGAAATCCCGGGATTTTTGTCAAGGAAATCTCGGGATTTACAAATATTTAATATTAGTAATTTTTGCGCTGAGATTCGCAGTTTTAACATATCAATGGTTCAATTCTATAGCGAGATTAATCTGAAAATATCATTATAGTATTTATATTAAATGCAATTTATGGACCACATAAAAAAGGATATGAAGTGTTGAAGTTATGAAGAAGTTAAAAGACTGGCAGGAAAGAGAGATAAATGGAAAGCTAATATGAGGCAATAAAGAATGAAGGATTTCACTTGATACTGTTACCAACCAATCGCAGGATTGATAAATATTTTTTAAAAATTAATTGCTACTAAAGAATTATCCGGCATTGTTCGGCTTCAAGCTTATGTATAAATGAACCGAAAAATTTTTGTTAACGGATCCTTGGCTTCGTCATTCGGATCTTTCTCTGCTTCTATACACCAAATTCGTTGGTCCGACGACTTCCGTCAAACATCGTTTTTTAGGTCAGTGGTTTCCAAACTGGGGAGTGAAATATTTGGTTGATACAATATCTCTTTTGTCCTAGTCGTGAGACCTACGTTACACACCTCTTAAATTCCAGATCTTTTGCTTCCTTGCTTATCTTTAGGCATTAATCACATTCATACTCGAGTACCCTCAACGAATCTTCATTTCAGTTTAGTCCGACTACATTTAAGATGTTTTTGTTAACCTTAAGGCATATTCTAATTTTACCCTCGAGTTCCCATAGTAACGCTTTGGGGCAGTTTAATATTTCTTTCAGCTCTTGAGCTCAAGTGCTGCGTCTTTCATATACCCTTAACGAATTCGTATCTTCTTTATTGGTTATGTGGCTCCGAGATGTCTGTGAATATAATGAAGTATTTTTTAATTTTTCTTTCTCACTGGGTTCTCATAGCATCGCACTTCACAGTCGAAAATATGCTCCAGCTATAGTGAGTTGAAAATATTTTCACTCTTGTGTCTGTTGGAGAAAGATTGGCTGGGTACGTCGGTATAAACAAAAGGAACTACTCTCTCAAACGCTTTGCTCACATTTAAGATAGAACGCTTGCTACGGCTAGTTGGTGGCATTCTTTGGTGTTGCTCGGCCCAACATCTTCGTCGCTGTTCGTCCCTTGTGCTTTATAATATAAGTGCACCTGATTATACAGTGAAAGTGTAAATTGAATTCGCTTTCGTAGAATAGCATACAGTAAAACCACTGGCGTTTTATAAGATGGACGGGAAATTTGCAAAAAATGTAAGTAAAAATAAAAAAATATTAATTCGTATTCTCGATATTAACAGGTCAGAACTAAAAAAGACCACATCGCTTCCATTCCCGGTTTCTGGAATTTACTAATAATATACGGTTATTAGATGGATCTAGAAAGGTAGTCTTTTATGTTCAGGTGTAAAATTTGGTATTATACATTTTCAACTCACAATCAGTGCGATATTTGCGCATGTTATTTCGTGGTCGTTATTACGATGTGGAAGTATATCACTCTAAGTGTCATTATAAACCTATTATGACGTAACGGTAATTCTTAAAAAGAATCCTGGAAGACTTTATTAAATTTCAGGGAGTATAAGATCAAACGGCAGCAGACGACTTTCGGGAACTTACAGGGGTCGGCTACCTGTTACACCTGAGCCTCGTTCGACTCTTTGAAGAATGATCAGCAACTTCCGACATCCACTTTCCCGATTATACCGACCAGTTCAAACTGAGTTTGCGGATAATGAATCGCCGTTAAATTTAATTCTAATCAAGCTGTATATAGTATCTATTACCACTCAAGAGACCGATTTGTGTAGTGCTGTGTTTAATTCTAATTAATTATGAAAACTCTGAACCCTTATTTAATGCATTATGGTTACACTTAATACAAAAATAGTTGATAAGTTTATAGAATGGAAAAGTGAAACTGAAAATGTACATTCTGTTTGGAAATATTTTTTACGTGAGGTCAGTGCCCATTCAGAAAAATGTAAATCTTGTAATAAGGTGTTAAAAATAGGCGGTTGGTCAACCAAGAAGACAAGATCATTATGCTATTAGTTAAATTTATCTTTTTCATTAATCCATTATTTAGTTTTAAATATTTTGGCTGAGATGATTTTGTAGTTGCATACATTTTTATGATTGAATTTTATAGTGCTTTTCAAGAAGTCCCAGCCTTTTTAAAAGAAGTCAACGCTTTTTATTGAAAAAGAGTGCGATAAAAAGAATTAACTTTTAAAAAGAAACATTCCAATTTTTTAAAAAAGGCCGCGACTTCTTGAAAAGCACTATATAATATTTAGCTCTGAGAAAACATTGCTTAATTTTTAATAGTGTGTTTTATTATTATTGTTTCACCTGTGTTGCTGTCGTCTATCTTCACTTATTACAGTGAAGCAGTTTATATGCGTTATGGAAATGGGATAAATAAAACATTAGTTTCTGCAGCTAAAACCATCGTTTTAATATTTTTATAAAATTTAATAAAACGGGATCGGGAACCCGGGATTGGAAATTTCGAATCCCGAAAATCCCGGGATTGTGGAATTTCTCCGGGATGGCAATCCCTAGCTGCGGCAACCCAGCGTTCTGCGGCGTCCTATTTGGGAAGCACCGCTTTACGCCAATAACTTCATCCTGCATTTTTATTCCACGGCTATTAAGAATAATAAAAATAAATGGTTCTCGACTCTAGTATGAAGCAAACAAATCCAAATGATTTTCCCATGTTTTACATTCCGTTAGCTTATGTTACGGTTAGTGCATTGGTATGATGGAACGAATCAAACTCGTTAAGTGAAGTGGATTATTTTTCTCTTATTAAATTAAATTATATGTTCATTGCGAACCGTCCATGTCATTCGCTCGATGAAAGTTTAAAATCCTTGAGAACGTATTACATTTTATGAATAATAACACAATCTCCCGTATGGAATGTATTTAATGCCCAAAGAAAATCACGGCGAATTGAGATCTGATCAGTGTAAATAAAACGGAATCATTTTTACGACTTAATTTTTTCGAAAAATCGTTCGAATAACTGTTGGAAATTCCGAATAAACTGAAAATTAACCCCGTGTCACTCGTTTCCATTCAGTTTTTTTTTCAATATCTCCGCAATCTCTATTCATATAATTATCTTCGCAATGAAAAAGGGCTCCGAACTCATTACGAAAAGCAATACGTTTGCGGGGTCAGAATTGTAATTACACCCATTTAAATAAATTGAGTTTGAAGCTAGATAGAAAAAAACATGAAAATTATTGAGAGCAAAAACGAAAGTTGAAACTGGCAAGCGAGAAATATATGGTTGTGCTTAAGTCAGCCTAGCCAATTGCTTACAAATCAATTTCCTCTCAAGGTCAAAAACGCAAGAGAGATTTAAAAAAATATTATTTTCATCGCATAGGAACAGATGTTCAATTTACACTATTGCAACAATAGCGCGCAAATCAAAAACCTAAATCGTTTCGAATCAGAAAAAAAGTTTCTCTACCAGTTTTCCCATTAAAAATTTTTAACAAAAAACAAACAATTTTCAAACTGGTAAAAAACATTGGCGGAGCTTTTGATGAGGACTATAATCGATGCTGAAATTGGAAACGAGTTTTCTGAGAGGGAGAGAGAGAGAGAGAGAAAAAAAAAGCGGAAGGAAAAACTAAAAGTTTCCTTTTACGTAGTTCGAAACCGAAAAAAAAAAGAGGAATGCATCTTCCAATTTCATTTCCTATAAATTCTACTATTTGCGATGATTTCGATGGAGGGGAAAAAGCACCCCATAACGCCCGGAAAGTTAAGGATGCGGCTTTATAATTCTTTTCGGTGATTAAAAAGAAAAAAATTATTGACCACTTTGCTATCGCTGCTGTTGATGCTGTGGTTGCCAATTTTTCCTCCTTCTTTCCTCTTTCCCGTCATCTATTTCTACATTCTTCCTCTATTTTTCTGATACTCTAGAATTCTTCCCCTTCTTTTTATCCACTTACTTTATATGTACTTTCTCCCCTTCCACTATCTCCTTCTCTAACCTCTTCTCCCTCCATCCATCTCTTCAATTCACATTACGCAGTTTTAAAACGTTTTACATGTACGATGCGCAATGAATGGTTGTCATTTGTTCCAATATTTCAGGCGCAATAACCTCCTGCTATTATCATTCATATCTCTTTAAATTCATAGTGTGGATGTAATAAGTTGTAAAATGATTTCGTTTTTAGGTTACTCTTCGTATATTTCCTTTTGTTTCCCGCCATTCTCTGTACCCAAGATCGCACCTTCATCCCCATATATAACCACTGTACGAAACAAATAATTTAATGATGCATTCTTTTGCGACGAAAAATGAAATGCATAATTTCGTTTCAGAAAACCTATCTTACATCCAAGACAAAAAAATCAATTGCTTGTAAATAACATACCATTGTTCCTGCATTTAATTTGTGTTGCTCTAGATATGCTTCTAATTTTCTGTCACACTCCAATCCCTGTCTTTTTTTTGCAGAATGTTTCCACCCTCTTCGCGGGTGTTTTCCTTTCGTGTTTTCTTTCCTTTGACGACCGAGTATGGTTACTAAAGTTTTTCACGCCGCAAACTTCTGAATTTGTTCAGTCCCTTTTTATTCCCTCTTCAATTTATTAAGCAAACGTTTAAGTTGAAAATTCAATTTATAGTGAAAGACGAAGAGTTAAATGCAAGAAGGATCATCATGCTTTCGATTTTTCCCTAATAATGATACTTATCTACACTTTTCTAGTTTTTTTCTTGTCCAACATCTCCTTTAGTTCCATATATCCTCTGAATTCTTTCCACTCTGGGTATTCCAGGTGTAACGCAACACTATTTATTTAAATACAGCTCCATTATTCTCGCTATTTCTTAGTAAATTCCTGCTTTGATAGCGATAATTCACTCTCATTTTGTAAGTAGCATTTGGAACGAAAATGGCTGATAATTAACAAGGGAAGTTGATTTTTAGGAGGAAATTCACGACCGCTTTATCTGAATATTCAGGTTATACCGTCAATGAACAATCTGTGGCCGAACCCTCATGAATAGTACGCGTTAACGATAAAGTTTTTTTTTTTCACCCAAGGCGCTTACGTTACTTTTTTTTTGGAACACCCCGTATGCGTGCGTGCCTCCGTGATACTTCTTCTCCCTCTTATCTAACCTCCTCGCTTCACTGGGTTCCCTCTTTGAATTCCCCTCATGCGAAACCGTACAAATATATTTTTTTTTTGATACCGCGTATTTCCCCAGCGTTATACCATCTTGGGAGGTCCGCAAACCTCCCCCCTCCCCCTTTCCACCCCTTCCTCGCATATCTCCACTTTTATTGCAATCCCATATATTCTTGTCCGCGCGTATCGCCCGTCTTTATAACTCCGTTCCTTCTCTTTCGACCTCTTCCTCTCACCCCGCCTCTCTTTTCTACTTCTCTCTCTCTCTCTGTCTCACCGACACGTTCGTTGAGATTTCCGGCCATGAAATCGCGCCAATGTGAGGATCTACGTGTATTACTCGGTGGCGGACAAGTTAGTTTCCTTTGTTCTCGTCTCCGTCGATGTGTTTACGTAACACGGTATTTCCGATCAGTTTACGTCCTGATCGCTGCGATCCCTCTTCTGTTGATCGGTTGATTCAAAGATGAATAAGCAAGCTTTTATGTTTCGAAGTAATCATACAAGTAGCTAGGAAACTGATTTATGGCCGCCGATGTTAACTACGGTGGTAGTCCCTTTTGTTTCTGTGTAACGGCGCGAATATGCAATGGATATTAAAATAGAAGTTCCCCGACCATCGGAAGGGCAAACGGTCCAGTAAACAAAGCGTTAAGCTTCATTTATTAAGGGATATCGTATTCTTTTCGGTGGAGTGTGGAAAATAGGGTACCTTCCAACTACATATAAAACTGTAAATCTAAGCTGTGAATTAGAACAAACCCCAAGACTATAACGGGGTGTTGTAAAAGATATTTAGTTGGTATCAGGAGTAATTTCAGAAAATAAATTCATCATTAATGACGTAATTATTCGTGCAGAGAAACGTTTTCAAGCAGATAACTAATTTTGGACTATTGAAACTTCGACAGTTTTGCTATGTGATTTTTCTCTTGCCGGATATTTTCAATATTTATTCGGTTTTAACGTTTGCCGACATTTTACTGCATTACTTTTAACTGTATTTGCATTATAAACTTGCTATAATTGATCCATGTAACAAGTGCATAGCAACATCATTAAAAAATCAAAGGGAACGTTCAAAATAGGACATGACTCCCTAATCATAAATTTCACCTTCCTGTGATGTTTCTTGCAACATATTTTTAAAATATTATAATGAATATTAGCCAATTCCACGTAAATACCATATACATGTTTGTTTGTTTTTATTTATATATTTGGTCCCATACTATATGCATAAATTTACCTTATATATATATATTTTTTTTATGTGGTTATACCGCCACATATTCGGCCACTAGAACGTTGTTTGTAAGTGGCGTCAATGTGGAAATCTGCAATCAACATTTCAGATTTCCAACTTTTGTACCTTCGGAGATATAAAAAAAAATGGATGGGCCTACACCCAACCCTTTGTATTTTTTTCAAAACAAAACAAATGGTGTCATAGATCTCATACACCCTGAAATTTTCGGTTTTATATCTCTAACCGTTTACGTGATGTCTAATTGATTTCAAATACGGACAGGCAGACACAGCGAAAACATAAGATAAGATCGTTTATGGAATAAAATGCGCTAAAATGACGTGCACTCTTTGCAACAGTGTTTCCCAACCTGGGTGCCGCGGAACCCTGGGGTGCCGCGAAGTGTTCTGAAGGGTGCCGCAAAAAATATTATGTTTTCCCATTTTTAGCCTCATTTTGCATAGTAGGCTTTCAAAAATGCAAACCAGAGTTAAGTCGAGGTTTATTTCGTCGCAAAGGCACTTCGAAATGAAAGGAGATATGGAGATTGGAGTTAGGGATTCAACTTCACCACGATTGTTACTGATGGTGGATAGGGAGGGGTGCCGCCAAATTCTGAAAAGTCACTTAAGGGTGCCGCGACTCTAAAAAGGGTGGGAAACACTGCTTTGGAGAGTAATAGTATCCTCGGTTGTTGCGAACGGTTTCCGTAGTGTAGCGGTTATCACGTGCGCTTCACACGCGCAAGGTCCCCGGTTCGATCCCGGGCGGACACATTTATTTTTTCCAGCATCATAATAGGAGAATATGCTTTTAAAAACTGTTGAGGGAGGTAACAGACCCAAGACTGCGAGTTTTTTAAGTTAATGTAATTGATATTTAATATTTAACCTAAATGCGTTCATCGTTCTTTCCAAACCATTGAAAACTGCAATTTAAAAATAAGTGCTTAGCATGCTGCTCTCGATTTGCAATAGCAACGAAATTAATAATGTGGTAGAAGATAATATAATCTATAGGGCGGTGTTTCCCAGCTGGTAGGACACGAAGGTCGTCTAGGTGGGACGCAAATTATCGAAAACGATCAACATCATACTATTTTTTTTTAATGGAGTGTCTGTCCGGATATCCCCCTCCACCGAAAGTAATTGGAGAATCAGCGACCTATAGCGTGAATATATTCTCTTCATTTTTACTGTGAAGGATTTTCTTGTATATTTACTATTTATATTGTTTTACCGTGTTATTATGTCTAAAATTAAAACCTATCGCTATTCTATCTTCACTTGTCATTTTCATCTGCTCCTCCCTCTTTCCTTCTTTTCTTTCCTGATCACTCGCCCTTTCCTCTCTCTTCCTTCTTCGCCATCTAGTCCAAGGATGCCCACGGGCCCGATGCGGTTCACTAACAATAAGCAATTTTATGTGGTCCACGGCCAATGCTTCATAGTTTTCAATTTTTCATTTTTATCTTTTGATTTACTGGTCAAATATTGTATTTTTATCTGGCAAAATCTGTTAAAACATCCATCGTTAAATTAGGACCCTTTGGTAAATGTTTCCCTAATTCAAATGAGTTTTTTAAATGTTGTTTTTGATCTACTACTACTCTCTAAGATTGAATCCGATCATGGTTTGTAATATTGAAATGTTAACCATAGAAAAGCCAAATTTTAACATGATTTTCATTCAAATGGTGCCAAAGAATCTCTAGGTAACTTCCGATTTAACTTTAGTACAGTCCGCCGAAACATTGCTAATTTCCAATGCGGCCCATCCAAGGATTTACTGCCACCAATGCGGCCCACCCCTGCTCTAGATCGGTGTTCCCCAACCGATGGTCCGCGGACCACTTGCGGTGCGCGAGTGTTTTCTGGGTGATTTCCAAATAATTGCAGCTTTATTTTGACGTATACATATTTTCTTTTTGTGAAAAATGTGTTCGGATGTTTCACTGGAACATGTTGTCGTTGAGGTACTGCTCTTCGTGACGTTTTTCTCCTAAACCATTCTTATATCCCGATCCCACCATTTTTCCGCCCTTAAATCTAACTTGCGAATCTCAGTATCTCGTATTGCAGAAGGAGGTACGTGCTATTCGTGGATCTAGAGAGAATTCCCTTCTGCTGTTACATTGGCAAAGAAAACTTTTAAAACTGCTCAACGCAAATCTTGTTAATCATAAGAGGTATTTTAAAATGAATTTATTATCATAAACGGAATATCGCGAATTGCATCATGTGCGCGTATGTGTTGCGAAGCTTCAGTTCTCTCATCTGCGTCTACATCTACCAGATTGGTGGGTGGCAGGGGATGCAGCCCACCAAAGCCTACCTAATAACTTCTCTCGGGGGTATAACTCTCCTGTTATGATCTCGTATGATCTTTGGGGAAAAACGAACCTTTATATCGCTCCGTCCTACAGTCGATCTCTCGCATTTCATCCTCGTGGTCGTGCCTACCCATGTAAGTAGGTGTTTCTAATATTCCTGAGACCACCTCTAATAGAACTTCCGACCCAAATTTCTCCAAAAGCCTTAACCTAGCGCTAAGTCTGCGATCCTCTAGCGACATCAAATTCAACTCCTTCAACAGTGATTTCACGCTTATCTCCAGACAAAGTGTACGAAATGACCCATTTGTGACAGCCTAACACTGCAATAATGATAATAATTACTCTTTTACGATCGCTTATTATCTTTCCTCGGTTGTACTCGTTCTCTGGAAGATTTCCCACCATATATTTCTCGTTAACTTTTTTTTTTAAGGTCTCGGGAAAGACACGCGGCAAAAATACACACCGAAAATTTCCAGGAAGAAACGCTCCGTAAAAGAGTCGAAAAGTTCTTTCACCCCGAAACTCATTAGAGGAGATGCAATTTATTCACAAAAACGCGTCCGTGCTTTCTTTGAGAGCGGCAGAAATAAAATAATGGAGAAATAAAAGTTTTAAAATATCAGGAGAGAAAAAATCATATCAGGCTGAAGTTGATCGTTACATCTCTCGGTAAAATCTTTACGGAAGGAAAAAAATTGAAGCTATTCTTCTTTTAGTGTTTTATCTTCTGGCGGTTTTTTTCCTGCTGTCTAATACGGAGAGGTTGTTCACAAAGGTACGATGCCCTTTCCTTGTCATCCACCGAATACCGGTTCCTAAAAACGCGTATAATAAAAACTCATAATGAGAGTAAAACATAAACCTAACAATCGTTGAATCATTTATTTCGTTTTAAAGTAATTACGCGTCAATTATTCTTTTAAAAAAAACCCATTTCTTATATTATCGCGACTTGGTTATTTTACCCGATAACGTGGAACGTAGGTAAGTAAGAAACCTGCAATCGCTCGTTTTTCAGCAGCGTTTCTGCTAATACCGAATAATTTCACGATGACGAAGGAAAAGAAACTTTTGTTCGCAGGATTGAACAGTTACAGAAAGGTATCCATAGGGACAGCGGTAGGTACGGGTGATCGCCTCCTAAATGAAACTTGTGGTAGATATGTTTATTTTTTAGACCTCTCATCGCGGCGCCTAAGTTAAGCTATATTAGAGAACAAAGTCGCACTCTTGTTTGAGGTATTTCTGGGTGCAACCCAAATAAAACTAGTCAAAAGAAAGATGGAACTGATCATACGATCATCGAAAACACACTGCTCGCATCTCACTGGAGCCTTGTTCAGAGTCAAACACTTCAATGCACAGGAAAAACACGCACAGGCATTAATTCACACACGCTCCCCTTCTCTAATCTTTCATCCATTAGCCAGTCCGCATTTTTAGCGAGGGATAATAATATTTAGCAATATAAGGGAAAGAATTCGGATAAGTGCTCCGCCTGGTCCTCGTCGGAAGAAACCTTCTATCATTTCACTTTAATGCTCTTCCACTCTTTCCCTTCTTCCCTTTCTCCCTTCACCTCCTTTCCTCCCTCCCTCCTCTTCCACCTAAGAAAAAAAACACTATCCGCCGATCTCCCAGAAAACCACTTTCTCCGGGTCGGAAATAGCTCTCGAGATATTAGGCGGTCCATTGAAGTTTGAAGGTCCTTTCGCCGTTAACGAATTTCCCACTTCTTTTGTTTTTGTTTTTACCGCCTCCCCGCAGCCGCCGCTTTTATTTCGCTCCCGCCGGTGCGGTCATAAACGCCCTTCACCGCTCTTTTTTTTTCTTTGTTTCTCTCTCTCTCTCCCCCCATTTCCCGTCGCCAGCTACGTCGCCGCGGCTATCAGCTGATGAAGTGGTGTCCGGACCGCTAAGATTCGTAATCTCCCTCTATTCCTCCCTCGATTTCTCTCCCTCCCTCCATCCCTCCCCCTCTCTCCTTCCATCCCCCCTCTCTCTCCTTCCATCCCTCTCTGTTCCGTCCTCTCTTCCTACCTCTCTTCCTCCCTCTCTCCCTTTATGCACCTCTTTCTCCCTCCCCCCTTCCTCTTTCTCTCTCTTCCTCTCCCCTTTCCTAACCCTCTTCTTTTCTCCCTCTTCCTCTCTCCTTTCCTCCACATCTTTCTCCCTTTTTCTCTTCCTCCATCTCTTTCTCCCTCTCTCCTTCCCTTACTCGCTTCCAATTCTCTCTCTTCATCCACCTCTCTCTCTCTCTTCATCCACCTCTTTCTCTCTTTCTTCCTCTCTCCCTTTTTCTCTTCCTCTCCTTTTGTACATCACTTCTGTACTCCACCTCTCCCTCCATATCTTCCTCCTCTTTCTCTCCCTCCCTCTATTCCTTCCTCCACCTATCTATATCACTCCAACCCGCGCGAGAGCATACACGAATTTTCACTCACTAAGAAACGAATTTTACATTTATTTCTCTCCCTCTCTCTCTGTCTCTATCTCTCTCTCTCTCTCTCTCTCCCCTTCTCAATGAGCGGCCGCATGTGTGGGAAAGAGCGACGTCTACAGTTGACGATTGGAGTGCGTGGTCCTGTCCACGCTCTCGCCGCCGCCTACTTCAGGAAAACCTTTCCCAGAACGAAATATCGACGCGCCATTAAGGAAACCTTCGTACCGGATGCGACGAATCGGTTTGCCATTAGCATTCGGGTTGTCTTACACGGACACGTGACTGTCCCGCGCAATCGATTGAATCGGCGGGATAATTATGCGCCGTTGGTTATCTGGCACTTCCCGCAAAGCGATTTTCTCTGCTCTTTATATGCTAAAGATATCATTTTTTAAAATATTACCTAGTAGGTGCTATGCGATTATGGTCATTTGCATTATATTGGACACAAGATCTCATATCAGCTCGTAACATGCAAGTTCAAGTAAATCTGAATTGCCTCACTTTTGTAGTTCACGATTTCATTAAAAGTAATCTAAGAAGAATTTATCTGTTTCAGAAATATGTGACTATTAGCGATGAAATGGAAATAGGATATTTTTACTAGACACTGTATAATTACTGCAATTTACAAAACGCTCATTAATTCACAGTTCGAAGTTTTACGTTTCTATTAGAGGTATTTCTTCGGGTAATCTCTGAGGTGTTTCCGTAGTGTAGTGGTTATCACGTGCGCCTCACACGCGCAAGGTCCCCGGTTCGATCCCGGGCGGAAACAATTTTTATCGTTCATCCATCAAGCTTAAACATTTAGATATTTTTAAAAAAATAATGGCAAAGTTAAAGGTTAAAAGGAGATATGTGTATCGGTAATGATTAGTCCGGACTAATCGAACCAACCTGGACGTCACATGTTGGCACATATATTATAAATTGATTAATAGTGTTATCTAAATACTGTATGAAGTAATGCCATTCATATAACCCCACGGTAATTTAGGCATACTTTTTGATGGTGGGTGGTATCGGTTAATTTCCTTCATATAATGTGCCAAACATAGAAAGGTATTTCCTGGGATATTGCCAGTGGTTTCCGTAGTGTAGTGGTTATCACGTGCGCCTCACACGCGCAAGGTCCCCGGTTCGATCCCGGGCGGAAACAATTATTTTGTTCTATTCACCGGAAAGATGCCTTCAACGAATTGTCAAAATTTTTGGGTTTTTTTCACTTCGAGTTTCGTGCTCTTTTAATATAATATTATTTTAGCATTTACCACAACTTATGAAATTATTTTCTTTCAAAATCATTGAATAGCAACTGCCGCAGTGTTTCATCATAAACTTTCTTAATTTAACGTGATAGGAGTTTTTTGCTGTGGGCCATTACACTCGTTATTGATTTTATTCATCAATTTATTAAAAGTTAATATTACCTCGAATAACCGACTGTTCATTCTTTTCTGGTTTGAAGAGTTCATTTTGGCATACCTATGCATATTTCTTTTAAAATGTATTGTTTTCTAAAATCAGATCGCATCTTAAAATTCAGTGGATCGATTATGGACTTAAAGACACATTTGCTCATTTCTTTTCCGCCATTCGATCTCGACAAGTTAGCTAATCATTTTCCTGTTTGTCTCACTCATCGTGTTTATTTTCTAATTAAATCAATTGCGTCACACTCAAAGATCGTTTTTTATTCAACCCGATTCCCGTAGTTGAGTATAGCCAACATCCGGAGCACTTCGTGTCTAGCCTTGAGATATGGTAGCCTTAGAAATAAACAGTTTTATCTTTCATGTGCTACGGCAGAATAAAGTTTCTGCCTTTCTCTGGCTTCTCAATTCACATGATCGCCCATGACCAGGTGGACGCAGGCTGACCATACGTCGTGTTTACTTTGCTCAGTTTTTGCCCGACACTGACTCCACAAAAGGGTGACAGGGACTGAAAGATTTTCTATATCCATTGAAACGTTACATTTGTTTGTTTTAAATTCAATGTGGTGGTACCTTTTTGTTGCTGGAGGAAGCGTGTGGTGAAAATGATTTACGTCGAATTTTGGATCAAGTCTTGACATACGTTGGTGTAGTGTGTGCTGAGAAAATATAAAGACTGCTCTGAAACGAAATAATCGTCCACGCAATATCTTAACTTGTCTGAAATATAATTGGTATAATTATCTATAGAATTTTTTTATTTATTCATAACACCGTGAAAAACAAAGTCCATTCGTTCCTCCCTTCTCGTATCTCAAAATCAAAATTCAAATAAAGCGAAACGACTGAAGCGAAATGCATATATATATATATATATATATATATATATACACACACACAGGACCGTTTCTTTCCTCTTCCCCTTCCCTTCACAAAATATTAATGAAATAACGCTTTCGCGACTTATACCTACACGATTCAATTATTCTTTTTAATTAGCGTCACTGTTAAATAAAAAAAACCCTTGAACGCTTATCACGCGGAATTATTTATTGCGCCATTAATTCACTCACCTGGACGGAAATTTTCGCCGTCTTCTCACCTCCGAGCCTATCAATTAAAAAAAAATAAAAAAAATAAAACGAAATTTAAAAAAAAAACATCCAAAGCACGAAAATCACTTATAGGAGCTCGTTCGAAGAATGGGATAAGGGGAGAGAGCGAAGAAGAAGAAGAAGATCCCGAAAAACATCAACACAACCCTTTGCGTCCTCTCCCCTCCCCCCCCCCCCCAATTCTACCACCATTAAGCCCCCTTCCCACCCCGCCACTCCCTTCCATGCTTCTTCCCCTCCCTCTTTTCACCATCTACATAGCGAAACCCTTCTATCTTATTCCTCCATTACTCCTTATCTTTCCGCCTCCTTTGAACCTTCTCAACCCCAGCCCACCCTCCCTTTTCGGAGAACAGACTTTTCCACTTTGAGTCAGCCAGGGGCACGGTCACCTAGGAGGAGGGGGTGAAAGGAAGGGGGGGGGAGTGGAAGGTATAGAGAGAGATATATAGGGTGTGGGTAACTGGTGGGAAGGTAATCGAGAGTGGTGTGGGAAGCGGGGTCAGTTGAGAAGGTTTCGGACCAAGAGGATGGGACCATCTATAAGTGGAAGAGTTTTGATGAGAGAGAGAGAGAGGGGGGGGGTGGGTCGTTCGGGTGTTTCAAGAGAGTGGTTGGGTGGCTGGGTGTTTGCTACAGGGTAGTATTCCTTTAAAAAAGTTTCTTTTATTTTATTTTATCTTCTTGAAACTGTCGGAGGGTGAATTCTCCGTGTGAGTGTGTGCGGCCTAACACCGTCTTCAAGGAATCGTTAAAAAAAAAATCTCGTACGTGTAAAGAGGAAGGATTTTTCTCCTCCTGCTCGCTCGATTTCCTTTCCAATTTGTCGCCTCTTTACCACGTAATGGAGTAATATGTGCGTGGTGGAATTTCTGCTGCTTTGATTTTTTCGGATGTAATTAGGTGGGAGACATTTGCCGTCGCAGATTGGCGCAAGCGTGAAAGTTCTCTTCGTCCTTGGTGGAGATTAATTGCTTGACGGAAAGAGAAGGCTTTTGAAAGTCGTCAAATTTTCGACCGACGAAAACCAGTTACTATACGTTTTGTGATCCACGAAATATTTTTCTGGTTAATTCCGTTGATCTATAATGGGTACGATTTTGGGGGCCTTAGATTTTGGATAGGACTCCTCAACGAGGCACTGATGAATGTTTAATCATCAATTTAAATTTTTTACCGGACGAAACCATAATGTATCGGTTAACGCCTTCGCTCAAACGATCAGAGAATTCTTTAGTAAATTAATTTCTTACGACGTCTGTTTTTCTAATGTTCCGTTATTTTCAGTGTTATACTCGCAGTAATTGAAAATTGAGCAGAAAAAAACTAGTTTAATGTAATTTTTTCCCTTGAAAATGGTAAGAGACAAAGATATTTTTTTTCAAAGAGCACAAAATGAACGGGTGCAAGCATTGCGGTAGTCATAAGTTCAACTATTTATAAATGGGTCCGGCAGATGTATCTGTTAGATGATTAGTTTGTCAAAAGGTTTGGTGCGTTAATGTATAAGAGACCTAAAATCTACTTTGCGAACAGTCATGAAAAACAGAAGGGTTATTTGCGTACTATACCTTACAAAAACAAAATGCGGGATAAGTGCAAATATTTCATTATTTTTCACCACAGAGGCTGCCTGTTACGACTACCAACAAAAACCATTTCGTCGAAGAAGAACCCTCTTCGTAAGCAAAAAATAATCACCTCCTTTGTAATCCCGAAACGCCCGCTTTATTTGCGCAAAACATCAACGTGTTTGCACGACAAACAAAACGCCTTAAGCATTTGAAAGTAGATTACCGACGTTCGAGTGTTTTTTTTTTAGATTTCCTTTCTCCTGGGATTAATGATAAAAACCGAAACTCCTTATAGAGCCGGTAATCGAATAAAGCGCGCAAACACCGAAGGATAATCAAGACCCAAAATAAAAAAAACAAAATCACCCCGCTTCATGATTCGAGGGAGGAAGAAGGTAGGAACACATACACAATCCCTTTCCTTTCTCTCTCTCTCCTTCCATCTCCCTCCATATCCCTCTTCGCTACCTCGACGGCCATGAAAACAAAAGGGAAACGAAAACAAAAAAGGAAGAGAAAATCTCCTCTGGTTACTTTCTTCCCCTCGTCTTTTTTCTTGCCTGTCATTTTCCTTGCGGGGCGTGTGTGTTTTAAGCTGTCTCGGACGGGAGATGAATTGGGGTGGTCCCTCTCTACGCCCGCTGCCCTTGTCTTAGGCAAAGCCGAGGAGAGGGAGGGAGGAGACGGGAGGTGGGTGGGGGAGGTATGGGGGGGAGAGGAGGGGGGAAGGGAGAGGAGAAGAGAGAGAGAGACCATGACTGCCTGGAAGATGAGATGAAGTGTAAAAGGAAGGAGGGTAGAGAAATAGAATATATATATATATATACAGTCGAACCTCTATAATTCGAATTTTCTATAAGTCGAATATTTTTTGTTTCCCTTGATGTTCGACTTATAGAAGTTCTATAGCATACCAACTAGCGTAATGGCATTAATAGAAAATCTTCAGTGGGCCTTGTTAGAAGAACGTTGACTGCATGCTAGATTTTATCTGCTAGAAAAATATATGTCTGAATGGATTAGCGGATGAGATAGTCGATCTTATCAGAAGTTCGATATATATCGGAGGGCAGAACAGTGATTGTAGGACGGAGCGATACAGAGGATCATTTTTCCCTAGTACGATAAGGGAACAAAATGGAATGAGGTTACTTAGGTAAACTAGGGAACCTTGGCGCACTGCACCCCCTGCCATCCACCATTAAGGTAACATTCAGGGAATTATATAGATGTACTATAATGTAAAATGATCTTTTATAGGAAGAAAGCACCAGTAACCTGACAGATAACGGGTATAATTGGTTATTGTAACGTCTCCTTAAATGCAAATCATGAACATTGAAGTCCTTTGAAGGTGCTATTGGTGGAGTTTTGCAGTTTATGCAGTGCCGTAACATGGGTATGGCGAAGGTCGCATTTTCTTTAGGCGTCCCTGGAAAAAGACGCTAAACATTCTCGTTAAAAATAAGCCAAAAGTTAATTTTCACATAAGCATTAATTTAATACTAAACTGTCAAAGCTATTGCTAATAAGAACGCTATTATTCTTTATGAAAACATGGTAAAAATCATATTCTTCATAAACAGGGTGTTTCCTTAAAATTTTGCCATAGGCGCCGTATCTCCTAGTTACGCCTCTGCGTGTATGTATCCTTGTATGTGTATTTATATATATATATATATAGTTAAATGGCGAAATAAACCGAAGAAGTTAAAGAGATGGATGAAAAGAGGCGGCTAAGTCAGTTTGTTTATCTTCGGAGATTTTTTCCTACTTGGATTCCTGTTTCGAAGTCTTGGAGACTTTTACCACCCGCCTCTGACTTCTCTTCCATACTCTCAACTCTTTCTCCATCTCGCTCTCTCCTTCTACCAACACACTTTGTTGTTGTTTGCGGTTTCGGATAATACGACACTGTTGACGTGGCTGCGTGAGGATTTTTTGACGCGGGTGAATAATTTACGGGGTCCCTCGGTTTTGAGAGCGTGACCGCGGGGTGGACGGAGATGGATATAGTAGCCGTATCCTATTATTTTCCTGTTATTATTTTTGCTACGCTGTTTCATCGGCACGGGGTTTATTTTAGGTCCTGCAGCTTTTATGCAAGCGCTGTGTTTAAAAAGAAAAAGGTCGTGATCTTTGAAGGCGCCAGTGTCGTGGACTTGTTTATTTTTCTCGAAATCGCCCGCCGAAAAGGTCTGCCTGGCTTAATTGCACCCTTTCAGTTTGTTACGTGTCTTATAATCTGACGTGATTTAATTGAAACGGGACGTGTACTTGCGCGATTGTCTAGTAGTGAATATTCTTCCAGACACATCTCAAAACTGCAACGCTTCGTTTTATCGTGTCATATCTCTAATGAAGTGATAGAACTTAAACGTGTCATAAAGATATTATGATAAATAATTAAATAAATAAATCTCAAATAGTAAACGAAAAAGAATTCATTTCCAGCGGTTTGCTTCTGATGCGTCCCGAATTTTATAGTTTATTTAACACCAAAGTACCGAATATATCGGCCTTTGCGCGCGATACACGCTACTGATTGACGTCGATATTAATTTCCAGCGAAACTATATATCCAGTAAATTTGAAAGCGGCAGAATAGTAAATTGAACTTTTCCACAGTTGTGCTAGATGTAAGCACGATTTAAAAAAATATATTTTTTTCGGAGAATGATATATGCAGTAATCACGACGAAGAGTTTAAAATTTATATTCCTTTTAATTCTGCTCCGATTTCGGATTTTCATAAGGTAAATGACTTATAAGCAAGACAACTCGAATGCGAATGAAAACATCTATTCGTTCAGAACGTAACTATTACCTTTCACCGCATTCTCATACAGTGGTGTCTTATATTCTCGACATCGGGCCAAAATTGAACTCTTCGATAATTCTCCCAAATCGTTTACAGCTTAAAATTTCGAGAAATTCTGTTCGGCCAGCGATTTTGCTTTATTATTGTACAGACACGAACGAAAAGGTGGACAGACGTTATGCTCTACCGCACTGTTACAAAACTCTCGTAAAGAAATACAAAAAAAATATTCCACAGTTGTTATAGCATAGTCTTATGTTAACTTCAGAACTGATTGTAACTTCTTTTCAAGTTTTTACCACTCATTCTTTTATTGTGAGGTATTCAAAGTGTGGAACATACCCACGGTCTGTGGGCGACATTGATATCGAGCAGACAAGACTAAAAACTTTGAAAACCACTTCTTGATGCAAGCAATAAATTCTCGGTCGTTCGTGCGTGATAACATCGCCTGCGGAGGAAATGGCGAGTAAAAATGATTATGTACGAGGAGGGATCAATAAGTAACCAGAATTTTGTTCCTGTCATTTCAAATCAGACAATTACTACATCAACGAATTGTTTAAAAAAAAGCGTCTGTTGTGTGTGTTCTGTTCGGGTCCTTAAAATAAGCAACAGGGAGAGCAAAGCTTCTCGTGTACCGACGACATTATTGCAGCAATCACAGACTAGCTTACATCGATGGACACAGCTGTTCTCAAACTGTGAGTCTCGAACCCATTTGGGGTGACGAAGACGGAACAGTGTTATTTTTTTGTTAATTTTAATTGCATTATTTTATTTAAATATTTATGTTGATAATAACCCTAACTTTCTCTGAATATTCCAAGTACATTTTATATTGATTGTTAGATGGACAGGATTGAGGGAGTCACGATAAGGTCGGCTGCCGTAAGAGAGAGTCGCAGGTGCATGAGTTTGAGAACCGCTGGCTGAGCACAACTTTCCATTACAAAGGCATAGAGAATCTTTCATTGAGCTGGGACAGTCACCTCAACAAACTCAGTGGCTATGCTGAAAAATTATATACCTCCATTTTCATATATTATGTTAGGTTATTTTTTCAAAGTTTAGCTATAAGTTTGGGAAATGTAAGTAAACTATGGTTACTTATTGATCCGCAATAGTAGATACCTATTTGCAAATCGATCACTAACACACGGCCTAATTTGAAAGTTTCATTCGTTCTAACTCAAGCGTAGTACAGAGAGTCTTCTCTGTTTAGCGATGTTCATGCAAATATACCTCATCGACGAAGTCTCGCACTCGTAAAAAAATAAATAAAACAATCTCGGAGGCTACCCAAAATTGGATTCTCGCGTAGGACCACGCAATCAATCACACTCACGTCAACGTCTCGATCGACAGGACTCGGGCGAGATTCTCATCGGCTTTTCGTTTTCGAGAAAAAAAACACACGAGAACTGCGATGTTTTTTGAAATTGCCTCGTCAATGCATCAACATTTTTTCAGCTGGATTACTCGTGAAGGAAGAAGACGAGATGGTTGAGGGATAGGAAGGATTAAAAAAATAAATGGCGCGAATTATCTATAGGCCGTCACCCTGGCGGCCTTTATCGGAACTACACGCTAATGCTCTTTCCTCTCTCTCTCTCTCTCTTGTCGTGGGAGAGGAGGAGATAGTCGAATTCCCCTCGGAGAGAGGTGCGATGATGATGTCAAACCTTTTGGAGATGGCTGGCCGTTGGGATCGTGGGAAAGAAGCATGACTCTTGAGGTCTCCCCACCGTCCGCCTCATGTCTTGACCTCCTGACGACGTGAGCACGTATGTCGGTGCTTTACCTGTTGGCTCCCAGGCTCCCATCTCCCCTTGTTTTATGGTTGTCGATATATATGGACGGAAGAAACGCTTATTTATTTATTTATGTATTTTTCGGTGTTTCATTCTCGACCTCCGCCGCAGATTTTTTTTTTTTAATTGGCTCGTTGGTCCGACCACGTGCTCGTCGGCCATGGAATAAAACGACGTTGTTTCCCATGGGTATAATTAAGATTCGCCTCTCGGAATATTCGAGGGATATATATGAAGGCATGAGAAAATGTTTTATGAAAAGTCAGAGGGTCCCTCTCTTTTTCTCTTCGGAGATTGGCTAAAGAGTTGCTAAATATTTGCTTGAATAGGGACACGAAGATGAGTATCTTTTTAATTCGTGCTTGAAAACGTTTTAGCGAGACTGTGTTACTTGGTAATTTATCGATGGAGGAACAACATATTAATTCGTGCGCACGAATTTGGGCAGATTATTTTTTTCGACGGAGAAGTTTCCATTTTACGGGGTTCAAAACGTGACTCTAACGAAGGTTTAATTTTCGCCTCACTAATAAGCAATTGCATTCCTAAAATATGCCGCGTGCAAAGTTTTCACGGAACAGATCGATGAATACATTCCTCTTTTGATGCAACTTTTTTTTAAAAATGGGAATGATTGTAAAGAAAAACTTTGGCACAAACTTTCTGCAAAACAAAAGAAGTTGCATTTATTGTCATTCTTTGAGCTCCTACGTGAAGTCGGAATCTCGAATGCTTGCATATGCTTAAAGGACGAAGAGTTGATGCGATTATTATATGCATCTTTGAAAAAAATATTAAGTATCTTCATTCGGTCGTCATCAAAATTAATCGATTTCCTTGAAATTGAAAGCAACCACTTTTAGCAACATTTAAGCTATTAGGAGAAGCTACGAGCAGAAAGTGTTGCATGGAGGAGTTAAACGACACGTGCCTTCCTGTGGACTGTGCCTTGCTCGATAATTGATTTATTATGTCATTTATTATTTCAAAAAATTATCCCCGACCTGACCTTGAATTAAATGTTAGACAAAAATTATGTCGGTTTTACGTTTTCTTATTGAAATTTCATCTCTACTCTTAATTTTGTCATAACATTCCTTAACCTAACTTCCGGTTGATTAGTTTCATTCAAAACATTTTCAGATATATAATAACATGTTTAAATGTAAAGTTTTATGTGGATCTGATAATTACTTTTTGAGTTAGAGCGCCCACAAAATTCTACTACACACACACACATCATCGAGAAATTAGTCAAAACGTATTCAGGGGACCTCAAAACGTGTATTTCCGTTGATATCTCGAATTCGATTTTTTCACGAATGCAACACTTTCTCATATAATACTACGTATGGAGAAAGTACTAATTTTAATACGCTCGTAATATACTCGTAGACTGAGACTAATTAAATTTGGCGACACATCAATATTTATTCTATCCTTTATATTAAATATGGAAAATAATTAAGAATCCTACAAAGAATATGGCAGGTGAAATTACGTACATTATTATGTCAAAATATATTTTCAGTGGTGAAAGCTTTCTTCATCCGATAGCTCCATCAAACTATTCAGCGGCGTCTGAATAGTAAATTTTTAAGGGAGTTGAAAAACAACCTTCAACTTTTTAACTCTCTTCTCTATTTGCGGACTTGATGATTCTGAAGCGAGTGAGTTTTGTCTGCGGAAGGACCGCAGACGCTTACAAGTGTCTCTTGAAGTGCCACGGCTGAGAATGAACAGCCATCTTGCGACTTCCGCCCGTCAATGGGACTAGGCAAGTGCTTTGCGACATTCTCCATTGCAAGTGGACGGCTTCCGTCGGATAAAAGTTAAGGATACGACATCTTCTATTGACTAGATCATAAAGAACTTATTCGCAAGTGTATATAGAGAGAAAGAAAGTTACGCATCGTTGACGTGAGGCTCCTCGAATTGCGTGAAATATTTTTTTATGAACAACACACAAACAAGCGCGATTACGCTCGTTACGGCTAGAATTACGTGAACGTTATTTATCGTTGTATATTTATACCATTTTCAGTTAGGAGTTTTACAAGAACCGCCCCTCACAAAAAAATTCTTGTTAAATACACTAAAAAGGTTGAGTTATCTCCGATCTTGTGGTAATGAAAAGGGATCCTTTCGATCTCAATAGATATTCAGATCCATATCATTTACGGATTCGTCACAATTTCAATTTAAGCAATTGCACAGGCAGACATATGCCATAGTGCGCACTTTTAAGAAGCAGGCTCTAAAAATGTCAATATTAAAGATCTTTGAAATCGACATTCTCTTCGCATCAAAGGTTTTGGTAAAAGATCGTTTCGTAGTTTACGATACTCCATCAGTTATGTCATATAGCTTGGAAAATATAAAATTTAAGGAAATTCTATACCTGCTTATAATTTTTCGAGGCGCACGAGACAAAAATGTACCAGATTGAAACGCATAAAAAAACAAAAAATGAAAACACAAATAAAAATCAAAAAAGTGAGCAGGAGTGTTAAATATTAAAAGCATATTTGATACAATTTTCTGCGAATATTTAGACATAATCGTTCGTATACAGATTCAATTGAATTCCATTGAATCTAAGTGTCGGAATAAATTTATCGGACATTTACAAGATGATCAGTTTAATCTTCTCAGAAAAAAAGATAACTTACATGCCTTTCGTGGGTAAAAAAATACTCGATTTCTCAGCAGCGAATGAGGTTTCCGAATAAGCACAAATTTTTTTTAATTGTAAAAAGTACTTATCCCAGGTACCTCAACCAAGTTTATGAAAAACCATGGTTTCATAACCTTATCGTGGCTCTTGTAGATACCTGATACTTTTTCAATTTTAAAGTGCTTATCCTTGAATTTTTTTCTGCCACAAGACGAGCTCGATAATATCACAGTGAAGTACACGAGGTATTTCGTTCAAGACCTTTTCATTTGAAACTTCTCAATGTGCGAAGCGGGAAAAGTGAATAAGATATTAAATGGCGCAAAGAGAAACCTTAATCGATAGTTTTTTGTAATGCCCGTAAGTATTAGGCTGAAAATAAGACTAAGGAAGAATAGCATAAGAGTGGAAAAGGCATTTCAAACCTGAATATCTCTCAAATCGTTAATTTATTTAGTCCGTATTACAAAATTCGTACATATTCAAATCCATTTAAGAAAGCTCTATGTATCATTTTCAATCTAAAATCGGCAATCGCTCTCTTTTCATAGGAATATTATTATTGTTTGCAAAATTTCTCCGTTTCCTCCCGGGATCGAACCTGGGGACCTTGCGCGTGTCGAAGCGCACGTGATAACCGCTACACTACGGAAACAACGAAATAATGGGCGAATTAATTTCGCAAATATTTCGCATTCTTTTCAGTTTATTTTTTTTTTTGCGAACACTCCGAAAAAAGGCAACAGTAAAATCGACTCCATCGCCCATAAAAAAAATAATTCCACTTGTCAGCCGGCCGATCCCTTTTTCA
This sequence comes from Uropetala carovei, assembly GCA_036926305.1. Classification (NCBI taxonomy): domain Eukaryota; kingdom Metazoa; phylum Arthropoda; class Insecta; order Odonata; family Petaluridae; genus Uropetala; species Uropetala carovei. The sequence continues at coordinate 1,340,000 of JAXCHB010000259.1, read as the reverse complement.
TCCTTTCACGATCCGAGAGAACTAAAATTAAGCCGAATTACACTTCCTTTTGGAGGAGTTCTAGCGGAGAAAGAAAGAAAGAAAGAGGCGCGCAACCGACCCGAACGTCCTTTTTTCCGTCATTTTCATTATTTACTGCCGCAAATAAACGACTCGGAAAAGTGGGTGGAGGAAAAATCTTTTTTTTTAATACCTCCGCTCATCTCGTCTCCTCAAATCTTCCCGTCCACTTCACCCCTAATTTTTCCCATCGGTAATTTTATATAATCTCTCTCTCTCTCTCTGTCTCCTCCCTCTCTTCCCTTACCTTATTCCGGAGGTTTTTAACACCGGCTTTCGTGATCTTGGGTGGCGGATGAGAGAGAGAGGGGGGGGAGGGGAAGCGCACACAAAAAATATAAAAAAATGACGAGCGATTCTCTTGAGGAAACGGAGCGAGGTGGGTACTAATCACCGCCCTATAGTCTTTCATGTGTACCTTTCATCCTCTCTTTCTCTCTTTCCTTTCCATTTTGCCGCCGACCCTCAACGATCCCTCCCTCCTGACCGACCTCTATCTTTAACCGTGCCCTCTTTGCCTCTTACTCCCCTCCCTCCCAAAAAACCCCAATCCCCCCCCCTCTCTCTCTACCCACAAAAACGCACCTTCCGAGACAGTTGTTACCATTTTCTTTCCCGAGAGAAACCTCAATTTTTATCTCTCGGCTCCCTTCGTTTTTTTCCATCCCGTCATACTCTCTAATCGGTCGCCTTTCGAGTGGTTTATTCTTTTTCCCACCCGCGCCTGTCTTTTTTTTTCTCGCGCTATCTTCGAGGCAGTAGAGCCGTGTTTCTCTCAACCGGTGTGTGTCGCGACGCACTAGTGTGTCGTGGACGAGGGCCAGCTGCGTCCCAAAAATTAAAAAAAAAAGGCTCAAATTTCGCATTGATTTTTTAAAAATTGTTATTCGACGGATTTTTATTTCTTTTTGTTTATTTTGTTAAATAACGAATTTTATTTATACATATATATAGATTTCGTTGTACATACTCTGAAATGACCTCGGTCATATTTGTACTAATTTGATGTTAACAAACAAACATTTTCTTATATTTTTTGTTATATTTATTGTTTTATTGTTAAATAATGAATTTTAAATATTTTTGTTGTTTTAACCAAAAAAATCGACTTTTTATATCATGGTGTGTCGCGATTATTTCATGGTGCGTCGCGAGAGCTGGATCATTTAAAAAGTGTGTCGCCAAAGCAAAAAGGTTGAAAAACACTGCAATAGAGGTAAGGAAATTTTTGGTTTTTGTGAGTTTTGCGGTAGTTGAAACAATTCCTGGCGCCGTGATTGGTTTCCGTGGAAACGTTTTGAAGCTTATCATTTTTTTCTATTGATTTAATATTGTGCTCAAACACAAATCTATAAGCGCTTGTGGGTTCCTTTGTATATTAGCTCCGCGTGTGTCTCTTGAAGTAACTCCGAAGGTATATTCGCGTGTGTTAATATTATTACGTGTACGAATAACGAATCAGATATAGTCAATAGTGTGGTGTCCGAGAGGTGTGATATTTCCCCTCCTTTGAATTATATAATCCGAATAAAGTTTCCTAACGCATCATTGAGGACAAGATCTGTTAGAGTTCGGAAAATTATCTAAGTATATGGAGTGAAAACTTTCGACGATGAATTTATTTTAATCGAAAAAGTCGTTCTTAACTTGTTTGTTTTTTTATAAATACGATTCGTGTAACGAAAATGTTTTCAATGTGGGTTGAATAAACTGTGAAATCTCTTACTGAAATTAATTACAAAGTGGCATAGGTATAAAATAAATTTCTAGTACTAATTTTTGAAGATTTGAACTTTTGACAGGACAAAGACTGTCGAAAATCCTGTTTTCCGAAATACCGTTTTTGAGGTTACCGGAAACAACGACTCGTGTTACGAAAATAAGGCCTTGTGTTGTTTTCCTTTGCATGGCTAATACATCCATAATAATTGGATCGAGGACGAAATTAATATTATCTTATTTGATAACTAACAGTGAATGCATATTAAACGTATGAATTTGCATCAAGTCGATAAATAATCATTAAGCATACCGTTCTTGAATCTTACATTTAATATTCTAGTACATACGTAATTATAACACAAGTTCCAGGATTGGGAAATCACTTAGAATGATGGAGTCGTAAGGGGATGTAGCTCAGTGGTAGAGCGTTCGCTTTGCATGTGAAAGGTCCTGGGTTCGATCCCCAGTATCTCCACACTTTTTATTTTGTAAGTAAAAATAAAGTATATGCAGATACCTTTTTAATTCTATCTAGTAAAGAAACTATCGCTTGTTTTTCTAAGAATCAATATATCTATAAAGACGATCATTTTATGCTTTAAAAGTGCCTATAATATGCGCAACCATTTTTTATTGCAATAAAACGTAATTTACTCGATACGCGTCATAAGCTAAGCTCGATGAAGAAAGTCAGCATAGTACGTCTTGTGGCTTCCTCCAGGAAACAAGTTGGACGAAAATTTATTTTCTGTAAGGCTTCGATTATAATCGGATTCCACGTTTAAGAATAACTTCGTAAAAAGTATTTTTAGCCTTTCGCATGACCCGATCGCTTATAGATCTCGCATAATATCAAAGAAAATTATTCGTGCGAAGATAAACTACATAAAACATCCGCGTAGGTGTCGACTTCTATGAAAAACGCTTTCTCGTTATTTCAATGACGGCACCGTCTCAAGACGCCGCGGAGTCGACCGAAGAGATAAGGAAGTCTTTCGGATCGAGACAAGATTAGTTCTCCATTTTTCAATGAAGAGCTTCCCATTCACTCGTCGCTTTCAGTTATCTAATCGTCGCGCGAAATTCGCTTTCCTTTACTCTATGGAATAATCTGCTCTTGCGCGTGATGCTGCATTTCGAGGAGTTGCGAAACTCAGGATTGTGTACTTACTCCGATCCCGGAGGTGTTGCGGGGATAAAGGTGTCACACTTGTAAAATCTTATCTGTTCTCTTATCTGGTATAATGGTTATGCTGTAATTCACCTTTAATGAGCACAACACATTAAAGTAAATAATCCTATAGGCATGTCTAATGCGTTCGCCACTAGAAACAAACGGGGAATCGGTCATATACTACGTGCGGCGAAATGGCGCTCTCTATCGGTTTTCACCAAATTTTGAAACGATATTCGAAACTTGTGTTTTTATGGTGTTTGGAAAATGTTTTCCATCATACAAAATTTGGAATATAAAATTAACCGTACTTTGAATTTGTCCCCCTACGTTGGAGATATGAAGAGAGGAAAAACGTTTTTTTATGTCAGCAATGTGGTTCACATACGTTTAATTAGCACAGCGTATATTTTGTACCATGTTGCGATTATTATGACCTAATCTCTTAAAGTTTGGCGGAAGTTGAAATCCAATTGGACACACTTCCTATAGACATTTAAACTACATTGTTATCAGAGCGAAAGATGGGTAAAATAATCAGCATTTTTACTATGTGTTGGTAATGCTTATATGATTCATTTGATAGTTATATAATATGTCATTTTATTGGTATTCTTTTAATTTTCTTGAATCAGCTATTTCAACCTTGAATCGATGGATCATATCTGTTAGAGGGATGGGTGTCGTCTATCACACATAGTACACATAAACCATTAATGGGAAATTTATATCCCAAGTCGTGTTCTCGTTATGGAATAGAGATTAGCTCATCACGGCGTATAATCAATCCTTTCGTCTTCTTCCCGCAGGAAAAAGATATAAAATCACGCTAAGGCAAACTTCGGACTTCCTTAATCAAACCGCAGAGACGTGACTTTTCAGGCATCCTGATTGTTGCGAATTTCTTTGCTCCTTTGATTTTTTTAATATCACGCCGATCAGGCTACGTGCTATGCGCAAGACACAATGAAGCGTGTATTTCTGCCGTAAAAAAATTTTCGACTCTCATTTCGAAGCTCGAATTTCCTTCTTTTTCACGCTAAATAACATCCCTCTATTTTGCGCCAAGTCGTAAATTAAGATATTCGACGAAAATCCGGTTGTTATCGAGTGAGAAAAAAGCTCAAGTATTGAAAGGATGGATGCGGTCCATTCGTTCCAGTGCCGAGCCCAAAATTACCGGGTTCAAGAAACGATTAGGGATTTTTTTATTCGACATTATAGGATTTTAGTGCCCGATAAGTGTCTCGTGAACAAATACAAGTTTATCGCCGATATCGAATTTGTCTGGAGGGAAATATGATTGCCAATTCTATCAGATAATCAGTGAGAGAGAGAGGGAGAGATAGTTTGTCGGGGTTTTATTTAGATGAAATTGTAACGAATTCCATAATTTTTGGTATGTGTAATGTCCCCGTTTTAAATCTGAAATAAATTCGTCGTCCGCTAGTTTTAAGGATAAATTCATCCGGTGGAAGGACAGGATTTTATGGAGACGTAGCTCAGTTAGTCGAGGGCTCGCTTAACATGCGAGAGGTATCGGAATCGATACCCGGGGTCTCCATGGGTTTTGATTTCGTTTACTTAGCGTAGTGATACGGAAATTTTTAATAAATGCTTTGATTTGTTAGCATTAATTGGGACGTGCAGAATCATATAATTTTTTTCCATCTGAAGATAATCTGATAGTTTCAAATTCGGTAAATTCTCGATTTATCCGTGATTTCGACGATGGTTAAAGATCATGAAAATAATGAAAGTTTTTAACACGTCGGGGGCGTAGCTCAGATGGTAGAGCGCTCGCTTAGCATGCCATAGGTCAGTGCTCCCCAACCTTTTTTGCTCCACGGCACACCTTCATGCATGCTTAAAAACATCGCGGCACCCCAAACCATCCCTAATTAATTTCACTGCATAAATACACATTTTAAAAGAAAAAACTAGCATAAAACCAATAAAAGTCGCAATTATATTAGATTGTTATGATTGGTAAAGTAATAATCAAATAATTGTATAATTATATTGTAACTTAATTACATACCCAATTCAAAGTGTAAAACTTCTATGCTCTTCGTCGGAAAATTTAGTATTTCCTTTTTTGTACAAAGGTTCAATAATAGAAAGAGATACAAGAACTTCTTCGTCTAGATAAAATGAGAAGGATAAATTAGTAAAAGTTCCACTTTTATTAACAGAAGAAGCGATCGGTTTCGACTAGTCATCATCACCTGATGATGATATATGCATTTAAAGGTAGGACATTAATTTTAAGTTGTATGATCCTTGCTAAAGTCTATCATTTCCTCTCGTAATTTCAGGATAACTTCCTTGGATGATAAAATTCATGCGAATTTGTTTGTTCTGAATGCTTTTGTGAAAATTAAACATCCTCAGACTGTGCGGCACACTAGTGCCTTCCTCGCGGCACACCGGTTGGAGAGCACTGCAACAGGTGCTAATTTTTGTTCTCAGTTGAAAACACGTAACGACCACGATTTTGGTTCCAAATATTTAAAAAAATAAACTCTTATGTTCTCCTAAATTAGAACATTTAAATTCGTATCCCGCCATTTTTGACGGGCACTTACTCTAGTAATGATACTATATATTTGCGTATCGATTTGTTTTTAATTATTTTGTTTATATTTTATCAGTGTCCTTTAGTGGTCCGTAGTATATTCCTTGGTCAGAAATTTTAAATTAAAAGGGGAAAAATTGGAGATACCGGGGATCGAACCCGGGGCCTTTCACATGCAAAGCGAACGCTCTACCACTGAGCTACATCCCCTTGAACTTTTTACGAAATTTATCGAAGATTGTGTTATTGCTTAATTACCATGACCGTTTGCTCTAGTTTTTTGCTTTCAGTAACGTAAGAATCCGTTTTTAGTGATGCTTGAACATTTCTATTCATTCCGCTCGAACACGCTGTGTGATTAATACGAATAACCTTTTTCCGGATTTCAAAAATTAATTATAGAGCTCATTTTATGGTTGCAATCCAATTGGTCGTAGAAATAACTTTCGCAGACAGAAAGCGATTAATGACACAAGTTGGGAATGAAGCAGCCATCTTCAGAGGTCATCTTAGCTAGAAGGATATTATGAAAACAAAATGTCTTCTTCGGAAAATCTAAGTTACATATCGAGGGGATGTAGCTCAGTGGTAGAGCGTTCGCTTTGCATGTGAAAGGTCCTGGGTTCGATCCCCAGCATCTCCAAATTTTGCTTTTATATTATCCTTTGCCGGTATATAGTGGCAATTTAAACTATGCTTGTGCAACGATCGGCGAAATAACACGAGCATTGCAAATGCACATATATGCAACCGATTTTTGTCAATGTTTTCGAAATAATCTAAACACGGTAAGTTAACTATGCGTACCCTGTCTATCAGACCAGTTGGGCCAGTAATTATTTTCCCTGAGGCCTCTATTATATTTGAATTCCAATTGCATTCGATTCTTTATGCGCTGTGTAAAATTATTATTTAGTTCTAAGCAATCCGGATCGCATAAAACTTTCATCGATAATTTATGGGCAATTTATCTACGTTTCGCATATCGTATGCATCTTTCCTTACGATATATAATATAAAAAAACACAACCAACAAGTCTTGCGCAACGATTGCACGTATGCTTTTTCACTTTAATAAAGTAAATGAAATAACTTTATGGAGTTGTGGTACCAGACGTGATCAGAAATCCCAGTGTATCGCGCTACCAATCTCGCTTCAACAGCAAAATTGAGTCCCCTTTCGTTAGACTCGCATTGCATGCTATGAATAAAAATACGCAGCCTTGCGTTTCATCTTGGATTTTATAAAAATAATTTGAAGGGAATTTAAATATCGTCCTCGAGGGCAAGGTTTTATTTTGTTAGTCTATCAAGTTGTAATTTAACAATAACGAAATGTAATAGTATCTTGTACTAAAAAAAGATACAGGCCTCAAGCGCGCGAAATTTCCTTTCAGGTGTAATTGACTTAATAAATTAGAAGCGTAGAGACAGTCGAATTAAATGAGGAAATGCTGAGGAAGAAAATCCAAAGGAAGAATCTGACGTCGTGAAGTGAAGAGTGACAGGCGTATACAATATATATAAAGGTCTTTTAAGAAATATTTTAACTCAAAGCTTAAAAATGAATACAATGGTGTAAATTTATATACAATAAACAATTAAGAATCTTTAGTAACGACTGTTTATAACATAGGGCAAGTTAGGTTTGGTGCTTGGGAGAGAAACAGAAAATTACTCCAGCTGCCGAGGAATGAACTTGGGATTTATTGCGTATTAAAAACCCGTTCCGGTGACAAGCTTGAAGAGCGTATTTCATCCCTTTTTAAAAAAAAGACGAAACCACTCTCGGATATCATTATTTTCCGCATGACCTCAATCCGACGTTAATGTAATTTAATTTTATTGCCGTAAAATACGTTATATTGCCGTGTGATTGCAGATATCAAGTGATAAATAAATTGAAAAACTCTGACAAACAGGACGCGAGGTTTGAAGGTAAAAATTTCACGCTTTTGTTTTATATTGTTCTATAGAATAATTACCATTAAAGTGAACTCGTACAAACACTTCGCGAAACAAAGAACGCGTTAAAGATGTCGTTTAACTTTCGCGTTTCGTCAGACCTAGAGCGATGAAAATTATAAATTTAAAGCTAATGGTGCAACCAGAATGATCAGAAATGTTTCCAAGCATACTATGGGTGAGGTGGTTTAACTTCTTAATACAGTACGAAGTCTCGAATCCGGTAACTTTAGGACTCGTAGATCGCTGGTTTTTGGATTTTTCCGGATTTCGGGTCATTTATAGCGGTGATGTTATGATTGTGAAACTATCGGTATCGATATTTTGATGAAGGTTTTAGTTTTTCCGAGTCCGAAAATGTTTTTTTATTCCGTCCGTGTTTTGTTTTTTTTTTGGAATAAACGGTTTTACAGAATATGATGAAACTTCGTATTTAGTGCCTCGCCACCTGCCACCCGCCAACAAGATGATTTTCAGTGTACCGCGTAGGAACGAATTGTTGTTGAAATGAATAGTATCGCGTAACAATGAAAGTTAGATTATTGTTGTGGATTTTCGTAAAATGTCGATTTACCCATGAGGGTTTGCAAGGCTATTGATTAAAATTGGCCCGGTTGTAGATATAATTGTCATAAATAATACTAAGTAGTAATATGACTAAAAATTAAGTATATAACGTCCATTGGCATAGCAACATATCGGTTTTGACGCTCAGCTACCGACAAGTTCTCCCGACTAACAACAACATCGTTATTTCCACTGCGCATATACGCATTTACATTACCATCGGCGTTATTATGTGGATTAAAGGCGTACCGTAAGCTTGCCAATTATGGATATTACGATTCCGGGATATTTCGCCAAGAGTGTTTAACTCCTATTATAATTCCAGGAGGCTTTGCAGTGGACATGGGCATGGACAGTCGTGAGGTCAACATAGGCAACATTTACTAACTTATTTTCATATATGCCTCGTTATGAAAACAACGAACAGACGAATCATATTTCACAAAGGCAATTATTTCTCAAAGGTGGAGGTCGGACTATAGAAGATGCTCCTTCATCTACATACGAACGCCCATGTACGTAGAAAAATTGACCTGCTTTGAATAGGTACAGTATATAGCTTTTTATTGGAAGAGCAGAATGTAATTCATAAATCCCAAATTGGGTGTGAGGCTTAATGGACTTTCTTCGTGCTATTATCGCACCTATTTACAATACAATCGCGCAATATATCGGAGAATAATGTGAGATAAGGATATATGGTATGAAAAGGACGTCGTTAAGCCAACTATATGACCGAATTTACGATTTGTTTGCATTTTAAAAATTTTTTGAATTTTTGGGATTTGAACATTTTCGACTAAAAATTCTCAAAATTTTCAAAATTTTTTAAAAGTTTGAAAATTTTCAAAAATTCCGAACATTTTAAAAATTCTCGAGGATTTAAAAAATTCGAAAAATTTCAAATATTCCAAAAATTTGAAAAATCCCAAAGATTTAAAAAATTCAAAATTTTCAAATGGTCGAAAAATGATTCTTACTGTCTTATAGCATAGTGACTTATGCGCATAAACGTTCTTTTCTTCCCTTCTTACGATCAAACGTCAACCGAATTTCCTTAAAGGTCGTGTCGAATTCAAAGAGTGCCTTAACGACAGGTGATATTACGTGGGGGAAGGTGGCACAAGCCTTAAAACGCACCGGGCGCACGTCGAAAAATGCGACCACTTGTGGCATCCTTATTTCCTTCCCTCTGAAAGAGGTACGGCGGAATAAAAATGCCCTGCCCTGCGGCTCGGTCTTCGGGAAATTAACTAGTTGTGGTAGGGGAGGGCCTTTCTCCCTATAGTTTGGGAAAGGATTCGAGATGAGGGGTTTTCAGCGAGGGTATTTCTCAAGGGTTGTAGGTAAAGACAGGGAGAGAGAGAGAGAGGGGTTTGAAGGATGGGGATAAGAGAGGGGTGAAACGGGAAGGGGATGTGAACCAGACGGGACGATGGACGAGTCTTTTCTGCTTCCTGCCACGTTGATGGGGAATAATTGCGTTTAAGTGCTCATTTCGTTTCCGTTTCTCCCAAAGGGGAATTCTAGAACACGCAACACTCGCAAGGGAATTTACCTGGCGTGGGAGGATTTTTCGGAAGATATGACTTAACATGAACCATCCGGCATTAAGGAGCGTGAAATTACGGTGATTTACGTGCGTATTTTGTTCCGCTAAAGGCTATGAGAGAAGAGTCGATTCTCTCGAAAGAAGCCGCAATTAAAAAAAAAATTTTTGAGCAATTATATGAATATGAGTTAGTTTGTGGTGTAGGTTGGGAATTTTTTTATGTTTAGTAGGTACTACTTTTTTAGTTGTAATTGTTTCGATATGTCTGGAGAAAGAAATAGCTAAGTTTCATATATATAATATACACGGAATGCTAACTGTTTTTAGCAGTGTAACGGAAAAACTACGAAGAAGAAATTATGAAACATTGCATGAAGCCGAGGAGAAAATTTCAGTCAATTTACGTAATATAAACTTTTCGTCATATAATAATTTAAGTCGTTTGGAAAATGGAAATGGCGAAAAATATTTCCGAAATAGATTTTCGGTCTTTGCACTCCCTACGAAAACAAGCGAGCACGGACTCATTCGAGCAAAAGTCGATAAGATACCTGCATTTTATCCCCGTCAATTTAAGGAAACGCGTGAAGGTCATCTCTGGGGAGGAGGATGGGATTATTTCTCAGGAGCACACGGTAAAACGAGAAACAAAAGTTGCGACAACATAGGCAGAGGAGTAAAAACCGCAAAAATGGTAAAACCAACGACTCCCTTCGAATTTTTAAAAGATATATTTTTTATTTCTTTTATTCACACGCGCGCGCTCGAGAGCGCCGTATCGTAATTTCTCCATCGTCGCGAATCTCGAAACACCCCTTCCACCAGTTTCACACAGATCAAGACGTACCCCCCAAAAAAAAATAATAATAACACAATTCCGCCGACCAATCGACGAAACGATTATCAAGGTCCAATAAAATATTCTGAGACAAGAATCTCTTTCTATTATTATTTTTTCGATGAGTAAAAAAATAAAAACGGCGTCCTATTGAGAGAAGATGAAGTAATTCTGATGGAGGGGTTTTATTTCCCTACTGCAGAAAGACAGAGAGAGAGTGTGCGTAGTCCCTCTTCACGGAGTTCCTTGAACCGCATCCACACACACACGCACGCACGCACGCACACACGCTGGCGTCCAGCGGTGAGGAACTCGATATCCTTGTCGGCGATGAATAAGAGAGGGATGAGGGATAGGGTGAAAGTGAAGGTGGTCTTATTGCAAGCCGTTGAACGGGATGGTTTTGAGGAAGATCTCTTGGTAAGCTCCTCTCTCCTATAAAGCGATCTAGAGGGAGGTTGTGCAGAGACAGGAGGAGATAAAGGGATGGGGGATAGGGAGAGTGGTAGGGATCTAAGTAAATGGGATAGGGAAGGAGATGGAAGAAGGGGGAGAGGGGGAGAGAGAGAGATTAAGAGGGAGGAGGAATTGATAGGTGATGTAAGAAAGGTATTGAGGTTAGAGGAGCGAGAGAGAGGAGAGAGAGGATAGAAAGAGAGGATAGAAAGAGAGGAGAGAAAGAGGAGAAAGGGAAAGAAGATAGAGGAGAAATGGATAGGAGACACAGAGAGGAAAGATAAGACAGAAGGAGGAAATAGATGTTCGTCTTTATTTGGGCTATTTTTAGACTAGGCAGTCCCTTCTTCCATCTAGCCAATAATAGATGACAGAGAGGATAGAAAGAGGAGATTAAGGAGAGAGAGAAGACAGAAAAAATATGTAGAGGAGAGAGTAGGAGATAGTATAGAAAGAATGGAAAGAGGATATAGAGATGAGATGGGGATGGGAGATAGGGGAGAGAGAGAGGACATAGAGAACAGAGAGAGAAAATAGAAGATAGAGACAGACAGACATAGAGACAAACGACTTTATTTCGGGCGAAATTGAGACTACATAGTCCCCTCTTACATTTAACCCTACGTTATGACATACAAATGACAATAAAAATAATAACATATAAACATACAAAGAGAAGACAAACACCTGAAACTAAACAAGAGAGAAGATAGGAGAGAAAGAATGGAGATTGAAAGGCGATAGGGAAGGGAGAGAGGAGATAGGGTATGAGAGGTTAAAGAAAAGAGAAAGAGCAGAGAAGGATGACATATAGAGGAGGAGGAGAGAGTGAAAGGGAGAGGTGGGTAGAGATGGAAAGAGAAAGATAGAAAAAAGGGAGATAGGAAGGAGAGAGAGAGAGGAAAGGAGTGATAACAACCCGTCCGAAATGGCCGCCCGTTGGAACGAGTAGTACGTATCGGATTTCCCGCCGAAGGAGAAATCGATTTCCGCGGGAGGTCCAGAAAGAGAGGTGGAGGGGGTGAGAGAGAGAGGAGAGAAAGGTGAGTTTCTTTTCGGGCCTCCCTTCGAAAAACAATCCCGTTTTCAGGACGGAGAGAAGAGGAAATGCCGCGTCTTTCCTAGTGAAAAGGGGCTCGTCCATCAATAGAACCCATCGTTTTTTTTCTCCTTTGTTTTCCTCATCCCGTGATCCGCCTTTATTCATCTCTCGAGCAGTTGCATTGGGTGCATGCGAATATTTTAAGAATATAATAGTCCTTGCTGTTTTCGTTGAAGGTTGTGAAGAGGTTGTTTGCTATCCACTAGTTTTTATAGCATTTAACTCTGCCGCTCTCATTTGCCTCTTTTTTCTCTTTTATAGTAAACTAGCCGAAATACCCGGCGTTGCCCGGGGAAATTTGGTTCAAATCCGATCGGAATTCTTGATGATACATTTAAGAATTCACTCGGCCGGCGGTTTTGAATAAAACGGGCAGAGAGAAACGAAAACCACGTATGAATAATTTCTGTGAGCCCTCCACAATCGTATCAAATTTTATTCAAATCAATAGTAGTACCTACTTGGGAAAATAGGCGTAGTTTAATCAGTCCCCGCCGTCCAATTACGGTTAAGGAAGTAATCGTTTCCCACCTTTCTCACTGTGTATAAGATGTAGATTTAACTGTTCTTTGAGAACAGGAAGTTTATGAGAACAGTTATTTTATTGAAGAGTTTAGGCATCAGAACAGTTCGAAAAGAACTGTTCCGTTCTTTATTTAGCATTAACATACAAAATTATTTTGCTTTTTGTACAATTAACATAAAACATTTGGGATTAAAAAGTAGCCTACGGCCTTCCTATTTGTGAAGAAATTATCAGTTAAAAGTTTGATTACTCTAGCTTTAACGGTGTCGAAATGTATAGATGCACAAATAAACAAACAAACTTTCATAAATATATAGGAGATTACATAAATATAATTTATTAAAGATAGTTTCGCACGCAACGCGCAATGCAGGAAAACGTAATACTTTTACCATATCTCGATGATAAGTTGGAGTAAGTTATCCACTAGCAAAACGAAACTTCAAAGAGTTATCAGCACTACGAGAGAGACAAGTAAAGCCAGCCATTGATTGATGCTCTAAAGAAAACATAGCAAATTGGGTCATGGTGGATCTAATACATTAATTTACTGAGATTTTAAAATGATGAGCAACCATAATTGGAAGACACAACAAAATCTGCACAAAAACTCTTCGTCCGTTCACTTTTATCAATGGATTTAAGTACGTCCGTCACTACTGATTGTGAACCAATTATATTCCCCCAAAATGTCAGATAAGAAGACGTTCTATAAAAGACTTCTACAACGTCTTCGAGTCCAGCATATGTCTGCCTGCATAGAAGGTAAATTAACACATTTATCTTGGATAGGGACGAGAATTATCAGCATCTCCGCATTTTCAACATTAATCACGTCAAAACTCGATTCAAATTTCGGATCGCGTATTTTTAGGTTTTGGCATCATAACAAATACTCTTTCGTGAAGAGCTAAGAACAATAAAATCACGCTTTTTAACCACAGGCTCACCATTTACGGTAATTAAGCGCAGGAAACTGCGCAGCTTTCTATTTATAAATTATTCAATTACGTTACGCTTCGTCCCTAAAGCGCTTGATTTCCCACGGTGCAAAATCTCGCCGTTCCGTGGAATAAACCACACCCGCACTTTCACCCGTTCGCTTATTTATGGGCTTTAATGGCGCAGATCCGCCAGAGAGATATTTCTCGAATATTTATCTCATCTCGAGCAATTACCTGGCGCCATATCTGCCCATGGCGGATTGGCGTGAACACGCATGAATCTTTTTTCGGTAACCCAGATACTTCGTGTTGCAGGCAAGAAAGAAAGATCGATAGCTTTTGTTTTGGATTTTCCGGCGACTCTAAACATTATACCGTAAGCCTGTTTGCCCCGATGGGTAAGGTTAACCAAAAAGAAAGTTGCGCTATAGATCTAAATATAGTTTGGCGCCCCAAACGCCTGGACCTTAACCGGCGGCTTGCATCGAATACACGGAAATTAGTCGGAGAAAGTAGCAGGAAAAGGTTTAAGAATTAGCGTAAAGTCAACATTACTGAAATATCAGTTTGAAGACTCGTCGGTATAATATGTCTTAAATTCGCAAAACTTTCAATCGCAAGTAAACCTAGGTAAAAATTAATTAAAAGTGTACTCTCCTTATTCTTACGTCGTTTATGTTCTTTACATCCTCCGAACTTTTCTTTTAGTAATTTAAAATTTTACCGAGTGAATCGGGGGTTTAATTTTTCGAAAACAAAGGAATCGAGCCAACTTCCTCTCTCTCTCTCCCTCCCTCACTAATTATTGCAGCAACACCCACTTAGCATCCGTAACCAAGGATACGAGGCCTTAAAGCGCCCTCTTACGCCATTGGTGGCGCCTCGTTATGCATTGCTACCTGCGACGACCTTGGACGCAGTCGGCGTCTGCTCCGAGATAACTCCTTCCCCTCGTCCGTCATCGCGTGGCATGATGGGATCGCGCCCTCCCCCCCCCCCCCCCGCCTTCCCGCCCCATCTTTTATCTCCCTCATCAAGATCGAGGGGGGTAGATAATTCTCTTCTGCTGTAGGTGAAACCCGTAATGCATCCCGGAGCTATTATACTCCATTCAAGGATCTTATCTTACTTGCATCTCGAGACGCCCCAGAAGAACTGGTCTTCTTCTTCTGGTCTCTGGGGCTTACTACTGCTTGGCCATTGCTGTGTCGTCGTCTCGCAATGCAATCTCGCGAAAGCGGTGAGGGGCTAACGTTGGCCAGGTCTACCCTACGGACACGTGGTCTTCCGTGGTTTCTGGTAATTAACGCGTAACTTCGGGTATCTCCCGGAACCTCTGACGACGTTTCGAAAGGCGGCTGGATAAATATTTCATTTTCCGGTCCGAACGAAATGGGATAGCGGTAATTTGCTTCTTCCGCGAATAGGAAGTTTCTGAGTGTGAATAAATTTTAAGAAGACCTTGATTTCAACACGGATTTCCCTACGTGGACAGGTTTATGTTCCAGTGTTCCTTAGCCTGCTTACGTCGACATATTTTTATTCTCTCCATACGTAGTATAGGGAAAGTATTGTGATCATGAAAAAAATCGACTTCGAGATTTCAACGGAAATACACTTTTGAGATCCCTAGAACACGTTTAGACTATTTTCGGAATGATGTCTGTGTGTGTGGATGTATGTGATTGTGGGCACTCTAACTCAAAAAGTACTTGTCATATTAATACTAAATTTCATATATAACACTTTAGCATGAACATAAAGAACTGATTAGTTTTTGGACAATAACGGTTCAACGAAAGTGGAGGTTTATTCGAAACCCGATTCGGTTCTTGCGATATTTCACCGTTAAAACATCATTATTGTATATACAATTCTATACAAATGTTATAGAGAATGTAATTTCCTACAACTTTCATTTGAAACAATTTTCCATAGCAGTTATTGTTTAGGAATTATTTAGAAATAATCGGTTTTTTCGGTTTCCGTCAAATATCTCCTTCAAAACGTCTTTATTCGTAATCTTCGTAAAGACCAAAGTTGTTGAGAATAATATTTCTGGCAACTTTTGTTTGAAACAAATTTTCGTAGAACAAACCATTTCGGAGATATTCAACTTTTTCGTAATTTTCAGTATACAGCGCCACCACCATGTAAACATATACAAAATATAATTTACGGCAATAAGGACGACTGTATTTTTTTACGATACGAAATAGTAATTTTGCCTTATAATGCTATTCATAATAATTTAAATATCTATACCCCAAATATGGAGAAAGTCATGTGTTGGCCAGATCAGATTTTTTATTTTTTTAGTGGCTGTGTACAAGTCTCTCATTGGCCGTTTGTGTGCAAGTACATATCTCATTGGCCGCCCTTTTTAGGCGTTCTTTAAAAAATTTTTTTTTAAAAAGCCTTATGGTTGGATAAATTTCCGTAGCCAAAAAATATGAAAGAATATACGGCATATAATAATACAATCCGCATTACTGTTAAAAATACTGTACGTGTATGACGATAATTCGGCCGTCCCCGCTGTTTTGCTGCCCGTATGGGTCGCACACATCGCACATATGGCCTAAGAACAAATTAATTGCTAAAATTTCAAGGCAAGTTTTATAAAACATAACATAAAAATATTTTTCTATAAATAAATGTTTTTTCTATAAATAAATTGGAAAATATGTTAAAATGTTGAAAACAATAACAAAATTTTAATAGAAGTGGTTATTTATATAATATTAAATAATTTTGAGAAAACATCTTCGTATGCTTCATGTTAAGAATACGGAATGTATTTTTTTGAAACAGTTCTTTCAATTGCCAACAAGATTAGTTCGAATTGTGGAATAAATTTCTATTACTAGAAAAAAAATAAAGTGCCAAGATAAATACCTTTATATTAAAAACGTGTATGAATTAAAATAAATTTTTAGTTACATTTCCTCTAAAATATGAAACGGACAACTTTATATTCTCAAATTTAAAACGATATAATATAACATTACGAGGCATTTATTACCGAAATTGATAACTACAATAACAACGCCGTGCCGATTCAACCGACGCGTCGCGACGCCGGCAATGCTGACGGGTATATTACGCGCATACTGAATCGGCACTTCAGAGAGTTAATATATAAAAATTATATATTTTCAGACCAATTCCATAAAACTCCTTCAGCATCGCATAATACAAAACGGTGTGGGAACAGTAACTGCAGCATTTTTACGATTTCAGAATTATAAAATGCCAACCACCAAAGAGTAAACAAATAAAGTATTTAATAATTAAATGGAATTCACTCGGATATTTAGGCTACCGATGACGGATTTCGGAGGCTTACACGGTTACATCGCAAATTTAGCATCAAAACTGCAAGTAAAATTCATGAAAACGTCTAAATATACATTTCATCTCGAATGGCTTAACATTACGCGAAAGTAAGGAATGGCTATTGACATCGTTTCTTAATTATTATAAAAATAATTACAACGTTGCTCAAGTTACAAGAGTCTGCTTAAAATTACCACATACTTGACCAACGAATGTATGTACTTGCTCTAGGTTGCTCTTGTTATAGCGTTTTGCTGTCCCACCTATGACGTTCGTTGTGGTTTTAAGATCCAACATTCCGTATGTACGTTTGTGTTCGCAATTTGCCCTCCGCTACCTAACTAGTCCCACGCCAATCCTTGGTGCGTAAGGTGCACGCCAACTTTCTTTTTTACAAGGCGATGATAGAAATATCTTTCACTCGGAATTGCATTTTGGAACGAAAAAAGTTGAAGGGTTTCATCATTCCATGAATTTAATTAAGGTCGCGCAATCCGCTAGCGTATATGTTACCGCGAAGAATCTAACAGGGTACAACGAAACAGCCAAAAGCGGTCCTCCTCGTGACCCTTCCACGCCCAAGGCGCCTGAGGTAATGCGAGCGAGCCTCCGAGCTGTAGAGTGCATTGCACGTTCGGTGAAAAGAGTGGAATGAGCAGGAGAGGGGTCGGAGATGGTACAGAAGGGAGAAGGAGTGAGAGGAGGTCACGGGGACGTAATGGTGGCGGAGTATGAGGGAGTAGAAGGGAGGAGAACGGCATTCTGTGAAGTCTCGGAGGGAGGGGACGGAACGAGCTCCGAGTTCGGCCGAGCGTCACCGAACCGACCCGACCGGCTATAGCGAAGGCGCCCGGCAGTTAGGCGACGGCTCAAACCACATCGTCTCAGTCGCGAAAAAGACATCCTAGCGCGTGGTGTCGTCTCTTCGCTCTCCCGTCTTTCTGAACGATAACTTTATTTTATATATATATCGCGTCGTGCCCGTTGGATGAAGGTACAGTAGGACGTTTTTGGATTCATTCTGCTTCTTCGTATAGCGAGAGAGAGACAACAGAAAATTCTTTTTTTGTGTAGGAATGTGCTCCGTGTAAAGTTTTATCCGTAGTGTTACGTGTGGAAAACTGGTGGATTTTTTATAAAATAAAACGTAAACCGGCTCCGTAAAAGGGGGTTTCTTTTTACGTCCGTTGTGCTTTTTTATTTTTTGGAAGACTCGGGGATTTGTTCCAAGGATCTCGTGAATCAACTTCCGTCTATAGGACGAGTTTTCTCGGTGGCACAAGATGGGCGGAACGCCTGACCAAAGCGGAGGAGGAGGAACGAAGACGATGACCGCCGGGCAAGCCCGCTCCCTTGGTCGGAGGGATCCCGAAATCGCGATCCCCGAATCCTCCCGACGCGGTTTCAACTTGGTCGGTTTTCGGCGCGTGAGATGTTGCGTCCTCCCCATCCTTCCCCCCCTTCTACTGCTTTCGGTACTCCTCGTATGTCCGGAATACGCCCTCGCCTCCGTGGTCGCCACGAGGCAGCTGGAAACGAACGAGGTCCTCTTAGCCTCTCTGGCGGCCCAGAGGCCGCAAGAGACGGTAGCATCGGCGGATTCTTCTTCGTCTTCCGAACTGTTGTTGATGCCCGCCTCCGCTCCGGGTGAGTTGGCGGACGAAGCGGCGCCATCCTCCGCGACACCTCCTCAGCAGCCGCCCCCGGTCGTGATATCGAATGCGGCCGAAGCCCGGAGGCCCAACGTAACCTCGAGGGACGAGGGTAGCCGCCGGCACAGGCCAGGTAAAAACGAGCTTCCATACCTTCCGGTGACTCTTAGCCCCGCCCCCTCTCTCTCTCTCACTCTGGTCGGAGAGGATGGAATTTCTGGGATAATTACCCGTTCGCCCGGTTCTTCTCCCGAGGTCTCCTCTTTGCCGGCATAGGCGGGGGGTTTGTCTTTGCCAAGCTCTTTGGGAAGAATGGAAAATGATAGAGGCATATTCGCTTTTGTATCACCACTTGGATCGTTATTCCTATTTGTTATATCTTACGAATTTAAACTTTCGCCTTCGCGTATAGCTTTCCTTTCGAATTTCCCCCCGGTCGTGTTCGCTCACCTGTTGTGCATGTGCGTGAAACGTTCGGTGAAACTCTTTGCGGAATGTAGACGGACGTTTTGAAATATAGGAGGAGATTGCCGGTCCGGTTTTAAGTCTTAAAAGTTTAGCGAGAGACGTTTAAATGATGAAATTTCTCTCATTGAACAGGTATTGACGCGTCGATGATTGATTAAAAACGTATCAGTAGCGATCAAAGAGCAGATTGAGCTTTATTTCGAAAGTTTTTTTTTAATCTGGGTAGAATGTGTGGACGTAACGCATTCCAAATGTCGATGATAAAGTCGGCCGTATTGCAAATCTTCCGAAAGATTTCTCTAGTATGTAATACACGGAGTAGTAAATGAAACGTATATGATAGATTCAATCATTGATAAATTACGTGGAAAATCTTTACGGTGATTTGGATTTGTCTTCATTTTAGAAAGAACCGCTCCATTTTACTGTGTTGTTTGTTTTGCCAACGAGATATGCGAAACTGATTTATATAGGTTTTGCTTGCGAACACCAATGTTTACTTTAGATGCGATTCTTTGCCTAATCATATCAATTTTGGATTTTCTATTATTTTTTACGAAATGTTATTTCCGTGTAATAGTTGACATTCTAATCCTTAGCAACGTTTCGCGGGTATAGTCGGCGAAAAGTCGTTCTGAATCGGAAACGGAATTGAACATACCGGTTAAGACAAAATTTTCACCGGTCCCTCTCCCGAGAAAGATCGGTTTTAATACAAAGATCGTCCAGGAATAGATCCCGAGAAAAAATCCCGACGTGTGCGTGTACTCGAAGAAAGGACGAGAGAGAGAGAGAAATAAAAAAAAACGCGTCTGAATGAAGTTCAGAATTTTAAAAAATTGAAGATTCTTCTCAGGAAGCGGTTAGCGGGGAGGGATTTATCCGCCGTCTTGGAAAGCAGCGGTATTCGCATTTTCAGCCTAACTCGTTTTCCACCTCTTGCTGGGGGGAGCCGGTCGGGAGCGGTGGACCCGGTGGTGCGTGCGTTCACGCGGGAGTGCGTGCGTGCGTTTGTTTCGCGGAGGCTTGCGAGGGCGGAGGAAAAGGAAGGCGCGCGGGGGAGGAGAGGTTGTTGGACAGAGTCACGTATACCCTGTATTGTGTGTGTGTGCGTGCGTGTGGGAGGTTATGTGACGGCATTGTGCTTTTGTCTTCAAGAGAGAGAGAGAGCGGCGGGCAATCCATTCAAACTTCGAAGGATCGAAAAGCCGTACGCCTCGGAGATGTTTAGCGACACTCAATTCACCCTTATTCGACGCAATCATTTGTCCTGTAAATTTCCGTTCGCAACCTTTTCCAGGGGACTTTTCCGCTGCACGGAATTACTCGGACGATTTTGCATTTAGTTTGACGGTTAACGGATGAAAATCGCCCGTCGGTCTCGGATTTCAATTTTAAGTTCGTGCCATTATCTTTCTAGCATACGAAGGCGTGTGGCAGGGGGGTGTGCCTGCGCCATACCTGGGATTATTTGCGAAAATCTAAATCCTTTCTTATTGTACCGGGGGAAAAAGACGTTTTCGGGCTAATGTTTAAATCAGTGCTTATCAACTTTTTTTTTGCTCCACGGCACACCTTCATGCATCGTGCTTTAAGGACATCGCGGCACACCAAACCACCCCTAATTAATTTCACTGCGCAAAACCTCATTTTTTAAAGATAAAACTAGCGTAAGAAGTAAAAGTCGCAGTTACATCAGATTGTTACGGTTGGTAAAACAATAATTGTATAATTTTAGTGTACATTAAATACATACATAATTTAAAAATTAATTATGTGCCGCGGCACACCAGTTGAGAACCACTGATTTAGATGAACGAATTTTTTTTCCTCATTATTGATCAATACTACGTTTTCTGGCAGAGTGAGCGACTGTTATTTTTCACGCATACGTAATAAAATCTCGTTTGTTACATATTTCGAATTTTTATGCTCTATTCTTCCACTCTGTCGACCCAGTTTCTCGCGGTAGGCCCGACTGTTTCTAGTTCGGAACTGCTGTATATTTTGAATAGTTACATTACCATAGACTTTTCTTTTGTAACAATCGTGATGAACGTTTACTGATGATGCATTTTTTTTCCTGTGTTTATATAAATATGAAAATCTTCATGACAATCATTTCGTCATCCTTTCTTGTCAACCAGGAGATTTTTAATCAAGTTAATTTAACACGTTACTACTCGCAATTTCTTCGCGTACATTTCTTTGGATTTCAAGATGATAACCTTAATTATTATTATTTTTTCAATCTCCCCAACGATTTCTCATAGCAAATATAAATGTCAAAGTTTGCTTCAAGCTTCGTTTTTATAAATTTATTTTTACTTGTAATTTTGCGTATGGAATAATGAAACTTCGTGGCCATGGAAGTATACGTATTAAATTGTTATTACAAATATTCGACTCGTTATATTTGCCTCGAGTACTGTTGTTAGCTAACGTCAGGTAAATAAATGTATTAACTCAAATACAATGGAACTCGGACGTTAAGCAAGTCGTTTAAATATCGAATTGAAAGAACTCGTAGCTAAAAATGTTTTATTCGGGTATTCGAAAATGCTATTCTTATAGGATCGAGTTATGTAGGTTCGAATATCATTTGTTCCATTTGCCATTTCGTCGAGATTCGAGTCGACGCTCGCCACGCAGCTACTGCTGCTCTTCAGACGATGCCTTTTTGTAGCCCAACATCCCCATCATCTTAAAAGCTCGTCCCAAATATTCCTCTTTCTCACGCCGACGCGTGTGTAGTGGAAGTAGTACTGGTACCTGTCAATCCCATTCCTCCGCGGATCCTCTTCCTGGTTTTCGCATCGCCTCTGGCGCACTTAAAGAAAAAAATAAAAGAATTCAGTATCTCCCTTTGGTATGGTATGGTGTGTGTATGTGTATATATTCTTTTATTTGGCGCCACCAGCTGGTGGGAAAGCGCCCCCTACCTCCACTCTCCTTTTTTTTGTTCTCTCCCCAGCCATCGTTTACGGCTTCCCATTATTCCTCCGGCGTGTTCCGGTCTCCTCCGAGAGGGACTTGCCCCCAGCCTCCCCCCCCCCCCTTTATTTCTCCCTTCTGACTAGTAATAGTTATCCCTCGGTCCGATCTTCACTTTCGTGCTGGGATTTTTGAGGCGCCCGAGGAAGTTCCCTCGAAGTCCCTTATAGTAGTACCCTTCCTTCCACAGTCCCCTTTTCTAGGTAAAAAGGGATGCGGGGTGTGTTTAAGGGAACCGTAAGGGGTGTGGGTTGGGTTGGTTTTTGGGGCGAGGTGCGTGCGTGTGTGTGTGTGTGTGGAGAAGTAGAAGGGATGGAAAAAAAAGTTTCGAGTTTCAGTTCTGAGGGAAGTGGGTTGGGAAGATGGCTTTTTGGGATCTCGTGTGTGTGTGTGTGTGAGAGAAGGAAGCAGTTTTAAGTTTTCCGTCTCCCGCTTTCTGCATCCTCTTCCCATCCGTACTCTTCAATGGGTTTTCACTCGAGCTTCGCGTCTTTGCGAGTTTTTATTTATTTTTTTTTTGGTTGGCTCATTTCCCCCTCCCCCGGGTTGTTCATTTAGTGGGATTCCTCCGGGTGCGTTTCTAGAAGAAAAAAAACTTGTATTTTTCTTTTTGCATGGCTCTAGAGGTTTGAATTGGGTGTAGTGTTGCAGCGATTCGAAGGGGTTTTGCTACCGTGGTTTGTTGTGAAAGGAAGTACGCCTGGCCAGTTACGGTTGTTGTTTTTTTTATTAATTTTTGTTTCGGTGCGTGAGAAAGGGTGGCGGTTATTTTTGCGGAATATTTTCATCTAGGGATGATATTATTTTGAATGAATTTTACGTTAAATTATCGGCAAGTTAATTATTTTGGGGGTTTTTGCGTTGTAATCGATGTTGCAAGGCAATGCTCGCCTGAATTGCATTGAACGTTTATTTGTATAAAAGTGCAAAAATGTTATACCAACCAAATAAAAACTTTTTACGAGATTAGTAATTGAATCGCGACCGGTTTCAGGGATTTATTTCTATCCTCGGGTGAAAATTGCAAAAGTTTTTCTTAGGTTATAAAATTTTTTTTGTAAATTACTGTTTTTTATGCCGTCTTTTAGTTCGATTCGACTCATTAAAATGTAGAGGACTAATTTCAACCATATTTCAACTATACGCATCGTACGTTCGAGTTTTTCAATGTACATACAATGATAGAAGCCTTTTTTAATCTTACAAATCCCAAGCCCGATTTATTCATAAACGTATTTTTATCTGTAAAAATTTTTTGAAATCGTCATTTCGTCAGTTTAACGTATCCTTCTCGTCTTACGTAATAAATTATTTTTTTTATAGCCAGCATTCCAAGAACTTCAGATTCATTCCTGATATCACTTTTCGTTATTCGGGATTAATGAGATTTTTTTCCTCCGAGAAAAAGAAGTTAGCCGTTTCCACCAGTCCCGAGATATGCGACGTTTTTATACGCGTCTATGTTTGCGGACATTTTACTTTATTTTTACCCTCAAGAGAGACGGGCGTCGGGCGCCTATTGATGCAGTCGCCGCCGTTGAAATACGATTCGGTTTGAGTTGAGTCTGCCACGTGACGTCCTCCAAAAAATTACATTGGACGATTCAGATTATTTTCGTTTTTTTTTCTTGAAGTGGATTGTCGTTCGTTACCGTTGCGGAAAAAATATCCTCGATATCGTAAAGATGTCGGCTTGGAATGTTGTTTTACTCGCACGTTCATTCATTTCCGTAACGTGGCGCACCATTGAGACATGAGTAACATGCCAAGTAGTATAAACATATTTATCTGCGAACTAATCAGTTACATCAATTCGGAGCTACGCCGTTTCCATTGCATTTTAAAAACACTCAGCGCTAATGTTCGTGTCGGAGCGCTTTTTTTTTTCAATTTCAATTTTTTTCATCTTTCTTCGTCGTCGTGTCAAATAAAATAAAGGTTAACCCAGTGGCGCCATTCCGTACGCGACTTAATAAATCACAAGCATCAAGAGGTTATATTTTTTAAAAAAATCAGTTTCCAAGGATAAACGCTTATATTTATGCGCGCGTTTTCACTACGCAGTGGTCTCTTTACCCCTGTCATCTCTCAACTCTTTACCTCATTATTTTTGCCTTTGCACCCCCTTTCCCTCTCTTCACCCATCTCTTCTTGTTTGCTATCGAATTCAGTAAATTCCAGTCCAGGGGTTGAAAGAGATTCAAGAGATGATTCATTCGCAGCGCCGACCGCGATTCTTCTTCTTATTTTTTCCACCCTATTTTCTCCTCCGCGAAGACTACCGCTTTTTGCCCCGTCTTTCTTCATTCGAGGAGTAAATATTTTCGGAACTAAAGGGCGAAGGAATTTGAGTGAGCGCGCACGAGTGAAAGAGAGAGAGAGAGAAGAGGGAAAACCATTTCGGTAATCACCTCACATGGAGTTTTTAAGATGACGGATCGCGCCAGTCTGACCGTCTCGATGCGTTATCGTAAAAATTCACGAGGCGCCGCCGTAACAACTCCGTATCTCCAACCCACCCTTCGCCTCCCGCCCTTCGCCTCCCACCCCTCGCCTCCCGCCCTCCTCCCCCCCCTCCGGGCGCCACATCGGCTGGTCCCGTTTTTTTTCTTTCGATCCCTTCCTAATACATATTGGACGGTCAATAATCCACCGTTCGAGTCGATCGTTTTGCGGAGATCCGGTCGAATAAACGGGACGGGTTTAATGTGATTATTAAGCGGATAGGAAGTTGATTACCCTCTACATTTCAATTGGGAGGTGTTTCTCACGCCGCCCCTTCCCCTCCCTCGCTCTCCCCGTTGGGGGATAGGAGGAAGGAGGGGGGAAGGGATATATACGAAACGAGAGATTTCCTAAATAAAAATGATGCGATGAGGGATTTCTAAATTTAGCTCTTCAGGAACCGTCCTGTGGAAATCGAAGTAGATTAAGGAATCGATTTAGGGAAGCTGGTCTGCTAGACGGGAAGTCGAGTAATAAAAAAAAGGCAGAACCTATACATTTCGAACGTTTTAAACAATGATTATCGATAGTTCGAAGTAGGCAGTTTTCATCTGTACGTCTACATAAACAAATGAAGTTCTCGTGTGGCGAAAACTTAGACTTTTTCTGCCATTTGTCGAGTTATCGGGGTTCGACTACGTGTGTGTGTGTGTAGAAACGAATCTTCATAACTCGAAGATTCGATAAAATAAAATCATAATTTGATCGGAGATACGCGCAGGAAGCATTTTCTTTTCCCGAATATACCAAATCGAAGTTGTGGAATTTTATTATGTAACCGTCTTAATGTTTACATCAGCATCGGCGGTTCAGCATATTGGCGAGTCTCAGAGCGTCACTTTAATTCCCTAGTTTTCTTATCGTATCGTATCATGGGAATACAAGCCTCTTTAATCGCTCTTAATTCCAATCTCGATTCTTTATTTATGTGATCGGACTTCACTATCCCATGATAAATATTATCGCGGCATGCACAGGCTTGCAACCGGAAGTCTCTCGATTGATGCATCGGCTTGATGGTACTTTCAACGATTTTTTTCTTGGTAGTTATCAAGAGATCGAGTAACGTAACGGACACCGTACCGCGAACAAAATGTACCTGTCATATTTTTTCCATCCATAATATGACATGTTTCCTTCGCCGGCCTTATTATACCTTTCCCACATAAATACTCCCAATTCCTTTCCTTTAAGTATCTTCGCTCGGTGCCATAATTGGTCGTAAATAAAATAATATCTACGAGCGACCGCGATCGGCTTGCGTAAAACCGTTTTCGCGTATTAACATCAAGTGAAGCTCGTAACGCGCTGGACGCTACGTCTATTTTAAATTCCATCCGCCTACGCCGTGCGGAAAAAGAACGAACGAACCAGTTTTTTTCTTTTACGAACGGATTTATTTACTCTCGTCGATTTGAGGGAAAAAAAACCGATTCCCGTTGTGTATCGCGTCTTCCCCCTCCTCCCCCCCTCCCCCCGAGGGGGTGACGTAGAAAACACCATATTGCGTCCACCCCTTTCATCCTCTCGTTTCTCCACGGGAAACCCAATTCTCGACCCTTTGTTGGACGCACGTGCCCTTCGTCGTAGATGGCGCCTCACGCATCTCTCGGTGACCGGTGTGTGCTCGGACACCGCCGTCACCTGCCTTCCTAGTCTGCGGCAAAAGTGCTCGGAAAGGCGTCCTCTTCCGTTACCCTCCCACTCCCTCCCTCCTGTTGGAACGGCAGCCGGCAGCGCGTGGGCGTTTGTTAAGGGGTGCGTGTGTGGGGAGTGAAACGGAGGAGGATGGGGGGGGGAGGGATGCTAGATATGGAGTGGCAAAAGGGAGTGGGAGGGGTTATAGAACATAGGCGCCGCGTGTGGAGCAGCTGCCGGCGAGACGGGCCTCAGGGGGTGAGGTGGCGGCTCCAGCACTTCGGAGGGACTACTTTTCTCTCTCTCTCTCTGTGAAGGGGGCCGTGTAGGGGAGGCCGGCTGCCTGCATAGCCTCCCCCATACAC
The DNA here is from genome assembly GCA_036926305.1 of Uropetala carovei. Classification (NCBI taxonomy): domain Eukaryota; kingdom Metazoa; phylum Arthropoda; class Insecta; order Odonata; family Petaluridae; genus Uropetala; species Uropetala carovei. The sequence continues at coordinate 1,313,555 of JAXCHB010000259.1, read as the reverse complement.
ACACACACACACCCTTTACTTTACACGCCCTGCGTCTTCTCCAGTGTGTGTGTGTGTGTGTTCGGCACTATCCCCCATCCTCTCTCTCTCTCCCTCCCTCCCTCTTTTTTCCCCCAAAAGTTCCCCATTCCACGCATATTCTCTCGTGGTGATGGAGCGAAAGAGATTACGCTGCGCCGAGCTCTTCTTTTTTCGAGTTTTTTTAAATATCTTTCGATGGTTGTCGCCTGCTTATTGTTAGTTTTTTCGAGGTTTGTTTTTCGGTTCCGGTTCGATCCCGAATGTCGCTTTTAGGTCAGATTTTTCCTCCACGTGGATTTTTTGGCATTTTCTCGTGTGTTTTTCGTGTCAAGTGATTAAAGAATCGTTGATGACGCATTCGACCGTTTTGTAAGGCGTAATATTTTTTTCGGAAATTCTTAGCGAGTCCGCTAGAGTAAAGCGGCAGAATTGTTGCGTCTGTTAGCTCTAATGTAAGTGAAGTCTCAGTTGGAAGAGTTTTTTATTGTACTAATATATAATCGGCTACTTCTCTAAATGTTATTCTGACTGAAATATAGACGTCGTAGTCAATTCCCGACTGGTTACTTGGCAGCGGCTCTCACCTTTTCCTTAATAAGTTGGAAACATTTAATCATTTAGTTTTGCTAAGAAATGTTGCCAAGCTATATTATAAGTTAATAAAATCTTGTACGTGTTGTCATTAACCCATCTATTATCTTACTTAGGCTTTCAAAAAGATAAATATTTTGCAGCTAGAAGAATTTTCTTAATTCGAAGAGTTTAAATGATTTATTCACTATAGAATTATCGAGCTCGTATTATGGATGGAATAATTTGAGCTGCAATTGTATTCGTATTAATTTCAACTTTAAAAAAAATATCTTTATTAAATGAATTTTACGATCTGTTAATTTTATAACGATGTTTATGAGTTATTATTGGATATTATAAAAAAAAGAGGTCAACCTCACGAAAAATGCCTTTTATTATTTTTCACCCTCAATCTAAATTCCTGGTTGCTTGTAATTGAATTTCAAATGATTTGTTTCTTTAGTGATTCGGTCGAAAAGTAAAAACGAATAGTCGAACATTTTTCTGGATTTCGATTGCAACAAAAACGAACGATTCTTTCGTCGACATCTAATTTTTTTAAATGTTCCGTACCGTTGCGCATTCATCTCCGTCGACAAATATTCTTGACAGTGTCGCGACGAGTATGAACGTCGGACGCTAGCCGGAAGATATCGCACTGCGAGTCCGCAGGCTCTCTCTGTCTCTCTCTTTTGTCTTTTTTTTTATTCACCCTTTTAAGCTATCTGAAAGAGCAAATGGAGGCAAAAGGGAGGGGGGAGGGATGGGATACTTGGTAAGTTATGAGGGCCTAAGTCTATGTATAGCTTTCTCAAGGTTCTTCTCCCATTGATCGTAAAAACATCTTTTATCGAGAAAGAGAGAAGGGATTTTATATTCGTGTTGTAGTTGCCTCGGAGTTTATGAAAGTTTAACTCGGCGGTGTTTTGCCTTCGACAGAGTCGAGAGAGAGAGAGGGAGGGGGGGGGGGGGGGGGGGAGAGCCGTTCTTCCGTCACTTTGTCCGAGTCGCAGCATAAAACCGTTTTTCAACACCCCCGTAATGCAATGAGCGTAAAATATCAGCCTTCGGTCGATCTCTGATTTATGTCACGCTTTCGATTCTTAAAAATTTACGTCCCGCGTGAATATAAGAGGTTAGTACTACGCTTCGGCGAGATTAGTTTTATGTCTTGCTTAGTTCGCATTACGATCTCTCGTGTTTAATTATTTTATATGCTGGCGGGGCATAAAAATTGTTTTGTTTTTCTCGGATTTTGGTTATTCGTTCAATGGAAAGAGATCTACGAAAAGCGGCGTTACAATAGGGTAGTCAGGGTGGCCAGTCGCGTCGACCCACGGTGGACTTCGAATTTTTCTATATCCTAATCTCTGAATGACATCCCAGTTGATCATTATTTTTATACAAAGTAATGTAAAAAAAATCCTATCTTATTCAACGCACCCCTGATGATTGATTAATAAGTGCTATACTTGGTAGGCTTTATAATGGATTTCGGGTTTTACTGGACATAAGTATTTGTTGGAATGGTAGGGGCCTTCGATATCATTTTACTGCCTGCCGTTCCGCTCCTAGTTACCTAACTTTCTATGCATCAAAGACAACGGAATTCGAATCATATTAGAGCCAGCGTACATTTTTTGCGGGCGATAATATACGCAATATAAGACTTCGTGCTACGGTATCCGTGGAGTAATTTCAACTCCTGCGATAAGCTTAGGAAAAAATCCGGGTATAACGTCTAAGGAAGATTAATCGGCCCTCTTAATTATTTTCCCCGTGGTTGTTGCGAGCGCGCTTTTCGTTCCTTTACATACTACTAGTTTGTTTTTATCCGTTGTATTTTTTTGAAAATATTTGCTACTCATCGTCCGGCATTCTTCAGGACTTGATGTTTTTCTCTCTCTTGTTTCTCTTCCTGTCTCAATCTCCTCACTCCCTCCGGTTACTCAAAAGGCACCGCCCCAAGTACCTCCGAGGAGGCATAAAAATGAGGCTTTATCGGCACCTCCGCTCACTCGTAAAAATCCGATACATTTGCCCACCATCGCCGAGTTAAAACAGGCGGCGTACTTAAAACAGGCGCCTCAATTTAAGAAAAAATCGATCCGTTTAATTAATAAGGCGCCGCGAGTTTCAAAAGGATTATTCCAGTAGTTGCATCCCTAGCGAAAAAAAAATCGGAAGCTTTTGAAGGTTCGAATCAATAAATGGATCCCCTTTTTCCGATCGTAAAAATCTCCGCGAAAAGAGGAAGAAAAAAAAAGAAATTGCGAGGTTATTTCAGGAGGTGTAGTCGGTTCGCGAGAGGACTGAGTCTCACGCTTCGGAAATTTAAAACGCGCACGAGGATGCTCAATCGCTCGCTCCGTGCGCTCGGAGGGAAATCGTTTCTCTTTTGTTTCCGCCGCTTTACGAGATATGGTGGAGACCAGGGGCGAATCCACGGGGGGAGCGATCTTCCCCTCCTTAGATAACCCCATTGCACTCCACTGGGCGCTTTCTTAAATTCATTCCGCGAAAAATCCTCAATTACACGCCGCAGATTAGGTCTGTATAGCAAGGGAAGGAAGGATTCTGATAGGGGTAGGGATTTTCAAAATATAGGGCAGTTATAGCAGAGGCGGATTCGATAGATGGAGGAGCGATCGCCCCCCCCCCCTCTCGAGAAGTTTCTGGATCCGCCCCTGGTGGAGACGGTAAACATTCTCTCTCCCCCACACCCACTGCAATAAGGGTGAGAGGGAGAGATGCTGTGGCGTGGTGCGCATCCCTTTTACCACGCAAAATGTTCCTCGGAAGCACCAAGGTGCCAGCTGATGTCGACTCGCCGAGGATATTCTCGAAACGTTTCGATATCTCTCTCTCTCTTTCTGAAAAGTCTCGAAGGGTGGGTGGCACCGTTCGATCAAAGATCGCCATCGGAAATCTTAAAAAGTGATCTATCGAACATCTCTCTCGCCCTTTTACCTACTCGCCTTGACTACCACCAGATTCTTTTCCCTTCCTGTCTAAGCATCCTCCCCATTCACCCTCTCTCTCTCTTTCCTTTTTCTCCATTCTGTGGAGTAACATCTGGATGAACCTCCCTTCGGAGTCTTTCATTGTCTCCTTCCTGATTTTCTTTCATGCATTTCTCTTTTCTCTCTTCTTTTCCCCCTCTCTCTCTCTCTCATCTGTATCTTCCATTCCCTCTCTACCGTTTTCTCTTTCACCCTCGTTTCATCTACTTCCCTTCATTGCCCTCCCTTTATCTCTTTCTCTCTTTCACTTCTATCATTTTTCTATTCTCTTCCCTTTGCCATTTTCCTCTCTCCCTCTTCCTACCTCTTTCTCTCCATTTCTTAATCTTCATCTCTGTCTCTCCTTTCTCTGCCTTTTACTCTGTTTCACGCTCTCCCTCCATCTCTATTATCCCTTTCTCAAATCTCTCTCTTCCTCTCTCACTCCCCTCTAGAGATCTCTTCCTCTCCCTCTTCCCCTCTCCTCCTTCCTCTTTCTTACTTCCTCTCTCCTCCTTCCCCTCTCTTCCCCATCCTTCCTCTCCTCTCTCCCCCTTCCTCCCTACTCGCATCTTCTACTACTCTTTAATTTTACCCGTGGAAGTTTTGCGCCCCGAGAACCGGTATTGGCGGGACTGGAAGTTTATATTCTCCACTCAAAGCCTTTTCTTTCTCTCCTCTCAAACTCTCCCTTTCTCTTTTCCGTTCCTCTCTCTCTCTTCCCTTTGGCTTCCTTTCTCCCTTTTAACGTTCCTCTTTTATTTTGACGATCCTTTTCTCTAGCGTTTTCTTCCCCCCCCCCATGCTGTCTCATTCTCTCGCCCCACCCATTCTGCCTCTCTATTTCCCTTGCCACTCCCATACCTCTTTCAGGCTTGCCGATCAAGATATTCCCAAACGCCAAAAGGCCGCATGTTTTTTTCTTCGCCGTATCGGTCCTTTGGCTTCGTAGATCTTTTTCCTCCACGTCTCCGTAGATTTTAGGCTCGACTACGGTGTGGTCACTCGTGGGAGATGTGGAGGCCCGCCCTGTATCATTCCGGAGAGGTGGAATCCGCGGTATGCGGGTCGCGATATCTCGGATGGGGAGAATACTTGTAGTATATACGTACGCTTTCGGACTTAACGGGGCTTTAATGGAGCCCTCAGAAATGCTGCGAGGCGGATTGAGTCACCTTGGTCGAGAAGATATGGCGGGCGGATCTCGGGAGGAGTTTTTTTTTTCCTTTCTGTATTTTTCGGAGAGTGAATCAGTTCGCCATCGGTATTTTCCTCGCGTGATTTCGTTTTTATCGACGACCCATTGTCTTTGGACGATCGGGATCGATTTTTGTTGATCGGTCGTACGCTTTGTGAATTCGCCCGTGTTTCAAACGAAAGTGTGATTCTTTTGCGTGTTTTGTGCTTTCGGAATTTTTTCCTGAGTATGGTTTTTTTAATTACTCGTTGGCGGATTTTTATACAGTTTTTAAAAAATTTCGTTATTCCGTAAATAAATGTTTTTTATTTTCTTTGAAGTGGGACGTTATGAACTACATCTCAGGAGACGACCTACCGAATTTTGATGACTTTTTCAGAACTGCCCGACAACGTTGTGAATTACTCCACACCGTTAGTATCGGGACTAAAATTATTCATTATTTCGTTGCAATGGTCCGGGGTATGCCTATATATTTACCCATTGCTGTAAAAGTCTGGAGCTTAGGACCCCGGTAATTCTTTTTTTATCTGATGTAATTCCGTATCACCTTCACGAAAACGGCAGCAAGACCGAATTAGCAGCATAAGATTATGGGCAACACCTCCTTTATGCCTCGGACAGTAGGAGTACGTATTACACGGAACTTTTGTGCGATATAAGCGGATAAAGGCAGCACATGTCTCACAAAAGGGCTGCCTTTTGTTGAGGTTCCCGCTGAAAACTCCCTCAAAACACCTTCATACACCTTCTGCGTCCTCCTCTTCATGAACCTTGAGCACATTACGCAAATGGCCAACCTTTTTTCAAAGCTGGGAAAGAGAGTCCCTTTCCCCTCTCCCCCAGATTCTGTCAACGTGCAAACACTAGAAGATCCCAATGGACTCCTCCCGAAGAAACCTCTCACGGCTAAAATCTCTCTCCGAATGGCCGAAAACTCCTTTCAGGTCCTTTTCTCTCTCACTCTCTCTCGAAAGCTTTTTCTCGGGACTCAGAAGTTTTTAAAAGCTCACCTAACCTTCCTCCCCGCAATCCCACCTCATTCCTTTCTGCTCCTCGGTATAAAATAAACACCTCTATAGTACACTCAGTGGGATAAAAAGGGTCCACTGACTTAAGTCCCCGCAGAGGTGAAGGAGAAGAAAAAGGAGGGAAAAAAGGGCGGTAAGGCACACAATGGGAAAATGAGGGAGTCCCTTTTGAGTTTGCTTTAACAATCTGTTCCACCTCTATCTTATCCTACTTTGGCCCATTGATGTTTGGGTTTGTTTCCTTTATCATCTAATGGTACAAAGTACAACTGATTGGAAGGAGAGCGTAGGTTCTCCTCTGCTTCCGTCACCTCACCTCCTATCTCCCCCCTCCCCCTTTCTCTCCCTCTCTGTTACCTACTTGTGTCTCAATTCGTCTCTCTCTCTCTTCTTAAACCTCCTATCTTTGGGTTAGATTTATGAATTTATAGCCTCAATTTCGGACTTTCAAATATGTTTATCTATCTTCGTGCACCTCATGAGTACTATGTACCTCCTTCGTCTTCCATCTCCACTATAAATGCGACTCATATTCATAAAGGGGGTATGCGACGAGGCGCATCCGGACCCCCAAATATTGGGGGCCCCAGAAGGTCTCAATTTATTCAAGCATCGAGTGTAAATTTTGTAAAACCTTTTACTAAAAATTACTCGCAAACCGATTTCCCATAAAGAAACATTCCGTAAAAGTTATAATATTAAAATGGGGCTCCAATAAATCGTTCATTATTCCTATAAATATTGAGAATGATAACGTGGGCCCCCCGTTATTATTCGCATTCGGGTCCCCTTCAGTTCTTGGCCCACGCTGCTCGTATCTCCTTTACTCTCACCAACTGATACATTTCCCTAGATCTCCAATCGCGCCTCTACTTCCACTTGCTTTATTCCACAACTTCGTGCATCAGACGCGTTTCTGCTTCTTCTTCTTCTTTGTCCTTATGTACCTCTCCCTATTTAGCTCCTATCTCCCTTTCCCTCCATATTTTTGGCTTCTTCTCTTCCTCAGCCTCTAATTTCCTATATGCTTCCCTTCATTGCTCTCCCTTTACCTCTGACTTTAACATTTTACCCATTCTCTTTCCATAGCCTTTTCGTCTCTAACTTCATATTTATTTCCCGTCATTCCTCGTTCTTTCTCTCCCCCTCCGTCTCTCCTTTCTTTCTCTGACGTTCTCTCATTTTCATTCCCCTCCTCTCTCCCTACTCTCACCCTACTCTCTCTATCTCCCTCTCTCTCTCTCTCCCTCTCTCTCTCCCCCTCTCTCCCCCCTCCCTCCCCCTCTCTCCCCCCTCTCCCCCCCCTCTCCCCCCCCTCTATCCCCCCTCTCTCCCCTCTCTCTCTCCCCTCTCTCTCTCCCCTCTCTCTCCCTTCTATCTCTTCCTCCCCCTCTCTCTTCCTCTCTCCAATCTCTCTCCCCTCTCTCCCTCCTAAGCCTCGCTCTCGAATCTCATTTCCCCTCCCTAGACTTGTTGTTACTTCGATGGCGAGCAAGTACATACATGTTTCCTCTCTCTCTTTTTATCTCTTGTCCTCTCAGCCTTTCTTTCTCAACACTTCGCCTCTCCCTCCTCCCCCTCCTATGCCCTCCGAGACCTGACCCGACATCCTTTCGCCTCCGAGTAGTCTCTTCCCTTGTCTTTTTTTTCTCACGAAAGTATTTTACCTACATTTTTCCTTCCACCGACTCTCCTCTCCACCCCTCTCTCTCTCCCCCTGCCGATTCCTGGCATCTCGTCCGTTTTTACCGTCGTTGTGTCTTCGAGTGCCACCTTTTTTCTCGTAGACAGTGTCCATTTCGTCTCTGTCTCTTACTTATTAGTAGGGAGGAAGAGGGGGGGGGGGGGGGGGGGGGGGGGGGGGCAAAAAAAAGGTGACGTGCTTTACGCGGTCACTTTTTCCGCGCTTTTTTTTCCTTCTTTTTAGCGACTGCATTCTTAATGCGTCTCCCGGTGTAACCGTCGGCCCACGCACCCATTCATGCTTCTCTCTTTTTTTCGGTTGAGGTGGTAATTTAGGGCTCTAAAGGGGTTGGGGAGAGTTCCGGATGTGAAATGCCGTGTTTGTTTTTCCCGCGTGTTTGGATGGCGTTTGCGTTTAGGTAGGTTGAAAAAAAAAGAAGTTGTTGCTTTTCGATTTCGTGGGTCCTGAAATCGTTTTGAACGTTAACCTCTTTCTTTAAAAACGTTTGTTTTGCGGTATAATGAAGTGCTATCGTTAAACGATTAGATGTACGATTCAGTTGGACTATCGTATCGCAAAATCATATCTATAAAATGCTTGGTTAGGATCCTAATTGGTTAAAAAAAACATATTATTGTTAAAGTATGATACAAAAACGAACTACAAAATCTACGTTATGTCTTTATTGCGCTACATGGCCAAGGTAACAACGTCTGCAGGAGTTTTCTCGATAATCTTACATTATAACTACGTAAGTACTATTTATTAAAATTTCTCTTTGTAAAATATGCAACCATCATCTTACGGATATAGTATACAGCTATATATTATATATACACGCCCATTTTAGGGACTTGCTTTAAGGAACGTGATCTTACCATTGATTAGAAAGAGGCTTTAAACACGGTCAACTGTAACACGATTCGTCGCTTTCACTTTGGAAAGGTGTTAATGAGGGAGCTTCTACGAACAATGGCATCCACCAACTGACAAAGTCGGAGCGAGGAATCGAATTCTCTCCACTCTCTCTCTTTCTTTGTTGTCTTCCTTTTCCATTCTCTCTCTCTTCTCCCGTTCTTCGGCGACCTCATTTCACTTTCACGTGTCTTGACCCACCCTCTTCCCCTGTCTATCGCGATCCACTTCATCCCTCTCAGTTCCTTTCCCCCTTCCCACTCCCACCTCGTTCCCCACTCAATCATTAGCGAGATGTTTTCTGGACCGAGAAGATGACGGACCCCGGGAGGTATCCTCCGGCCACCAGGGGGAAGGATGGAGGAGGGAATGGGGGTGGGGAGCGGTTTCTTGGCGCATAACCAGCCTCCCCTAACACGCCCTTTGTGTGTGTATTTGTTGTTGCCGGGGTAGTGATGGTGGTGGCAGTCACCCTTGCTTTTTTTTTTCACTTCCCTCGTGACGTGTTGTGTGTGTTTGTATGTTTCGGGCGAAGGAGGGACGCTTTCAGTTCTAGGGAAGAAGCGCCGCCGTCGCGCACGCATTGCTACCCTGAAGGGAAAAAATAACAATACGAAACAAAAGAATCTCCTCGGGAATTCCGCCTCGCGGATTAGAATGGAGTGACAAGTGAGTGCGAAAGAATGCCGAGTCGTGGGTTTTCCTTTCCATTGTGCCTTTTGTCTCCGTGCGCGCGCCTTAAGCCCCGGTCGATTCTTTTTCGTTCTTTTTCGGCAAAGGTAAAAGATTATTTATTCGTCGTTAATTGAATCTGAAGGATCGTCGGCTCGATGAAAACTTCTACGTTTTTTTTCCCCGATCGAGTACGTATAGGCGCCAAAAGAGCAGAATATTCGAAAGCGCCTCGCTTTGCAAGTGGGTCTAAATGGAAGCATTCGCGAAATCATTCCGATGTCCGCCGAATGAAGAACTGACGCTTTTGTATCGGGATCTACGTGTTCTTTTTATCTTTAAAAGCACTCTCCCGCGAAATATTTGTTTGCGTGAAAGAACGTGCTTAATCCTCTTCCGAATCTTCGGAGTCGTCATCCCAACGCGATGGGCTACTCTCCCGAATCACAGACAGCCTTTTTCCTCCCTCACGTCAAAGGAGACTCACGAGTCATGGGATTAAATGATTTAGCCTCAGCCGCACCGCTCACGGAAGACGGAGAAAAAAGATGGAGCGCCACCCTCTCTCTTTCTACCTCTCTCTCTCTTTCTTCCTCTCTTTCCATCTCTCTCTCCCCCCATAGCATCCCTCTCGAGAATTCCTTAAAATAACAGCAGTAAGGCGAGACGTTGTCTATGCGGCAGACTGGTCTTTAAGGGAAAACCCACCCTTCTCTTCTTCCATTTCTGACCCTCCTCTCTCTCTCATCCTCCACCGCCCCTTTTTACCCGAATTCCCACACCACCCCCTCCGTGCCCACCCCCCCTCCTTCCTTCCCCACCTCCTCCTTCCTTCCCCTCCCCCCTTTTCCACCCTCCCTCCTCTTCGTGTTTCAACTTCGTACCGCTTCCTTCTCTCCGCCTCGGAAATCCTTTTCGGGTCTTCCCTCTCACACGCGAACGCACCCCCTGCCACTCGCCTTCCACCCGATACCTATTAAGGATTTCCGTTTATCCGTTTCGCCTAAGTTTAATCCGGTCTCTTTTTAATATTTTTTCTCGGGATGCGTTTTTGGTACGATTTTCCTTAAAGACGAGTTTTTGTTGTCTCAAAAACACATTCGCGCGTTTTTGTGTGTGTTTAAGTGTCCAAATGTTGCTGCTATTGTGGGTGTTGATCGGTGATGACGTTAAGGATGCGTCAAGGCTGTGCTCTTAAAGTAAATGGATTGCTGGGGTAATCGCTAATACGGAATTTTATTCGCTATAATTTAATACGGAGTGCATTATAATCTTTATAAAATTACTGTGAACTCTTAGCCAAGGAGTCGTTCGCGTTCTTGGGTAAGGCCGTGTCGGGGAAAACCGCGTTGTACATTTTAATACGTATCGGAAAAAAAACACGTGCTCGTATAAAAACTGCGAACCTTCTCACGTTAGGAATATACGCAAAATGCGCTGCGACTCCAATTCAGGACCACTTAGTATTATATTACATTTCGTGTTGGGTAATGAATCTTAAGCAATAGTTACTTTTAGCACAGTGCAATAAGACCACATTTTTAATTTAATTTTTTGTTTCCTTATAATAATTCAGCTTTGAAATATATTAGTTGGAATGATACGGCCACCTTTTCTACCCTTGTCCTACAAAATTCAACTATTTTAAATTGTGGCGCTCCTATTCCCAGTGTGAGAATTGTTAAAATTCTTTGTTGGAAAACCCACGTTATACACTGATTTACTGTACAATTTTTCTCAGCCACTCCTTTCTATTCTTCGACTCTTTTGCTTCCGACGAGTGTCTACCCCTTTTTTCCTTTCTTAATAACATTTCCCTCCATCTTTCCTTCCTTTTATCGTCTTTGATCCAATTCCTCTCGCTCTCCTTCTTTTAACTTACTTCCGCTTTAACCTCTTCAAACCCTTCTTTCCTCTCTTTCTGCATCCCCCTACAATATCCCTCCAACCCTTCGGTTCCTCCCCCCCCCCCCCCCCTCTCCTCCCCGCCTTCCCCCTTCTCCCGCTTTTTTGAACCATCCATCCGCCTGTCCGGACTCGGGGCCTCTTCATTTTTCTTCCCAGGTCCTGCGTCTCACGGACTCCGCCCACTCCCTTTTAACCATCCCAAATGCTTCCTTTCTCGGATCTTCTCCTAACTCTCTCTCTCTCTGCTTGCTTGTATTCTTCGCCCACCTACCTCTCCTTTTCTCTCTCTCACTCTCTCTCTCTCTCTTGTGTTACCTTTTTCGAGTCTATTATTAACTCACAACCCGTGTGTGTGTGTGTGTACAAGCGGTTTTGAACGAGGATAATCGATTTTCATCGGAGAGATTTTTTTTTCTGACTCTGTCGTTTTGGTTCTTAATATATTTGAGTGTTGTATTCCCATTTGCGGCATATTGTACGCGGTGCATTGTCTTGGATATTGTTTCTATGGTCTTGCTAACCGAGGTAATTTTATAGTTCGAAATTTACACGCATATAATACCGAGTGTTTAGATGAGAGAATGAAAGCATTAAGAGTGCGTTTTTGAGTAACTACATTAAGTGGAGGTTTCTTAGATTTATTTTTGTACGTAATAATATGGGTATCACCTGCTCGTTTAATGTACGTACACGAAGTTTTTTTTTTGACTTGCCGCCAGATGGAAGAAACTTGAATCGTGAGCTTTAATTATTTCGTCATTATCAACGTTTATTTAAGAATTCAATGTGATCTCTTGATTTCTTTCTAAACTTACTTAAGAATAATAGGGATGGCATGGAAGTTGGGTTGATTTTTAGTTATGATAATTTATATCTTTGCAATACAATGGCGGTGGTCGTCAGGTAGCGTATGAAACAACTAGGTGTGCTACCCACCTCTTAAAATGTTGGGAACCATTGGACGAAAATAATTTTTCTCCCCGAAGAAAAAAAATGTCTCGAAGCGTATAACATGAAAGTGTAATTATAAATCCGTCAACGCCCCCTCACACAGAAAAAACCACCTTCCTTTTTTTTATGAAACAATTGCACGTCGCTCCGACCAGGAGATGATCTCATCGCTTCGGGCGCCACACTCTCCCGGACATTCAAATGACTCCGCGAAACAAAAACGCATGGGAGGAGTCGCAGGTTCGGAAATGATGAAAATAAAAACTTTTTTTGTAGGCGGCGAAAGTGAAACCACCTCCGTTTCGAAAACAAGGGAGGGTCGAAATACCCGGATGAAAAAAAAAGAAACAAAAACAAACGCCCAGCGGCGCGCACCGCGAATCTCCTACTCTGCTCCATCAGAGAATCATCTCGGCCAGTGAAGGTGACCACCCGGAGATTCCTTACCCCCCTTTGCCGAGACCGTCTTTGAGTTATTCGCCCCGGGGGGATTAAGAAAACGGTGTGGGGGCGACGTTCTTTTGTTATCTCCTGCCACACCCCCCCTCCAAACTTTTCCCGCCCCCCCTCCCAACTCCCCTGTGTCCATACAACAATGCAGCGTCGGCGCCCACGTTTGATTTTCGGCTCTACCGCCCCCGCACCTCCCTCCCCCGCCCCCCCACCCTCACTCCACCCACCTCCCCTCCGGTCGGCGGGGCGCATGGCGCGATAGCCATCATCGGCATAAAGGGAAAGAAGAAAGGTTCCTTGAATGGAAACTTTTCTTTTTTAGCTCCTTGATGAATGAATGTTTTGTTGGTTTTCACGAGGCAATCAAAATGGAGGCGTATCATTATGCGAGGGTGGCTCCATCTCATTTTCGGTTCGGTTTAATAAGTCTTGATGGGCGTTCTGATTCGGAGACACTTTTCGAGAAGGTCTTACCCATCCTGTTTGAGTCTCTCCATTGTGTTTCCGTTCTTATTAAAAGCGAAGATTTCGAAATACGTCGGTTTGCGTGTATCCGTATTTAAATTTATGTGTTTATTTTGTGTGTGCGTTTTTCTTTCAAATATTATAACTCTATGCTGTCCGTATGTTTATCAATCTCTATTTTATTTTGGTGTTTTTTTTTCAGTAGCGGTAAAAACTTTCAAAACGCTCGCGATTTTTCCCTATGGACCGCAATTCTCGGATTAGCGACAATTTTATTGATAAGCTTCAGAAATAAAATCGAAGTTATCACTTAAGGTACAGAGTTGGTTTCATGTTGCTTCTCGTTGAAAATTTATTCCATCTTAATAAGTTAAAGAGTAAGTATACGTTACTCCACGGCTCGAAGATATTGCTGTACGAACGGGTGCGATTTATCGGTCGAAAGGTCGAAATTTTGCAATCGATTGAGCGAATCGAACGGGTGTGAGAAAGATGGAGGAGTCTCGTGACGGCGATAAGGGAACGAATAAATAAAATGCGGCTTTCCTCTCGACCAATCGCCTCGCCTCTATGTTGGACAAGCCTTCCCATGGACGTGGATGTGTAGTAGTGCGAAGATCCTAAGTCATCTCAATGTAATATATATTTTTTCCTGCATTTCGCAACCAGATAAGATTTTTCCCAAGTGTAAGCAAAAGTTTGCAAACCCTATACATTTATGAAGGAGTTGGCAAGGTTTTAAGGGAAACGGCAGAATTTTGCGCATATTGGATATTTATGCAAATAAAAATGTGGATATCAATATGGTCGCTGGTGCGGAACCTTATATTAACGGTGGTCAAGATCTCAAGTTAATCATTTACACATTAGAAAAAGTTAGTTGAATTGCATTATAAATGATAATTGCTGAAGATATTTGCGAGTGCCATATTTGTACTCAATTAGGATTTCGGAGGTCGTTGTCTAGATTTCTCGTTCTACTTTTAATATTGACGATAAGATAAAATGCTATAATCAAAGGTTATCCGAACTCAGGTTTTTTACTTTCTCATATACGAAGTATATTGAGAAAGTGTTGTTATCGCGAAAAAATTCGACCTCGAGATTTTTACGGAAATACTCTGTACGTTTCAGGTGTCGCTGAATCCGAAAAAGTGGTTTTCGCAATGCCGTCTGTCTGTCTGTTACTGGCTCTGGAGACTAGACGGTGGAGCGAAAATGAATGAAATCTCGTACTTAAGCATTTTATCATACTGAGCAGAGTATATGAAGAAATAGTTGACATTGCTCTATAATTAAGGGAAGTTTATTCTACGCATTTTTAACAACAAATTGATTTTCTCAAAAACGGCCCTAACGATTTTGATGAAATTTTGTAGTTACTTGAGTTTACGTCTTCATTAATACTGTATAGTTCATATTTCTCACAAAATGAATATAAGGTTAGTTTATTCTAGGCAACTTTAGCAATAATTTGATTTTCTCAAAAACGGCTCTAACGATTTTGATCAAATTTCGTACGTTGCTTGATTATACTTCTGCAATAATACTAATAATATTTTATTTTTCTCAATGAATGAATATAAGGCTAGTTTGTTGTTGGGCAACTTTAACAAAAATTAGATTTTCTAAAAACCAGCTCATACGATATTCATTTTCTAAAGATAGGTAACTAAACACACATTAGTATATGAGAAAGTTTGTACAATGTATGTTGTACCGATTTATTTTGCTAGTCGTAAAACGCTTAAAAAAGGTTGTCGATTCGAAGTGGAAATAAAGTAGGAAATTCGTTTTCTGTTCTCGAAGTAATGGAAGGGAAGAGAATTTTGTTACACTTAGGAAGGTATTTTTAAAATTCTCTAGTGTGAATAGATTCAAATTCCCGTCGAGTCGAACCGAAAGCGTGGCGAAACTGTGACACTGTCTTACCCCATGCCAAGGCCAAGAAGGAGCCTGTCTGATCTGCGCAATTGACCACACGCGGACTCTTACAAAGGTTTTTTGGGTGTCGTCGGAAGTGAACGCGATTTTCTCGCCGCAGTTTCAAAAAAGCCCTAAATTACTGGAAACGTAGCTCTCGCGTTGCAAGGACTTCAGTAAGCATAAATGGTGGGTCTTCTGTTTACTATTGTTTAGCTTAACGCCATGCAGTCATTTGTGTCAACCGAACTAAAAAAACCTCGCGTAAAAATCTATTATCAAATACATTAAAACTTTAAAAAATATCATTTGAGCATCAGATTAGTAACATGGTATCTCCAGTTGCTTTTTAAAAAACTGCTGCATGGTTACGGTGTCTATATTTCTTCGAGATCGTTTAATTTAAGATTGATTAGTTGAGATGGAACCTCCTGCAAGTTGATGTATAGGGATTTTTTTCTCTTTAAGATTCCACTAAATCAATTAGTATGTATTTTTGATACACTTGCTCGTAGCTAATGATAGTACATTCGTTGCGCAATTTCTTCGGTCGACGTTTTGACCTTGCAGCAGCACTCAGCTCCTTTCGGAGGCAGATTCAATTTTTTTTATGCACTCGTATAAAAATCTGTCTGTCGTCAACGTCACGCGGATCGAATTCTTTTAATTGCGAACGTCTCTCTTACAGAAGGTTTTATTTTTTTAATTATTATTTTTTTCGTCCGCACCGGCAATCTCTTCCCTCGAAACGAATGAGTTTGCTCGTTTTCCCTGCCTAGTAACTGGAGTGCGTAACGCTCCTCTCCGACGTCCTTGACACCGCGGCACATGTGCACGCGGAAAGTCATTTGGCGCGCATTAAAAAAGTTTTTAAGAGTGTCGGAGGGTCGGGTTTGGAATGCACGTCTCCGTTTCTAATTATACAGCCATAGCCAGGGCGCGAGAGAAACGCTTTGCTGCTGCCAGAATGACAGTGGCGCCCCGGTGCGGTTGTCGGCCGCACCGGACATTTGGCAGTTCAAGCCGTTTTGGATCCACTCGTGGAACGATTCCGTCACGCTACTCCGGAAACAATTTTCCCGCGTGGAGAAAAAGAGAAAAGATGGGCTTTTCGACGGGCGATTAAGTTTATGGGAAATAAATCTTGGCTGTTTTCTGCGTGCTTCGTGCGTCGAGGGGAGAGAGAAAATATTCGAATTTAGTCGATTATCCGTGCTGTTTCGCTTGAAAGGATATCCAGGGTTCGGTTCTCGGAGAAGTGCAGGATTTTTTCTCCTTGTCTACAATGAAATTTCTTCGTTTACCTTTCACTCTGTGAATGTCTTCGTGTTATCGAATAATGCGTTACTAGACGTTCAATTAATTAAGGTTTTGCTTGTTTGTTTCTCTTTATTTCTGACCGATAAGGATGAATGTAAAATTAAATACTTTATCTTCCGAAGGTAAAGTTCGATAAATTTTAATACTCGTAATTTATAAAATTTTTCGGCTTCCTTTCAGTATGCTGCCTATCATTATGCTGCTGTCAAAACAACCGATACTTAATAGGATATCGTGGCATTTTAATTATATTTTCAAACTTCTTGTGCAAATGGATTTTTCTTTCCTGGATTTTTGACATATTAAAATATCATCTGATATGATGAATAAATTAGCATCCCCTTCTTGTTTTCAATTCAGTTTCCTATCTGAAGGATCGAGTTAAGACTCGGGCCCAGCCCGCATTAAAAATCCCTCTCGGCAAAGCAGCACGGCATAATCCTGAATCGTAATTAAAAGCAAGCGGGCGCGACAGGTGGTTAACCACTCGATTCGTATAATTAAACCGCCTTCCCGAATAAGGATCGAAGTCTTCGACAACCAAGACCTCTTCTTTGAGACCAAAAGGGGAACCACGAATAAAAAAATCCCCTTGTGATACGAAAACCCATTAAGAAAACATTTACCGCTTCCGAAAATATTCAATTTTTTTTGGGTATTCCCCTCCAAAGAGTAAGGGACAGCGAGAGAAAAACGACGAAACAGAATGTGACTCTCCTAAGTTCTCCACGGAGCGGCGCCCTTTATCTCTACGCGGTAACTCACCTGTCATATACATCGAAACGTCCATGTTCGTTTCTCTTAATTCGCGACTCCCAAAAGTGGGTAAGATTTTGGGAGGGGTCTTTTTTTCTCTACAGAGGGCGAGGTGATGTCCGGTCCTCCTCTTTCCTTCTCTCTCTCTCTCTCTCTCTCTCTCTCTCTCTCTCTCTCTCTCTCCCTCTCCGAATCGCTTTGCCTACGCAAAGGAAAAAAAGAGCCGTAAATAAAAATTTCGATCGCGGATGAATGCGTCATTTCATTAACGAGGCGGGGTTTCTTTTTAAAGGAAGAGAATGGAAGAAAAAGGACGCGACGGACGTATTCGTTATTAATGTTCCCCCTCCCACCGCGAGATATCAACCTTTTCGGTATATCTTCCTTTTCCTGCCTTTTAAAGACGGATCTCGGAGATTTTTTTTCTTTCGCTCAAGGTGCCTCTTTTCTTTATTAGCCGCCAAATGGATAATATTCCATGATTGTTTTTTTATTGGAATGGGTCATCGTTTGCGGTTTTGTTTTTTTTTTTTGGTAATTCCACCATTACTCGAGTGTGCATGTTGATTTCAGCCCTTAATAATAATGTTCCCGGTTTAACGAGCGTATGAATTTGTTAATTTATGCATAATACATGAAAATTTCCTAATCAAACGGTCTTGATTCCATTATTTTTCACGCCGAGTTTCAATGAGTTATTTCTCCCTCTGAATCGTTTGGGATTTCGCGTGGATGTTTACGATGACCACTGGTAAATAAAGAAATCCAAAGAACAAATTTTCGCGTAGTATGTTAGAGTTGTAAGTACTATATAATCCTATATAACAGATGAGTACTTCGTCGGATTTCATTTACAGATTACTCGCGCGTTACGAACACTAGTACGGAGTCTCTCCTGCACGATGCGGTGATCTAAACGACGAGATCTTTTCCATAAGGCCATTTTCTAAAGGCCTCATGTGGTCTTCGCGAAATTTGATCATCTTACTCCGCTAAATTACCCGTGACGCCAATTTCTGCGTCCTTCGCCTCGGGTCCTTTTTTTATGTTCATTATCGTCCGCATCGCTTTCTTAGGTGGCCGACGATTATTGAAACATTTCCATTGCGAGCATTACATTCGGCCCTGTTTTTTTCTTAATTACGTTTCCGAAATGGATACGGCTTAATTGAGTTGGCCATCTCTGGAATGAGGGGGACAAAAGATGAGCGAAAAAAATCCAGGGCGGGGATGATGAATAGCTGGTGTAATGTTCTATCAAACTGTAATATCAGGCTTTTTTTCGTTTTTTAATACGTATCTATATATACACATAAGCGCATACACCCTCATTACAAATAAAAAATATGCTTGTCTCTCGTTTCAACGACAGTTTTATCAACCGCAGAGTTCTTTATTCCGACGTAATTATGTCGTTTTTCAATCCAAAGCGTTTTAGGGCAATAAAAAAAATAGGAACAAGTCCCGTCCGTATCGAATTGCCGAAGGAATTCCGATTAAATCCTAGCGACTCTATTCATAATCCAATCGTCGGACGAATTAAGCGAAGATCGGCCTGTAGGAAGCCGTAGGAACGGCCTCCATTCACGAAAACTTATTTTTTCCCATTCCTTCCGAATCCGAGAGATCTTCTTTATTTTATTTTTTATTGTAAACGCTGACCAGCCTTCCAGGAGGAAAGAAAAAAAAAACAAGATACGCAACCCGAGTTTTTATTTTAGTAACTCGCTCAATTTGTTTCTTCTTTTTTTATTACGTCCCCGGCGTTCTTTCATTTCTCTTTTCTATGACGATATATATATATATATATAAGTAATACTTATATATAAGTATATATATATAAAAGTATATATACTTTTATATATATATACTTATTTATATATATATACAACCACATAAAGAGAGAGGTTCGTTTGCCTCCTTTTACCATCCATTCTCTCTCCTCTCCATCTTCGAATTCCAACGACGGGTCCCCTCCGGTGGTATCTCTCACAGTGGGTCCAAGTCACTCCATACCCTAGAACTTCCTCCCTCCACCTCCTCTCTACTCACACCATCACCTCCCTTACCTCTTTGGCCACTCTCCTCCCACCCCAATTACTAAACCCACTCTCTCTCTCTACCTCTTATCCTTCCATTTTCCTTTCTTAAGCTCGGTCTTCAACTCCCTCCCTCTATTCCGTCCACTCTTGAGACCCCTCCTTCTCCTCCCACTCATCTTTCCATCCTTTTCGCTTTCCCACTCCCTTAAAAGATCTCTCTCCTCCTCCTCTTTATCTCCTTTTCCAGACCTATAGCCGCCCAGCCTCTCCTCCCTTCCTCCCACCTAACCTTCAAAAGAAGAAAAAAAACCCTCTCTCTCCTGCCCTCACCCTCTTTACCTTGTCTTAAAACACACAACTGGCCTCAGCTTCATCATCTTGCCTGAGACTGGTCTCTCTGGAGCTATGTTCTTTCGGGACCTTTTTCCCTCCCTTTAACCCCTCCTCCTCCTCTTACTCCTTCCATCTCGAAAGCACTCTCTCTGTCCGGTGGAAAATACCTGCCTTTTACCCACCCACCAATTCTCTCTCTCCCTCTTTCTTCCTCCTCCTTCCTGCCCACTACCGTTTCCCTCTTGTCTTTACCTGCTCCCATCCACTCTCTCTCTTCCCTCCTTCCCAGAGTCTTCGGAGAAAAATAAAAAGGTTCGCGAACGAGCTAAGGTTCCGTAGGTGTCCTTTTTATATGTATATATATATATCGAGACATGGGTGCGGTTTGTGGATGGAGGGAATCTATCGGGTTAAAAAAAAATACCAAGGAAGGGTCGCGGAAGTTTTGGAAGTCCTGAACGTTCGGCTATTATTTTTACTTCTTTCAATACGCGGTCTGCCGATGTGTCGGTTTAGCGCGTTATCTGTTACATCAGTTCCGCCATTTTTTTTAAACGTTTAGGTTGGCCGAAATGTCTGCCGGCGGCACTTCTTTATTAAGCGGTTTTCTTCGGGGTTAGAGGTTGATTATCGCAGAGTAGTTCCGATTAAGATTATAGGAAAACAAAATACAAGCGGCTCCGTTCTTCGGTCGGGAATTGTTTTCTTTTTTTTTTTTAATTTTCACGAGAGGGAAGATTATATCGAGCAAAGTTTGCAGGGGGAATTTTATTGCTACACTAAATAAATATGGCTGATTTTCGATAACCTTTTATGGGAGAGCGTGTTTCTTTTTGTTCCAAACTGCAGCAATCTCGGAGGTAGCTTATACTTTGTTTTTGAAAAGTCGTTGTTCTCTGAACATCAGATAGGCCCTCCAAGAGTAAATAGACATGCCCTCTCTTATCGCAGCCGGACTTATTTGCTTTTGGTATATTTATGCCCGTGGATAATTAAATTAATTCTGTAAGAATCCTACAACGTTTTTAGGACCTCAAGAAGTTCTTTTTTCTATAGATACACAAATTTTCGAACTTCTTGAGCTATTCTTAATGTATGTACTCGACAGTAAATGCGAGGGTAGCTTATAATCCTTCTTCGTGTTCTTCGGCAATGATGTGGACATTACCTCATCTATTTAGAATTATCTGAACGGTCGCTTCATTTGTTCTTGCGAAAATACCGCATTGGTACGAGCTATAGATAGTAATATATTTTCCGATGAACTATATCCAAGATCAGGGCCGGTCCTAGGCATGGGCCACGTGGGCGACCGCCTAGGGCGGCCACAAATCCTTTGGATGCGTATTTGTGAAAATGGGCTGCGAGATATGACCCGTCTATTCCCATCCAATAAACTTAATTCGATTGTTTTCGTCCTCCTCTGGACGCTCGCCTTCTATAAATTTGACAGTAGGAGCCTTTGATTCTTCTTAAGGCGCCTATTTTCCTAGATAGCACTCTCCCTCAATTCAGCCATAGTCATTAACTGAGAGGAACATGGTTGAAAATTTTAATCAAAGAGCTTACAGCTATGAGTTCACGACCAATGTTTTGCTTACAGAGAGAGTAAACAGATTTGGTATGAACAAGTGGTTCATATCTCATACAGACAATGTAGTTTCTCTTATGAGGTTCCTGGCTCCGGTGTGGATATTCACATAACTCGGATGTGTTGTAAATTTATAATCTCTCTCCATTCCTTGATTTGGCATAATCCGTGTTAAAAATACCGTAATTTGTTAAGGTGCCTGTGCATTTCTTTAAGGTGAAGAGTTGTGAAGTAGTGCCACGTACATCTAACAAATTGATCTCCCGCACACTGCCTTTACAGTATTTTCGGATATCCATCACTTTCAAAACTTGCCCCTTCAGTCCGGCACAAACTATTCAACTGTAAGTTTCACTTACTTTTCTATTTATGGTTTTCATAAAGGACGGCCAATAAAATGTCAGACAAAAAGAAAACAAAAATGTACAATTTTAAAAATGTGTGCGAGTTTGCTGCCATTAAGTCAAGAAGGGTACATTTTTAGGTGCATTTTGAGACATTTGTATTACTCTAATGTTTTATGTAAGTCTTGCTATAAGAAAATGTTTCAAATTCTCAATAATTTTAAAATAAATATGTATTTCTTAATTTTTCTTATTTAAAAGCGCATGTTTTTCGAAATATATCTCTTACGAAAATTTATTATTTTACAAAATATTTTCCGTTGACTCAATTCTTTTATGTATGTCTAATAGGAAGGTCATTTCCTGTAGTCACAGAGTTGTCGTGTAATAGTGTGACGGTATGATGGTGTTAATGAAGGCTGAGGTAGGTAATCACAAGGAAACAGGGCTAACTTATCCTAGAAAAAAAAGATCGCAAGGAAATTTTAATTTGTTAGGGGCGGCCAAATCAAATCTCGCCCACATTTATATCAAATCTCATGGGCCGGCCCTGTCCAAGATTGTACCACATCCGAGTCAAGTTTGTTTACTTAAATCACAAAGTCAGTAAAATGTCTTTCTCTTAACTCTCCTTTTAAATACACCCCCGCCTTAAAAATTTAAACTTAAAAATCTATTAAGGGGGGAAGAAAAGAAAAAGATGGGGGAACCGTAGTATTATTGTTCCCGCAAAGTTTGTCTTTTATGTTCCAAATCCGTCCTTTCTTCCCTCGGGATAATCCTCAAACCAACATCCCACACACACACACGCGCATTTTAGGACCGGAGAGATTGGCCCCCGGGGGCCCTAAACAATGCTTCCTCGAAAAACCCTTTCCACTAGTGCCATCTTCAAGCGCGCTCCGGCCGATGATTGTGGTGGCCTCCGGCGGGCAGTCTGAAGGGAAAAAACGGAGCGGAATGCCTTGGTGTCGGTTCTGGGCGCGATGTTTATTTGTCGATGACCCGAAAGGCTTGAGAAAGAAGAGGAGAAGAGGGAGAGAGAGAGAGAGGTGGAGCGAAAAGGGGGAAAAAACTCCAGAAAGTAGTGGCGTTATTTGTGTTTAGTGGTAGTTCGTGGAGGTGGGTTGGGGGAGTTTTTTTTTGAGGAAGGGGATGGGAATTAGCGGAATATACTCCCGCTCTGGAACACGTTCCTCTCGTCTTTGTAAACGCGACGTGAATGCGCTTTCTCGTCGTGTTTTGTTTTTAGGTACCGATGCGACTTGAAGCGGACGCGTATTTTTTCCGACCTGGTATAATCGGTTTATTCAAACTTAGGACAAATCGTTTTATGGCGCACTGAATCGCCGTAACCGAAGATGTATAGGGAGATGAAAGATGAATCATTTACGTAATGGCAGCCTCTCTCTCTCTCCCTCGGCCGAGATAGAAAGCATGTTTATGCCTCGGCGCAAAAGGAGAAAAGTCCCATTCCAAGGGCATGCCCATTCTATAAAAAAAAAGAGATGCGGGAGAGCCTTGGGATGAAACTCGCGTAAGAAGTCGTAAAAATGAAGAATCGGAATATCTACCTTTTTATTTTCAATTAATGTACAGTACGTAATAAAACCAATGATTGCAGAAAGAAATGTTTCATTCGTAATAGGAAAACAATTCATAGCAATTAATATACAAGTTTTTCAATCTAGCCCTTGAACGCATGTCGACTATACTATTATCTACCGCGTTTATCTACTCGTAATATTCGAAGGTTTTTGTAAGCACAGTTTATGATAAATTTTGCGAAAAGAACAATGTCGTTTTATACTTTCCAGTTGAGAACCAGTTAAAAAGACGGGAACCTTCTATGTTGCTGTTATTCCGATTCTTTTGACGCTGGAACTTTTTTAAGGTCGTTAAGAGTTTGGTGTTTTATACGCGTTTTTCATAAGTTTCTTAATGTTTGTTGTTTTATAAACGTCCATTACTACAATGGCATGGAAAATTGATGTGCGTGCGGATCAAACCACATTGACGTCTTTACGCTCGAAATTATAAACACGGATACATCTGTATCTCTCTCTCTCTCTCGACAACTGATATAAAGCGACCTTTATTCAGTGCATCGGAACGATTTGGTTATTTATTATGAAACGGAGATAATGTCCTCATGTGATCGGAGGATTTGTTTTAAAGTAAATAATCGGACGCGGATCGATTTGTCGCATTAAAAAGGACGTCCGATCGTCTCTGACGAATATTGAATGTTCGTTTTCAAATAATAAATAAATTTATTTTGTATATGTGTAAAGAACAAACATACAATAATAATATTTTGCGATCTGCTGATTCCCTCTTACCTTCCCACATTTATCAGAGGTTGTGAAAAATGAATAGCTGTAAAGTTTTAAAAGTAATGCTTCGAATAAATATCAATTATTATGGCAGCATAACACAACGCTACTGAAGAAAAGACTGCTGTTTGTCACGTTCTTTCTCAAATGCACTTAATTCCGTAAATTTCAACGTATCAATTATTAAAACCCCACTACCTAAATATCACATTTATAGCATAATAAGACTGTTTACACTATTAGTTTAAAGTTTACTCATTTCTTTAAATCTAGCGCCACCATAACGGCGGATATTCAAACTAATGGAAAATTCTTAAAATGCGAATCGTAATATTTTATTGGTGGATAGAATATTTCATCTATCTATTTGAAAAAAATTGAACGTCTACAAACGTACGATAGACAACAGCGATAACAATAGCTCTTTTTTTTTAAAGCTTTGAAAACGAGCTTAAAAAAGTAACGTCAATAAAGACATCTTTTTGATTGAATAAGATGATCCGCGTGTCCTCCGTCGGATGTTCATTTCACTCCATTCGACGTTTTTAACTCGAGAATTCCTTTTCTAAGGTTCTAAAGTTCTCTCCTTTATGTACAAGTGCTTGTGCTTTTGGCGTTGTCGTAAAGAGGCTTTCTCGATGGGGTGGAAACGTTTTTCTTAACCTGGATTAATGGCGGTTTGAGTCTTGTGGGATAAGGTGGGTTTGGAATGTCGGCGGGAAAGGGGCTATTAAGTCGCCCCTCGAGCCACTCGCCCATTCTCTCTCCCGCCCCACCACTCTTCCAGCGGTCGGTCCGACTCGAGGTTCAAACGGATTCCGCTTGGCCAGCGCCATCTCTCCTTTCGTTCCATTTTTTAAAAAAAAGAACGCCTTTAACCGATCTTGATGGCGCCCTAATTAATCGCGTTTTCCTTTTTTTTTTCGAAAAATGTCTAGAAATTGACCGTGGTAACTGATTTAGCTCAAGAAAAAGTTTTTGTTTATTTTTTTATAGCGAAAAAGGGGTGTATCGAAAGCGGGGCATGATCGTCGGATTCATTCGATCTCTCGAAGGCTTACACGTAAATGGTCTTTTATTGGAAGAATACACGAGAAAAATGATCGTGCGAGAAATATCGTATCGATAATATGAAAACATTATCGCCT
The DNA here is from genome assembly GCA_036926305.1 of Uropetala carovei. Classification (NCBI taxonomy): domain Eukaryota; kingdom Metazoa; phylum Arthropoda; class Insecta; order Odonata; family Petaluridae; genus Uropetala; species Uropetala carovei. The sequence goes on along the minus strand of JAXCHB010000259.1, from coordinate 1,288,889 downwards.
TGTATAACTTCCATAAATGATTTCGTTCTTTATGTTTAGTAAATTCTCCTTGAGTTTACTGACGCGGTGCGTCATGGGAAAAATGTCCATTTTTACATCAATGAGCTCGTGCATTAATTATCCAGCTTTTGTTTTTTCATTTACATAAAAATTTAAAAATGAAGATTTAAGAGGCATGCGATCCAATCATATATAAATGTTAAGAGTGTAGAGTTAAGAGGCACGTGAAAAATTCAATACTTTCGTGGTGATAGTGCTCCTTGAAGATTTTTTTCCCTCGTTAATATCTGTTCCTTTTGTGGATGAATTGCATTTTTGAACTTCTTTTTATTTTAATTGCAACCGGTTATTCTTTCTTTCTCTGTATATCGAGGTTCTCGATGAGTTTCAAGAATTTCAGACATCTCCCTCCGGCGTTATATTTTTTTTCCGTCCGGATTCCGCGTTAAACCCATTCCCCGTGGGTGAAGAACTCTTGATTCTATTTCCGTGATACGTTAAGGGAAAACATTGCTCTAGGGGTTGGAGGCAATTGAAGGAAGGAAGGAAGGAAGGTTGATATTTAGTCTGGGATTTTCGCCGCTGGTGGCGCGGCGGTGGGTAAATCAACCAATCATCAGCCTTTTCGAAAAAAAAGAGGGAAAAACTGGGCTGATTTTCGAGGAGGATGAAAAAACATACGAGAAGAATTTTTTCAACTCTAAAAAAAACATCATCTCGAGTCCGATAAGATTTCGAGGAAAAGACATCGTTCGATAATTTACGAGTTCGATACCGTTGTTTCGAGATTTTCTCGGAATCGTTTGCGCGCAAGTACGTTTGGTCGGTTTAGATAAAGGGGGGAGGAGGAGGAGAGAAGTGTATGCCGACGGGAAAATCGGATTTTTTTTCTTAATATTTTTCGCTAAGAAATACTTGTAAGAGCGGGTGCGGCAAAACACGTCTTTCAAGTGACGGTAGTTTCAGGCTCGGCCGTTGGCGCTGCCCTCTCGATAAATCGCCGCACTTGGATATTTCTTGTCGTCTCTTTTCGTTCTTTTTTTCTCTCTCTCTTTGCGCGACTTAACCCTTTCCCACGCCCGACTTTAAAGATTTTTTTCCCCTTTATTAATAGGAGCACGTTTGGTAGCGTTCTCTCGATGGGTAGTTAAAAGATGGAAGAACGAGATCGAAAGTTACCGACGTGCAAGATTGAGCGAGGAAGAGAATCTTTACTTGAAACGTACAAGCTCGGATTTTTTCGTCTGCTTTAAAAACCTTGGGCAAGACGATGTAATGCATATAATAGACAGTTTTGTCGTTGGGTGGGAGTGGAAGCGCGGCGTAGTTCTTATATGCCGTTTTAAATAAATAAACGTTATTGCTTTTCTCCTCACTCCTCTTAACTCTCCTCCCCCCACCCACCATAGAGGACATGCACGCACGGCTGCATGTTTGCACGCGCGGTTCGGGCGGAAACCCTCTCAGCATCAACGGATCATAAAAGGTACCTCATGCGCCGCGTAACTGTTTTCAGCTGAATTGCAAAACGGCGAATTGTACGGAGGAAAACAAATGAAAGTTGTATCGCCCGCGTAAATCTCTCTTCCCTTTATTATTATGTTTAATCGTCTGAGCGAAGAGAGAGAGAGAGAGAGAGAGATACGTGATCAAGCATGTCGAGGAACTCGGTATTGCATGAAGAGGGTTGGTTTGATTGCTTCGGAATTTCCTTCGGTCAACTTTTCCGTTCTCGTGTCATGAGGGAATGTCTGTGTGTCACAGTGAAATCCAATTCGCGGGAAGACCTTAGTCCCAGTATGGATTTAACCTTTCATTTCCAAATTAAAAACGAGCATTTGGACCAGTGGCCTAACAATAGGATGGCGTGGGTGGCCAAATGTCGCGGCCCATCGATTTTTTCGAATATCGAAGACATTAACATTTTTTTAGTGATTTCTCTTTTTCATCCTAATTTCAGAACGATTTTCCGGTTAATCATTATTTTTGGTCACACTCTCAGCATAATCCTGACCACTGATTAACAAGTGCAACTAAATATGCTTCACAATGGGTTTAAGTTTCAATTGAACATGCGTATTTTCTGGTCGAGTGGGTTAGGGTAGTCGACACCTAAAATTTCAGTTGCCACCGTGGACTATTTCTGCAATTGTATTAACTTTTAAAATATAATATTGGCATTAATTTAGTATCGTAATTTGCGTATTCACGAATGAGTGTTTCTCTATCAAATCCGTGATCAAGTACATTCAGATTATTTCCTTTGTTTTAGCGATATATTGATTTGTTCATCGCGTTGGCAAAATTCCGCGTGGACTCCTTCAGCTCAGAAAGAACATACTTGCGGTGAGTTGGCCTCCTCCTCGGTCGTTTAAAGGGAAAATTTATTCGGCAGAAATTTAGCGAAAAATGCTACGTTTTTCGCCGTAGAATGACGGGTTTTGTATCTCAGGCTGTCAGATAAAAATAAGGTTGGTACCTTCAGAACAATTTTAAATCATACGTTAGCGCGCGGTGGTTTTGAAATGCTTTTGTATGGCACCAAAATCTAAAAATCTCAAAGATTTTATATATAATTTTCCAATTTATTTTCAAGCATCGATATATATATATATATAGATAGCCGAAGGAAAAATAGAAATGGCGTTTCTTCGCGTCCGTTATTACTGGAAAATTTCCTCCGAAAAATAAAGCGAAAATCATCTCAAATTTAAAATAAAAAGATTTTTTTGACGTGCCCCATTTCTCGCTTCGACTGCAGGCAAAACGAAACACGATCTCGAAACCATCTCATCACGAAAATCCTTCATCCTCTCGCAAAAATCGTGCAGTTTCGAAAATTCCACGCCGAAAAAAGCTATCCGAAAGAAGCGCGCAATTTTCCGACCTGCAACGCAATTATTTTTTCCGATTGTCAATTATTTCTTTTTTTTTCAAATAACCTCGTGATAGAGGAGATTGATGTTATTCGTCTCTTTCCTCTCTCTCTCTCTCTCTATCTCACTCCCTTTTTCCTCCCTTCCTTTGGAAGGCATCGGATTCATTCGCTTCGCCTCTTTACCTCTCTTCTCCCGTAGACCTGACCTCTCCCTCAACCTGGGTGTTCCCTGGTGATGTGGTTCGATTTGTGCAGCACGGTTAAGGTTGTTGGAGGGGGCACGTCCGCCCTCTATAACATAAGCGAGCAAGTAAGCCGGTGAGAGTCGGGGCGATGGGAGGCTGGGGAGAAAACAAATGAAGAAGGGGTCTTGATCTCGTATCCGATCCGTGATTCAACGCCGCACGGTGGTCGGGGTCTATAAATAAACCCTATCCTTCCCTCCTCCCCTCACCAGTAGGTACCTCTCTTTCTCTCTGTCGGTGGCCCGGAGGTTTTAAGCCGTGCCCTACTGTTGAAAGTAGCCCCTCCTCCCCCTCCCCTCGTCTCTGCTATTCCATCCTTAACCTATTCGTCCTTTCGAACTTGGCGTAGGTGAAGGCACGACTCTGTTGAAAACGGCGGCGGGAAATGTTAATTAGTTACAAAAAGATGCTTTATTCTTCGTGTGTCTTCGATCGATGAATTGTGTGTGAAACACAGTGGGTTCCGCTTAATGCGATCACATCAGCCACGTTTAAATGGTTACATTAAGCGGCTTACGACAGTAAGCGGCGAGCTTTCTTTAACTGGTTTTTGTTGCTGAATTCCTCGTTTGATTACAGTAACCGGCTGATAACAATAACTAGTGGCAATTAAATATGTTAAGATAAATTTCGCAAAAACAAATTTTAATTTTAAGTTTTGAATATGGAAATCCACAAAGTGTTTTTAAAAAAGTCTAATATGAGACATCTTCTGTACATATAACGCTTCGTGACTATTTTCCGACGATTAAAATAATATTTTTACTGTCTGTGTAATAAATGTGATAAAACCTCGATCATTCGCTGCTTTAGGGCACGCTGCAAATATTCGATTTTTTGAAAATTCTCTTTGCAGAAGTTCGTTTTTAAAGTATCTGAATAAGAACGAATATAAGAATAAGAAGATAGATAACCTCTGATTGTATCCTTAGAAAGTGGCCGTTGTTTTTGGATAAAAAATTCATTCCTTCATTGAAACATAGAACATTTTAATCGGCAGAGTCTAGGTATGTAGGCTCATGGAATACTATGCCACCGTGACGGAAGTTTTCTCTGTAGGAAAGTTTATCCAGGTTATGAATGAAATTCGTTTCCACCTGTCGCGAAACGAAGATGGGATAAAATATCAGCGTAGCAAACGAATTATTCAGTTAGTCTCAAATCGACAAACAAATTAAAGAAATCACACTCTCCCAACTAGGGTTGCCAACTTTAAGACCTTCATAACCCGGAGATTTTGAAGGAAATCCTGTTTTTTATTTTTTAACGGTTTTTTGTTATTTACGAATTGCCTCATTGAAAAAGTATTGTAAATTAAACCAATGCAAAATGTACAAACGTCATCATTTGCAGGAAATTCGAAGAAATACGATTAATAAGCAAAATAGTACGATGAGAATTAGAACTTTCATTCTTTTTCGCTGATAACAGTACAAATCCCGTTTAGATGTATGTATTAACTCTTTTAAGATATTTTACTGAGAAAAAGAAAAATACCTTGCATGGCGGATTTCAAAATTCCGATATAAATCAAATGTGAACGAAATTCCTGGAATCGAACTCGGTTCTTCAATATTCGCAAAATAAATTATCCTCCGATAATTTTTCAGAAAATTCATTCACTTAGAGTACAATGTATTATATATAAATCTCTGTTAAACTATCACAAGTTTATAATTCATTTATACTTCAGGAAATGTTTCTATTTTTTCGTAATTACCAGTTAAATGCACTGACCCGGAGAAATTGCTGTAAAACCCTGAAACCGGAAAAAAAATTATTTCACCCGGAGTCTGCGGGTGAAAATTACACCCTACTCCCAGCCGGTTGTTATTTTTTATCGCCTTTGAAACATGGATCTATGTGATTGCTTGATTTTAGAACATACGAAAATGCTACGGAAACCGGCGTGCAAACGTCCAAAGGCGTCACGTCATCTTCGCATAAGATTTCCCTACGTCGATCCGCATCCCATTACAACGAAGAGCGGCGATTTGTTCGCCGTCCTCCCCACCCTCCCCTCCTTCCCCACCCCCCCCCCTCCCCCCTTCCCCTTCCTGTGTTAATTTTACGGCCGCTTGCATCGGAGGGCTATTCTCTCGTTAATTACGCCCTTTCTTAGAGGTAGCTCAGTGTAGCAGCATACATCCTTCTTTCTTCGCTTGTCGTAACCTCCACTCGACACGTCACGGAAGGTTTCGCGAACTTTGGATCCGTACTCTCTCTCTCCTTTCCCCTCTCTTTCTCTCGATCTTGCGAGCTCGTAGAAAAACACATATCGCAATTTCCTTCCCAACATGGTGCCTGCAGTCGTGATTCTCATAAATTACGTCCGAGCCTGTGGGATAGTAAACACACACGCTCAAGACTTCCATCTCTCTTCCCCTCTCCTCCCCCCTCTCTCTCTCTCACCCTCTCCACGTTGTATATGCATTTTGAAATGCGCCCTCTATCGAGGACGTTTTCAAACCCTATTCAGTAACATGGCGCTTTAGAAGATGTTTCAAAAAAAAAAAAAAGATCCTTTCGGATCGTGTTTACGTTCGCCATTTTAAGTTTTTGTGCGATTTTTTTCTCTCTCTCTCTCTCTTTCTCTTCGTATTCTCTTCAAAAGCGCACTAATGTACTCGGGACGTTCTTGCAAATCACGGCGATGAGAGGGCGGTTTTTAAGGGCTGTGATTGCGAATTTGTTCTGCTCGAATTGTCCAAAATCATGCAAAGGGTTTATCTTATGGGTTTTGTAGTGCACGCGTTGTTGCGTCGGATTTATTTTTTGGGCGGGTTTTGGTTTGCGTGAAGGTGCATAAAAGGATGAGGACATCGCTTATGTATATACGTGTAAGTACATACTACATACTCGCGCGTGTGTTTTTGTGTGTGAGAGTTTATGTGCGTTTCTAAAAACGTTTACTTTTTTTTATTTATTGCCGTGTTTGCACGCTCCCGCACCATTATCCATTAATAACACTGCTGCCGTGGCGTTATTTTCCTAGTGCCATTGCAGAAAATGAAGCTTTTACATTAATAAGGAACGAAGGTTACCAACCTTTTAAATTGCGGATCGAAACAGTAATGAGCCGATAAGGCGAAAATTACTGCGGAGTTAAAAATAATACCCACGTTGGCAATTTTCTTGCGAAGACATAACTCTCCGTTCGGTTCGTGCGTTTAGACTCGTATGCTAAAAATAAGCTCTTTGTTTTAATGTGGATGCTAATTGCGCAAGCCCAAGTAGTTAGTGCTGCCCAATGGTGGAAGATGGAAGAGTGAGCGTTCCAGCTTAAAACCTCGTGCTTTATTAATCCTTTCAGCGTTCATTAATTCCTTCGGACCATAATTATCGCCGCGCGATACGAAACGCTGTATTTCAATCGTCTCGCGTTGTGAGCCTTTGGCTCGTTTTGTTTTTTTTTCGTACATTTTTTTTACATCTCCATCCGCTGCCACATGCGATTAGGCGCAGTTGTTTTTTGTACGGAACACTTATTGACCCTGCTCTTCTTTCTCTCCTCTCGTCTCTTCCTCCCTTCCTACTTTCTCCGTATCCTCTTTCCTTTCTCCCTCTCCTTCCTTTGCTTTCTCTTTCCCTCTACTCTTCTTATTTAATCGTCCATTCCACTCCTTCCTCTTCCTCAATTTCCTCTTCCTCTCCTTCCTCTTTCTCTCCCTCTCCTTCCTCTTCATCTCTTTCCTCCCCCTCTCTTTCTTCCCTCTCTCCCTGCTTTCCCCTCCCTCCCTCTTTCGTAACTCTCTAACATCCTCCCTCTAAACACAATCAATTCTCTCCACACACACACACACTCAATCACTCCACATCTCTTTTTATATTAATTTTTCTTTATCCTTCTTCCTTCCCCCATTATCTTTAATTTTTTATCCTCTTCTTGCAACCCCCCCCCCTCTCTTCCTCTTCCCCTTCCCATCATTCCTTTCGCTCTCACTTTCTCTCTAAATATTTCACTCTTTTATATCTTCCTCTTTTTTTCCCTCCTTTTATCCCATCTCCCACCCTTAATCCCCTTCGACTTTCTCTTACCCCTCCATCACCACTCCCTCTTCATTTTCATCTCTCTCTTCCCTCCCTCTTTTCCGCTGCCAAGAGTGGACGGGGAGAGGGCTCTCTTGTTTCCATGCGGAATAGACCGGCGATTTCGAGATCGAGACTATGTGGTAGAAAAACAAAAAGCCATCGCAACCCCGAGCGTCCGCACGTCGCTTCAAGCTGTCAGCGTAAGGATCGAGACGTCGCACATCCGGGAAGATCGACGAAAAATGAGGCAGTCATTTCGTATTTTGGATTCGATACGGTCAAACAGAAAAGAATGCGGAGAGTCAGACAGACAGACAGACAGGCAAACGACTTTATTAGGGCGAAATTGAGACTATATAGTCCCTTCTTACATTTAACCCTGCGTCAACAATTACGAATGAGAATAAAATAGTAATAATAATAATTTCACAGAAAAGAACCAGAAAATAAAATAAATAGGAAACATACAAGCAAAATAGAAAATTACAAATTTGGAAATTTTCTATAAAAAGACAGAGTAATTGCGGTAAAAACCTAGGAAAGACCTGGCTTGGCCATCCTAGTAAAAGACCACGCTGGGAAAACACCCACGAAGGGAAGGGGGGTGGAAAAAAACCTGCGAAAACCCTAGATACATAAAAGAACAATAGTGGAATTATAATAATACGTACAAGTTTAACAAGATTTAAAAAATATGTTGTAATGTTATGAGAAATAAACAAGATAATTAATAAAATAAGATGAAAACATACATATTTAGCAGAAGAAGTGGAGGAAGAGAGGGAGGGAGAGATGGAGAGTGAAAGGGAGGGAGAGAGAGAGAGGAGGGGAAGGGGAGGGAGTGGGAGAGAGTGTGTAAGAGATGGAGAGCGGGAAACTTACTCGAGACATTTGCATTTAAGTATCTCTTTTGAAGTCAGCCGCTGCGAGAAACTGGTCCACTTCTGCCGTCGCCGTCGGTGCGACAAATCCGGATTGTCGAGTCAAGTTTTGCTTTTTTTTTCGTATTTGTCTTTCAGATTTTGAGCTGTTATTGCCTGCGGATTTATATGGTTCCTCGCGAGGCGTTTTGCTTTGTATTATATGCGTTTTTACACCGTAGTTTTAAAATAGTGTTTTAATAGTATGTAGAGTCGAACGTCTATAAGCCTAACGTTTATAACTCTTAATATTCCATAACAAAATCTACGAACTACGAGCCTATTCCATGAAACAACGTCGTACAACGAACGTGCCACTGTGATTTTTTTTTGTTTATCGGGGTTTGCTGCACAGGGATGTGGAAATAGATTTTTCTGCGCCTCAAAAAAGCGCATACAGTTGGCAATGTCACCCTTGGTCATTTCAGAGGAAAGTCGCGTTTAAAGTCGTTCTAATCCCCGATTGTGAATTTACTGGGTCTGGTCCAAGAAACATAAAGCAATCACCCCTCGGATTTTAAGCAGTAATTTCGTCCTTAACGGTGGGCGACTTCGTTGCCGAAACGAGCGTTTCGCCAGCAAAATATTCCGCGCTTCGTCACGGGGAAAAACAATGTATTTTTTTTTATTAAATCGCCGAAATGGTTATTCCACTCGAAGAGATTTCCTCGAAAATCGTTTTTTTTTAAAAAAAACGAGCTTACTTTCTCACAGTTCCTATTCCCGTAATGGAACGTTATATCTCCCACTCCCCCTTCGAAATTAATTAGGACAATTCCCATTCTGGGCGCGTTTCCCTCTTCTGGAATCCTCTTCCGTCGCCGGGCCTCTTTAATTGAGGCATTTTCGAATGAGTGAACCGGTCGCCTAGGAACGGAAAGAATCGTTCCCGAGGTTCCGGTTTCACCCCTTTTTTTTCGTTTTTTTTGTTTTGATTTTAATTCTTCGCCACGCTCTCAGAGAGAGAGAGAGAGAAAGAGGGGTCGCCATTGTCTTTCTCTCTCCCTCTCTCTCTCTTGAGATCATCCGTCTGCTGGGTTCCGAAACAGCGAAAATTGCAATTCCGGTCGCGTATCGTTTCATTAGCAAGTGAGTCAGTTTGAGTGAGGAAAAAAGAGGAAGGTTGGGCGAAACTTGTTTATTTTTTATCGGCTCTCTCTCTCTATCTCTCTCACGGCTAATCCCAATTTGAAAGTAATAATAAAAAAAAGACGGTCGAAGGTGGGGAGAAAAAATACGAATGGCCGTTTCAATCTCGAAGAATGAAAACATCGTCATTTGTCCAGAAGAGGGTGGAATTTTCCAATGGGAAGAAAAAAGTGCGGTGTTTTTTCTTCTTCCTTCTTTCTTTCTTTCTTTTTACGCCGAACGGAAGGGAATTAAAAGAAGAAGGGAAAAAATTTGCGCGATTGACTGATTGGTTTCGTCTTTATTTCTTTCGGACGAGGTTTGATTGTTTTTTTTTAGCTTAATTTTCTCCTTCGCGTGTATGATAAGTAGGAATCTTCTTTTCGGAGCAGAAAAAGTCGGAGTTTTCCGGACGTTTGTTTTTTAAAAATTTTTTTCGTCGTCGAGGAGGGTTGCGAAAGGGACTGGTCTGGACGCGAGTGCGTCTCTTATCTCGCGTCCCCGAGGATGAATTGCTCCCGACGCACAGTGGGACCAATGCTCGGATTCGCGGCCAAAACTAGAATTTTGGTATAGGGGGGTGTTTGGGGGCGCGGAGTGCATTTCTGATGGTTTTAAGGCTCAGTGGCGACTCCTTCTGTCCAATGGCATAGCCGTAGTAGAGGTTTCCGGCGCAACACCTTAATTATTGTCGTCAAATTTCGTATGGTGTTTTTTGGGGACGCGGAGTGCGTTTCTGATGGCTCGTAACTTTAAAGGTGGAACTCGAATTGTTTAAGTAAGTTGATTAGATTGTAAGGGATGATGGTCGTGACGGAAAATTTTATATAATGCAAGAGATTCATATTTTTATTAACAAAAATTAAACACCACCTAGGAATGACATCTCTGATATTTTCGATCCTACAGTACACATTAATCATCACTATCACTATCGTTGAACATTTTACTTGATGCGTCATCCTTGACTAAGAGTGCCAGTACCTCAGGTTTTAGGCTTCCACTTTTCCTCGGTGGAAGTTTCCTGAGGGAAGATATTATTGGGTCAGATGACACCATCATAATTTTCATCAGGTCTAGATTTGTAGCAGTCCTCGAAAATTTTCTGCACCTCTTCTCCCTATATCTCCTCAAATCTTTATTGCGGCTCTCTTGGGCTTCCTCACTCAACATTCCTATGGGAAGCAATGTCACTGATATAACATCTGACCCATGGATCAGAACTTTATGTACGGAGGCAGGCATTGGGTACCATTCATAGAGGCTTACGTACAATCTAGCTGTTTTTATGGCGTACTTATGGAAAGCTTTTGAGTCCACAGCAAACCCACATGATAATGTTCGGAGGATTACATCACACCTTTGAATGAGGGATGCACTTATGCCCGTAATGGAGGCAGAAAGTTCAGCGTTTTCAAAAAAACGGCGCGCAGTATTGCCGTCATTTGTGTTTCCCTTCCCTTGTTTCACCACACCGACAAGTAATCCCATCATTGATCTAAATTTACTTTGAATTTCCGACTCCCTAGCATCAATGACGTCCTTGATGTGTTTCTTCTTTTGCCATGACTTGGTCTCTAGCCTGGCCGCGACATGAATAAGCCATTCAAGAAACCTTATATAGGCATGGAGAGTTGATAGTCCATATTGGTAAGCACTCCTATCTACATCTCTTTTCATCACCTTCTCAATGTCGTTCATGTCTTTGCTAGTGGCTCCACACATGTAGCACGACTGAGATGAGACTGTTCCAGTCACAGCATTGGCAACTTTACCGTCCACCATCGTCATGCACAATTCATGCTTCACAACTGTAACATCTGGATAGCCTTGCACTGTGGTGGGTTGAAGGTTCTTAATTTGCTCATCCATGGCAGCTTTTTCTCGTTTGATTACCTCTGTGGTCTCTTTCACAAATTCTAGCTTTACAGGCCTACAGTACCTCGTGGAAGAGGGGCGGGGATTCTGCCACACCACTGTTTTTTCGCCATTATTTCCTTCTATTTTCACGTAAAGCTGCAGTGGAACAAGGCATATCATAAACAAGTCACTGTCATTGCATTCTTTGTCAGTATTTATTTGCTTGTAGAGGGAATGATTACCACTGCCGTCACAACCCCATTTAGACACTAAATACATTTCACTAAGCAAATTTTTCGGGAGACGACATACAACTTCTCTCTGCAATTCAATCAACCTACTGACCGTTAGATCTAATAGTATCTGAAGCTTGACGTCCACCTTTGTGTCCGTCACAGTTAAAGTATCTTGATGCGGACAGCACTGAAGTTTCGCTTCCTTCACACGCTTATATGAGGGATACAAATCTGCACCTCTACTTTTTGCCTGACTTCTTAAAGTTTGATACGCATTCTTAGACAAATCCGCTTCTATGATAAGAGACAAAGCTTCTTGTGGTGCATAAGGTGTAACGCCAGCAGAATTCTTTGCGGATTTCCAAGCTGTATTTATCTTTTTCGCGCGCGTTGGTGAAGTGAACAGCGCTTCGGTGAGGAGCTTCACCTCTTCTGTTTTACCCTCTGACAACAAACTCGAACAAGTGGCGTGCGCGAGAAGACCTGCTCCTGTGTTTCCCCTGAACTCTTGCACTTTCCTCCTTTTGCTCCGCTCACTGCAGGATTCAAATTCCTTGCTGGGTCGCCCAGATGCTGAAAACGAAGTCGGGTTTTAATATAAGCATATGGTTTAAGACAATGACACGGCAATGATTCAGTTTTTCTAGAATTAATCGTGTATACTTCAAATACCTTTGGGAGTGATCGGCAACTGTCGTTCAAATGAAGAGGATGATGATTCGGGAACGCTAATAACGACAGTTGATCCAAGCCAGTCTTTATATTTTTCTAAAAATATATCTTCTTTGCGGTAGCACTTCTCCCACTTCGATCGAATCGCAGCGTAGTACTTGCGACAGACCGACCTGATCTCTCCCCTGACGGAGTCAGTCAAATCTTTCCCAAGTAGTTCCTCAATGTGCAGATCCGCATGGAGATATCGTGCGGTCCAACCTTCTGACTTCTCCCGCAAAATCTTGTAGAGATCTAGGCGCGTAATCTCAAGGGACATCGTGAATCGTGACATAAGCGCGAGCGGGTGTCGAATGCTGACAAGTGTCAACTTGACTGCGCACCCTCTACCAACGCTGCTCGGCGAAGCGCGTATGCGTAGATGGCTGGGCAAAAGTAAAAAAAATGAATTCACCTGAACTTGATATAACTAATTATAAATGAAACTAGAATGGTCCCAGATCACAATATATTACATTGTATGCAATTTCGCTAAAGCTATTAAATGGTAACAAATTAAATAATTACCTATAATTAGCGTTCAGGAGTCTTTGTTTGCCAATCTTTTTCCGATCGTTGAGTTAAGGACTAGATTTTGTGAGTTTTTTTGTGAAGTGCGTATACTAACAGCTATGGATATTGCAGGAAAAGGTATGTTCTTATTTTTTAAATTAAAAATGTATTTTATTCCCGTTAATTTTCCTCTCATTCTTCTTTGAATACGTGTAGTCTATTTTATACCAATGTTTTGAGATTCTTCCTATGTGTTAGGTTTATATAAAAAGTACCCCAGAGTTTTTTTTATTTTCTATTAAAGTATGGCTCTTTGCGAACAAAAAATAATGAACACTAGCTGCTTTTAAGTGCTTTTTTGAAAGTTATGTTTTTTTTCAGAGAGATACTCCATTTCTCGGATGGAGCTTTTTGATGTTTGGCATCAGGAAAGTGATACAAGAAAGCGAAATAATGCAGTGTATACATTTGTTCTACACAAACTGAGTTTAGAAGACTGTTATAATAAAGAGATGTGTCGTTCTATTAAGAACCAAAATAAATTAATTTTTTGTAAAATTGCAAAAAATTGGAATGAGTGTACACGAAGCTTACAGAAATTCTTATCCAGAAATTCCGCTTGGTTAGAGCAAAAAATTACTTTTCCTTGTAAAATAATATTTATTACTTAAATGTTCCCAGTTTAAAATCTAAGGGTCATTATATAAATTCCGATTAACTTAGACTTTTGTCCCGCTAGAATGGCCATTTGTCCCACTGTGCGCTGCTGTGCGCTGCGCCATGGCTCCTGGCCAGGCGAGCATTCTCATCGAAAAAGGGCTCGTACTCCCGCATCCGCAAGTATCCGCAGTTTATTTTTGGGGGACATCAAGGATACAAGTGTAGCATCAGATTCCATCCGGAAAGAGAGCGGGGCCTCGCAAGGGTTTTTTTGCAGGCCTCGTTAAAGTGCGGAAAAGTCTGAAAATGCACAGTCCCGAGATACTACAAGAAAACGCATTCATAAATTATAGAAACATAGACTGTTATGTGTTTACTTATATCCTTAGACAACACCTAAGAACGGGGAAAAGACGAAAACCGCCATAGCGTGCCTTAAATCGACGGTGATGTTGACAAGAAAAGTTTGTTGCGGGCAATGGTTGACACAGCTATTTCTCATGCACACATTTCACTCGCCTGCTGACAAGGCTCCTGAGGAAAAATATGCAAAAATTAGGTATTTTTGGTTGCCCCTGACATTCGTCTTTCACCCAGGCACGTTACCATCGGTGTGCAAAAAATTTGGTTTTTCGGGGTTTTGGCCGCGATTTCGAGCATTGGTCCCACTGTGCGACGACCGAGATTAATTTCGAGTTTTATCTAAATGGGAGGCGATAAATTTTTATTGGTTTTTGATAATGACGTCGTCTGCGCGACGCGTCATTTGCCTTCTATTGTTCGGAGGAAACTGTGAACCTTCAATCGATCTTTCCGAGGTCCTGAGAGGTTTTGATTGATCGGTTTTGAAAACCGATGCTTGCGTCCAAATCACGGCCCGTGACCAAGGTTTGTTCTGCCTGTGAACCCACGTTGGAATAGCGATACGTTAAATGTAATTATGACGATTTTGTATTTTTGACCAGAAAATCTTTCCCGCTGAAGGTCTTATGATAACAAAATACACCAGAGAAGAATTGAGGCATTGAGAACGAGAGTGGACCAACCCACACTTTGCCACCAATCTGGCTTAGAGTGATTTCCAATAGCAAAAGCGAACTAAATTGGAGCCAGAGTGGATCAACTATAGTTTAATATGTTCTCACGAGACGGCATTATTTGCATTATCTCCAATTCGGCTGCAGAAAGTAAAACATTGCAATATCTCGATAGATGACTATTGAAGGATGGTCCACTCTGGTTCTCAATGCCTCAATTTAACGTTTACGCAATTACAGAAAGTTTCCAAACCCTAATCTGGACTGTTGCAACTTCCACTTGGGCTGGCCATGTAAAATGGTTCATTTATTCGTAGAAACATTCTAAAGACGAAGTCAATTTATTTAGACAACAAAGTCCATAGTTCATTACCCTTGACACGAAATCTCTTAAGCATTTACTTCCCGGATACATATATCTACTCGAGAATATCAAATCACCCACCGAATGTTTTAACGTTTTTTCTCCGGCTTAAACCTCTACGTTCTGACAGAGTTAAATAAATACAATCGATAATCTATAAGTTGAACGTCTATAACTCGAATTTTCCATAACTCGAAGTAAATTCATGTAACAGGGCAATTTTAAAAAATGTTATCGTTCTTCTATAACTCGAATGTATTTTTGTTTCCCTTGAGGTTCGACTTGGAGCAGTTCCACCGTAAAAAGTGATGATATTTTCCCTCGGTGATTTGTAGACTTTTTTTTTACATCCCGCAATACGATGCAACGAGAGAATGGATTGCAAATTAGCAAGGAGCCTAAACGAAATTTCGCAATCAACGAGCGATGTTTTATGAACTCGTTCGTCATTCGCCTCTCTATATTTATTTATTTACTTTTATTTATTTATTTTAAATCCGTCATCTCTCTCGCTTGACCTCCCTTCCCGTCACTCGCGAGATGGAAAAGTGAACCTTTACGCGATTCCGAACAAGTGCACTCAGAAAAGGCACGCAGCTGACGAGTGTCTAATGGAGAGTGTATGTATATACGCTCGGGACGAAAAGAGAAGAGATATTCAATCCTCTCTCCCGCTGAAGAAGTTCGCTGTGTGCGTCTGATATGGGTCACGGACGTAGATAACTGGAGAAATTCCTTTGCTCCCCTATACATCACTCTCTTCTTCTCTTCTCTCTGTCTCCGTTCCTTTTCCTTCGCTTCTCTACCCTACGCAAGTAGACGTTAGTTTGTTTTTCCTCGACGTAATCTCGAACACGCGCCTTTTTTTTAATCGCCTTTTTTTTTTATTCCGTTACGCTCGGATGGCCGAGCATAAAACGGCAAACCCCGTATAAGTAGATTAGTATGTTTTTTTTAAAAACTCGTTGAATCGGAGCCGATATAATTACCGTCCGTCGACGTATAAGGCGTTTATGTCGGTGTTAGTTTAAGCAGCGCGGTGGAATGGCGTTTTTAATGACTTTGCGTAAATGAACAGGCATGGAGGTCATTCTAAAGCGATGGGAGATTAATTAAAAGGCTATGTTACGACGGGTGTTTTCTTTTCTACCAACTCTTAACGATCTATGTTGGGAATAATTCGGTAACATGAGTAAAATTCTGCCTCGGCCGAGAATCGAACACGTTCCAAGTTTAGCAGTATAGAACATAGCCCGGTAAGAGGGAGACCAAAGTTCGATTCCCGGTCATGGCAGAATTTTTTTCTCGTTACCAGATTGTTCCCAAAATTCCAGCTTGTGCCTGTCTGCGCGGTGATTTTATGGTCGATTCCCCTCCATCAATTTAAACGTCCGAGACATTCTTCTCTCTGCATCTCGGTTCCTTTTAATAATTTTCGTCCATTTACTCCACGACTCGTTTCTTCCCCGACCTTACCTTCCAGCGGAAAGTCGGTATTTTCTTCGCATACTCGAATTTGATGTGATGATCTCAACCCTTTATACAATCGCATCTTTTGGCCAGGATCGGCGAGCAAAATGAATATTGATGATTTTTTTAAAAAAATCACGACGGGCCGCGGGTCGCCCAGAGAAAAACAAAGCGACCATTTTTTTATCGCAAAAAAAAAAAGAGGCACGTATTCCGTGTTCCAAATGTTGCCCACTTTTAAAATCTCGGGTCACGTATTAAGAATATCCATCACCTCTTGCGTGTGTTTCTTTGCCTCGATATTAATAAAGGCAGAAAAAAACCACTTTGTGAATTCGGTCACATCCGATTCGTGCCGTCCGTGGGGAAAAAATATTCACTGACCGCTCGAAGAATCGCTTGAAATGGCGGAAATCACTTTCCATTCTTTTTTGTGCCTATTTCTTTTCGCTTGGGGAATATTTTTCCGTCCGCTGTGTACATATACTGTACCCCATTTAAGAAGCAGCTATATATATATATATATATATATATATATATATATATATATATATATATATACACACACACATATATTGGGAGGCGGTTGATATGGAAAACTGGAGGAGTCTTGGGGAGGCCTTCATCCGTCAATGATGATATATAGGAATATATACTATACACACACATATGCATACGTATACGTGGATACGTGCGCCTGTGATACAAATACGTAGCTCAGCGTTCCATCAAGAGAAGCTTCCGCGCAATCGGATGCTTAATAATAATAATAATGGTCGCTTTTTCTTCCTCCTTGGTTGACCCCGTGGCTAACTGCAGGAGAGCGGTTTTTTTTTCCTCATCCGACTTCGTAAATGAGTTCATTTAACGGTACGGCACGCGGCCATAAGTAACTTAATAAGACGAGATGTTTCAGGCCCTCCGGACACAGTAATAAAGATCGCGGCTATGGGCTCTTGTTCAGCTCTCTCTCTCTCACTCGCTCTTTGCGGCGGTTTTTCTGAGCGTTGCCTTAGCGATCGGCGACATGTGGTTTGCGCGTCATGATAATCAGAAAAAGGGTTACTAGCTTAGCGGTGGTGGTGCTTAATTGCCGTATGGATCGGATTGATCGCGATCGTAATTGCCACACGGTTTGTTGGAAGAAGATGAAAGTTTCGGGAGATTGGGATGGGTTCGTGGAATCGCTGTACGATAAAGCAAGGCTGAGCTATATAGAGGCGGAAATGGCTGGTTTTTTTTAAAAATTGATCTTTATATGCATTTTGGGTGGCGACAGACATGGCCGAGGAGCGCCAGTCTTGGAGGCACTAACCCGATCGTCTATCTATACATTGCTTGCAAGTAAATATATATATATATTGGATGCCAATTTATATCTCAGAACATACTGGAGTCTTGATAGAATTCCGTTTCTTTTTTCGTTATCGATAATTTTTACAGAGCGATAGATAAGTTAACATGTAAGCACTTCGTAAATATCTTAACAAACGTTTACGAAGGGGGCGCTGGAGGGAAATCTCGCCCGGAGCGCCAAAATTCCTCTGACGATAGACGTAAATTTTGGTTTTAGGTGCATATGCATTAGTATTCGTCGTGGCCACCGGGTCATGTTAACTACCTAGCGATCACAACCGTAAATTCCATAATTTACGGTTAAGAAGAAATTCTTTCCATATTTTCTGTTTCGCCGTTACCTACAAATTAATTTTTAAACGTTTGCATCGGATTTTTTTCGTCGTTATAATCTGTGTTGACTTTGAACCTAGTAGAAGTCATGTACACATTTGTGTACGTGTACGTGTAATAGCTCCACTGAGGCATTCCTAGCAGTGGAAATGGTACCTAGCGCAATTTATCGATATACTACATTAATTTTGTTGTTCCCCTAAAAAATCATAGCCATAAGGGTTTGAGCTCTTATTCTATTAAGGTTCCGTTTTTTAAATTGAAAACGTCTCATCCTTCATAGGTATACTTCAGGGTCACCATTTTCTTTAAATCTTCAACAGTTATTCACACACGTCCGTTAGACGCACTATCCAATTTCGGAAACCCGAGCTATTCGCCTTACGAAATAAAAATCTTATTTTCTGTCCCCATAATGGAAGAATCCGAGCCGGAAATGCGCTCGTAATTTCAGCGAACGGTGAAAAGAGAAAGGGCTCTCTCTCATTGAATCCCATCTCGAGGGCATCTTTCGGGAAATCCTCCATGTTCTCTCTCTCTTTCTCTCTCTCTGTATATATATATATATATATATCTGTGTATATATATATATATATATATATCTGTGTGTATATATATATATATATCTGTGTATATATATATATACCCCTTCCAACTGCCTCACTTCACTGCCTCAAAGTCGGCGGAAGGGTGTAAACGGAGGCTAAAGGGCGAAGAACAGTGGTGTCCTCGGACACTGGTAGGTTCAACCATGCTGTGAAGTCTTTCTGCAATATCTCCGGCCAAAGTGAAAGAGGTACTCACCAACCCGCTCTGGGCCAGCGTGGTGTTTTAAGGCCCACAATCCCCCCATGACATGTACACCCATAAAAAACGGCCCTCATTCTCCGGAGGCTGGATTGCCTCTGACCGTGGCAGTGGTCAGAAACAAGGCATGAAGGCAGAGGGTGCTAAGAATCCCCGGAGGTTAAACGCCCACTGCCACTCTTTCTCATCCTTACCCAATTCCTTTAACCTCAACCTAACTACCTTTAACTGCCGGACTTTGTCCAGTGAAGATAAACTTCAAGAGCTCCAAGAACAACTGCAGAAGATCAAGTGGGACATTTTAGGGCTTAGTGAGGTGAGAAGAAAAGGTGAAGGCCTATTGGAGTTGAAGAGTGGAGATATTTTTTATTACAGGGGAACTGACACAGGAAGAACAGGAGGAGTTGGATTCATCATCCACAAAAAATTGAAGAATAATATCGTGGAAATGGAAAGTTCATCCGAGCGGGCAGCTAGACTAGTGCTTCAAATAAATAATAGATATCAACTTCAAATAGTCCAAGTTTACGCGCCAACATCATCATACTCGGATGAGGAAGTGGAAGATTTCTACCAAGAAGTTGGGGAACTGCACGACAAAGGAAACTGCCATCTAAAAGTGGTCATGGGTGATTTCAATGCCAAGGTAGGAGAACAAAAGGAAGACGACAGCGCAGTTGGAAAATGGGGCTATGGTGACAGAAATGAACGAGGGGACCGGCTTGTAGACTTTGCTGAATGTACTAGTCTATATATAATGAACACTTTCTTCAAAAAGAGTCCCAATAGAAAATGGACCTGGAAAGGACCCAATGGTACCAAAAACGAAATTGACTACATACTAGTCAATAAGAAGCAATTGGCTGAAGACTGTTCCGTCCTCAACCAGTTTAAAACTGGAAGCGACCATCGCTTGGTAAGATGCAGAATAAAATTCAACTCAAAGTTAGAAAGACAGAAGCTTATAAAGAAGAAGCCTAAGTCTATTATCAACACGCAGGTGCTAAAAGAACGAAAAGAAGAATTTCAGCTCCAACTGAAAAATCGATTCAGTGCACTGGAAGACCAAGAAGTTGAATCTCAATTTATAGAGATACTCAAGGAAACTGCTGAAGAAATAGGCGGAACAGTTGAAACAAAGCCAGAGAAAAAGTTGACCGAAAAAACAAGACTGCTGATGGAAAAAAGAAGGAAAATGATAATTACTAATGATCCTAAAGAAATGATCCATTTTGCAGAACTAAACAAAACTATAAGGAAGTGCATCAAGGAAGATGTGAAAAAATATAACTATGAGCTAATCGAGAAAGCTATAGAAAACAATCGAAGTTACAAGAAAATGAAGCAACATCTCTCGATCGGAAAGAGACAGCTGGTGGCCCTGATGCTAGAAGACGGCTCCATAACCCATAGTAGGAAACTAATCCTGAAACGGGTACAAGAATTTTACACCAAGCTGTATGAGGATCCTCTAGGAAATGAGGAAGTAAATGATGATGGAATCATGCCCACCGAAGAGGTCCCAGATATCCTTCCCGAAGAGGTGAGACACGCAATCAGAAGTATGAAGAATGGAAAAGCATCTGGAATGGATGGTATCACAGCAGAAGTATTCAAAGCAATGGGTAATCATACGGAAACAATTCTCGCTAAGATTTTTAATTCCTGTCTGAGGAAGAAAAAGATACCAGAAACATGGAACCACGCATGTATTATCCTTCTGCACAAGAAAGGTTCCAAAGAAGACTTGAATAACTACAGACCGATCAGCCTACTGCCAACAGTCTACAAAATATTCACCAAAATACTCACTATGCGCCTTCAAAACCATCTTGATTCTGCCCAACCCAGAGAGCAAGCTGGATTTCGCAGTGGGTATAGCACGATGGACCACATCCAAGTCGTGAGAGAGGTAATCAGTCGGACTAACGAGTATGAATTACCTCTATGTATGTGCTTTATCGACTACGAGAAAGCATTCGACTCTGTCCGAACTTCGTCGGTGTTACGTGCACTAAAGAAACAAGGAGTAGAAGAAAGGTACATAACCTTGATCAAGAATATCTACGAAAATGCGACAACATCTGTCCAGCTGCATGAAGAGACGAGTGCCTTTAAGGCCGAAAAGGGAGTGAGACAAGGAGATACTATGTCCCCTAAGTTATTTACAGCAGCTCTAGAGGAAGTATTCAAAACGCTAGACTGGGAGGAAAAAGGCATAAAGGTAAATGGAGAATATCTGAGTCACCTGCGCTTTGCAGATGATATCATACTGTTCGCAGGGAGCGCAGAAGAGCTCCGTAGAAGAACTGAAGAGCTTGAGCAAGCAAGCCGCGAAGCTGGACTTAAGATGAATCTTAATAAAACAAAGGTTATGTACAACTCCTTCACAAATTCTGAGAAGATACATATCAACGGAGCAGAACTCGGAGAAGTAACCAGCTATGTTTACTTAGGTCAGCTCATCACTACTGATGGTTCGCTTCTTGGAGAAATTAACCGGAGAGTGAAGATGGCATGGAGTGCTTTTGGCAAGAATGCGAACATCTTTAAATCAAATATTCCAGTCTTCCTAAAAAGGAGACTGTATGACCAATGTGTTCTGCCTGTTCTGACATATGGTTGTGAAACATGGACCATGAATGCCAGGATGATACAACGCCTGCAAACAACACAGAGGAGCATGGAGAGATGCATGTTAGGGATCACCCGAAGAGACCGCAAGAGGAACGACTGGGTAAGAAAGAAGACGGGAGTCTGTGACGTGATTAAAAGAGCGAAGGTGCTAAAATGGCAGTGGGCGGGCCACACTGCTAGAAGAAATGACCAGCGTTGGACGTCCAGTGTCATCGAATGGATCCCAAGAAACATCAAGAGACCGAAAAGAAGACCGAAAGACAGGTGGGACAGAGAGCTTGTTAAGTTCTTGGGGCAAACTTGGAGGAGGGAGGCAGTTGACAGGGAAAACTGGAAGAGTCTGGGGGAGGCCTTCGTCCGTCAGTGGACTGAAAAAGGCTGATGATGATGATGATGATGATATATATATATATATGTATATATATATATATATATATATATATATATCTCCGCTTCTTATTTTTGCCGCCGAGAGGGCGCTGCGAGAGATATGCGGGCGATCAGGTGATGAGTTTTCGTTGCGTTGTTTGGTCCAACCCTCTCTCTCTCTCTCCCTTTCCTCTCTGCGTGGAACAAAAGGGTTTTTTTTCGTGTCCCGACCGGCTCTCGACTCATCCCCCTTTTCCCTCAAACCACTCATCATTCTTTCCGTCCTCATCCCAACCCTTAACCAAACTCCTTTTCCCCCTTTCCCCATCGAATTCTCCCTCCTCATCTCTCTTTCTCTCTATCTCTCTTCGTCCTCTTCTCTTTACCATCTCTCTCTCTCTCTTCTACATCTCCCCTTTCTTTAGGGAGCACAATGGTGGAGGCTGTTCTCTTCTGCTGCCCCAAACGCCCTTCGTCTATCTCCTCCGCTCCCTCCCCTCTCCCTCTCTCTCTCTCTCTCCTTCTCTCTCTCTCTACTTCTCTACTGCTCCCGTATACTCGCTCTTGACCACTCCCGTATGCTGCCTCAGATCTCTCTCTCCCTCCCTCCTCCTCCTCCTCTTCCCTCTCTCGTCAAAACCTATCTCCAAAACAAGAACGTATCGCGCATACCAGTGTTTCCCCCATGGCGCGTGCTTAGGAGAGGGGGTGGATGGAGAACTCGCTGTATCAATGGGGATATTTTTTATACTCCCGCTCTCTTCTCCTCTTTATCCCAAACACCTTAACGTCTCGTGAATGGAGAGGGAGTTGTTGTTTTGTTGTCTGATGTTATCTATGTTTTGATAGTCGTAGGAGACGGTGATAGTCTGGATAAAAAGCCTTTTCGTTCCTTTTAAACGATTTTTCACTTTCACCATGAGAGTAGGATGTTTATCCCGCGATTAGGTAATGGACGAAGTTTAATTTCAGGCAAATGGAGATTTTTGTACCCCTGGGCTTATGACGTTTTTTTCTAAAAAAAATGGCGCTCCTTGAATTTTCGCTAGCATGATTAGCTTCCGTAAAATTGAAATTGTGTGCGTGAATGGATGGCAGTTATGTGCAGGAGAGGCCTGAGATATTTTGGCGCCCCAGGCTTGAAACCACTACATTGCATAAATTGCATAAATTTTTGTTTAGATATTTTAAAATTACGTGTTAATTTATTTATCACTCCTTAAGTATATTATTGATAACGAAATAAGATCCCATATAGATTCCAGCCTGTTCCGCTATGGAAATCGATATCCAACATTTATTCACAAGCAGATAATGAATGCGTAGATAGTTGGCTGGAATAGCCCGCACGAGACTTTGACGCCCCGGGCAGTCGCCGGTATATTTTTCCCACTGGACATTTACCGTCTGGAGAGACTCTAGAGATGTCGGAGAGACTCCTTGTCTTTGTGGCTGTCTCTCCCGAAACACACCTCTTCATGCGTGTGTCTCCGACACTCCCACGGTCTCTCCAAACGATAAATGTCCATTGGGGTTCCTACAACTCTTAGTTTCCCCCCTAATGTTATTTTACTCTTCCTTTTCCCCAAGTGTGCGTGTGTATGTTTTTATGTAAATATATGAGTTATATAAGAGAAAGAACATGCTAATTAAGAACTTTCACAATTGAAAGAACATCATTATATAATCTAAGATTAAGAATTTTTAATATTAAATTTATGACATGTTTATAAGAGCTTGTGTAACTCATACGAATTGTAAACAATACAGAAAAATATGTTGAAATGAAAGAAATACGGGTCGAGATGTATATCCTAACAAACGACCACTGGCTCGATTTCACGAGTGCATATTAAAATTATTTATAAATATTTGTTTAAAATAAAAAAAACAACTAAGTCGTCTGTCATAAAACATTAATAAGATGTTTTAATCTCTTATTTTACAGGTGAGTGTCGATAGTGATCTCTGACCCACATGTGCCAACTCCGTGCCGTAACCATCGTCGAGTGCGTCCTTGCTGCTTATTTGTAATTGAAAACGACAGGTAAACGCGCTTAACATACTAATCCATTTATTATGCGTTCGGATTAACGGCTGCGTTATTACGACAGGATCTGGGACGGATGTTTTTCTCTCACGAAAGGGATGATAGAGAGAGAAAGAGTCGTACATTCTCTTTTCCTCAAAGTCTTAGGAAAAACACCGTCTTTACCTTTTTTCTTTCTCTCTCTCTCTCGTGAAAGGATGGGAAAATAAAGAGAGGCATAGTGTCGCCTCATATGAATGTCCGACGAGGAAAAGGGATAGCGAAGGAGAGAACAATGGCGGAGGTTGGCGTCACTAGGTGATACGTACGTGATCGTAATGTCATTCTTAGACAATGCCGCCTATCTGGTCGGGTGGGAGGCGAGAGATATTGCGTAGCGACGGTTTTTTATACATATATATATGTATTTAAAAAGAAACCGATCGATCCGAGCTTTAACGTCTTAACAACGCGGAATGTTTTAAGTTGGAAGCGGTGAGGCGATTGTTCTTTTGTAATTGCCGCATTTAAATGAAGGAATTCCCCGGAGGCGTGTTTTTTTATTGTATATTCTGCCGCGAAAGCTGTCGTGCTTATCGCAACTCGTCGTGTGAAATAATCGTGAGTGATTCACGTCGTTGATGTTTTATTTTATTTTTTTGCTGATTGATATTGTACCGTCGACGCCCACGTTAAATATTCACATTTTGAGCAGCCGTTTAATAACCGTGTAAAATCTTTTAATTTTTTTAAAAACTCTCCGAAGAGTTGAAATGTTCATCGAGTGGGCGAAATTAATAGTTAAAAGGATGCTGCTTTCTCGGGAAGAAAGGAACGACTTAACTACGGTCGTTTACATCAATTCTCCCCCGTAGGCAATGTCTGACGTTCTCCATGTCGCGTCGCCTTTGTCGAGTCGAAATTCCGAGTCATACTCTGGGTTGCCACTTCTCCAGGTTTTGAAACTAGTCTTCGGGTTAAGGGTATAATTCTCTGGGGGTCAATAACATACGTGAATCAGTTTGGAATATATCAATAAATGAATACGTCCCTCACAATTGTATTAATAGATACTAATAAACTATTTTGTGTCAAATATTTAAATACGGTAAAAACGTACTTTTCTTCCTTCAACTATGAGGATTTCCGGATCAGATTATGAAATCTCCGGATCAGATTAGAAAATATCCGTGACACTGACGAATTTGAGGTGGCAACACTGGTCGTACAAGTAAGCGATGAACATACCTACCTGAGAGCATAAAAGCCGCCGATGAGATCCCGGAATAAGTTTTTACAGCTTCTAGTTCTATTCAGGAAGACGAGAGTGACTAAGACGGGCAAAGATACTAAAAGAAAGGCTCGGTAATGTATGAATCCTCCTTGGCGGTGTTCGAATGCGCGACCTCAAAGGTTCCCGGCGCGCGCACGTTAACTCTCTTCCTCAAAAGTCTTCACCGAAACGCGGCAGATGTTAGTTACGCGCTTTCTTTTTTCCCTCTCTTAATAACAGCTTCGGTATCCGCCTGCTGTCTGGTGGTATTATTTGGAAACAAAACGACGCCCGATCGAATGGGCTTTTTTCCCCAGCATCTCGCGTCCTTAATTCAGGAGATAATAAAACTATAGGGATGCTTTTTTTTTAATTGGAATTCTGTTAGATGGGACTGGAATGAGGATGCACGACGCCTAGGGGATAGATGGATAGAGGATAGAAGAGGTTCTTAGCGCCTCCTTAAAACGCGGCTTCCTATCCCTTTTGGTTCGTCGCTACCTCAATAGGAGATTGATCTCGAGAGTCGCCTCTTTTAATGACGAAATGTGAGACGGCGTAAATGGGATACTAAAGAGGCGAAGGGAAGCTATTACCTCGGGTGGTGCTCCAGTGTGTGAGCGAAGGCGTGAGGGAACAAAAGAGCATCGACTTCCGCAGGTCGCTCACAAAAGGCGCGAGCAAGAAATGATTTCCTCGCCTTTTTATGCTACGCTTCGCCGCATGACATTTTTTTATTCGGAGAAATTCAGTAATAATTTCGCATCGCGTATAACTACGGTATCTGTTCATTTATAAACGTTTTAATACGTTTCCTAAGCTGATAAAAGTAGTGAATTTTATCTTGATTAGCAGTGGATTATCGATATTTGCTTTATAGGAATTATCTTTCATTGTATAGTATATTTCGGTGTCCTCCTTTGTCTATTACTCTCTAACGCATGCATCCATTTTCCTCCTCCATTCTCTGCCTTTTCCTCCTATTCGTATCGCTTTGTGGTTGTCGTCCATTTGATTGGATGCTTCGCGGAGAATAATGAGTTCGTGTGGCGCTCACAGGGCAGAATGCTTTGCAAAAGTTTCTCTACAAGACCCGCGCCTCGTCATTGCATTTTTACTGATAAAAAGAATTAAAGGATGTGTTGTTTTTTCAAATATGTGGTTCCATCACAGATACCAAGGATGAGCGCTTTTTAGCATTTTTTCTCTATCGCATTCTATTCAAAAGTTACCCGCGAGGAAGAGCGCATTTAGTTGTATATCGTAGAATTTGGTTTCTGGTAGTAGTCCGTACAATTTTCAGTGTACCTTCTGCTGTATAGTTTTTGAGAAATAATATACTGCAGCACTTCATGTGTAATGTACTTCATGATTGATATTTAACATATCAAAACGTTACTTAAGTATCTTAATTTTTACTTTGATTTAGACATTTTTGTTGTCATCTATACTTCACACATAATATACCTTACAGGTGAATAATCTATGTGAACGAAATGTGGGTTGGCACGCGACCACAGAATTGAATTCACAATTGTTGTAGGACTATCTATATATCCATTTCTATGCTGTTCTCTCTATTTTATGCGACCGTAACTGTTACGTCCTATCACTAACAGTAACCGCATGCCTTTTAAAGGATATTTTTTGTTTACTTTTTAAGTTAATAAGTCATCTCGTCCGAGAACGAGGCGAAAGAATTCCTTTCAGTAAACCGGTAACTAGGTCGAGGTACGCAGAGTTTTACGAACTTCTTCACCTAAAGTTTTCTGGCTCTTTATTCCTCTTTAATTCGTCGGCTATTGTGAATTCCCGTCAGCGCACACCGAAACTCCCAATTCCTATGCAAATGCAGCCTATATAACCACCTTCTAAAGAAACGCCGTCTTTCAGGAATGGGGTATATAAAAAAAGAGGTGGATAATTTTAGAAATGGTCTTTCCTCAAGATCGTCCTTCATTTAAATTCCTTGGTCTCTACCCTCGGCTCATTCCGAGAAGGCATTCACTCTTTACTCCCTTTCGCAGCCTATGTTTAGGAACCGTCGCCCGGAGGGGATGAAGCGCCCTCTACAGTAATTAGGCTCAAACCAACCTTTCTTTCTTCTTTAAAAAAAAAAGTCTCCCGTCCTCATTATATACCACTCTGCGTTCCTTTGCCGCGTATTCCTCATCGGGTACCATCTTCTCATCCCGCATCCTGTCCTCTTTCTCTTCGCATTCTTCCCCTCACTTTCCCACTTCCCTTCACTCGGAGAAAAGGAGAACCACCTTTATCTCAATCCAGCATTTCTTTCATCCTATACGGCAGTGGTTACCAAAACTGGGTATCGTAAACTGGAGTCTTAAAAGACTTGAGCTGCTTATCGATTAGATTTGCGATAGGGGATGATTTTTTCCCCAGCTACTTCTGTTGCCGTTTTTGAAAATTTCACGTATTTTGTTTCCTTTCTGAAGCTCGGTTTTCTTGAATTTTATAGACAGAAATGTCTTGTTCAGTTTTTACCAATGTCCGGTTTTAGGATAATCCCGACTTTTGGACAGTCTATTTTTGGGCCCCGTACTGAGTTTTTGCATATCGTCACAGTACTCGCGTTAATCATTTCACGAGGCATGTATCTCACGCCCACCTTAGCTTGTTGCATTTGTTTCAGCCCGTGGGAAGTCTCATAAGGTTTTTGTGCGCATCATTAATTTTTCTATGGGGGATTCATTTCGTTTGCTATATAATTCTAATTACCATATTTAGAATATTATTTATTTCTTCCTCCCGAAGGTATTGCGGTTTTGTGTCATACCATTTAATTTTTCCAGCTTTACGACACGCAACTTATGAATAACCAAAGTCATCTGACTAAAATTAAATTATCTTAAATTATTCCATGCAGTCTTCGCTATCACTGTAAAATTCATTTACGCACCTTTGCCATCATCTATTGTGTTTCTGTTATAGAAATATATGCCGTCATTATGCATAGGTAAGTGTTTTGCGTCCTTTTCACACTTCCTTTCTGTTTCGTCTTACCATCTAAGGCGATATTGTTAATTTCGGAATAGCTTTTTCGCGAGAAATATTTTCTGCGTGTCCTCATTAATCTTTAGGATTGTTTGGGACGTTATAAATTAACGCTAAAACTTTTACGGTCGCCGGTTTAAAATATGCCTTAATGCAAATGCTCTTGACCTTGGATCGGATATAAAAAATAGGAATGTATTGTTCCATTCCTTGTTGTTTCACATCTCTCTCTCTCTCTCTCCTTCCTCCCATTTGCTCAACTTTGCGTCGCAATTTATGTCCGCCTTTTGTCTCTGTTAGTCCCTTCCATGTTTATCCGTTAACTCTTTCCTGCCTCTTCTCATTTCTCTCTCGCTTCCTTTCCACTCTCATGCCCTCCCCCATTCAACTCTCTCTCTCTCTCTCTCTCTCCTTCCTCGGCCACTCCCTCTTCCTTTATTCGGATCGCCTTCTCCCTTTCCCCTCCATTATCCTCTTCTCGTTCCTCGCTCGCCGGACGTCGTTTCTTTTTTGTTTCTCATCCCCGCACGCATTTTCATCTCATCGCACCCTTGGACGTCTCATGGCTCCCTCCTCTCTCCTTCCTCTTCCCTTCCCCCTCTCTTCGTTGTAAAACTCCGGAATTCTTTGGAGGATCGTGAGACGTCCGATTAATTCGACTCCGCCATCATAATTGTTTCTATGGAGATTCGATGCGGCCGCCATCTACAAGGATTTTCCAGGCTGTAACGGACGAGTTTATAAAATATGTCTCGGCGTGTGTTCATCTTTTTCGTGTCTTTGCGAAGTACTATTACCCTTCACAAGTTGTGTTCGTCTATTCTTGTTTTGGTGTCAGATAAGTAATGAGTCGCTACTTTTACGCTCTATTCCGTAGATCTTCACTTTTTGTAAGGTTCATTCACTGCCAATAGGTACTTATGTCGTTAAGTTAAACATACTTCCATGAAGGAAATTTCGTTATTTTCTTCGTTGAAATTGTTTTAATTTGACTTTAATCTTCGCGTAACTGACGAATAAAAAATTCCGGTAATGGCATTATGGAAGTTTTTTTTTTCGTCGATTAAGAGTTTAAATGCATAATAAGATGTGTGCTGGAGTAATCGTAGAATATATTAATCACTCTGCATGTTATGTCGATCGCGCTATTTCTTTATTAATAGAAAAAAGCTTATCCACTAAGTATATCTCGCAATTTCAATGTTATTTCCCAACTAGTAGTTGTCGACCGATAGTTTCATAGGGAAAACATTTCGAGATGTTCCCCTATCGCATGTAAGGAGGTCTTTCGTCTCCCTCATACCAACCTCGCCCTCCAACCCCTTTGGCAATGGTTTTCACGTACTTGTTCGCTCGCCAGGTTTCACCGAATCCGTGAGCTCGCCTCGAGGAATTTGGGTGATGCCGTTGCCTCCGAGAGATGTCTTCATCCCCCTCCCCCCCCTTATATCTTTCTGTGTGTGTGTGTGTGTATGTGTGTTGAGGGGGAACGACATTTGTTGGTCAGTGGGGCATCGAAAGCGGTAATCTTCCAACCTCACCCTCGCTCTACTCCCTCAGCCCTCTTTCGAAAGGCGACATTTTGCCAGGAAAATCGTTTCTTTTATTTAGTTATCTGCATTCCGACCAAGAGACGCAGGTGGTATGTCAATGAAGCGGCCAAAAAAAAAAAGTTGTGCGCGTGACGTAGTGTTTAACCATTGGTCGATTTGAAGCGAGAAATTCTTTCGAAGTTTTTTTAACGGTAGCAAGCATCCCGTCCATTAGTTTTTGTTTTGTTTCTTCTGTTTACTATTTAGTCGCGGAAATATTTGCAACGCGCGTTTTAGAGAGTAATTTTTGGTGTGTTCGTTGGATTTTATCGTGCCAGAAATATACATGCGACGCCGTGCTTGGTTTTTGTGACGTTTTTATGCAGAAAATAAATAGTTTCCTTACCTATTACAGCCCTTACATTTGATTTGCTTTAAATCCATTTCGCTGAGACATTTAACGTAACTTGAATTCTCGTTTCACAGTTCACCGTATATTTAGCAGTACCGAGTTACGAGTATTTATTGGTGTCCGGTTTAGGAGTAATGGCTCTTATTAATTATGACGACAGGATGAATGAAATTCGGACATAATTATTCTCTAAAATGAAGGATCCGGTCGACAGGAACCACAATGTGTCCCCATTTCATCCATATTTTATAGCCGCGGCAAGGTAGTCAAAAAAATGTGTGTCCGAGTCGTCGGTAGAAGCTCGTACTTCTCCTTTCCTCCTTTTTTCCCCTTCTCTTTCTCTCATCCCTCTTTGTATTTAAATTCGCCAATGATTTTTTCCCCTGAATCCCTCCTCTTATTTTTTTCAAACCTATCTCGGCTCTACCCTTTCCCGTAGATTCTTAATTCGTATTCGCGAGGACGGACGGCGAGTCCGGTTCATCGAAAACGTCTCTCCCCTCGTACGCTTTTCAATGCCTCGTTATGAAAAAAAAATGATTTTGCGCTCTGTGGGTGCTATTGCAGGAACCAATCCGTACAGAGTATGATAGAGAGAGGCAAAACCATTGTTATGAGACTGGATTCGTCTTTACGGTAGTCTATCCGGCTGAATGCGCTCCCACTCTAAGCCACCTGACCTCTCTCTCTCTCTCTCACTCCACGCCATCTTAATCCCATCCTCCCGTCTCGCCTTCCTCATTTCCTATTCCCTCTCGCGTTCTCTTCCCTTTAATTAACGCTTCCTCCACCCGTTGCGCTCCGTTGAGAGACCGACCCTCCCTCCCCCTTCCCCTTTTCCCATCACTTTCCCTTTATTCCCCCACCCTCCCCTCCTTCCTTCCGAGAGACACCTGTGTGTGTTCCTCCTCTTCCATTTTCCATCCGCCGGAGTAGTTTCGTCCGTCATTTTTTTTTCTCGCTCTAATTCGTCTCCGTTAAATAATATGAAAAAAAGCGGGATTGAGCGGGTTATCAGACCATCATCTCGGGAGTGGCGCTTTTGGAATAAAAAATTCTCTTTGTATTTTCTCTCTCTTTCTTTCTCAGAAGGTCTAATGGAAGCCGCAATAAGAATCGTATCCGGAAAGGAAGAAATTTTTCGTGTTTGTTTTTTTTTTGTTTCGTACCTCGCGTGATGATATTTTTTGTTTCGTTTTTAATAAAGCCCCTATTTGTCTCTATCTTCTCTCTAAAGAAAGAGTCGCGTTTTTGTTTTTAAGTGCGTGAGAAAAAACGAGAGAGGCGGTTTCCGGACTTGTGATGGATTTTTTGGGTTCATGGACCTCCCATTACGTCGTCTATTTTCCTCGCTGGGTTAAAATTATTTTAGGAGGTGGGAGAGAGAGAGAGAGAGCGCTCACGAAATGAAAAGTGGGTCCATCTCTTTATTATTATTTTTTTTCACATCAAGGGGGATTCATTTTTCTATACAAAGGAGAAGAGACGCTTATAATTTCAGGTGGGAGGAAGGTTCTTTGAGGGGGGAGGATGGGGTATCGGTAGTTTTAGGAGGAGGAAATTATCTAAATTGGTGTAAGAATTGGGCAATCACGTCTCTTCTACGCGGGCGATTGTGTTTCTTTTCTTAATTTTATTTCTTCGTAAGACCTTGCCGTTAGGATGATGCCTCGTAATATTATTTTTTTATTTAAGAACTTCACGGCCTCTTGGAAATATCTTCAAGAGTGTCGATTTTTATGGAACATAATTGGACTAATTGGTGTCCCGTAATTGGCGGACGTGAGAATGCCGGTCCTCCTTTCGATTCTCTTTGAGAGTGAGAGAGAACGAGAAATAATAGTCTTTGAAGAAGTACGTAGTCTGGATTTGGCGCATTTTGGTTTGATTTTACCTCGTAAAAAATACTACAAAGACAGTCCTTCGTCTCGATATTATAGGTTCTTTTATAATAGTAATTATAATCTTGCACTGTTATTTGGCGTCGTTTATGTCGGCGTAGATTAATATTACGACAGCATTCAGAAACTACCCGGAAATGCTTTAATTTTCCGCTTTGGCAGTCACAGCATCGTTTCTTTCTCATTCTCATTTTTTATGTTGTGTAATCGCTCTAGAGATAATATCAGAACACACACCTGTTTCCTACACTTCCTATCTGCCTTCCAAAAACAATTCGTCGGGAACATTAGTGCCGTCTACGTTTCATTCCAAAAACAATTATTTCGTCTGTTATTTAATGCATTTTGCATTTGGTGGAGCGTGACATGTGACACAATAAATGGTCGAGGGTGTGAAGAAGGTGCATCAGTGAGAACACGAACTAAAATAGTCGATTGTAGTTTTATTTAGAGTTTTTGCGTTGTATTATAGCAAGTTCTGAAGCACCCAGCGAGCATCATTATACTTTGTAAAATTAGAAATGGTCATAAATAAAATCAAACCAACGTCAAAGTAATTAAAAATATCCTTTCGTACATTTAGAAAGAAAACAGGCGAATAAATCAAATTAATATTACTAGGAAAGACGATTTTTAACACTGCTAAAGAGCGTCGCGGTGCTCGCGAGCACCAGGTTGTTGACCCCTGTTCGTATAGGAACCCCGCAAAGAAATTAACGTTCTCTTTTTTTTTTTTTTAGAACGTAACTTTTTGGGAATCATGATTTTTTTCATAAATCATGTCACATCAGGTCAGAATTCTTGGCATTACGCCCGAAGAGATTGACACGGGGGGGTATTTATTAAAGCCAGCACTAGGGGCAATGCAAACAATAAAGCATATGGGGGGGGGAGTGGGGAGTGACGTTAAGAGTTGCCACGCCAAGCCGTGTGTCACCTCCGTTCAAATTTCCGCGACAGCTTCACCCAACATCTCACATCTTCCCTCTCCACCCCCCCCCACCCCCGCCCCCCGTTTCTCCCCTCTCGTATCTCAAACAGACATCGAAATTGCCCTCTTTCCCATCATGTCCCCTCCGCCCCCTTTTTCATTATTTTTTCTTCAACGGTTCCCTCGGGAACAGGAAAGGGGCCAAGAACCGGCGAGTAAGAGCGAAGCGAGCGGTCAACTACTCCGTGACCATTATTAGCCCTTTTACAAGCGCATTCGCTCTCTTCCCCTGAGGTGTTTTTATCCTTTTTGTGTCCGGCGTTGGAAAGGATATGGCCATTGTTTCGAAAGCGTATCTTCCCCCCCTTTTTTTTTTCTCTCTCTTCCATCAACTTAAACTCCTCCCCCACCCCCACTAATTGTCTGTCACTTTGGGATTTTCACCTTGAAACAATGACTGCGGGGGGTGGGGGAAGGGGGAGGGGGGGGGGGGGGGGGAGAGGACACGGTCGTGAATACATCGCGAAGTATCTTTCGTGAATTTTTTCCCTCGGTCGAGGGACCGGAGGATATTTAAGTGGGAAGAACGAGGCGAAGGGGCGAAATAGGGTGGGAAGGGAAAACTCATACTGGATTGTTTATAGCGTATAGGGTATTAAATTTTGAAAAAAAAAACGGTTTGGACAGGAGAAGTTAGAAGAGAGAAAGGGATAGTGTGGGAGTGGAAGGCATAAATTTCAACGGACGTTCCCTACCTCTCTCTTTCTCTCTAGATAAAGAATAAAAAAGGTCTTCTAGATGGTGCGTGCGTCCCACCGTGTGTGTGTGTGTGTGCTTGTGTATTTCTTTTTATCGGGAGGTCCATACCGCGAAAAGCTTTTTTTATTGGACGAGGTACATATTTCTCGTAATTTTTTTAGCTCTACGTAGGGACTCCCTTTCTTAATACAGCAGAGAATTAAAAAGTATGTAGTTGTTATTTATTTCATTTCTTCGGCGGAATTTGTTTTTTTAATCCTCTTTATTATTCGGGTTGCCGTTTTAGAGTGCCTTTCGCAAAGGATTTTTTTTAACTTTACCCGCATCGAAACCAGTGTTTTTTTTTTGTTTGAAGGGAAAATAATTTCTGGTCATCCAACCTGTTGCTTTGCTCCCGTGTGAGCATATGTTTCGCGTTCATTTGTGTAGTGTAACGGTGTTTATTATCTGAAGAAACAATTGATTGGCCAC
Source organism: Uropetala carovei (assembly GCA_036926305.1). Classification (NCBI taxonomy): domain Eukaryota; kingdom Metazoa; phylum Arthropoda; class Insecta; order Odonata; family Petaluridae; genus Uropetala; species Uropetala carovei. The sequence goes on along the minus strand of JAXCHB010000259.1, from coordinate 1,255,010 downwards.
ACTAGGTCGAGGTTAATGTCTTTACTCGATCAAACTGATCCCTTTCCTTCCTGCTGCGAGCCACGATGAAATGTGTAACTGCGTTATTAATGGCATGCGTTTGAATCCATTGTTTCTTTTAATTATTTCAAAACCGATCATTTTGAAATTATTATTATGTGTAATAAACTTTATGTAAAAATAATTGTTACATTATACAAATATTTAATTAATATATAGCATCGAAATTTTGTTCTAAAATAAGGAAATGATTACTATATGTATTTTGATATCAACTATATCATTATGTATTATATTATATAATTTAATTAATACTGAAGAAAGGATACTCCTTTTATCTATTGAAGTAACGCATATTCGCAATGCGACAGTTCTGATGAGAAAAACTCCCCATAACCATGTTCTTCAACGACGCACGCACGATTGCGTTCGCCGCGCACTCAACCGCCTCGTACAACGTCGGTTACCATCTATAAATGTCCCTTCCTCGATTAAAATGCGCACGTATCGTTGATATATTGAAATAACTCTCCCGAACGTTAAGAGCGTTCATTTGCGTGCGCCGAACATCGCCATAGCTGCGACGCGTGTATCAATTGTTGCTCGCTCATTGCGACGTGATGGCCGGAAGAGGAGCGACGATCGGTTGTCAGGTTAACGGGTTAAGAAGTCTGCATTTATCTCCTTCTGGCCATAACCACGGTGCGAATTTTTTCTTACGTCTTCGTCCGTTTCTCTTCTCAAAAGGTTTCCATGGAGATTTGCCCCGTGACTAATCGCCGCCTCCTTCTGCACTTTTGCTCGACACGCCCAAACGACTTAAGTCTTTCTTTGCCAATAAAACATAAAACTCGCGCCCCCTTGTTTCACATATATGCACGCATAAATGCGCAGCAGGCCGTCGCACTGGAGGGTGGCGGAGCTCGCAGGTGCGTCATTATTTTCTCCCTTCGGTAAATTCATCGAAAGGAAAGGCACCTCTTTGAAGGAGAAGCGGAAGAGGAAGCCAATGGGAGTGCATCCCGCTGTGTTGCGCTAACCATGAAGGCGAAGCGTAGTTGCCGGTTCGAGGGAAGAATTGTTTCGGATCTTAAGCAGTGGGACACTCAAGTCTTTCATCCTCGAAGGGACTTGGCAACATTGTGCCCGTTTTCTCCGTGCATATTCGTCATGGCTATTCTTTAAGTAATATTGCTATAGCTTAACCAATTTACAGTGCAGTTGTATATGCAGTTAATTTCGCATTTCTTTTCCGCGATATATCGAAGACTGGCCTGATGAAAATAAGCCGCCTAATTTCACCTAGAGAAACCCATTCAGGGCACAGGCCAGTGATTCAATCGTCTACGTATTGCAATTAAATCTTTATCAACTGATGACTGAAATCGTTACTACTTAGGGACTTGGTGCTTTCGGCTATGACAACATTTTTTTATATTCAAGTTCCTGAATATTTTGACACTCGACATTCCTAACGGTCGAGTCATTTGCGACTGTAAATGCAAAGAGTAATGTGAACTCCTTATCTCTGGGAGACTGGGTTTATATCCCAGTGTGTGCCTATGCGTGCTTATTCTTGTGTGCGTTCGTGTATTAGCGTGCGCGTGTGTGTGTACAGAACCCTCAAGTGAAATCCGCCTTCTCATGAATCCTGGAAAGCTAAGCAATTTCGTGCGTTTCGCAATGTTAAACGACAAAAAAAAAATGCACATTCTGCCGAACGCATCTACATGCATTCGTTATTAAGATTTTTCCTCGTCCGGGATCTGAGAAAAATCGCCGACGGTTCTCCGAAGACTTAACCTATACTTCGTAGATTGAAGTTTCCTTTCGACATTGTCTTTCTTTCTTCTATTACGCCACCCTCGTTCCGTTCCTCCTCGACTGGGCGATTAACAGAGGTTGGGATCTTCTTAATGGGCGAGCTTTAAAACGTGACACGATTGATGTTTTAGATGGCACCGATGCTCACGGGATGGAAGAAGAGAGAGGAGATGGGGATTAGGAAGCCGTGTAACACGCTCTGTGGTTTTTATGACGATCGTGTTACAATTAGCAACGGTTCTGCGCACGGACGAATTCTTTTTGCCAATTTTCGGTTTCGGATGAAGATTTTTCTGAAATATATTTTTTCTTTAAATTATTTTTCTATTTGGGTTTAAATGATGTTTTTTTTAGAGAGATCGATTTTTATGTCTCGTGTATTTCGGGAGAAAATGCTTAAAATCCATAGCGTAATATTTAATGTTACCTTTATAGCGTACCGATTAATCAGGGTAAGGTAAATTGTTCACATTTTTTACGACATCGTGTAAAATTTGGCATAATATACCACATTAATTCTTCGGAGTTCTTTGCATTTCATTATTTTAGATGAGCATTACAGTGGAACTTCTACAAGTCGAGCCTCAAGGCAAACAAAAAATATTCGTCTTATAGAAAATTCTAGTTATAGAAGAAAATAACATGAAAAAGGTTTTGTCCTGTGAATGAGTTCACTTCGAGTTATAGGCGTGCTATAATGACCTTGCTATTTTGTGCTACAGCCATTGAATTGTTAATTGTGCTCACTCTCCACCATATAACATTAACGGGCTCGGATGTACCTAGTTTTCAACTAAGAAGTACCGTTACTGTTCGTACGCCACTATCATGTTCCGTTTACCATCTGTTTTTATCTTAGAGGCGCTGCATTCATTATTTTTTATTCGGCTTAACTAGACCGCTCGCAGTTTTTTTTCTGTCAAGGGAAGGCATCCGACGAAGACAATCCGACGCGTTCAAGCAAGTTTGTTATTACGTTTTGCGCGCAGTTATCCTCTTTTTTTTTATGAAACGGGACTCGACACTTCTAACGGATGCAGCGACGGTTGAACGGTGTGCATTGTTGCAAGCGGAAGTCACCAGAGATGGAGAGAGAGAGAGAGAGGGAGTGCTATATGTCTCATTAATTTGGGCCTAAGAAGAGGATGGATGGAAGTGCCTGTGTGTTAGATGTAGTGGTTGTATAGGGACTGATGGGAGAGAGAGAGAAACGCGCACACACACACACAAACACTCGCGTAGGATGGTGCGTACGTGCTAAAGAGATTGGAGGGTGGGGGGGAGTTTGGGTGTAGGTGAGAGATGAAAGTTTAAAAATAGGTGATTCGGGGGACAGACAGACAAATGCATTTATTTGGACGAGGTTGAGGCTCGTTAGCACCCTCTTACACCTAAACCCAATTTTCAATTATTTTCAATTTTACATACAGAATATTATATACTTATATATATACATACAGATTACATTGGAAATTTAAATGCAATTAAAAGAAAGTACGCAGGTAAGTATAATCAGAATATAAAATTTAAAATTCAACAACAGATTTAGTGAAATTTAAGTGGGAAAAGCTGTAAGTATGACAAGTGTCTGCCGTATTTAGTAAAAACGCACTTGCAGGAAAACACCCACAAGGAGGGGTTAGTGAAAAATCTCCGCAAGCCTGCAATAGTAGAGCTAAGGAAATTTATCCTATAATTACCTGCATGAACAAAAAGCATATAGTCAACATGAGTGATATAGGGTGAACAAAGGTCCTGTGTCACAAAGGAGGTGGAGATGAGAAAGGGGAGGGGAAGAGGGAGGAGATATATAGGTGGCGCAAGGGGTGCAGAGGAGGAAGTGGTGTGTGGGTCTACCGTGAAACGGACAGGATGGCGCCGCCCGTAGGCTAGCTACATTTCCATATCTTTCGCTTCCGTCGCTCTTGTTTTTTTTATTTTCCTCTCCCCCTTCACACGCTATGTTTTTTCCCGTCTATCCTCCGCAATACGCCTTTCCGTCAGCTGTCTTCATTATCTTTCATTATTTTTTTTTTGGAACCCGCTTCGGTTCGCGATCGAGTCTTTTTTTTAATGCAACTTTCCTCTTTTTCCCGTCTACTACTCCGCGTGGCACTCCTGTTCCTCCCGCTCTTTTCTTTTTTTAAACACACGCACACACACGCGCGCGTGCATACATGACGTGCGGACTAGAGAGGTGGATCTTCTCGCGACGACGCTCGTATCTTTTCTTCGTTTTGTTTTATTATACCGGTCTTCGGAGCGCAAACCGCCGCTCTTTTGTCCCTTTCCCTCTCTTGTTTCGCTTTTCCGTTGTTTATTTTTATTTATTCTTTCACGGCGGATTCGGCGCGGTCAGTATGTCCGGTCAGCGGTTTTGATGTGCGTGCGTGTGTGTGTGTTGCTTGCTTGCATTTAGGATTCAGAACTCATTCTCGCGTATTCGGCGGCTCGTAGGGATCTGTTCTTCTCATTTATTCTTTCTAATGTTTTCTAATTTATTCGCGACTCCTCCGAAAGGGATCCGCTAATGAAAGAAACAAAGGTTTCGGAAAGGAATTTCGCATAACTATGCCGGAATACCACGCGGAGGAGGAATCTTTGGCCGATGATTTACATCCTTCCCGTTATTGTTTGCCAAAGCGGCGCTGATTTAATTAGGCGAGACCGCGGGACAAATATTTAGATTAATGCGAAAATATTTACGCGTTCTTCCCTCTCATCTAACCTCGCGCAAATGAATTACAAACTTTTCGGCCGACTTTTGTTTGCTTCTTCCCGATTTGTTTGCGTTTCCAATCCCGTTTGATGGCGAACTATGGTTTCCTTCATTTACGAAGAATGTTCTTTGTAGTATGGATTTTTCATCCGACCCACTTGACTTTGAGATGCCGTCTAGCCTCCCTAAATTCTTCTCCTCTACCGCTCAAAAAATTTGCATTGTTTGAAGAAGGCGTTTATTCCCATTAGTATCCGTAAACGTTGAATTGAATTATTATGACGTGATCATTCCATAATGTCTTCACTTTTACCGACAAGACACGAGTTTTGGAGCTTTTAACCACTTTATGAAATTGTCTTAACATAACTACTTAACTATTCCGGCCTGCAATTTTACATTAAGTAAATGTAGAATATGCTATATAGTTCATAAGTTACCTGAACTGTAGTTCAATTTAAAGATTGCACGTTACCAAACTCATTTCTTCAAGCTTATTGGACACGTAAGGGTCTACATAACCCCATTAGATATTTGGCCTATTAGACCATACTCAATATAATTTGAATTGTTTTTTGTTGTTCGATAATAAATATTTTGCTCCCATACGTCATGTATTGTATAAATTTCATAATAATTTATTAAATAAATAGAATAAACATTATCACGATGAGTGAAAAAATTATATCATGGGATCCTACAGACCCCAGTCGCCCACTTCTCTGCGCGGGAATACTAAGGGTTAAACCTTTTATGTACTACGTTGGTCACTTTTTACTTTCTCCATACGTAGTAATGGGAAAGTATTGTGATCACAAAAAAAATCGACTTCGAGATTTCAACGGAAATACACGTTTTGAGATCCCTAGAACACGTTTAGACTATTTTCGGAATGATGTCTGTGTGTGTGCGTGTGTGTATGTATGTGATTGTGGGCGCTCTAACTCAAAAAGTACTTGCCATATCCTTACCAAACTTCATATATAACACTTTAGCATGGGCACAAAGAACTGATTAGTTTTTGGACAATACCGGTTAACCGGAAGTTGAGGTTTATTCGAAACCCGATTCGGTTTTTGCGATATTTCTCCGTTAAAACATCATTATTTTATATACAATTCTATACAACTGTAGAGAATGTAATTTCCTACAACTTCTAATTGAAACAATTTTCCATAGCAGTTATTGTTTAGGAATTATTTATAAATAATCGGTTTGGTTTCCGTCATATATATTCTTAAAAACATCGTTATTGGTAACCAAAGTTGTAGAGAATAATATTTCTTCCAAGTTTTGTTTGAAACATATTTTCGTAGAACCATCCATTTCGGAGATATTTTCCTTATTCGTAAATTTCCAGTATACATCGCCACCACCATGTAGCGGTGGATTCTGTAAACATTCAAAATATACCTAATTTACGGCAATAAGGACGACTGTATTCCTTTACGATAGGAAATAATAATTTTTCCTTATAATGCTATTCATAATAATTTAAATATCTATACCCCAAATATGGAGAAAGTCATGTGTTGGCCACATCAGATTTTTTGGTTTTCATCAAATCTCTCCGCATCTCGACTTTTCTCTTTTACTTTCAGAGCGCCGAAAAAAACATCCAGCGCAATTAATCGAATCCGGATCCATTTACGGTCTAAAAATACCCCTCGGGAAAATGCGCGCGAACATGTGAAACCGCAACGATTTAATTTCTGCGAAAAAAAGACCTTCCGCGGAGCGCGAGTCGTTAAAAATAAAACTTTATTTGGTGCTTTTTTTTTCCTCCTTTCGCCCCTATGTGCGCTCAGTCGGGTAAGATTAGAAAGTTAGTTAGCTCGTCCGATAAGCAGCTCGCAAGGGCATCATCCAGACGGCGTCGGCGAGGCATTTGCGGGGAACGCCACCACTTCCTCCTTCGTACTATCTCGCCGGCGCCTACCTGACTACATAATAATAATCCCAGGGCGAAAAGTGGCGGTGCGTGAAACCCTACCTCCGCCCCTTTCCTCCTCCTCTTTCCCCCTCCTTCGCATACCCCGCTTCCTGCCACGACGACAAGAGTTGTATGTGTGTGTGCATTGGGGTGAACTGCGGTTATATGGTGGGGCTTCTGCGGAGGGTATAGATGGGAGGGGTGGAATTTAGACGGTCGCAATGCACGATGAGCACGGCGGATGTGCGGAGTTGGAAGAGGAGCGGTTTGTTGTGGAGTGAGTGGTTGGGTTGGTGGAATAAGCGGCTTTGTAAGACTCAACGCGAGGAAATGTTTTTTGGAAGGTTTTTTTTTTATTCCGGCGATGCTTTCGTGCAGGGGAGGGCTTTTATAAGGGTATGTCCACGGCGGTGAAGATGGTTATCGGAAGATGTATATATTTGCATTCATTTCCAATTATTGTTCTTATATTCAATACTCTAGGAGTAATTTTTAGCTCTTTTTTCTTTTTAAAAAATATCGCTTATATGTATATTCGATTCATACGTCCGTGTACAAAATAACTCAAAAAGTTACAATCGCCAAATTTCTGGGATAGATAATTCTACATTAGAGCTAAATGCAGTATAAATTTGATGGATTGGGGAGTGATTGGAAAAAAATCGATTCTTTACTCCGAGATGCCAGTGGGTAAAAAAACGCCTAATGTAATTTGCTTTGCAATTATTCCCTTGCTCGGTTACTCGGCGAAATTTAGATATTAAGTGCTTAGGCAGCTATAGTATAATAGGTTATTCCATATCCAAAGGTTCGTTTCCGTCAGTCGAGAATTATTTCGTTGCTTTGGGAACTGAGGGTTGGCTGGTTGACGAAACAGGTTCGAACTGGACTTTTTTCACCCGATCATATCATTTATCTTCAAGGCAGAAGGGACAGAACCGGAAGTGGAGTTTTCGTCGCCGTCAGAAATAATTTATTAAGAAAACTCAACGAAGGAAATTAGCGAATACTGCTGCACGAATGGGTGATCAGGTGTTGAGCGCCATCTTATAAAGCTTCATTTTGTTTAAAGCTTTCATTAGGGTGTACATATGGTACAATGGCAAGCCTTGCTATGCTCTATCGGCGGATCGCAGGGTACAAATTTTAACGTGTAAAGATTATTTAAAATAAAACTAAGTATTTCAACCTTAGGTATTTATTGCGGCACGGAACAATTTCACAGTTGCACGGCGACATATGCAACTACAATTGCTTTTTTTCCCCTCCAAAGGACGCAATTAGTGGTCGGAGAAGAGAATTTTTTTACGGTCGTTTGAGTCACCGTTTCTTATTTTTTATTGTTCAATTAAAACCCTTAGCCTCGCCAAACTTTCATTAGTAGACGCAGCGCCGCGCAAATTAATTTCCTCCTTACTCGATTTGCTATTATCTTTGTCTTTCTTCCGTGTAGTCAAGCGCTCGTGCGTGACCGAGGAATTCTGCCTGTCCTCTCGGGAGTCTTTTTTGTACTCTCCGGCGTGACAATCACCTCCAGACGCTACGAAAAAAACAAGCTAACGGCGCCACTGCGTGCCCGCAGACTCGAAACGTCTCTGGGTTCGAGGATATTCAAAGCAATCAGGTTTCTCCGCCCACTCGCGCACAGTTCGTTGCATAATTTTTTAAAGTATTTCTTATCCTCGATATATATGCACAGTTGAACTTCTATAAGTCGAACACAAGACAGAGGTTTTTTTCCGAAACATTTTTCCCACGTTTAAAAATTTAAGAATTATAAAACAAAAAATCTTTATCTAAAAAGCCAGTAACACAATACAATAAATTATACTCGAAAAGCTATGCAAATCTATTAAGAAATAAAGGTTGTTTCGAATTGAATTGAATTATTATAAGTCGAACCTCAGTAGAAACAAAAAGAATATTCGACTCAGATATAGAAAATCGAGTTATAGAAGAAAAATAACGTGAAAAATATTTTGTCGTGTAAAATGAATTCGCTTCGAGTTATGGGAAATTCGAATTATAAGACGTTCGACTGTATTTCTTCTCTGGTAAGGTGTAAAAAAAATTTAAAAATCGCTTTTTAAAAATTTTGATTAGCGGAAGTCCAACGTAGACCCATTTAACGGCCTCAATTACGTTTTTCTCCCTGGAAAATATTTCTCTCTCTTTCCCTCTCGGATGTTTTATTGAGACGGTATGGGACTGGTTCGCGGAATTTATTAGTATCTCCGAGTAACATAATTGGCACTCCGCGCAGCTTTATCTCCCTAGTCATCTATTATAAAGAACGAGCAACGTGTGTCCTCTCTCTCTCTCTCTCTTCGCTATAACGTCTGCGTGCACTAATGCAAATAAATATCGCAACTTCCGTCGCTTAGATGCGAGATATTCCCGTATTGAAATTGCCTACACGTGCCAAGCGGGGGCTATTTACTCTCGGCGGGGAATCGAGAAAGAGAGAGAGAGAACCTCTTGCGGTCTCGTTCTGCCCCTTCGAAAATCCATAAAAGCCCAGACAAATTGCTCTCTTCTCTCCTTTTTCTCTCTCTCTCTCTCGTCCCACGCTGTTTGTGTCGCATCCGCGGTCGACTTCGCCCACTCGTAAGCGTTCGATTTCCTCCGGCCGTCTTTCGATAACGGGGGAGATCGACTATCGATGGATCGAAGGAGTGGTTCCGAGCGTGCGTTTTTCTTTTTCTTTTTTCATTTAGGAATCTGGTGTCCATACGTTTAAATCGCGGTTTGTCGGTTTAAAAAATAAAGTAAATTATGTGGATTTGTTTTATTTTCGTGCCGTGTTACAGCTATATTACTGGTAGCGAGAGGATGCCTTCCAGAAGAAGCGATAGTTATCGCTGGTCTAATTAAGGGAGTAAAATATTTTATCGGAAAAGTTTTGAATACACGAATCGATACAAGAAATTTTGACGCAAATTCTATTGTTCTGTCGATTGCTGCGGTATTTTTTAATACCAAAAACGTGTGAGAATCGGGGAATTTTTTTCCATAAAGTGTATTGCCGTTGTTCTCGTGGTATTTTGAATCGCTTAAACGCGTTGATAATTCGAAAAGATAATTTTAATCTTCGATGGAATTTTTAAAAAAATTTGCTACCTAAAAAAAGAGATTTATTATCTACCTATATACGAGTATATATCCAATTATTGGCATATCTAAAAGCTCAAACTCTTCTCCAATCTTTATTATTGCTAAAGGGCGTAATTACATGACCGCCGACGTTATTATGTGTTCCTATCAAGCAGATGAGTCAACAAATGAAGGTAGCTTTGGACCCTCCATTAAAAGATCGTCCGTAAAAAGGAATAAACCGGTCATCTGGTCGAGTAATTGACTTTTTTTCCCCTCTCCTCCTCCCTTCATCCTACATCTCTCCCTTTCTCCCTTCATCCCTCTCTCTCTCGAGACGTTTCGAATATATCGATCGTTAAGGCGCAACAAAACTGCTCGAGACGGCAATTCCGCTTTTTAAAGCTCGTCCCGCATCTGCCGTTTTTCGCGTTTCTCCTTTTTCCCAAGAGGGTTCTCCGCAGTCGACGACTGTTTGGTTCTCTCTCTTTTACTCTTTTTCTTTACAACGACCGACGACCTCCACCTCCACGGTGGCCGAGGTGGGTCTACGAACTTTTCGAATCGCCCCGAAGGAACGACGCGATTAATCAGTGCATCATCGGTGTGTCTATGTGAGGCCGTTTCGGCGCTACGCTTTTGCCGTTTCGTTTCTTTGGCCGCCACCCCCCACCCTCAACTCCAATCCATGTTTTCCTACCGCCTCTCCTTCTACTCTTCTCTCTTCTTCTTATGACCGAGACGATCAATCAACCCGTCTTATTATTTTTTTAGGATAAAAAAACGTTCTTTTCGAAGTGTCCTCGCCACGCCCAGTCGGGCTCGACTTTTGTTTATTATTTTTTTTATTTCGACGCATTGTTTCCACCCGTTTTTTTCCACCTGTTGGCTCACGACTTGTGTTTTTAACGAAGCGTACTACTATTTTTAAACCTTGTGTACCTATTTGTTTAGTTTTTGTTTTCGTATCTGTTTTCTTGTGGGGATTCGGACGTTACTCATTTCAACTGCGTGTATCTTGTTAATTATTTTAATTCGATGCATTTATGTAAGGAGGACAATTTTTTATTATTTTTTCCTTTCATATTTTAATTTGATTGCGTTATTGATGTCGTTTTCTTTTAGGGGATTTCGACGTTACTCATGTCAACTGCGTGTATGTTGTTATTAATTATTTTAATTCGGTGAATTTGATGTAAGGACAATTTGTTATTATTTTTTCCTTAAATATTTTAATTTGATTGCGTTATTGATTTCGTTAAATTAATTTTCCGTCGTTTCATTGTTGAAAGCGATTTTTTTTGCGATTAAAAAAAACGAGACAGCGCGGCTGTTTTTTTTTCTCCGATCAAATGTCATATTCCCAGCAAACGTCAACGGTGTTCCCTCTTAATGAATGACGTTTGCTTCTGATCAGCCGGAGCATCTTGTGCCTGGGGCACTGTGTATTTTCCTTTTTAAATGTCGGAATGATCAGGGCCAAAGGTTACCTGCGAACTTTCTGAGACGCCGTTAAACAAATAAGTGTTTAAAGTGTGTCGATAAAATATCTTCTCGGATTCTGCTTAAAAACGAACGCGCTGGAGAGTTCCTCGAGGCGAAATCAAACTGTTAATTTTATTCCCAGTCATCGCGTCGATGTTTTTTCGTGACTTTTGGGCACAATCGAATCAATCAACTCTCTCCTTCGTAATAATTCCGAAGGTCGTAACGGTTAAAATTTCCAGCAAACGCGAAATAAAGATTTATTGATTATCGTCGATGTTTCTTTTCGTTATTAAATATATTAAGGTTGGATATGATAAGTCGGATTAGCGTATAAACGGAAAAGAGTACGAGGTAAACGAGAATTATTCTTTTATTTTGAAGTCCGAAATGTTTTTTTTTTAATTGGCCGAGAGCATTATAATTGAGAAAACGCTGTAATACTCCGGAGACCAAAATGAATGTCACATACTATACATATATCGAGTGTAATCGCCGATGTATAATCGATAATATTTGTTTCGAAAAGTTCGAGACAACCCCATTATAAATGCGTATTTTATGTTGCGTTCCACACATTTCCTATTAAAATGTATAAAGGGAATTGTTACTCCATTTCACAATTACTCTCTCCATGAACTGCAAGATTTAATCCAAACACGCACACACTGCGGTTATAGTAACCTTTCTTCCGTATAACTATCGATTATCGTATACTATCGATTTACCGATTGATCGATTGACATTCCTGATATTATCATCCTCTCTCTCTCTCCTTCCTTTTTTCCCTCCCCTTTCTCTCCTCCCATTCGCCTTTTCGCTTCCCATTTCGACTCATCAAAGGCGACATTTAACGAAATTACAAGCGCGGCCTTTTGTTTTTCTCGACTCGGAGAGAAATTCCTCCGGAGATAATTACAGACGCCGGCCGAACGCCAGGCGAAGTGCCTCTCTCTCTCTCTCTCTCTCCTCTCCACAGACACACACACACACACGCTTCTCTTCCTGCCTCTTTCTCGTAGGAGGGCTGGGGAAAGTTTTTGAAAAAAAAACTCCATTTTTCCTCTCTCTCTACGGAATGGCGATTTGCGCAAGATGATCTATCGATATTCCCATTCTTTTAAGTCGGTGACGCAAACTCTCACGTCCGCGCACGCACATACGCGGGAACTCTTCGTCTTTTTTTTTATTTTTACGTTTCACACTCGAGAAAAAGAAAGAGAGAGAGAGAGAGAGGAAAAGAATTCTCTCCTTCGCGTCTTGTCTCCGGGTAATAATAACTCGCCAGAAAGAGCAGTGAGTTGGAAGTGAGAGAAAAAATGCGATATTCTTCTCCCTCTCTCTCTCTCTCGCCTTTAAAAGAGAGGGGAAAAAAGAGTGCGTTTGAGGTCGGAGGAAGGGGTTAAAGGAGGAGTGAGAGGGTGTTATAGAGAGGGTGAGAGAGAGAGGTGGGGGAGGAGGCTACCCGCTGGGTTCCCAGCATCACCGAGAGCGCAGATTAACGGGTTTTTATGCCTCAGGATCTTTTTATTTATTTCTGTCCGAGAGAGAGAGAGAGAGAGAGAGAAAGAGAGTGGCACACCGCGAGATAGAGAGGGAGATGGATGGATGTACGAGGCGGCTCTTTTAATGTACCGTTCGTTTCGAAAATGACCCACGAGTCCACTTTTCTTCTTCTCCTCCTCCTTGATCTTGCACCACGCGCGCATACCTTGCCGCGGGGGAAATGCGTGTGTGTGTATGTGTGGATTTGTTGGGAGTTCCAGTGATTTTTCATACCTCGTTGGGTGCTGAATCGATTCTCGCCCAAATTTCGAATGGTTCTATTTTTTACCTAGGGATAATTGTTATATTTGGGGTGTGATTGGGTCCTACCGCACGCCCTGTGGATTGCTGTTTTAACAGTTCCTTGCCGTCTTATAGAAAAATATTACGGTGGTTTTTAGATGGATTCCGACGTCGAAGAAGTGACTTTCAAAATTTCATTCGTAAGTCTTGACCTCAATGATTCGCTTGATCTTTCCAGAAGGAAGGAATTAGGCTGTAAGGAATCTCCAGACATCTATGAAATGTACTTTTACAGACGAAGGTGATTGTAACACCCAAGAGTTAATATGTTAATTCTTACTGTGTCTAATTAGGGAATTATTTTCATTCTGTATATTACTGGGCAGTAATCTTGAGGTGATCGGGGGCAAAACCGAAGAACACAGCCTCCAAGCTCTCATAACTTTATAAAACAATGATTTAAATTGTTCTCCAAACAATAAAGATGTCGAATTTATTGTCACAAACACAATATAACACAACAAGATTTTTCTAGATATTTATTTAAAAAATTTATACTCGCGACTTGCCTGTTGCCACCCCTTAGTTTCGAATAGATACTGCCGCTATCCCCTTCATGGTTACGGTACTTTTTTCTAAGTCAAAACTGTAGTGTGAAGTTTTCAATTCTAGTACAAACCTAATAACATTTTTTTACACTCCGCATTTTTTAATAAAAGAGAACGTGGTACATTTGAAAGAATTTTGTCTCTCAACTTTCCGCCCGGGCTTGGTAGAGGGGTGGTTAGCGTGTCTAGCTCCCACTGCGAGGGTCGCGGGTTCGAATCCTGCCGAGGGCATGGTCGTTTGTGCTTGTCATAAAAAATGTATTACAACACATGTAATTGGGGATACCTGTTTTTGCTAAATAAATTATTATTATTATCTCAAATTGTCGGAATGCTTCAGCATTTCAGCGAAGAACGAATTTACCACTCTCAATCGCAGAAACGTACGTAATTAATGCACTTTCGCAAAGTGTGGATAAATCCTTTTCGATCGTTTGAAAACGTCTCTTGCAGCCAGTCACGAATTTTTCACGTCCATAAAATAAGCGAAATTTTCCTTGTTTTTTTTTACTTATCTCGTAAACCGCGCATTCGACAAAAAAAAATATTACTGAAAAATTCGACGGATTTGAAACGATCCCGCTTCTAAGGAGGCGAAAAAATTCACGCCCATTGTTGCTCGGACATTTCCCATTTTCGCCCGTCAATTATCAATATAATTTATATTCGCCGAGGTTAAGAAGGAGATACCCAAGCGATCGGAATGGACGATAAGAGATGAAGTATGGAGTTGGAAGAGAAGGAATGTTTTAAAGAGTCCATCCTTTTTTTCCTCTCTCTCTCTATGTTAGGCAATCGAATGCGTGTGTGCGTGCGTGCCACACCCTTTCGCGTTCTTCCCCTTTCCCTATTTTGAGCACGCCCGACCCTCCTATATAACACGGAAGATGCTTTCTGAAAAAGCGCCGTGTAACGTGAATCCGTGTTACGTGAACCCGGCTTCACACAGTGAAAATAGCGTACGTATAGTGTTGTCGTCGTCTCAAACCCAAATCATGGGTGTGCCGCATGACGGCAATGCACTAAGTCCGCTGGGCGCATTAAGGTAGGTATGCACCTAACCAAACTCAAGGGCCGTATACCATGTTATTAACTACAGGCGTAGGATATTTTAAATGAAGTGAAAAATAAGCTGCGGCTATTTTTGAAGTGTTGATTCAACACATTTCTTAGATTTATTAGACTATTTTATAACATCTCATAGGAAATACATTTGTTTCGGTTGCATCACAGCATTAAATATCTTACTTCGCGGGGCGTATGAATGTTCTGCGAGGACCGCGTGTTTTAAATCTCTGATCGCAGCTTATTAAAAAAATAGCTCTCTTCCTCGCTCAGGAATTTGGACTTCCACAACCCAAGTCCCATCAAACCGCGTTAATGTGAATCATAACCAGCGTAGTCGGAATTTTTTGTATTAAAAAAAAACGAACCGCGTTGAAGCGAATCTTTGTTATAATTACCCGCGTTGTACGAGGACCAGGCTTATCCCTATTAATTTTTTAGTCTATCGCGGGGAGCCACAAAAACACGGCAAACCTCATCCTAGATCTGCCCAAATCGCTTTAATGCGAATCATAATCTGCGTCGTCCGATTTTTTTGTATTAAAAAGAAACAAACCGCGTTGGAGCGAAACCGCGTTATAGAGTAGGACCAGGCGTATCCCTTTCTATTAATCTGTCGCGGGGGGAGCCGCTTAAAACCCGCCACACCTCCTCTTTCGGAGTTTCGCTCCGTCGGCAACGAGTTTTTCAAAGCGACTTACGATTGCGGTTGGATATCCTTTTGTCCCGTTTCGATCTCGCTCGCTCGCGTTGAGGGTTTCCCCGCCTAAGGGGATTCGACATCATTAACAGCTCGCTCTTGAGTTATGGCCGACCTCAGCGCTCGCTTTACAGGGGCGCCAACGCGCCACGTTTATTTTTACTAACCCCCCCCCCCCTTCCCCCTCTCTATCTCTCGGAAGAATGCGTCCCGTGCGCGTTTCGGGGTATCTTTTTTTTTCTCTCCCGTTATATTTTTTTTAAATTTTTCGTCAGCGTCCGTGGGAATTGAAAAGTTGGTCCGTTGGGAGGAGAGAAAAAAAAAATATTTTTAAAGCGGGAGGGAAAGATACCGGATTTGAAATATCGCGAAGTGGCCGGGCGAGAATATCACGTCTTTTTAGGGGTTTCGGAGGAAAGTTCGTTTTAATTTCTACGGTATCAGCCTGGGTCGACAAATAAATTTAGTACGCTAACGCGGATGTGTCGGTCGAACAGGCGGTCGTTTTTTTTTTTTTAAAAGCTTTCTCGCGGACCTGTATCAAGCGATGCTGTTTTTTTTTCATCTACGAAGGAACGGAGGAAGAGTTCGTGTTAACGTGAGAGCTAATCGCTTCGTGTCTTTTGCTGGGTGTATATTTAACGAGTTTTTGATCAATGGAGTAACTGGTTTCGTCTTGTCCAATGAAATTACCGCGCTGTTTGGCGTAGAATCTCTTTATTTTTTTAATGTGTTCATTCAGAACATTTATTTTAAGATTTTATTTTTATGTCTAAGCAGCGAAAGGTAACATCGAATTATGTTTCTTGACTCAGTGAGTTAACGTTTTATGGCAGTTTTCCTAACTGGGTGCCGTAGTTGATCCTTAGGAATGCCGGGAAAAACTCTTCCAAATAAATAAATAAACGATTTTGTAATTTTGATAGATCATTAGAGAGATTATATTTCCTCTGATAAATTGCTTATGGTGTAGTACTAACAAACGAATGATGCATCCCAGCGTTGTGATACCAGTATGTATATAAATATAAAACTTTGTTCAAAGATGGGGTGCCGCGTGTACAAAAATTTTGGTGATCGCCTTTTTACGGTATATTTTTTTCCTCATACAAGTTATTTATGCAGTAAAAATTCGAATCGCAGAAGTTCGTACTGCAATGCGACTTTCTGATACGGGTAAATCCGTAACAGAGATAAGAAAAGTCAAACGTAGGAGAGAGACATTCTCGTCTCCGTGCTTCAGACGCGTAAATTTACAACCCACGCCGAAACGGATGGAGACACATATAATGTGTCACGGCAACAACTCCATTTCCCTCGGTCGCATTCGATGATCTCTCTCCGGCTTTAATTGTGGCAAGCGAAATCTTTGAAACGCGAACGCCGAGAGACGGCGGTTAATTAGACGTTCGACCGCACTCACACACCACACACACACACATGAAAGGGCGCGTTTCGAAGTCGCGGCTTTGCCTATTATTATTTTTCCTTTCATTTCTTGCGTAAACATGGCTCGCTCCTCGAGTAGGAGGGAAATAATTACGGTAATGCCGTCGCTCTGGAGATAATCCCGCATGTCGTTCACCCACTCCTCCCCCTTCCTCTTTCCTCCCCCTTCCTCCCTCCTCCCTCTTTGTTTCCTCCCTCCCGTGCTCTTCCCACTCCCTCATCACGCTCGGCGTCGCGTGACCATCGATTAGCTTGCGTAGTTAATAACTCCCTCTTGATCGGTTCGTCCAGGTGGGCATTTCCCTCCATCTTTCATCCCTTCTTCCTTTGCTACGTTTACGTCGTCCTCCCTTCATCCCTTCTTTCATCATTTTCTCCCTTCCTTCCTTCCTCCCTTTCTCCCGTAATTACTTTCTCCCTTCCTCCACGGTGGTCTTTTACAAGGATGCTCAAGTCAGGTCTTTCCTAGATTTTTACCACAATTACTCTTTTGTCTTTTTATGTAAATTTTCCAAATTTGTAATTTTGTATTTTGTTTGTGTTTCCTATTTATTTTATTTTCTGTGAAATTATTATTATTACTATTTTATTCTCATTCGTAATTGTTGACGCAGTGTTAAATGTAAGAAGGGACTATATAGTCTCAATTTCGCCCTAATACAGTCGTTTGTCTGTCTCTCTGTCCCTTCATGTTCCTATCAACCACTCTTCTTCTCTATAATATAGTTTATTTTCATTTCTTTATTTTTACATCCTTTTTTGTGTTTATATCTTGCGTTTATTTTTGTATTATTTTGTATTTCTCCCGTTTTCTGTAATTTACTTTTCCCCGTATTTTATTTCTAATTATTTATTATGTTAATATTTATTGCTCCACTTGTTGTTTAATTTAATTTCAAATTAACACATTATATCACTCGATATACGAGGTCATATGGTAGAGTCCCAACAGGGCTTAACCTCTCCAATAAAAGGTCCAATCGATAAAACATTACATCTCTATTTTCGCCGCCTTCAACAACTTCTGGACCAGGATAGTACGGAGAAAAATAACCCGAAAAAGTCACCATCTTTCTCTCTCTCTCTCTCTCCCTACTGTCTCGACACTGCAGTTTTAAAGGCACCGCCCCTCTGTCATCTCTTCTCAATGCAGTGGGAAATGCCTCGAGGCTATTTCGCCTATCGCGCTTTCTTTTTTTATATGTATATATTCCTCAACATCCCTCGCTCGAGTTTTTTTTATATTTACAACCACTCCCGGAGGCGACCAACACGGCGTATAAACTCTTACGATTTCCTCTCCTCGCGCCCTCCAGCATTTCGCTTGATGGTTGAGGATTGGTCTCGTCGAAACCCTCGAGGCGACTTTTATACATGTATACGAAAAGGTTGAGCTCTTTCGTCGGTCATGTGGCGTCACCAGTCCTTTTTCCTCTCCCCAGAGGAAGCGAGAAAGAAGACGAATCCGATGCTGGGCAAAGCCCGTGGGACATTGAGCGACTACGCATTCGTGATTCTTGCGGTCAACCGGCAGCCGCATGTCGCAATTTGATATTCGAGGTGAATTTTAACGTCGACATAAAAATCTCGGTGTAACTTGCGAGTGTTGCGTACTGCAGCGAAATTACGCGTTGGAGTTTGTATCTCGGGAGTTGTCGAGATGTCCGGAACGGGTTTTGCGGTTTCCAAACGGATTCGGACGTGTTGCGATCGTTGTTAGATTATGGTTTCGGCAGGAGATCAATTTTATTAAAATATGTATCGTGGAATGGTATTGTATAATCTAGAGCAGGGCTCACAAAATACAAAAAAAAGTACTCGTAAATTGAAAAATGTCCATATATTTCGTGGTGTCCTTTAATTCACCCTTTGGCGAGTGTGTGAACGTATTTCTGGAGTCCTGCTCTAGAGGGATGATTATGCAACAAATATCATTGCTTGACTACTCTGTTTTTAATTTGAATACTTTTCTTCCCTATATTCAACCAGAGTTGCGTTATTACTAGTTGTTTTAGCCCGGGGTAAACTACTAAACATGCACTCCCCCTCACCCTTCAAAGAATTCATATAGTTTAATATAGTTCATTCAGTTACTGCTATCAGCAATTTTTGCGCCCCTTACTTAGTTGCGTCCGGGGTATATGACCCGCTTGCCCAGTCCTAGTTACGCTACTGCTTATGTAGATATTGATCAAAGATTCTAATTTCTTTCAGATTCGATTTTTCCATGTTAGTGAAGTTTTCTGCAACAGTGGCTTTCGCCGATCCCTGAATTTCAAATTTATAAAGCTTAGGTGAATTATATATTTTTTAAATCCTTCAGATGTAACTGCGATTGATACGGTAACGTTTACCAATAGAAACACTGATAGTTAAGTTACAGCTTGAATGAATGTTGTGAAGAACCCGTTCTCTGCACGTCATAATAAAAAACGACCTTTGTGCATCTTCTGCTCGACCATGTTTCCCGGTATGCTTGGATACGTCTGTGAAGTAGTTATCGTCATACAGTCACGGTTGGATTAAAAGCGGTACGGTCGATTTGGCGATCCTATTTATCTTCCAGTGGAGGGAAAAAGCAAATAAAGGAACTGAAGAGATCAAACAACCCATCATTTACCTCTCGTGTTGTTGCCGATAGCGTCCGCGTTAATTGCGCCGATAGGGCGCCACCATCGCTCCTAACTCGTCTTCGCAAAAGAGTTCAATACCAATTCTCTCTCTCTCTCTCGCTCTCACCTAGCAAACACGGTGTTTACTGTCCTCCGCGGGTATGAATTTAGCGTGCCTAGTCTTTAAAACATCACGAGCAG
Organism: Uropetala carovei; assembly: GCA_036926305.1. Taxonomy (NCBI): domain Eukaryota; kingdom Metazoa; phylum Arthropoda; class Insecta; order Odonata; family Petaluridae; genus Uropetala; species Uropetala carovei. The sequence continues at coordinate 1,235,533 of JAXCHB010000259.1, read as the reverse complement.
AACCTCAAAAGAGAACAACAGCAGCTGTCTTTCGTTCGAGAAGCGAACACCTCGATATGATGGTCGATAATCGAATCCGCGATCTCCGAGAAAAAAAGTCGTACGTGCATCTCGAATGAAAAAAAACGTCCAAGAACGGATACTCGTATTAATGGCTAATATTACGGTTAGGTTCTCGTCCGGCGGATAGTGCTGAGTTGATGGGCACTTCATTCTGGATACGTCAACGATTACGATAAAAATGTTGCGTAATATACCTTTCCGGAAAAAAGTTTTTTGTTTTATCGTTGTACACACGAAGTAAAAAATCCATCGGTAAATGAGTTGGAAATCTGATTGAGCGAGCGTGTAAACATCTGTAGCTCAAACCTTAGTCGAAGCTTAATAAAATGTTATAGAAGTTTGAACGACCGTCAGTCAGTGCTTTTCAACCTTTTTTCAGTGGCGAAACACTTTGGAATGGGGAAAAAATTGGCGGAACACCAATATACGTGCATATGCATATACATTTACATATAACCATGACTGTAGGAACGCGCATGCGTACTGCAGCAGATTAGAAGTTGTAGCCTGCTACTTTTTGCTTCTCCGATAGATAATAAATATAAATAAATGGCGGAACACCAATATACGTACATATGCATATACATTTACATATAACCATGACTGTAGGAACGCGCATGCGTACTGCAGCAGATTATAAGTTGTAGCCTGCTACTTTTTGCTTCTATTCCGATAGATAATAAATATAAATAAAATAATTTTATTTATAATTTAATTAAAAAATCTAAATTTATAAAAAGTTATTTTCGGCGTAATATTTCGCGGAACACTTACGCAATGTCAGCCTTGAACACCAATGCTCCGCGGAATACCGGTTGAAAAACGCTGGTTTAAGTACATGAACGGTTAAAAAAATTCTTAAGAGATATGGAACGGTATAGTCGTAGACTTTCGAGTTGTTCAGGTTACATTCCGATATATTTTGAGATGAAGATCGTAATGAATAGCCACATATAATGGGTCGCGCGGTCTAATTCTTGTCACATTCTTGATTAAAAGAAATTTCGTGGTCATAAGGAATCCGACCTTAGGTTAGCCAAAAGTATGACGAACGTAGAATATTCACGCATAATTGATAAAAATGGGGAGAAACGTCGATTAGTTTTTGTCTTTTTATTATCAAATTTAGAACGTTTTCTTAAATGAAAAAATGTGCTAATGTAATCGCTCTGTTCCTCGGTCTTTGTACAATCAAGTTTTTGTTTAAATTTTGAATTTGATAGCTTTTATCTATGAAATTTTCACACGTCGATTTTTTCCGGTAATTTGTAAATTTTCCGCTAAGTGGCTTTAAATTAGGAAAATTCCGATGTTTGAAATGGTATTGCATCCAAACTACTGAAGCTAAAGGAGCGAAGTTTTCACGGATGGTAATTAGTTTAGTGTGGATGTACATTCCAAGGCCGGAGGTTGTCGCCTTCCCAGATATGGAGGCAAAAAATCATGCTTCCATGTCTTGCTTTAGCAAGGGTCTGTTACTTGTTATTATTTTTATCAATAAATTGAGCTTTATTAAGCTCCAAAACAGCGCATTCTAAGCATTCACAACGAGCATCTTATATGTAACAACGCCGAAGAATGAAGACAATATCCATAGCAAAATTCATATCGTACCTTATCATGGGAAACTAAAGTATACCTACACTTTTTTTACTCCTCTACCCAAGACAAAACGACTCTAATTACATCTTTTTTAGTCGCTCGTGAAGCAAACTTGTTTCTTTAGCAGTGTTTTTCCTTTGTTTATGAAAACTTTCCACGCCTGAACGCATCCAAAGGAGTACATATGCATTAGTTCGAGTTTTACAACCGACAGACGTTGATTCTGTTTAAAACCCAGCCGGGTTGGACTGGTAGGCAGAGCGCCTGCCTTCTAACCCCTTCTAACCCCTTCTAACCCAAAGGTCGCGGGTTCGAATCCCGCTTCGGGCATGGGTGTTGTGATGTTGTGTTTCTGTATGGTTGTCTTTGTTACTGTTAAAAGCTATTTGTAAAAGGCCGTATATGTTTAAGAGCTATTGAAGAAAAAAATAAATAAAAAAAAATCGTTTATCGCGTGCGTATCCGACTCCGGTCGCTTATTGCGCGGCCGGAGAGGAAATATCATTTTTTTTAAAAACTGTTTATTAAAGGCCAAAGAAGATTATATATGTTTTTGCTTTCCCGTTCCTCGTTGTTTTACCCACCCGTAATTGCGATGCGTTCGAGGGAGTCGGAAAAAAAAAGAAAAATTCCGTCTTTTTTTTTTAGCCGGTTTCCATCCGCGGGTGCATATTACGCTCAAGGGAAAGGAGGGGAGGGGAAAAGGGTTGAGCGGAGGGGGAGAGGTTGGGGAGGGGGAGGGGGGAGAGTCGGGGGTTTGAAGAGTTGAAGAAGTCAGCGAGCCATGAACGGGAAATAAGAGGGTGGGAGGATAATGTGTGCGGGTGTGTGTGTGTGTGCGCGACGCTAAGTGGAAGTGGGAGGTTAAACGCGTGGGTTTTTAGGGTGAATGGAAGGATGTGATGGGGATGGGAGGAGGAGGGGGGTGCCAGGCAGGAAAGAGAGGAGGGAGGTTGAAATAGGCGCCTCAGTGTCCGGAACAAAACCCGATTTTCTGAAGTTAGCCACGGTCGGATGGATTGGATATGAGAGCGCATAGGGGCGGCGGGGAGGGGGGAGGAGAGATAAGGGTGGGGAAGGCTGGAAGGGAGGATGGGAGATTGGGGGGGGGAGGAGGGGGGGGGAGAGTAGGCGTCCTGCTCACTACCACCCCTCCCCTCCTCTCTCCTTTCTTCGGATGGCACCGCAGGTGACCAAACGGCAGGTGGTCCTCAGGTTCACCCGGTAGAGTCGGAAAAGGGGGCGTGGCACCTTACTACGCAGACATTGTTACAGACGCCTCTTCCAGTCCGACGAACGAAAGAAAAAAAATGATCGTGCGTGCGTGCTTTCCGGAGAACGGTTCTGCCCATTTATCAGTCGCTGAAACTTACTCGCCTTTGCGTGGGTGAGTTAGTTTTCGGGTTTACCCGCTAGAAGGGAGGGGAGGACGAGAAGAAAAACAATTGTTTCGTTTCCGTTGCGATCTGTATAATGAAGAGCGTGCTCTAAATACTCTCCCCCTCCCCGATCGTTTTTTGTTTCGCCGAGTGTTTTCTTTTATTTCTCTTTTCGAGTGAGGGTAGAGGTTGGTTACATGATTTATCGTCGCGTTTTGTTTTTGTTTCTCAATTTCCTTTAATGAGTCGATCCTTTTCGAGACGAAATGGGCGAATGACGAAGGATTTCCCTGGAATCGAGTGTGCTTTCGTATAAAAAAAGGGGTTACGTAGGACAATCTTTTATTGCGGTTCCTCGGTGTTTATTCCGTGCGGGAAGTAGGTTAAGTAGTTGCCATTTATCTCGCCCGACGACGGAATTAATTTTTCATAACGTAGTGTTTCGAACTGTGAAATCATGCGTTGTGTGGATCATCCGTGAAAACGGTTCGTCTCGCCAGAAATAAGCCGAGCTGGATACTTGTTTGATCGATGGCTTAAGCTGTATTTTTTTTTCCTTCGTGTTTGGTTTCGCAAATATTGGTCGCGAGACGGGAGAAAAAGCGATCGGATGGATTGATTGGTTTTGTCGGGCGAAATTAGCGTCGAGTTCGCACTTTCATTTCGACGGCTTCTTCGACCGGCCACCAAAGAAGTCATTTTTCGCAGAAATTTCGCCATGCATGAATTTAAACGCTGAATAAAATTCACAATATCTGTCGATGTTAAGGCATGATGGAAGACGACAACGAATTTAATTTAATTTAAATGCCGAATATAAGGTTAAAAATCTATATAGCGTTTTTAGATGGTTAAAAATAAAATTCGATTCCTTTTATGGAAAATTTTATAACGATGCATCTCGTTTTGCGTTTACTTAAATATGTATATCTTTAGTGGTACGTGAAATTAAAGCTAAATCGACGCAAATCTGGTTGCTGCACGCATTTTATTCATGTTTAAAAAAAAACAATATATATATATATATATCACTCAGATGCTTTTGCTAGTCTAGAACGTTAAGAATAACATTTAACTACTCCAGCGTTCGAAGAAAACATTTTATTACGGCCATGCTTTTAAACCGCCCTCATTTGTATCATTTGCACCGCTTTTCCTTAACGTCCTTGTCGAAATAGAGTTGTTGGTACCAGTGGTAGTAAATTCCGTCGCGATTAATATTATCCTTGTTTCCTTGTGTGTACGAGCCCACACATACTGCGACAAGCGTTTTTCTTCCTCTCTGCATCTTTTCCTTTTTTTTTCCTCTTATTTTTCTTCCGTATAGCGGATCGTGCAAAATTGAACGCCTGGATTCTATCATCGGTTTGGACGCAAATGGACTGGCACTTGTCGGGACTCGCGCATTTATGTTCCCTTTTTTTTTGCATTTATTTAACCGCCTCCTCCCCTTCTCGCGGCGTAGACTGACGGATACAAATGCGAAAAATATTGGGCGAGGCTTAGCGACGGAGGGGCGGGGAGAGAAGGGGTGGGGGAATGAGGGAGGAGGGTGGAGGGGATGGAATCGGGTTAGTCCCCCGCGAGTGGGCGAAGACAGAACGAGAGGAAGAAACCTGTCGCTTTCGACTTGCTTTCGAGCAACGGTTAACTTGTTCAAAAAAATATATCTCATTCGGTCCGGCCACCGCGAATTTCGCCCTGCGAGTTGGCCGCTTTTATAATGCCGGTAATTAATTCTAACAGTTTAAGCAAAAACAAAAGGCCGGTTCATTAGCGCCTCTTCCGCCGAGTGATGTAACGTCGTCCGAAGTCTATCCAGGAAAAGTTTTTTCTTCGCTTCCGTACGTCGTCGCTCATAAATGTCGGAAATCGCTCGGACGCGCGTTTTTTTTGCTTAATTGCCATTTTTTCTCTGTTAGATTTTTACGGCGATAAAAAAGTTCTAATGAATCGTGGTCGAGTTTCGATAACTCGAACCTTGTCGGACAGTTACTATGCGAACAGTGGAGATTTCGTACTGGAGAACTTATTCAACGGGTAAGAGTTGTTAGAGATGAAATTATACATTGGAACTTCTATAAGTAGAATTTCATGGGAAACAAAATAACATTCGACTTGCAGAAATTTCGAGTTATAGGTGAAAAACCATGTGAGAAATAGTTATGGAAAATTCGAGTTGTAGTCGTTCGACTCATAGAAGTCCGTCTGTGACATCGTTATAAACGTTTAAGCTGCGAGTTGTAGATGTTAATTTCGACTGTTAAATAATATCTTTTTTACTGTAACCTGAAACTGGAATTTTGTTTTCCTTCAGTATAAGTTTAAATAAACAATAGTTGCTAAATTTGTCCAAATTTTGATAAATGCTCCAAAGAGCCCCGTAGTACGAAGTAAATTGGGGCGAAAAATTGAGGTGACGCTAATACTGGCGCCACGAGGCGCACGATATGACACCTCCGCATCCGGCGGCCGTTTTTTTATCGCGTGTTTTTTTCGAAGTTACGATAAAACATTTTTCCATAAGGTTATACCTCGTGACGTAACAGTTACCTTCTTCTTCAGGACCACGTGCTTCGCGAAGATATGGCGCTCCATTTATCGCGACAATTTTCATGCGCTTCTCGGGTCGAATTTCTAAAAGGGAGCTTTTCTGCCGTCGCTTGAAGGCTTAAAAAGAAATAAAAACTTTTAACTCGATTATTAATTCCTTTTTCAGAGAAATTTCATCTGTCGGCGCATGCGTTATTATTCAATTTACGCGTTTATTTTAATCGGTTTAATCGTTGTTATTGATGGCCTATGTTGTAATAGAAGAAATTCGTCGTATTTGTTGCTATAACACAATAGCGTAGCGTACTAATATCGAAAATGCACGATGAAACTGGCCTCCCAGTCAATAGGCGTTTCGTCAAAAACTATTTGCTTTTGTCAAGTTAATATTATGACTCGATATTTTCGGTAAATTATTATTAACCATTCCGACTCAAAGTTCGGAGTTTCTCCCACATCGTAATTTTTCCGTTTGTCAATAGATGGCGACCTAATTGTTTTCAATTATCGCAATATTTCTGCCGAGACTCGTCAAAATAATTTAAGTTTATTTGCTACCAACCTATCATATTGAATGTTTTTTTTTAGGATTGCTCTTATCTATGAATTATAAGTTGGTCCCACATTGAAACATCGATAATTTCTTGATAAAAATTAATAATACGACGTGCCAAAAAGGATTTTACCCTGGGACCCCCAAAAAGGTTCACTACGCAACTACTATAACACTTTCCCAGTTACTGAATAGTTTCGATTTTATGACATCATTTTATGGAAAACTATCATCATTCTTTACTACGCACCGAAAGTGACGCCTGCGCTATGGCTGTATATTGCCTTATCCGATTTTCATTTATTTCACTTGCTGTCATGGCGATAGAGAGAGAGAGCGAGAGAGAGAGGAAAAGTAGGATATCCGTCCGTGGACATGGTCTTTGATCTCTCCCCCTTCCTTTTCCTCCCCTATCCTCTCCCACCCCCCTCAATATCCCGTTTGCTGTTGTACGTGTCTGGCGCCACTGGTCTCTCTAGCTGATAACGCCACCCAGCCTCTCTCTCTCTTTCGCCGTTTCCTCCTCCCCCCCTCCCCCCTCCCCTTTTCCTTCCCTCCTCACCCTCTCCCTCCCTCTGTCCCGCTAGCCCTTCCCCTCCCTCCCTCTGCCGTGCAACGCACCGAAGAACACTGGGAAAGCTTTCCACGGACGAATTAGATTCAGCTCTCTTTGGAAATGAATTTTTCTGGCATAGCGCCGCCATGTAATTTCCGTCGGCGTCGGAAACGCTCCTTTGGAGGTGGAAGGGGGTATTTTTTATAACGTCGCGTGGGACGTAGAGCGTTGCAGTTTCCTGTCGACGCGATGGTGTTTTTGTCGATCGTTTCTCTCGGCGAAAGAGGGCACGGCACATCGCAGTAATTGGGTGATTTTTTCGCATTGTTTTCGCGCGTTACATTATCTTCTCAACCGGTGTGCCGCGGCGCATTAGTGCGCCGCGTGATTCCGAGGATTTTCAATTGTCGCTGAAGCGTTTGAAAGAAAATTCGTATAATTTTCATCATTCAACCGCGAGAGGAATTAATAAGTTTTTAATATTTAATTAATTTAAAAATTTAATAGTATTTTATCCTTCTTTAAAAACACGTATTAAAGCGGGGAAATTCATAGGGCTGCTTTGATGTGCCGCGATGTTTATTAAGCGTTCGTGAAGGTGTTCCGTGAATAAAAAAATGTTGAGAAACATTGCCTAAGATGGACGGCTCTTGCTTGCTATTTGCGGTAGTTTCTGCGTTTGTATTATAAATTTACGTTCGCTATCGATTTAATCCGAGCATGTTTGAGGCGAGCTCTTAAAGTACCGTTTGAGGTCGGTCGATTTTTATTACAGGTTAAACTTTGCGTTAGGAATTTGAAATATGTACTTTGATCCGTTATTCGAAATGCAGGTTGGTGTGGTTACCATATTGATGCCTCAAATTGTATATCATATCTTGAGATTGATAGCTGGCGACCTGGGAATCCATGGTTTTGGAATTATATTTCCGTATTGCTAGAAACTTAATTTTTTAACTATTTTTTATTGTTCTTCCTGAATTAAAAATTGTTTGTTGAATTACCATTAACTTAACTCATTGTAAACGTTTTCTTTGGACTTTATTCACGAACAATAAAAGTCGCGATTTTTGTATCATTTTCATTATTTTTATCTACAGTTTTAAAAACTTAAAGAATTTTTATTTTCGGAAAAAGTAATATGTAGGAAAACGAAATTCTTCGTAACGTTTTCGTCACATTTGAGACACGTAATCTGTTCAGGAGGAGCCAAAAAAAAATATTGCCAACTAAAGGAATAACTGATAAAAAATTCCGTTTGCCCCGTATTCCCGTGACCTAAAAAAAAGCGAACAGTATGGTTTGAACGACACGGCCACTTGGGTATTTAGATCGAATTCGTCTCTTTTTCTCTCGAACCGGGACAACCGTTCCGTCTGAAATGAAAGGCGCTCGTTCCGACAGAGGCGCCACACGGGTTAACACCGTTCGCAATCGTCACTCTGCCCGCATCGGCCGTGATCCCAAACGGAAGTTAATTCTATAAACGCGGCTTTCGGATTCCCGCGGCGCGAGCGCCGTCTCATTCGCGCGCGTCGCGTGCTAACTAAATCCTCGTTTTTCAAAGGCACAAAGGTCCCCACCACATCTAGGGGCAGCGCGTTGAATTTTGGCGCCCCGGGCGAGATGACACTCCACCGCCAACCTCCGCAAATGTTTGTTGAGATAATTTCAATGTACACGTTAATTCATTAATCACTCTGCAAAAATATACGAAGAAAAGATGAAAGGAATATAATCAAGATTTCAGCCTATTCCGCGCTATAAATTGGTTCAGTGGAAAATGGAGGGAAACAAAAAAATATTCGACTTATAGAATATTCGAGTTGTAGAAGAAAAATAACATGGATAAGATTTTGCCCTGTAAAATGAATTCGCTTCGAGTTATGGAAGCTCCACTGTATTTATTGTTTATTCACTTGCAAGTAAGACAGATAGATGGTAGGAATAGCGTCCAAGAGACTTTGGCGCTCCTGAAAGGCCCTGCCAATCCCTTGTGCAGCAACTCGTCCGATTCCCGCTAAGACATCCCTTATCGGTGCGTGCGGCCGCGATCGGCGATGTGCGGTGCATTGTGGGTCACTCTCTCTCTCCCCTTTTACTTCATCGCAAGGTATTAATCGTGCCGTATGACCGCGGCGTCACGCTGGAATCATTCATGCCTTTGTGGCCTCCGTCGCTAATGGCACCGGAACAGGATGTGCCCTCGTAGTCGATCACGAGGGACGCCGACGACGGGTAATCCGATTTTCTCCCCCCCCCCTCCCCCCCGCTCTCTCCTTTCCTCAATCCCCCCCCCCCCTTCTCTCTCTGCTCGTCAATCCTCCCTTCATACTCTCCCGGTGCATTCTCGCGTCACGTCTTACCGATCGAGAGAGAGAGAGAGAAAAAAATGTTCCTTGCGTTCGACTCGCGTCCGTGGTCGTTTGCGGGTGAATGCGCTGAAACGGAGTTGGCTGCAATTAGCTTGGTTAACGTTATTATTTCATTAGCGCAGCGATTTCATTGACGTTATCACATCTTCGATGGCGCTGTTTTTCAGTGTTGGAATTAGTTTGCGATACGGGCATGATTTAGTTTAGTATGTTGAGTTTTAGGGAGTGCTTAAAAGTTTTCTCACGTTATGATGAAATGTATCGGAATTCACATTGTGGAAATGATATATTTTAGTTTAAATGGTTTTTTTTTGTTTAAACTGCCCATTCCATTATTTTTTTGGCAAAAGACCTGCGTTGTTACAACCTTTTCTTTATATGATTCTGTTAAGCGCCGAGTCCGGGCGTTTCCTTAATAAATAATTTAAATGACAAAGTTAAAATAAAAATGTGACTTTTGTTATACTCAATGTTGCTTGTGTTGTAAAGTTATATTAGTTATTATATTTTTTGCGGCATTGGAATAACTTGTCTAATTTAAGTTTTTTTTTGTTTTTATAACTCTGTCGTCATCGGTTGCAATGGAAAAATACTACTCATTTGGCTTCTTAGCTCGAATATTTTTGTTTATTTCTGAGATAGGAATGCAGTAATAAATCGGTTAAAATGCCATCCATAACTGGGAACGAAAAACTTCCTAGAAAAGATCTCGTTATGAGAGAATTTTTTTTGTCGACTAAAGAATTCTTCAATTTCTAAGTTAATTTAGTTGGAATATGTAATGGAAAAACAATAAATGCCTCAGTTCTTCCATCAAATAATACGTTCCCTCGTGACAGCGAATCGATACCCTTGCACGCAGAATCACACAACCGCGGTCAACACTTTTCTATATATGTATATGTATATCTCTCTCTCTTTCTAGTTTCGTCAAACTGACCGTGTATGTTGAACCTTGGGTCCAACACGTTTGATTCGTTCTTCTTGCATTTCTCCCTCTCCAACCAAGAGATCCCGGAAATTAACACGTTTTTTTTAAATTTGTTTTTCATCTCGCATATACCTTCAAACGTCGGGATCCAAGCCGTTTGAATTTTTTCCACAAGTTCGAACTGAAAGCTTTTGAAGATACGTTTGCTTCAGAGGGGGGGAGGGGGGGGATACGGTCGTTTTTATGTATTTTTTAAAAAAATGTTTATGATTAGGTCATTCGATTGTCCATTTTTATGGGTTAACTTGAACTTTTCTCCCGTTCGACTTCTATTTCATCTCTCTCTCCCTCTCTCTCTCCCCCTCCCTCTCTCTCTCTCTCTCCCTCTCTCTCTCTCTCTCTCTCTCTATCTCTCTCTCTCTATCTCTCTCTCTCCCTCCCTCTCTCCCTCTCCCTCTCTCCCTCTCCCTCTCTCTCCCTCTCCCTCTCTCTCTCTCCCACTCTCTCTATCTCTCTCTCCATCCACCTCACCATCCCGAACTTGCGGCATTCCAGTCTTCTTCGTTTCCCCTCTGTACGGCATTAAGATTCCGTTTTGATGTTCCTTTCCCTCTCGGTTCAAGGCGTATAGTCCGGTGAAACCACTTTTCTTGTTCTCCCCCTCCTCCGATAGATCGAGCAGGAATCTTTTGCTCGCTCTTTTTATTTTTAGAATTTAATCAGGAGTGTCTTCTTCGAGGGGGGGGGGGGGGAGGAGGAACGGGACCCCGAGCGGCTCAACGGAGGTTGTTGGGGGGGAGGGGGGGGGAGATGCGTATGTTATAACTACGAGAATAAGCGGTAACCGTTGAGAGAGAGAGAGGGACTTCTCCTCGTCTGCGGTTGATTGCATCCCGTAAGCGTCGTCAGGGAGAGAATTGCGGGGAAGAAGAAGAATAATAATAATAAAAAAAGTATGGGCAGCAATTTGCCTCGGCGGTCGGGAGTTTTTTAATTAAATCGTCTTCCGTTCGTAGCCTAAAGGCGAAAGGGGATATCCGATACCCTCGAATTAAACGGGGCATGTTTTCATTTGCAATTACATCGGTTTCTTCGAGAGGGGGATTTTTTATCCTTCCTCCGCTTTAATCGCAGAAGAAGGTTTGGAGAGGTTTTTTTTCTTCGTCGGATGAGCCAAAGAAAGTGCAAATTTTTTTCCCCGACGATTGCTTTTCGAGTTGATGGTTTTTTTTTTAGAGGGCGTCTAGCGAGAATCCGTGGAAAGAGGGATGTTTAAATTTTCGATAATGCAATAAACTCTTCGCTATACCTGTTAAATATTCGCCGGAGTGGATATTTCACGCGTCTGGCCAGCCGTTTTTAATCTCGTTTGATTTCGATATTAACAGCCAATCTTACGTAGGATAGTAGCCGTCCTCAAAAAAATAACAATATTTATTCGTTAAAGAATGGCACAAAGTGGTGGATTTGCGCCTTCTTGAGACCCTGGTAATTGGGGCTTCTTATATAATAATATTTAACATATAGCGAAACCTATACTAACGACTACCCTCTCACATGACCGCTCTTAATGGACGTTTTTCTGTGGATTTATAGAAATGCTCCACTGATTTTTAAAAATGAGATATTTAACGTTTCTGAGATTATATATAGGAACACATTTTCGGGGTCCCTTACTTCATGGGACCCCTGGCGTGTGCCAAACGCGACCCTCCCTCTTAAATCCTTCACCGATGACACATACATTTCTCTAGTTTACTCGCGTACGTGACGAAAAACCTCGTCCTACTGGATTTTTTTAAAAAGTCACTTTCCGTCCGAATTTTACCGTAATGTATCTAAAAATATATTTTTAAAGGCGTACGAAAATGTAAGAAAATATGCAAGATATGCCTCGAAATTCTCTCCGCGTTTCGTTTATTTTTTTAAAAACGCATACCTATAAATTCGTTTCATTCGTCGCGGTTTAAAAAATGTCGCTCAAAGTCGAAATGTTCCATTCTCAAAGTATAGCGTGGTTCTTTTCGCACGCAACCTGCATCGCGTGACCCTCCCCTTCTCCTCCCCACTGCCCTTCATCGTAGTTTTTTTTTCCTGAGACATCAATCGCCTCTCAAATGCGAGAGGGGGGGGGGGAAGCGAAAAATCCTCGTACGCGCGCATTGTCGAAGCGGATCGTCGTCGTCACTTTTTTTATTATTTCAGTCCCTCGCATCTCTCTTCTTGGATCGACGCAAAAATGAAGAAAAAAATATATAAAAGCGGAGATCCAGTTGGTAGCCGTGGCCTATATGGAATTCCAATATCCCTGTCTGCGGTTGATGGATTGAATATCTGTCTGGTTATGTTGAGGGCTTCTTATACGCTCGCTCTAGACCAGACGTCCTTCTGCATACTCCTCGTATATTCAACTCATAACGCGTATGATATATGGCGAATGTTTTTTTTTTTTACGATCGAGATATCTCTCGCATTAGGTGGATTTAACTGTTCTTTTTTTTTAATGCTCGTTTTCGGTGATTCGTTTGCTGTAACGTTGAGATTATCTCGAGTTTTTTTCGTATTTTTTTGCTGTTTTTTTTTTTTGTAAACGGATGCCGAAATTATCTGGGAAGGTCGTCGCGAGATAGCGCTCTAGTGTGGCGTCATAAAAATTTGCCCCAATTACCATCTTGTATGACGGATAATAGTGCATTCAGTGCGTCATAAAAATGCGTTTTCGAAAAGGAATGTGCTCGATTTCACGGGGTCTGGGTTCGACGATTCCCTCGAGCACGAATTAAAATCTCGTCGGTTTATCAGAGAAGTTACCCTTGAAAAAATTAAGTGATGACGATGTAAATTTAGCGCGATAACCGTAATTACGGTAATTTACCTGCGCTACATTAGTCGCAATCACTGCCACTATTTTTTGAATTTTTATTTCTTCGTTCACGATCATAAATTATTTTGTAAATTTATTTCTTTGTTCACAAATATGGGAAAGTCCTCAGCCTACTACTGCAAGGAAAAACGAAAAAAAATCATGTCATAACCGGATACAATAGGGTATTTTTATTCCAACGATGGAGTTTAAGTAACCTCTTTCGCGAATTTAAAATTTATATAATTATCTGTTTTTTTTCTTTTTTGTTATATTTTTTGCATCTACTGGGCAGAAATAAATCAATCGTTTGACGTTTCTCTTTTCTTTTTAATTAAAACGTTAACCACCGCCGCGCTGAACTCTATTGTACTTGCGGTGGACTCATTGTTGGACGAGGATAGCCCGAAGGTCGAGCGAGCTCGGTTCTTTTATATATATATATATATATATAATGTGTGTATGGAGTATAGCTTTGTATGGGGCAGAAACATGGACGCTAAGGAAAAATGATATTAAATACTTGGAAAGCTTCGAAATGTGAACATGGAGAAGAATGCTGAAGATAAAATGGACAGATAGGGTGAAAAATGAGGAAGTACTACGAAGAATACGAGAGAAGCGAAGGATTATACAAACTATCAGAAATAGGAAATAGGCATTACCTGAGAAGAGAGAGTGCATGATTAAAGACGTGCTAGAAGGAAAACGGGATGGAAAAAGAGAAAGAGGTAGGAAAAGGTTTCAGCTGGTAGACGACTTGAAAGGGAAAGAGCTATCAAGACATGAAGAAAACTGCGGAAAATAGGAGTATATGGAGAACCAAGTTTAACCATGAATAATCACGGACCTGTCAACGGACAGACTATCTATGATTATATATATATATATATATTAAGTTGCACAAAATCATTTGAATGATGCATTTTGCCACTGTTCTACTTTCTGTCTCGCCCCGAGATAAAATGCAGTGGGAGACGACGCGTCGGGTCGTAGGAGAAGCTAGCGAACGAAGAATATAGATTTATCATTCAGAGACGTTACCATTTCGATCTCGTTGCAAGGAAAAAAAAAGACCTGTCGATTCGGCGTAATATTACTTATCGGCGAAATATCTCGTAAGAGTTAAAATAAAAAAAAACACCCGGAAAAGTGCTTACGGCCTTATAAAATGCGTTTCGGTTGCGAAGAAAAGTTCTCCGGCGGTTTGATTCTGGTGTTGACGTCTTCCATTCGGAAAACGACACGAACTACGGGGTGTCGTCAGCGTTAAAAATTCCCCCGACGGCGCAATAAGGACTTCCGCGGCAATAATTATTCTCCTAGCACACACACACACATAGTCTCAGAAGAACGTCTTTTGGCCGTGAGCCACGGAGATCGCTTCGAACGCCTTCAACCTCGCATTTTATGAACGATTCCGTGACCGAGAGCTTCAGAGAGAGAGAGATAGGGGGCTCATTAAGGAGATCTCCGGTTCGAACCTCTGAAAGAGAGGCTAGACAGGAGAGAAAAGGAAGGATAAGAAGAAGAAGAAGACACCCTCTCGAAAAGATTTTTAACAAGCTCCGTGATTCTCTCGAGTCCGTGACCTTCCGCACACTAGATGGAGCCGGTTGTGGGGACGAAGACGGTGAAATGCCTTCCGACCTCCTCCTTTTAACTTTTACGTCTTTATGCGCGGACGTCTTTTGCCTCCGACAACCACCTTAAGGGATTATGTACACCCACTCTCTTTGAAGGGGGTGTACGTAAGTTCCCTCCTATGCCTTCGGGGGAGGGGAGGGGGTGACTTCATTGCGCTGCTCCTCCATGTTGGCTACCGACGCCTCCTCCAACTTCATCCTTCGAGAAGAGAAGAGTTCCCCGTTATCTACTTTTCTCATCTTTTTCCCTTTTTCTCTCTCTCTCTCTCTCTTCCCATCCTTTCCAACTCGAACACACATCACGCCTTGTCTCTCTCTCTCCCCCGCTTCCTCCTTGCGAGTTCGTGTGTCGAGGGCGGTTGGGATAGTCAGGATGGACTCCGCGAGTCGCCCTTTCCTTGCAACTCGGGGAGAGAATGTCGGCAGGGTAAGATTAAGAGTATTGTAGGCCCTAGGCGCTATGGCTCATAGTCCTTTTAACTATTCTATCTACACACATATACGTATTCACATGATGATGTTTAACTGGAGAAACACGGAGAAAAATTATTGATTTCTCAAGAAAATTTATTCTAAAAGCTTGGTTTCCCTTGTTGAAAAAATTACATTACTAGTATTACTTTGACATCAAAAGCTTTGTTTTTTTTCAGCAAATTTTGAAATCATGTCATCTGTATTTAGTTTCCGGAGTATAATAATTCTACTTACATTGAAAGTAAAGATGTTTTTTGCCCAATTGTAGAGCTTTGTTAGTTTTACGTCAACATATTTTTGTTTGAACTTTTCGTAGGCCCTAGGCAGTAATCCGGCGCAGAACCTGTCATTTCGAATCGTTCGGATTTTTATACCCGATGCCACCGTTCGATCTTTAGATTGCTTCCTACGTTTGTAAAAAATGATAAAAGGGAGGACTTGATCGATCGGGACACATTTCGTCATGGTCGCGACCAGGTGCGAATTTCATGTTCCTCGTGGTATCTTATCGATGCTCTGTTTTTTTCCCGAATCGTTAGAGCTTTAAAAAAAGCTATCTCGGTGTAATCATTTTTGTTATCTGAATAGGACGAAGCGGGTGACGTTAAAAATAAACTTACGCAACAATAATGACAGGATGTATTTTTGAAAACGATAAAAACAAGTAAAGTAAAAAAGGAAAGTACTGCGAAAGCAGATATTATATAAGGCGATTTTTTACAAAAAAATCTAGGATCCAAATCATCTCCATTCTGTAAGCATTTCCGCCTATTTTTAAGGTACGCTGCGCAAATAAAAGCATTATGCTCGTTTCCATGGTAGTGATGTATTTCCTTTGTTGTACCCCAGAAAAACTCCCACTTTTTTCGATAAAAACTAGAAATGTACGCTAAATCTACAGGTAGGTATTTGAATCCCGTCTTCCAGAAATAAGAAACTACGATATCTAAACTTTCCGATAGTTCAAGTCCCGAGTACGAATCTTGAGGAGAAATAAGTTTAATAAGCAAATTTAAAAACCTCCACACCGATTTACGTGCTTTTATTATTGGGCAGTAATGGGGAAAAATTAGCCCCTGAAAATCGGAATTTTAACAATTTCGGATTGTCACATATTGCTCTCATATGTAGTAACTAATCCTGAAAATTTAGTTTATCTAGGTTGAACCGTTTCAGAGATGTCGCATGCACGGACAGACAGACAGACGAAGTGAATACATAAGCGATTTGTAAAAAAATTGCTAAAAAATATACGCCTTTTATTTCGTGATTCCGTTGAACGGAAAGTGTTATTTACTCGGAAGACGGTAACGCGTTTCGATATTCATTGATTATCCGAACTTTTAAATTGCTCTCAACTACTCTTTTAATGAAGTGTGAACGGAATGTACGCGTGATATTTTTTAACGGCCTATTTTTATAGCATCGCTCCGAGTCGTAAAAATAAAGGCAATCTTTTTTTACTTTCGATCCCCTATAAGTTAGGCATAGAGAGAACATTTCGCAAAAGAGCTTATTAAAGTGACTTTATAAGTAATCGCAGCTGGGGAAAACATATCGTTTAATAAGATCTAGTTCTCTCTCTCTCTCTCTCTCTCTCTCTCTCTCTCTCTCTCTTTCGACACAGAAATAATCGAAGGAAATATATTTTAAGTGTACGAGGTCGATGAGTTTTACAACGCTCTGTTTAACTTGGACATTATTGACAACATTTTTTTTTACCCTAGTTCTTTTTTTTCTCCCCATTTTCCCGTTCTAGTTAACGCTTCCCACGGTGGTGGCGCGCCGGTGTTTGATTAACCCTGACTGTTTTTATGGTGTGTAAAAAGAAAAAAGTTTTACGATCGGCCTACACTTTTGAAACTGTTTTCAGGACTGGAAAATAGACGGGATTTACGAGCTCGCAATTGGCGCGATTCATCTGCCATAGAGTCCGTTATGGTCGTAATAAGCTTCTGTTCTAGAGAGAATTCATTGCCTTTTTCCGAGCTTGCGAAAAGTCGATTGATTTTTCGCCCGGGCGACGAAACATCGCCTTTTTTTAATGAAGAAAGAATAATACCTTTTCACGCGGACGTGTTCGCTTTTGTTTTCGTCGTACCGATATTTTAACCTACCTGTTGGCAACTACAGCCGAACTCCTATAAGTCGAACGTCTATAACTCGAATTTTCCATAACTCGAAATGAGTTCATTCTACAGGACGATATATATTTCATGTTGTTTCTAATCTATTGCTCGGATTTTCTATAAGTCGAATATTGTTTTGTTTCCCTCGAGATACCACTTAAAGAAGTTCCACTGTATTTTAATCGAACTAAATAGAAGAAAAGGAAGAAAATTAAAAAAAAGATCTTTACGAGACGAAATGTTTCCCTGGAGTAATGGTTATCCAATTTACCCGATTCCTACGGGAAAACTCCGTAATTAACTTGGCTCTCACGGTTTGCTGCATCACGGGATCTGCCTTCCGGGGAACAATCGGGTATCGCATCAAACGGAGAAGAGTCTGGCGCGAAGTCGATCGCTTTCGTCCACAGGCCTTTCAATATATAATAATAAAACGTGCGGTAAATCGACCGTCCTGTATAACAATCGAATGGGGTGTTTTCTACCCGCGAGAGAAAGAGATGCATGGCTCGGTTTCTTAAATTTATCTTTCTAAGTGCCCTCGGGACGTACTCGTTAACTCTTCGCAGGCAATCTCTCAAAGTGGCCGCTAGGGGAGGAGCCGTCATCTTTCTTCCTCACTCACCCCCCCCCCCTCCTCTCTATGCGGACCTGGAATTGATTTTGATATCGAAGTAAATCGACTTCCGCGGGATTGCTATCGTGCACGGTGGTGAAAATCGTCGGTCGACGATGATGGCTATCGACACCTAAAAGAAAATTGCGTTCCGTCGGAGATTGTTATTACCCGGAGCTTTTGTTGTACGCGCGAGACGAGTTCCGGGGAAGATAATTGAGCGCGTGTATTTTTCGGTCCCGTGGAAAACCAGGAATTGTTTTCAGAAATGTGTTTTTTTTAATGGTATTTTTTCGAAACGGGCACCTACGCGATGGAGATTCTTTGTCGGAGATGAACATCCGAAAGTGGATTTGGGATTCTGAGAAATTTTTTTTAGACCGTTGCCACGAAAACGGCAACTTTTCCTGCTACTGCTTATTTATTCAAATTGTTGTTATTAAAAGGCGCTTGAAATAGAAGTACGGAGTGATAATTTTGAGTAAAATCGTTTATTTTTTCAAATAATATCTAATTTTGGGCAGGAAATAAATGGAAGCATGGAAATTAGAAATTACGCAAATTATTCTGCGGAATGTGCTGTCACCTTCACCAGCAGCAGGCGACACGACGCATGCGCAGTGCCTCACTTCAGTACGCAAACTGCACATATTAACAGAATTGAGGGTTCTCATTTAAAACGATAACTCGTTATTTTACGTTATTTTTATATTTTGTTTCTGACATGAAGGCATGTATGTGTACGAAAAAGCTGTTTCATTTCAAGCGTCAATTCCACGAAGGTGAGGATACCAGCAAACTCGGACAACTCCCACGCCACAAAGGGGGGTGGGGGGGAAGGAGAATTCAACCCCTCCTCGCATTTTTTTGGAACTCGGTGTGTGAAAAAGAACAAAAACAACTGCCGCGCGAATTTCTCGACTGCGGTCTCAGTCGTGTCGTTCTTTCCGTCCCATCTCCGTCGACACTTTGGCGTGATCAATTCTCGACGAAATAAAATCACGCACGGGGTCGTATAAAACCGATGTCTTATTCCGTTCGCGTGACCGGGTGCAGGGGAGAAATTAAAAAAATAAATAAGTAAAATAAAAGAGGCTAGCGGACCGATAGTCTCATTTTTCGTCCTCTTTTTCATCACCCCCCCTCCCCCCTCCCCTTTGCCTCCTCCGCATCACCCGAGAGTCTTCGGAGCAGCAATTTCTCTCTCTCTCTCCACCCACCCCTTCCTTCCTCTCCCTCCAATCCCCCCCCAGACGAATCCATTCGTGAGGCGCCAGGCGGTTAAGAGCGTGTCTGAAAGGAATCGCATGCGACCTCATCTCTTTGGCTCGCCTCTTCTTTATTTTTCCGCTCTTTTCATCTCTTTATTCCTCACGCGCCACTTCTCGCCTTGCAGGTAGCGTCATCTATACTTTCCAATCTCCCCCCTCCCCCCCTCCATCCCCCCCTCCACCCCACCCCCTCTCCCCTGCCCCATCCCCTCTCCTCCTCCCCCTATCTTTCCCAGACCGAAGTCGACCTCTCGCCGCATCATCTCCTTCTCATAAGATTCCGCCCTCGATAAAATCCCCTTCGATATCTCGATCTAAACCCGTGAGCCCGCATGCGTCCGTTATTAGACCTGGGTTTCGCATGCGTGCACGTACGTGTCCTACTTTCGAACGTACATATACGTCGGCGATTTTTTCTTCTAATAAACCTGGTACCTTTGTTTTCGCCATTTTTCACGGAGGACGTGAGAATCGTTAAGGCCTTAGGTAGTCCGAGTTTTTTTTCGCACTCATCCGGGTGCGGGTGCCTCGCGTCATTATTTTTTTCTTTTCGCACGAATCTTCGTTCTTTTATAGCGGGTGGGAAATGCTTCTTTTTTGGAAAACTAATGTGGTAGTTTTTGGCTACATTGGCAGGCCCGTGTTTACTATAAGGCAAGTGCTGGGGGCCCAAAAATTCAGACGGGAAATCATCTAGAATTTCTCAAGCATCCTTCACACTTGCGTCATACTCTGTCGCATAAGGTCCAAGTGCACGAATACACAGGATGTTAAAATTCGTAATAGAAAATAACATCGCTGCAACATTCCCAAACGTTGAAGTATTACTGCGAATATACTTCACAGTTCCAATCATTAATGCTACTGGTGAACAGAGCTTTTCAACTTTGAAACGCGTAAAAAACTATCAACGTAGCAGTATTTCGTAAGAAAAATTAAGCGCGCTGCTTTGTGTTAAAAATGAGTTTGCTGATGAAATTGATTACGATGAAATGATTGATAAACTTGCAGTACTAAAGGCGAGAAAGAGAAAATTTTGAATACCTATGTTTATTTACTTTAAAATAGTATAGGATTTCAACATTTCTACATATGTACTTCATTTTTCCACTTCCATTATTTCTACATACTTTTCTTTTTAATGAGAAGAGGGGGCCCAAACAATTGCTTTGCCTAGGGCCCTGATTGTCCTGAACACGGCCCTGTACATTGGAGAAATATTTTGAGCTCGTTGATTTTTTAAAGACCTCTTAATGTCGGTAAATATACGCTTGAGATATTAATAACAACAAACAGGCTTAGTTTGTTAATTAACAATTTGAATTTTCGCTCTACGAATCACTGAATGAATACTATATTCCAAAAACAGGCAACCTTCGGACTAAGATATAAATATATACAATTTTTCCAACTTTTCCCATAGACATTGCCGTGTATCACTGTCAGGGAAAAACGCCTGTATTTATTTCTCCTGATTTTCGATATCATAAACGGTTAACGTTACCAATGTCACACGACTTTTGCACAGACGCGTATTTCTCCGACTTTTGCAGCAGTCATTCTCCTTTGTAATAGAAAAGGAATGCTTCTTCTTAGCAACTTATCTCATGAGATTATCTGCACGGCCTACGTTATTTAGAATATTTTTACGCAGAAAAAATCGCATAAAGTTTCATAATTCATCTTATTACGCTTCACAGGATCATACACAGGCAAAGAGAACAGCAGCGTTGCTCGAAAACGGAGATCAAATCAGGCGCCGAATTCAAGTAAATTTGTTTGCCGCAGCTTGAGAGGAATTTTATAATGGAGCATTTTGTTATATGTCGGGCTTTCGGATGATTCCTGGACAGCTGGTTTTTGGACTTTGTACTGCTGGATAATTACTTTAACTTTGAATGTCCGACTGTTGCAGCGACCGTCTCTTATTTGATTCCAATGATAAGATGTTGAGTTCAAATCCTGTCCGCATTTTTTATCGTGGCGAAAGAATGTCTTGTAATTTATGCAAATGGATGGTGTAATCATTTTTAAAAAATGCAAAAGTTGCTTATAGAGAAAACAAATGTCCATTTGTGGATGCAAAAATTGCATTACTCAAACAAAAATAATTTTCTAAGTTGGCATCGTTTTTTAACTATCAGAAATTTTTTACAAAAAGAAATTTTGAACAAACTCGTTGGTTCTGAGTTGATTTCGAGCAATTATATTAATCAAGGTAAAAGAAGTATTCAATTTAATTTTTTGCTTACCGAGATGTTTGTTTGTTTTCAGCGGATATCCGATGCTACTGCAACCTCCCACGCTGTGTCTCCACCGGCTACATGTGCAAGTCTGCAATTGGTGCCTGCTTCTCCGACCTTGCAGACCGCTCTGACGTCGAGCTAGCAGACCATGGATGCATCGAGCTCTTGCCTAGGTAAGCTCGTCGCTGACGTAGATTTGTTTGGTGAGCGGAACTGAAAACAACCAACTTATATCGCGACCTCACAATGCCATTATGGCGATTTTATAAATATAACAGAAATATGAAGAGTGTGTCCAGGAAAAAAAACGTGTTATAGTCGATCCGAAATCGGAAGACTCCTGGCCTCGAAAACGGGGCGGACACCAGTTAGCAGCAGCCAATAGGAGACTGTTTGTTTGGGAAGGTAGTGGGGAGGAAACCAGTCTCACTCCTGCTCTCGAAGAGATCGCATCGGACTGCGTTGCCGTTTCTACCGCCGTTTCCTTACTTTGGATCAAAAAGAAGGATGGGAAGTATTTTATTTAGAAACTGCGTAGTATATCAGCTGAGCAAGAGCTGGCAGCGCGCACCGATATCTGCTCTCCCGCACGAAAGTTGAGAGGGGCGATGGAAGGGGAAACGTTCGTGATTGGCTACTTGCTCTAAGTAGGCCAGGAGTCTTCCGATTTCGGATCGACTATAATAAAAACTAATCCATCAATAGAACACGATCTAAGTTTCAGCAATATAAAATCAAGCCTATACTAACAAATGCACATCTATTTACCATTTCGAATTTATATCGGTTTAAGTTTGTATTAATTTACATCCCATTTGTTTAATTAATTCTTAAATCGTAAGAAAGAATCTGGGGAGTCGCAATGTAATGTCATGATTATGCGCATGCAGAATAATGCTGTAGGAAAGGGTCATTCTCATTTACATGTACGTGCGTTTGGACATATATCTTTGAAGAGTCATCTTATAGGTTTTAAAATCTGGAGTTTTATCTCAAATCTTAAGCAGTGGCAACTTTCGGAATTTTGCTACTTTTGGCCAAGTTGGGAGCAGTAAAGATAAAAGAAGAACGCCGAGCGTTTTTTGCTTTCTCCTCGGGGGAAATTCGTTCGCGAAACTTTATTCCCCAAGAGTTTGGCGGAGAGTGGCATTCACGTGCTCGTAGTTTATGCTCGCGTGTCCGCTGTTCAACGAAAGCGTGATGCGGTTCTCAACAAACGGAAAAAGCGTGCGGATTGAGTGTTTGCCACGCGTTATCTGGCGCACGAAGCTCGCATAATGGCGCTCGGTGAAAGAGAGGAGAATTTTCGGAATCGTCCGGATTTATTCACCCTTAAATCTAGCGTTTTTTTTCTTGTTTAAAAATTTTTTAAATCTGGATAATGTTTAGAGCTGAATAAATACAATCCGACGATCTCTTAATTGTAGGCTAATTAAATTGCGCTCTTTGTTTGAACAATTTTTGCTAGTGTAATTTTTTTAGTTTTAATTATAACGCAAAATTAGATGTCCGTCGATTATGCTTTTAAAAAAATGCAGTCCTTAAAATTATACGTTTTTGAAAAAATACCAAACGAGCGATTAAAAAGTATCTTATATTTGAAAAATCGCTGTTTAATGTTTCATGCTCGCGAGAATGTCAGCTCGTTGTAATTTCGCAAAGCATACAATATAATTTTCACATTATACTTTGATATATAGCATCAAATTCTTGTATCTAAAATTTAATGTACGTCGGCTTTTAGCTATTTAAAAAAAACCAGAAGGTGTTTAAATCTCGATTTTTATAATCATAAAAACTTTTTAATACGATCGCAATTTTCCCATTTACAGTTCCCGCCGAGGTGAATGCCGCACTGCTGGTAAGGGTTCTTCCAACACCCGCCCTACGAGTGACTCACCCAACGCTGCTCCTTGTCCGAGCAAGAAGGGAACCAAGTCTGAGAACCCTGAGCCGTCATCCGCGCCTGCTGTGCCCGATGCATCGACCAATCAGAAGAGCCGCGTGGTGGTATTACTCCTCTGCTGTCACTCAGACATGTGCAACCATATTGACAGCCCAGAAAACCGTCTAAGGCTCACCAATGATTCTTTATTTGCCGGTAAGAAGATTATCTGATAACAGAAATTGGAAGTTTATCTACTTAACTAACATAATTTTCCATCGAAAACATAATGGGAAAATGTTAATTACATTTAACTTATTTTATTTTCAAGTATTAGTCTAACTAGTAAAAGTGCCCGTCAAAACTGACGGGAATGATCAATTATTCTGAAATAAAATTGAGGCAGTCTTCTTTGACCTGAAATCATAATCATCGATCCTAGCGAAGGTTTGAAACCCCCGCCGCTAGTATCTATTGTGCTTCAAAAGCTGACCTTCCTCCCTTCTTGCCAGGTATATTTAGGTTTCAGAGCGTGACAGAGGGAGTGACAAAAGGATAGAATAAGGCTTTTATATACTACCGATACATTAAAATGTTTTGTTATGATATCATAATGCTGTCCTGAAAATTTCATCAAATTCGGTTCCGTCGTTTGCGAGATATTAAGCTTCAGAAAGCATTACATGACAAAAGGACAAAGTGACACTGTCTTTTATATATGTTTTATAATAATTTGCAGTTAGCCAAACTTTTTTAGCCAATGCACAAAATATCATTCTTTCTTTTAAATTTCTCCAGTATCTGTCGCTTTATAAATCTTAAATACTTATGACAATGATTAGATTTTATATAACTTATATAAAATGAAAGCCGATTGGTTTCAATATTACCTAAACAAACATGTTGCCTATTTGTTGATATATGGCAAAATTGGCTTTTTATTGGCTCATATTCCATGATTTTTAATATTAGTGCACTGTCATAGCTTTTCTAAACTCTTATAGTTTTGAAGAAACTTTCTCTTGTAAAACTTCTTCTGGTTTCTTTCATTCAGCACTGGATATTTCCATTGTGCTCAGAACTGAAATATTTAATATTTAATTGTCAGTATCAGAGATTCCCTGCGAGCACTGCTGTGCTCTTGGGCAGCCTAGAAGTCCTCTTCTGGCATGCTCAAAATCATGCTCTCAAACTTCACGAATTTATTATGTTAATTTATTTACCTTCTAAATGCATTGAAAGCATTAGTAATAGCTTTGAGATTAGTTTGGTTTTAATTTATGATCATTCCTTATTTTTAAAGAAGTATAGGGTATAGTGATGCTTGCTTGATATGCTATAAAATAGCATGATGCTCTCTACAGTATAAGGGTTGGAAGCCTCTGCTTTATATAAATCCTCGTTAATCATCATGGACCAACCAATCCATTGACTTACATGTAATACGTTGATGATATCTTCCAACAAAGAAAATGTTTCTTTAATGAACAAATTGTCATAATTTTACTCATTTTAAAAATAAAATCTCCTAATAATGCTCTCCACAACCATATTGGAGGAAGAAACATGGCTTTAATGCCCGTTGTGAATATTTCAATTTACTCACTTTTGCCTTTCACACTCTATATTAATATATTCAAATTTCTTCCAAAGGAGCTGTTTCAACAGTCATTCCACAAGGTGGGTCAGTGGATGGAGGAGAATCTGCTGCCAACCCAGCCCTCTATTTTGGCAACGGACAGGATGGATGGATCCGTGTTGCCACCATTGCGGTTCCCATCTGTGGAGCATTCATCCTCATGCTTCTCATCTTTGTGGCCTTTAAGATCCTTAGACACGACTTGGAGGACCAGAAACTTCGTGGTCAGAGACACAAGCAATGTCGTTCCGGAGGTGCACATTCCTGGGACGAGGAAGACCTCTGCCTTCGTCATCACCATTGTCAGGTGCAGGGTCACCTACTCTCTCATGACGCTTCTTATCCTGAAGAAGCCTGCCACCGCGGTATGTGTGGGAAGGGCCCATCGGCGGCCCACATGCAAGCATCCGGGCAGAATCCCATCAATGCCAAAGTCCACCTATTGCCCCAAAAGCCTCAGATGGAAACCCCCAATGCCCAAAAGAAATCCACAAAGTTGGACTACTTATTCCTTTTCCCTAGGACGGGGAAATCGGAGAAGCGAGAGGGTGGGAAGTTGCAGCAACTTCCCACCTCTGGAGGTACCACGAAAGCTGACGACCCGGCGACGGTCGTCGTAGTATCCCTACAAGGCAGACGGGACCAGATCTGAAAGGGGTTGTGTGGTTTTAGTTAAGGGAAGAAGGCCATGGGGAGTACGTCTAGGCTGTGAAACTTTCTAATGATGTCTCCCTGTGTGTCGAAAGAAAAAAAAACCACCAATTGGGTTGTTTTTGTGATTTAATCCTGGAACAATAAGCACGAAAATGCTTCATGATTGACGTTATGATACATTTGCTTCTTTTGTTCTCCTTATTGTGATACTGTATGTGGAATATATAGTTATTTGTATTTGTGTGCTTTCCTTGAAGCTTGTCTGTGGTGATGAGCAGCTCTGGTGAGAAAGTATTTGTTAAAACTAGCTTGTGTGCGAGTGGTCCTTTGCGGATTTGTTGAGGCAACAGAAAAGCTACTTAAAAGACTTTTGGTATGAGGTTTTTATTAAAAATTGATTGCCATGCTGAATCTCAATATACGAATATCTGGACTTTTAAAGTCTAGGTACATTACGATTCGGGGATGTAGGATAAATGGCTTCCTTGTAGCTTGAAATATTTTTTGAGACATCCTTTACAGCTGTTAAATAAGTGGGATATATGAGTATAGATAACATTTCTTGAGCATATTTTGTTTTAGAAGGGTGCTATGTTTAAAGCATTTTTGCAGTTTATTCTGAGTACGATTTCGGAAATAACAATATGTATACAATTATAATATTGCCAAGAGAGTAGAAACTGGTCATTAACTCTGAGCGATAATTGTCTCAGAATTATTTAATAAAGAGATTGACTACCTAAGTGCTGTCTGTATTTAGCTGCCTCTTGAGTACAGTAAATTGATCTCACTAATGGGATAAACTAAGTATACTAGTAGAAGTAGCAGAAATTGATAGAATTTTGAAAAGTTTTGAAAAATGTTCCACATATGCTTTTCTGTTACTTTTTTATGGTCCAAACAGATTGTAAATTAAAATGTTTTAGGAACATGGAAACCAAGTCCAATGGATCACTTATTGTCCAGGCTATTAACAATGTGTATTGGCCTTATAGCTCCAAACTAGAAAGTTTTGCATAATGTATTTGTTGATCTCTCCAAATATTTGATGGAGGCAGTTTTATAGGAAGTGCCTTGACAACTTTTCAGTCTTTATCTGAAAATTATAATAGTGCTATTGCCAGTTCCAGTTGAGCTTGATCCAACGGGATAATTGTGCATAAAAATTTTCAAGGTTATAAAGAAAGAAGCCATCCTAACCTTGTGCACAATGACTGTTTCTGTACTCATGCCAATGTGTATGCCCATTTATGAATCATCATAATGTTGTTGAACCTTGAGTACTTCATATTTTTCCAGGGCTTTGGAGAATGTTCATGATAGCATATTGCTCACATGAACTACGCTCCATGGGTATCGGCCCAAAAATAGTTACTCTGCTTACATATACAGATTAGTTACTTGACATTATATTAAGCTGAGAGTAATAGGAGAATAAAAGTCAAATAATTATGTTCTTATTGCTTATATAAGAATAATCCAGGATTAATGATTATCTCTAGTCCTATATAATTTGTTCTATTAAACTGCCAAATGATAGCGTTGTTTCATTTTTGGCATTTGAACTTTGTAACATTTCCTCATATTGTGCCTTCATAGAGTACAAGCCATTTTATAGCTAAAACATTGTGACTTTTCATATTCATCTTTTTAAAATCTAGTAGAATAATTAATGGAAAAAATGATCTTCCTATGCACGCCTATGTACATGTAAAATTTCTGACCAGAAGAAGGTTTCAGCCCCCAAAAGCATTTCCATGTTTCATCTGTTTCAATGTGGCACAACAGCATTGGCTGGCTACAAGAGAAATACATTCCATTTGAGTAAGAAATTATTTTTTAACCTTTTGTTGACTCCAAATCTTTTTTTTTTAATTTTTAATACTCCGCATCTTCATGTTCTGTCTGCATGATTTCTACAAACTTTCCCCTTGGTTACTTACTGGAATATTTTTGTCATTTTTTTACTCTATAAAGGATTTGTTATAGAAATTTTGCAATTGATGCTTAGAAGACTGACCTGTGTAAAGGGTTTTTGGTTTGTCTTTAACGTGTCATTTGTTCCTGTGAGTATGGAAAAAAATGAATGGAAATGATTTCAATGGTTATTATGTGTGTGCTTTTGAGGATGTAAGATATTTTACTACAGTGTATTGTAAATTTTCTTACACAACTATTTATTTAACAAAAAATAAAGTTTGTACATTGTTAACAATGTGTAAGTCACATTGAAAGTCTGTTTTTAATTTACTCTTCAACCTGAAAACAATCCTGGGAAAGTTTTCACTGATGTAAACTGTAACAAGGAGGTTAATTCAGGTTTTATAAATTTATGTATCGAGAATTTCTCAAAATTTTCATTTTTAAATTTATTATATCAAGAATTAAATTAAATTAAAGGAGGCCCAAAGCGAACCACGGCTAAAAGGAATCACGGATAATGGAGACAAAGGAAAAGTAATATTAGGAGGTAGATTAAAGAACCATGCGTTTGAAGTGATCGAGAATTGTCCGGAATATGGAACATTGAAAAGTTTGCTCAAATATGCTCGCTTGCATTGGACCAGGCCCTGCAGACTGCGTAATCTGAGAGATAAAGGATACTATTGTCTTCTAGAAGGTTTCAGCTTCGTAAACATCACGTAAGGGTACATTATTATCCGCTCACAAAGCTAATGAAGCTTGCCTTCATAGACATCATTTCGAGCTGTTGCCATTTTCCCTTAGTGTATCTTTAGATTCCCCAAAGTACCGGAGAGGGTGAGCAATGCCAGTAGGGTCTCATGACTCGATGAAGGGAAACTTGCAACTGCACCTCCTCATGGTGGGAGATGGGCAACACCGTAAGGTGTCTAACACGGCTTTGGAGACT
The DNA here is from genome assembly GCA_036926305.1 of Uropetala carovei. NCBI lineage: Eukaryota > Metazoa > Arthropoda > Insecta > Odonata > Petaluridae > Uropetala > Uropetala carovei. Next base: position 1,207,226 of record JAXCHB010000259.1, on the reverse strand, counting down.
GAGTGACCACCGGTATAAGCGGCCTCCCTCTATGCCATCAACAGCCTCTTAGAGGGTGGAGGAACAGCCAGAGGCTAAGGCACTCTCTTGGTCTTGCAGTGAGAAATTGTCCCTAAAGGCGGATGAACCAATAACATGGCCAATGGCATAGAATGCACAAGGCAAAGGGAAACCACTGCATTAAAGATCCTGTGAATATCCCAAGAAACAGAAATTAGTATAGCAAAATAGTATGGAGCCTTCTCAAGCTAAATTTTCCGGAGGTAAAATAGTCCCCTGCTCGGATCTTCGGATGGTGATAACTCGAGAAGCTGCATCACTAAAATCACACAGAAAGATTGAGACAAGAATTGCAATCTGGAACAAACAAACTTTACTTAAATGTGGCAGACTGGAAAACTTGAAATTAGAGATGAAATGAATGGAAATAGATACAATGGGAATATCAGAAATGAGATGGCCACAACCTGGGGACTTTTGGAGTGTAGAGCACAGAGTAATACACTCTGGCAGTAAGGATGGAACGGCCGGGGTTGGAGTAGTCTTAAGTAAGAGTATAGGACAAAGAGTTAAGGGATATGTGCAATATAGTGAATGGCTTATTTTAGTCAAATTAGAAACCAAACCAACAGACACAGTTATATTACAAGTATACATGCCGACAACAAGTCATATCGATGATGAAGTTGAGAATGTTTATGAAGGTGTGAATGAACTGATTAGATGGGTTAAGGGAGATGAGAATTTAATTATACTGGGTGATTGGAATGCTAATGTTGGAGAAGGGGAAGAAGATGATATTGTAGGGAAATTTGGACTGGATGGAAGAAACGAGACAGGTGACCGCCTTATTGAATTCTGCGCAAGGAACAAGTTGATTATAACAAACACTTGGTTCCAGCATCACAAGAGAAGAAGATACACGTGGCAAATGCCAGGAGATGTGAGACGACATCAAATTGACTACATTCTTGTAAAAGCAGAGGTTCAGAAATCAGATACATGACTGTAGAAGTTACCCAGGGGCGGATGTCGGTAGTGATCATAACCCTGTAATGATGAAGTGCAGTCTGAGGTTTAAAAAGCTTCAGAAAAGAGGGAAAAAGAGGTGGCAGCTGACAAAATTGAAAAGTGACAGCAGTGATATCCTTAAAGAGTATGAAGCCAAAACCAATGACCTGACAGGAGTGGTAGAAGAAAGGAATGTGGACTCAAAATGGGAAGTGATAAAAGGCAAACTGAAGAAGACTGCAGACAAATTGCTAAGAAAGGGAAGGCAGGCAGCAAGAAAAGAATGGATTACTGAAGACCTTATTGAAATGATGGAAAAAAGAAGAAAGTATAAGAAATCAAAAATACCAGAAGAAGAACAGCAATATATTATTCTTAGGAACGCAATCAATAGAAAACCTAAGAAGGCTAAAGAAAAATATTTACAGGCCAGATGTAAACAAGTAGAAGGACTCATGAAAATGGGAAGAAATGAGGCAGCCTATAAAACCGTCAAAATGTTTTTCAACGAGCCTAAACAAAAAGGCAGTGGCATAAGAAATGCACAGGGAGAAATCATTTATGATCATAAAGATGTAGCAAAGAGTTGGAAAGAATACATAGAAGCACTGTATAAAGGCAAAGAGTTAGACACTTCTATATTGGAGAGAGTAACAGATGTAGATGAGGATGAAAAAGGGGACCAGATCTTAAGAGGAGAGGTTGATAAAGCTGTGAAGGATCTCAAAGAAAGCTCCAAGTATAGATGAAATTCCGGCTGAACTCATCAATGCAGCTGGTGTAAAACTAAAGGATTCTTAGTATAAACTGATCTGCGATATTTATGAAACAGGTGAAATGCCCAAAGATTATGAGAAATGCATAGTAGTTCCAATACCGAAGAAAGCATCCGCAATAAAATGTAAAGAGGCTCGCATCCTAAGCTTGATTTCTTAAGCGTCTAAAATCTTAACATCGATAGTGCTACGCCATATTGAACAAAAGGTTGAATTAGTACTAAGTGATGACCAGTTCGGCTTTAGGAGGGGAAGAGGGACGAGAGAGGCAATACTGGCTTTGAGTGTGCTTGTAGAAAAGTGTATAAGGAAAGACAAGAAGGTGTATATTGATTTCATAGACCTTGAGAAAGCATATAACAAGGTCAATTGGAGCAAAATGTTTATGGTACTTAAGAACCTGAGTGTGAAATACAGAGACAGAAGAATTATTTGGAAACTGTACAAAAATGAAACAGCAGTTATTAGATGTGGAAATGGCCAAGAGGAAGCAATGGTAAAAATAGAAGTGAAACAAGGATGCAACTTGTCACCTATACTATTTAACGCTTATGTACAAGATGCATTAGATATGGTAAGGGACCAAGCCAAGGTAGGAATTACCATACAAGGTCAAAAAATAGACATGATAAGATTTTCAGATGACATCGCAGTTGTCACAGACAAAGAAAAAGATATGACAGATATTATAACTAAAATGGAAGCGATACTTAGCAGCCACTATAATCTGGTGCTGAGCAAACTAAAGACTAAGGTGCTAATTTGTGGCAGAGATGTGGAAGAACAGGTCCAGATAAGACTAAACAACCAAGAACTAGAGAAAGTCAAAGAATTCAGATATTAGGAAGTATAATCACAGAAAACGGAAGAAGCAAGAAAGAAATAATATTGAGGATCAATCAAGCAAAAAATGCTTTCAATAAAAAGAAGCAACTTTTTACCTCATAAAACATAAGATTAACAGTAAGGAAAAACCTATTAAAAACATGTCTGGGGTGTAGTTCTGTACGGGAGTGAAACATGGACTCTAGGGGCCACAGAAAGAAAAAGATTGGAGACTTTTGAGGTATGGTGTTATAGACAGATGCTAAAGATAAGTTGGACAGATCGAATTACAAATGAGGAGGTATTCACTAGAGTTGGTGAAGAACGCAGTTTGTGGAAGCACCTGAAGAGGAGGCAGGATGTGATGATTGGTCACATTCTACGACATGATGGGCTCCTCAAGAACATAGTTGAGGAAAAGTAGAAGGGAAAAACCAAAGAGGAATAGAGAGACTGGCGTACACAAAACAAATTATGAGTGATGTAAACTGTAAAACCTATGTTGAAATAAAGAAGAAGGCTGAGAACAGACAAGCATGGAAAATTGCTGCAAACCAATCTCAGTATTGATAACCAGAAGAAGAAGAAGATCTTTAGATGGCATCTGGTATAGAGTGACGCGAGGCTAGCTGAATTGAGAATATTTCCCATGCAACTCGGACAAAGTTTTCATTAGAGGCAGATCGTAAATATTTTTGAAGAACTTGTTTGTAAATTAACAATGGACAATAGATCCCTCTCTTCTCTCACTATATAGCTTTCAAGATACGATAAGGCAAATGAAATGAAAAGCTAGGCCCAGAGAGCAGAATATCCTTCTGCTTACCAAAGCATTTCCTCTCCAGAACTGTTTACAGATGAGAAAGACACATTGGCCAAAGAGGATAACCATCTGTATGCATATGAAGAATTCGTCAGACGTAATGGCTGCGTCGGTCGGCACTGAGGGGATAGACACGCAACAATATAAAAGCGTCCTCAAATTCAGTCAGCTTGGAAGCTTCACATGTTACTGTCAGAGCTGCTCTACATAGTAGTTGCATTTTGGTGAATTTTAAAGTTAGTGACAACAGAAATGAAAACGTTAGTGTCCTCTTTGATATGTGATTTCCTCATTCTTACTCCTAAGACAAGCAGTGGAAGATTGTGCTGTGAATTTAAGTGTATTTCAGTGAAATTTTCCATGGGTAGTAAATATTGAAATATAGTGTCCTCTATGATATGTGATTTCCTCATTCTTACTCCTAAGACAAGCAGTGGAAGATTGTGCTGTGAATTTAAGTGTATTTCAGTGAAATTTTCCATAGGTAGTAAATATTGAAATATAAAATTTTGTGACCCCCACATTTTAAGATGTCATAGCCAACTCACCTAAGTGGTGCCCAAAAATGTCAATTAAAATGAGAAGGTGAGCGTTCCATTCAAAAGAATGCAAAATTGCTGACAAGTGTTTTCAAGCGAAACCCAGTTCGCCAGCGAAGAGTTCCAGCTTGTCTTTGGGTGAAAAACATCTTAGTAACACTGAAGAGATATGCAAGGATATGGGTAATGTACAGTGTGGTGATCACATAGTTTAATGATAGGTGGTTCTAGTATTATTACCACTGAAAAAGATATATTGGTAGAGAACGAAGAATTTTCAGAGGTGGAGTGTTCTTTAGATAAATCGACTTGCTTGTTACATTCACTGTGCAGCTCATAACTTGAACCTTGTGATTAGAGATGCTGTTGATGGTGTTCCGAAAACGAAAAATTTTTACACTATCATTGAAAAGCTTTATACATTTTCGGCAATAGCATCAAATGTTAGGAAATGCTTACTTCGTTTCAACAGAGTAGCAGACAAAAGCAACTTTTAAAAAACTATATCCCACGCGTTGGTCATCACATCACGATGCTTTAATAATGCTCAGATATCGTTTTTCTGACTTTTTGAAATGCCTCTCTAAAATAATCTTGACATCCATAAAGAAAGATGAGCGCGAAGAAGCAGAAAATCTCAAAATTAAACTGGAAAATTTTCGATTTGTTTTTCTATTAGTTCTTCACAGCAAAGTTTTAGAAATTATCAACTTTGTATCTCAGTTTCTGCAATCAAATGATGCAGATCTTATGAAAAGCACCGAGCTTCTAGAGAATGCACAACATGATTTAGTTTCTTATAGAGGATAGTTTGATGAAGCTATATCATCAGCAAAAATGCTAGCTGAAGGTTGGTGCATAGAACCACGTTTTATTGAAAATAGATCGCGCCGTAAAGGTACCATTGCTGCATGTGAAGTTGAAGTATTAAAGAATACAGAGTTTCACTTCAAAGTATTTGTGTTTAATGTAACATTGGACATTGTAATTAGTCAAATACAGAATAGATTTAAGTCAATGAAAGATATATTGAGTAGATTTAAAATATTATGCCCTACAATACTGGCTAACATCGCTGATGAGGAATTACACAAGAATGCGAAGGAATTATGGTCTGTTTACCCTGCTGATCTTTCCCCTCAGTTCCCAGAACAGATGCAGTTTTTTAGAATGTCACTGAGATCGGCTATACAAAAACAAAGTAGTGTTAGAGACCTTGCTAATCTGCTAATAGTAGAGAACACTGCGATAGCTTCTAGCCTTCCAGATGTGTGTACCTCCTTCATGCTCTTTTTGACATTGCCAGTCACCACTGTGAGTGCTGAGAGATCATTCTCAAAGTTAAAATTAATAAAAAACTATTTACAGAACTCCATGATTCAGACAAGACTAAGCAGCCTCGCAATTTTGAGCATTGAGAATGAGCAAGCATCCAAGCTGAATGTTGATGACGTCATAGAAAAATTTGCCGACGTCAACGCAAGACGAAGACAATGATTAAAATAAGGTAGGAATATTTATCACTCTACTACATAAGAGATTGCTCTAGGGTTGATATTTTCTATGACGCATGTGGAAGTTGAAATTATTTTTTCCTTTGGATTTAGAATTTTATATCTCAAGCATTTCAGAAAATTAAATTTATTTTTCTAACTGCAATAGTGTCCAAGTGGTTCAGGTTTTCATCCCATGAGAATGAAAAAATGATGCATTTATATTTTCATGTTTATATATATTTTTTAATAATAAGCCTGGTTAGAGAATTGCCACCTAAAATTTAACTATATTAATTTTCCGAGTTTTATGCAATGAAACAGATAAGTTAATAAAACTTCACGGTACCGTTCGTGACGGCACCGTGTAGCTATTATTGTCCAATGTATTTACACATATCCAGTGCCGTGGCGTCCGATGACAGTGTTCGTGCCGTATTTTCAGATATCTTAGGTTACTTTTCAAGTTTTCACGGGAGGGGGAGGGGGAGTGGAGGTCCTTGGCCGGGGGGCCCAGAATGGTTCCACTACGCCACTGACTCCTACGTATACTATTGTTTCATCTTTATAGAGCTTTATATTCATTGAGATTACATTTAGAAAGTTTATTATCAAATCGAAGAGAATTGTTATTCTTTGTAGCCGCAAAGAATAAGTAAAAGATTTCAAGTAAACTGTTCCAAAAGTTCAAGAATTGTAAGAAAAATTTATTATTAATTCATTCCAAAAAAAATGTGGCTGATAGACATTTGCCCAAATGCTGACGACTCAACTGTGGAGAAGTACTTTTTTAGTTGAGCAACTCCTGTAACTTACTCAGTCTCAATCCTTTCATTTATACAAAAAAAACGCAAAATTTCAGCCCCTTTTCACTATACCCCGGGAAGATGTAAAGATCTCAAAACCCAGGTTAAAAAAAATTCAGTATGGTTCATGAAAAAGAAAACATGGAAGCACTCACCTGGTTTGAGATGTGGTCAAAGGAGAAATAGGATCATTATGGGTTTTCAAAAGGACTTCTAAAGTTGCACATTGATGTATTATCTTCCATTCTGCAAGCAATTTGTGTTGCATAATCATTACCTGTAACAGAATGCATTTTTGAAAGATTTTTAACGCAATGAGAAGGGATAAAATAGCAGTTGATTGTTCATTTAAATTTTGCAGTACAAGTACTTATCATTCAAACATTACTGATTGTGAGTGTAAAATAAATCAAAATTGGAGACATGTAAATGTTCTGTTTTATAATAAATAATGAGCTACTTATTTGATTTAAAGCAAATAAAACAAAAAAGCTTTATTTATTTTTCTGTTTGGCATCAGTGTGAGAGGTCTACATTTAAGGTTACCAGATTTTATTTTAGAAACTAGGACATCAACAACAGAAAACTAGAACATTTACATGTATGTATTATAAATAGGACAAAACTAATACACTTTTTAAAAATTACCAAACATTTATTTTAAATCAATTTAAACAGTTACTATAGTTATTTAAAATACTGAAAATGATACATTAATTACATATCTCAGCTGCATCAATATAATTCACAATGTCTGGTTTATTATATACATACTCATTTAAGTCACTATATTTCGTAATTATGTTTAGTCAAAATTAAGCCTTTAATTGCATTCATCTGCAATTTGTTTCATTCTTTCATCCATTTATGTATCAATGAGAAAGTTCTCTCTATATCTGCATTGTACACAGAAATGCAAACCACAAATTCAGAGCAATTTTCAACAACTCTGA